>OU015765.1:4513618-4547266 GCA_907173295.1 Fagus sylvatica
GGACATAAAACCTATCATTACTGACTTAAACATCAAAGAGCCCCCACCAAACCAAATCGGTGACCCTCTAGTGTTGTTAAATTCTTTTGTAGGTGTTGATGGGTCATGGTCCACTCATGCGATCAACTACATAACCAATTGGCGTCATTTGTAGGAGATGATTTTATTTCATCCAGAGAAAGATCGTATGGTGCAAACTAGATCCATGAATGTAAGGAGAACTACGAAAGAAGTCATGAACTAGAGAGCCTAAGGGGGCCCTTCTAAACCTAAGAATCTGCATATTATGAGCTCACTCAAAGTATGCGGGAGATCCTATAGTAGAATTGAGAACTGATGAAACATCTCTTTACTAAGGGGGCATTGTCTCATCCTAAGCAAGAACCATCCTAGTAGAGGAAGACGCACAAAGGGAGGAGAGAAAAGTTCTACGGGGTTATGGAATCCCTAAAGGGAAAGGTGCCTACAATAGTAGAGGAAATCGTACGAAAGACTAATCTATCCTTCGTGCCACAGATCATGGGGTTCCCTTTACCGCCTAAATTTAAGATGATTTAGATAGAAAGGACCTCATGGACCCTTATGCATCTACAGATAAAGAGTCTCAAATAAGATTATGTGTTGAGCTTTTCTGACTACGTTGAAATGCTCAGCTTGAATCTGGTTCAACAAGCGGAAGAGTGTCATGTTTAACTCCTTCTCAGAGTTAACAAGAAGTTTGTTAGCTGTTCCATAGGAAAGCAGAGGTATTGGCGACCCGTAACCTACCTCGCAAGTAAAACTTTCTTTTACTTTGGAGATTATGTGGCTTGCTTCAATATGGAAGCCTTGCAAGTCGATGAAGCCAATGAGAAGGTGGTTTTAATTGCCTTCATGGGGGATTATGGCCCTCTAAGTTTCTATTTTCTCTTTCCAAGGCCTCTCCTAACAAAATGGTTAAGTTTATGCTATGAGCTCAAGACTAGGGGTGTTGTTGACACCCATTTTGCAACCATTAATTTTACTTTTTTACACTTTAGTGCATAAAGGGTAAAATGGTAATTTCAAAAACTTGAAAATAATATTTTAGGTGATCAAAATAGAATTAAGAGTAAGAATGCAATTTTTGGATTAAAAATCGGATAAAAAAACCAAGATTTTATTAAAGAAATAAATTCGATTAATTGAAATGATGTTTATCATGAGCATGCATGCAGAAGATTATTTATAAATTAATTTGATTGGTCCTATAAAGGATTAAACTTAAATTAATTAATAATTAATTTCTATTGGTTAGAATATCTAATATGGTAAGTATTAGTGCACAAGATAATGTTCAGAGAATCCTTCTAAATTTAATTAATTTTTATATAATAGATAATTATTATGAGAGGTAATTATCAAATTATTTATTAATTTATTATTTAAAATAAAGGAATCCCGAACTCAGCTGATAAGGGACTTCTAACTCGACTAAAAGTGGATTAAAAATGAAAGAAGTCGAAATTATCCACTTGAGTACCGATCGGTACTCAGATTTTCACGCAGGAATCAATCGGGCCTCCCTAGGAACCAATCGGCACCCAGATAAGAATTTTATCAAGAGTCAAACTCTTGTACCACCAATCCGATTTTAAAACCCTAATAAGCCTCCTAGGGATCCAGAACTCGGGATGATTCATTTTAGGGCTGCCATATAAATAGAAAAAGGATACTCATTTTCAAAGGAGGTTGGGATTTTCATTAATGACAACCATAAACAAAGTTCAACAGAATTTTTGTGAAGGATTAAGGTTTCTAATAAGAATACAAATTATTCTTATATAAAACTTTGGAGATTACAAGAGGCACCTCTTGTAATCTCATTTCCAATCTTTTAATTTTAAGATCAATCTCATTTATTCAATTTGACAAAGCTTTCTCCAAGAATTGTTTTTTTAGGTTGGATTCAATCGAATCAAATCAAGGAGCTTCCTCCACAACACATGCAGGTATCTTTTTTCCTTGTTCTTTTGATTATTCATTTGTTTAAAACATGATTGTATGATTAGTTGTATATGATTGTTCTAGGATAGTTTTTTAATTCTTTTTCACATGTAATTTCTTTGATTAAATTTTTTATAAATTAGGAACATGTTAGGATATAAATATCATCTTTAAAAACGTTAAAAATGACGTAGGAGTTAGTTTCCATGCATGGTAGTAAGTGAAGTTTCGAATTAAAAGTCATCAGGTCTCCATTGTTACAGGAGTACCGATCGGGTCTCTCTAGGACCTGATTTGGCCAATTTGGGACCCGATCTGGGGTTTTTGAGTATCGATTGGCATTCTGGTTAAACATCTTTACTATTTTGTACAAAAATGTTTTTTCTTTGCCTTTGCTGTGATGTTTCTGGTTGACTTTGACCATAACATGCTTTCATAACATTGTGTAAATGTCTAGTTAGGAATATCTTTTTTAGGTAGATGTAAAAATATTGGTTGATTGATCACTTTGTTTTATTTTTGGTGTTTGCATGTTCATGTTTTGATGCCATGTCAAATGCAAGTGGTTTGAATGATGTGTCATGAACTAGCATAGGAACCTTTAGAGGCTGACCTAGGTCAGGTTGAATGGGTGCCTAACACCTTCCTACTCAATCCCCTAACCCCCGAACCTTGATTTTAAGGGAAGTTAGATTAGTTCATGTATCCTTTTACTTTTGTTTCTAGATTGTTTTTAGGACACAAAACTTTGTAATTTTATTTTTCCTTAGATTGTATCTAGGGCAAAATCATTTAATTTGTCTATTTCCCAAAACATTGTATTATTTGTTTCATCAATAAATAAAAGATTATACTTTTATTTTTTAGCTTTTTATACAAAAGTTAGGTGGCGACTCCATTTGTAATTTCCCCTAGTGATTAGGATCGAAAACAATAAAATCTTCATTTTGGGAACCATCTTTAGACCCTCATCTAAAAAGGGATGGTTTTAAGGTCGTGATTCTCACAGGTGTCCATGGGTCAGGCAAGTTGAGTTTAGGCCAAATCCGTTATCCAATCCGAATGAGTCGGGCTTACGGATATCATATCTGTTAACCATCCAAATAACCAATTGGTTCGAGTCGGTCGGGTGATCAGGTTGGGTGGGTGGGGTACAGTTGGGTTTGCACAATATGGGGAGAGAAAAAAAAGGGTAAAGAGAAACTTGTAAACCCAACAAAAATCACACACCAAAAATCACAATCAAATCATAAATTTCATCAAACCAACCAATTCAACCCAAATAATAACAAATGACAAGATAGTTCCAAAATCCAAGAATATGAAATAAAACCTACACCAAAGATACAAAATCCATGATATTAAGCGATAGAGAGATAGTACAAAGAGATTCGAGAGTATGAAAGGAGAGAGAGTAAGAATCTGATCCTTGAAGTTGAGTCGATCATTTCAATCTCCAATTGCTCCTTCGTTTTCGACCACTCGGAGTACTCTTGGCCGAGAGAGTGAAGGACAGAGATATGAGAGATTAAAGATAGAGAGAGAAATTTGATATTGGTGATGTTACATCTAGGAAGTTTGGAAGAGTAGAGGGAAATTTGATAGAGTAAAGATAGAGAAAGAAGGAGAGACTCGAGAGGGTAAGGGTCAGTGAGGGATGGTAGGGCCGTAGGGGTATGAGTCGGTGAGTGGCGATCGACGCATGAATGCTCTAATTGGGTGGCGGGGCGACAATAGCTATAATTTGACTATGAGAGAGTGAGAGAGAGAAAGAGAGGCAGCAAGAAAAAAAAATGAAAGAGAGAGAAAGAGTTAGGGTGGGGTTTTTTAATTTTTAATTTTTAATTTTAATAAATGGTCGGTAGGGTTGGTTACTCGATAAAATAAAATAAATAAAAAATAAATAAAAAATAAAAAAGAGAAAAGAGAAAACCGGGCCCCACCCAAAACCCGAAAATTTTCAAAAAATCAATTTGTATCCAACCAAATAGGTGTTCATGGTCGGGCGAACGGGTGCTCGAGTTGAGCAGATTGGGCAGGTGATTGGACGAAGGTGGTCAGTTTCGTGTCGTTCCAGTCGGAATGGTCGAATTTTTCGTACCAGTCAAGGGACCGGTATAGAAACACCCTTGAATTGTACCGCTCCAAATTTTGGTCAATACCAAACGGTTCTGGACGTACCGGTGAATTTCAGGTGTTCCAGCCAAAAAAAGAAAACCGGCCAATAAGAGAATAAAAAGAAAAAAGAAAGAAAAGAATATCAGATTTGTTCTTCCTCTTCACCAGATCTCTTCTTCTTCTTCTTCTTCCTTCTTCTTTTTCTTTCTTCTTCTTTTGGTTTGGTTCAGATCTCTATGTTTGTTTTGTATTATTTTTTTTCCTTTTTGCCTTTTTGTTGTGTGGCCTTTGTAGCTCCACGTGAAAGGCTATGCTATATATGTGTCGTAGCCCTCAAGTCACTGCCTCTAGCCCTCAAAATATAATATATATTATATACATTGTGTGACTTATTTAATTATTGTTTTTTTTTTGCTAAATTTTATTTATTGTATATGTAGATAAGTTGTATATTATTATTATTGAGTGGATATTTGAACAAAAGATTGACAAATTAGATAAGATATAGGCATTCCAAAAAACAAAAGAGGTATGGGCCTTATCATTTGAAAGACTCCTTAAAAAATTATATTGGATTTTAATCAATAAATAAATAAATAAATATATATATATATATATAACAAGTAAAATTATTAAGGCAGTAGAACCGGCCAAATTTATGTAAAACAGAGATTTAATATAAGGGCTATAAAAAGATAATGGATGTAAGAAGATAATATGAAAGTAATTACTTTGATATAAAAGTAATGACTTACAAAATTTAGTAGATAAACTGGAGGCTGAAAGCTTCCATGTGTTTACAAGTTAACAAGAGATATGTGTGTAATAAGGGTCAGGAGAAGATCCTATTCTAATTCTGAAACTTCAACACATGAATGCTTATTCTAATTCTGAATTCAACACATGAAGTTCTAGGAAGTTTTGATTTTTAACAATACAAAGATCGAGCCATATATATAGGCAAGGGGGAAGAATTCAGAAGCCTTTGAGGAGCCTTGGATTCTTCAATTTACTATTGCTTTTTCAAAAGTAAAATCAAATTTACTAAAGGTGAATATGGCCGAAAGTGCATTGTCTGGCATGCTTGAAGAACAGCGTAGATTCTCTGCCGACATGTTACTATTTGCTACAGTGAAAGTCACTTTTAGAATAGTGATTTGACTGCTGCTTTTATCAATGCTTATCAGTAGTGATTTTAGCAGGAGACTTTTAGTCTTCATTCAGATCATAGTCTTCATATGGGTCTTGAGCATCCTGATACCATTTTTGGGGAAATGAAACATGAGTGAGGGGTTTAGCAGAGGATGATCCTTCGGAAGATGTAGAAGAATGCTTGCAACTTGTTGACTGTCGGCATTGAATGGCAGCCATTTGGGCAATTTCTACTAATTCTTCAAGAGATTTCCCTTTAAGACATTCTTTAAGAGAAGGGGTTGAAGAGGACGGCTTATCTTCAATCCTTTTTTGTTTAACAAGTGGGAATTCCTCATAGACAAAATTAATAATTCTGTCACGATCAAATTTATCAAACCACTTAACAGCAAAACTTCTTGTCAGGAT
The DNA here is from genome assembly GCA_907173295.1 of Fagus sylvatica. Taxonomy (NCBI): domain Eukaryota; kingdom Viridiplantae; phylum Streptophyta; class Magnoliopsida; order Fagales; family Fagaceae; genus Fagus; species Fagus sylvatica. The sequence goes on from OU015765.1 coordinate 4,519,262, forward strand.
ATTTTCTTCAATCTGGTGATGCCATTTGACAATCTAGGGAACATGATATTTAGCACAGAATAGCAAAATGGGAGGGAAATTGCTATTGTATTTTGAGGTCTTGTACATTGTTGTGAAATGCAACAAGGATTCCCTCAGTGTTTTAGTACTCTTTCCAGGGTCCTGTAGTGAATCTGGGAGGATCTCGGCTTGAGAACCATGCTGAGTCCACCACTTCAAGAACCACATGGGAGTTTGACATTCTGGTTTAATAATATTGAATTCTTTGTTCCATTGAATGAGCCAAGAATGAGACATGTTTTTATCTTGATAAATTAATATCTTGGACCAAGCTTCAATGTAGTCATAGTAGGAGTATTTAATAGAATGGCCATGGAGAGGTTTTAGCAAAAATGGATGGGAACCCCATGATTTTAGGGAGGTGAATTTAATAATATCAAGTTTATGATTGAGAACTCTACCATCAGACAGTTTATCATAAAGAGTGGTAATGTTAACAGATCCTTCCTGTTGGAGGATGTCTTGGTAAAATTCAAAGGTTTTTTGTGGGTCAGAGGGTGCAAAATGTAATTGGGCACCATCAGCTGGGTTTGTTAGATAATAATATTTAATAAGGGTAAGGGGCTAGATATATTCTGGTGATGGAATTCTGTATGGAATAGTTTATGAGAATATATTGGGAAATATGGAGAGGGTTTAACATATTTTGTTGGGGCTGGAAGAGCCTTCTTTTTTGCAAAATGGTCATAATCATTTGTTAGTGCTCTGGCAAAGGACGGGCTTTGCTGGATGGGTTTACCAAGAGAAGTCATCCTGGAGGTGGATGGTTTAACAGGGGAGTTAACAGGGGTGATCTGGTGAGGATCATAAGTGACAAGTTGGCTAAAGGTAACTAGCCCTGGGCAAAAGGGTGGCTCATTTTTAACAGAAGCAATTGATTTTTTAATAGGATTGGAGTTTCTGTTGGAGGATAGTTTTTGTGATTTTTTATCAGCCATCTTTATTCTGTAGAAATTCACGGGTGAGGAAGTCAGGGATTGAGTTTTGGCTTCCTTAAATATATTCAATATCAAAATAAAAAACACTTAACATTAACTGCCAACAGGCAAAAACTTGTTTTGATGCAATGTTTTGAACATCTTTTTCTAAAACATGTTTTGCAGATTTGCAATCAATGCGTATGAGAAATTTTTTGTTTAACAAATCAGTTTGAAATTTTGAAACACATAATACTATAGATAAAATTTCTTTTTTAATAGTACTATAATTACTTTGCGCTTTAGTCTAGACACCAAAATGGAATCGAACTATTTGTTCGGGAGAGTCTGGATTAATTTTTTGCTTTAGAATACTACCGTATCCAATATCGGAGGCATCAGTTTCAACAATTTTGAAGGAATTTATAGTAGGGATGCCAAAACAGGGTAAAGTCTTAACATATTTTTTAATATCCTGGACAATGGAATTATGAACAGATGTCCAAGGAGGAGGATTACTCTGAAGTCTATCAAAAAGAGGCTTACATTATTTTCTAAGACTCTGATAGAATTCTGCAACATAGTTTAATGAACCCAAAAATCTTTGGAGTTGAGTTTTATCAAAGATTTCAAGAGGAAATTTATCAGCAAATTTGATGACTCTATCTATAGGGCTTATTTTTGTCTAATAGATATTGTAACCAAGGAACCAGATTTTAGTTTGGAATAATTTAATCTTTGGGGATGACACTACTGATCCATTGTATCTGATGATACTTAGAAACGAATTCAAATGTTTCCAGTGTTCATTAGTTGATTTACTAAAGATGAGTACATCATCTATGTAGACAATGCAGAATTTACTAAATGGGTTGAATCCACTTTTAAGATCGAATTACTAAAAACGATTGAATTACTCAATCTATTTATCAAATCTTGTTTATTAGGAATTGGATACCTAATGCATTCCAAAACTTTATTCAGAGGTTTGTAATTAATTACAAGTCTGGGTGTTCCTCTTTCAAGTTCAGCATTTTTTTGTACATAAAAAGCTGGAAAGGACCAAGGTGATTTACTATGTCTAATTATTTTACAATTTAGCTGTTGTTCAAGTCGTTTAAACTTGATTTCTTCATTTAAGAAATTCACATGTTGTCTTTTGTTATTAATTAAACAAATCGATTGTGAAATTAAATTTTCTTTTAACAAGTTAGCAATATTTTGCTCAATTTTGTTGAGAAAATTGAATTTAACAGGTTGGCCAAAAGGAGTGGTAGTGATTCCATCTTCTTCTATTGTGAAGGGGTACAAGAGGTGTATAAATGGTAATCCAAGTATTACTTTATCATTCAAGTTTTTAACCAAGACAAAAGATGTTTTAAAACAAACAAACATGGGCATTGTTAATTTCATATTTAATAATCATTTGACTTCCATTAGCAGAATTTAATCTTTCAATTGATTTTTCAAAGTATTTTGTTAGGATTAATCCCTCTTGAATACAATTTAAGTCAGCTCCTGTATCTATAAGAACAATGACTTCAATTTCATATTTTTCAATTATTATTTTTACTTTTGTGTGCCATTTAACAAGGATTATTTCGTTTATTATATTACAATATCTTATTTCGTCATCTAATTTTATTAATCTTTGTGTAGAAGATTCAAGTTTTTCATCTTCGGAAGAAGAATCGCTCTGGTTGTTAATAAGTTCAAATTTTTTGTTAAGTTCGAGGATAGATACTCGATCTTCCAAATTGGCATTTTTGTTTTCAAGCTTATTATTTTCATTTTTTAATTGTTAGATTTCATTTTTAATTTGATTTACTTCAAATTGTAGATCTTCGAGGTTTACTTTCTTTGGTTTAAGTTTATTAAATCTTTCTAAAGCTTCAGAAAGACTAATTATAGGTTTAGGTGCTTTAAGATCATTGGTTTTTTCTTTGTTTAACATTTTTCTTAATTTGTGAAGCATATTTGTTTTTAATTCAGGGTCATTAATTTTACTAATTGCTTCGAGAAGCATCTCTTCTTGTTCTCCTTGTTTGGTAAGAACATTTAATGATTTAGTTAGAACATTTATAGATTTACAACAATTATCATTACAACCAAGATTTATATTTGGGGAGGAAGATGAATTTGAATATTCATCAAAGAATGAGGATTCAATTTCATCTGGTGATATATCATTTTCACTATTAGTGTTTCTTAATTCAAGAATTTTGTACAAATCTTCTTTTTCTTTATCATTTATTTGAAGTTGATTAATTTTTTGTTTAACTTTACAATCATTTGCAAAATGACCATCTTTTTTACATTTGAAACATTTTATTTTCGTTTTATCAAATTTCTTGTTATCATATTTTTTATAATGTTTATTGGGTTTTTTAACAAATTTTTTACTCTTGTTATAATATCCATTTGGTTCAAAGCTTTTATGTTTCTTCCAAAAGCTTCTTTTTTGATATTTTTCAATTCTATGTTTATTATGTTTTCTTTGTGAGGGAGCAATAGGAAGAATTCCATATTGTTCACAGAAATTTCCCATTTCATATTTAGCTTTTCTTTTATTATCACTTTGTCATTTAGCAATTCTTTTTTCAATACACATTTTTAATCCTTCTTGTTTAATAGTACTTATTATGTCTCTATATGTTAGGGTATCATAGTCAATGATCCCATTGGAGTTGCTTAATACGGTTCAGATTTTGTGAGCAAACAAATTGGGTAAACCATCAATGAATTTTTCTTTCCAAAATGGTTTATTACTATCTTTTCTTAACATAACTCTAGAGATAAAGACATCTTCATATCATCTAAAGTCACTCATGGTTGGACATTTAAGGTTACTTAATTGGTCATGGATCCTAGAGGTAATGTTACTAGGTGTACCAATAAAGTGTCTTATTATTGTGAAGACAAGAGAATTAACTCCATCAGGAATTCCCATCCCAATTCTTTCATCGAAGATTGGGTTACCTTCTTCATCTTTCTTAATAGAATTTTTAATAAGATCTCTAAATTCTTCAGTGAGATGTTTTTCCCACCAAGATTTCAATTTACCAAAGAAACCTGTGACTAATAGATCAATTATTTCTAGGTGAGTTAATTGATGATTAGTCATGTAACTGTTAGCAACCATAGACAGGTGGCTGAGTTTATTAAGAACTTCCTACTCAGAAAGTCCATCAATGTTCCATTCATAAAGCTTATCAGCACACACCGAGAATTGGTGCTGAAAGTTTCTTTCTTTAAATTGCATATCTGGAGGAGTAGGTCTATGGTACCAGTTTTTTGTGAAACTAGTTGGGTTTGGTTTTTTATTAGTTATCCTTTGGAGTTTACCAAAAGATTTTTCAAGTTTATTGATTTCTTCATCAGAAAATGTTTCTGAATTTGAAGAGCATGTTTTAATTACTTCTTCATTTTTGTAAAGAACATTTACAGATGAGGGTTCTCTTTTCTCTGTTTTTATCTTTCTTAATTATGTTTTTCATTTGTCTTTGTCTTATTAGTTTTAAGACTTAAACCTGGTTTCAGTTCCTGGGTTTTTATTAAAGGTGTTTCTATTTTAATAGGAATTGTTTTAATATTGATTGAATCAATTTTATTTTCAATTTTGTCAAGTTGATCGCCAATAACATTTAGGCATTTATTAGTGTAATTGTTTTGTTCAATTATTTTTCTTTCTTCATCTTTTTCAAGTATTTTAGTAGGTGGAAGTTTGAATAGGGAGGCTGTTACTAAGCGATCATTTCCAATTTTTATTAAGATATTTTCTTTTGGTGGATGGGTGGATTCAACAAATGTTTTATCTAGTTTTGTCCATTTTGTTGTTGTTAGAACATTTAAATTTTTTAATTTTGGGTAGTAGTTTTCAACAAAATCAAAGAAATGAATGTTCATTCTTAAATCTTGCATTACATTTTTCCATTTATCAAAGATTATTTTCTTTTCTTCTTTAGTATGAGATTCACTATGTTTAATTCTTTTTTCTTTGTTCTTTTCAAAATCAAATTCTGAATTTAACATATTCCAATTTATTTCAAAAGGTTTTTTAATAGTATTTAATTGGTTTTCAATTTCTCCATCCATATCAGAGAATGTAGGGTTAAGGGATTCATTATCAAATTCGACATTTCTATCATTTTGATTATTAACCGAATAATAGACTGAATTTACTTGAGGGTTTTCTTCTTTAATTCCCTTTTGTTTAATATCTTTCTCTTCTAAGTCTTTTTGTTTATTTAAGTTTAATTGATTAAGGTATTCATTTATCCCTTGATCTCTTTTACTAGTAGAAGAAGATCCGAAAAATGAATGACGAGAGTTATTGTATTTTAATAGAGGGGGTAATTTTGGTTTACTATGGTCAAATCTTATTTTGACAATACCGTCTAGGTATTGTTCAATTGAGTTTAAGTTTTCAGTTTCAGTGTTTTGCATTTGAGTGGGTGGCAATAGAGTGGGTGGCATCTCACGAATGAGTTCCCATTCTTCAGAAAGTTTGATTTCTTCCCATTTTATCATTTGTGGGATATCTGCGTGGATATCATCATTACTGGCTTGTAGCAGGAGTGTTTGATCTTTTAGATCTTTCAATAAAGCTTGAAGATTCAAGTTTGTTTTTAGTAGTTTGTAGTATATCCTGTATACTAAAGCAAAAGGACGACTTCCTTCTATCATTTGATATCCAGAAATGTTAATTTTTAGGGTTAATGCCTTTTTAGGGGCACCGTCATCAAGACTTAAAGCTTGAGGATTCAAGTTTGTTTTTAGTAGTTTGTAGTATATCCTGTATACTAAAGCAAAAGGACAACTTCCTTCTATCATTTGATATCCAGAAGTGTTAATTTTTAGGGTTAATGCCTTTTTAGGGGCACCGTCATCAAGACTTATGGTAAGGTCTGGGCTACAATTAAAATGGATTGGACCTTTGCTAAGGCTAGCTTCAACCATACCTAGCATTCCTTGTTTATAATCAGTAAATCTTCCATCAAACAATCTTAACAGTTCTGTGGCATTAATACCTCTTCAGGTTAAGGGTTTAATACCTACTTGAATTAATTCAAGGTGAAGGAATTTGTATCCTTTATTTTTTTTTTTTTGAGTTGAATATCCTTTATTTTTAAATTCTTTCATTTCTTTCTTTTTAAACAAAAGACATTCTTCTTTATTTTTATTAAGAGCATAAGCTCTTTCAACAGTTTTGACTTTGTTTTCAGTCTAGAAAGTAGACTGGATCCATGAGGTTCTATAAACCTCTTTTTTATCAATTTTTGGGATACTCCAATTTTTGGAGATCTGCATCAGAATGAAGAATTTCATCTTCTTCATTAACAATGCATTCCAAGGACATCAGACTAGTTCTGGATCTAGTGCTGACAGTTGAGTTAGATCTACGCAATCTATTCATCTTTTAAAGTGATCAGTTTTCTGGGTTTAACAGATTAATCTTTCTAGTGTTTTCTCTCTTATGATTATCATGTTTTCTCTCTCTGTCTGTGCCTCACGTCCGCTCATGCCTCTCTTGGGACTTATTGTTTGGAAAAATGACTCACTGTTTGGGTGGTGACACACAAATTTTGAAATAGACAAAATAATAACAAGAAATAGACAATATCGAGATTAATATGAAGAACACAGATTACTGAACACAAGAAAGGAAGAACAGATTTAACAGAATACTAAGCAACAACAGCCAACAAAAGTACTGGAACTTAGGCTCTGATACCAAAAAGGGAAGCAACGCATATATAAAACAAGAAAATTATTAAGGCAGTAGAACCGGCCAAATTTATGTAAAACAGAGATTTAATATAAGGGCTATAAAAAGATAATGGATGCAATAAGATAATATGAAAGTAATGACTTACAAAATTTAGCAAATAAACTGGAGGTTGAAAGCTTCCATGTGTTTACAAGTTAACAAGAGATATGTGTGTAATAAGGGTCAGGAGAAGATCCTATTCTGATTCTGAAGCTTCAACACATGAATGCTTAGAATGAAGTTCTAGGAAGTTCTGATTTTTAACAATACAAAGAGCCATATATATAGGTAAGGGGGAAGAATTCAGAAGCCTTTGAGGAGCCTTGGATTCTTCAATTTACTATTGCTTTTTCAAAAGTAAAATCAAATTTACTAAATAATATATATATATATATATATATATATATATATATATATATATATATATATAGTGGTAATCCCAAAACGGTACACCGGTATTGACCGGTACCGAAATATATCGTACCCTTGACCAAACCGAAACAACCTCCGGTACAGTATTGACCACTTTGGATTGGACACCCCTACTTAGGACCATATAAAACACATGAAATTGCCAAGAGACTAAGAAGAAAAGGATCCATAACCTACAAAGTCAAGCTCTAGATCCAAGTCAAAAAGGTTGAAGATAGACCTAATTCTCGACCAAGGATTTCAAGTTACCAAACAGTCGTTTCACTAACTACAATCATCTCAACACCTAGAATGAGTAGGTGCTGAAGTAGCTTTGAGACTATCCAATGCTCAAGTAGCCAAGAAAGTTATGGTTATTTTATAATTGGTTTGTTTTTCTTATATTAGTTTAAGGTAGAATAATCATGTCATATCACCGAGGATGGAAATAAGGGAAGTCCAAGAGACCTGATCATACCTCAGGAGGCCTACTCATGGCCATGAGACTGACCTAACCCCAAAAAATGAGGCAAAATACTTAAGACTAGGGGTGTAATCGGTGAGGTGCGGTGCGGTTTTCTCCGGATTTTTGCACCTACATCTTATAGTACAGTTTTCCTATTACACGCACCTGCACCTGCACCTACTAAGATCAATTTTGGCGCGGTGCAGTGCAGTTTGGTGCAGTGCGGTGTAAGTGGGGTCTTGCGGTTTGAGTTGGACTCATTTGGGCTGGATTGGGCCAGCCCAAATGTCAATTTAATCTAAAAAATCCATTTTTACAACTCAAAAATTTGGCTAACTATAGTCTACAACATACAAATATAAGTGTTTTCAATCTAAACCTGGATATTTAAAAAGAAAAAAAAAAAATTATAGCATGCATAAATCTAATTTCCAATCTCAAGTCTTCCACACACACACACACACACACACACAAAAAACTGTCTGCTACTTTAAAGTTTAAATAACAACCCAATAAAAAATGGTATACTTCCAAAAAAATAATAAAAACTAAGATAACATATCGTATCCTTTATTCTTGTAGCAAGCAATCAAGCACATTCCATTCAATCTCCAACTCCAAGGCTCCCAACTTCATTCAAACATCAGTATTAACCTTAGGTAATTCTAGGAAAAAAGAAAAAGAAAAAGAAAAAAAGAAATGTTAGTAAATAAATAAACAAGTAAAAAATAAACTCGTAGAGAATTGCAGATATAGATATAGTATAAATAAATTACCCGATTTAAGCTCTTCATCAATACTTTGCACTTCATCCATGGCTTCCCAAAGCTTGACTGGTGAAGATGTGCTTCTTAACCAATTTTGACAACAAATAAGAGCCTCAACGGTTAAAGAAGACAATGAACTCCTAAAAGAATCCAAAACACGACCCCCTGTGCTAAAGACCGACTCAGATGCAACAGTAGACACCGGAACTGCCATGACATCTCGTGCTACATGGGAAAGGATTTTATATTTGGAGGAATTCACCCTCCATCAACCCAAAATATCAAAACCCAAAGCACATGGTGGCTCACTTGCTTCTGAAAGATACTGGTCCACCTCAGTTTTGCATTCACCACTATCCTCTTGAGCCAAGTAGTGTTGGAACTCCTCAACAGCTGACTTTCATGGATCATGTGTATCACTAGAACTTGACATAGAGCTTGAAGCAACATCAGAAGTCACACAACTACTACTGCCACTAGCACCTGAGGATGTTGTTTCAAATTCAGTTGCATAATGGGCATACAACCTATCTATAGCTCCTCTCACCTTCTCAACCATACTCTTTGCCTTTGGTTTAGCATACCACTTATTGAACCAATAAACAATATATTTCATCTTGTATCTTGGATCAAATACAACAACAAATTCATCTTCTCAATATTTCCCCAATATTTCTCATATTTCATCTTCATACCTTCAGCCATACTCTTCAAGAGAGAATCACCATCAAGATTGCACAATTTATACAATTCATTTTGAATACCCACAAGCTCATGAAAATAAGAATTAGAAGTGACAATTAATGATCCAGAGAAACATAAAATTGCTTCATAAAAAAGTCTAAGAAACTTACAAAGCAACCGAGCATTTTCCCAATCAAGAGAGCGGGGAGGACCTTTGGGCTTTTTCCCATTTCCATCTGGTTCTTCGAAATAATCCATGTATTGCTCATCATCAATGATCAACCTATCAAAAGCTCTCTCAAACTTCTCAGCCGCCTCTAGCATAAGATAAGTGGAATTCCACCTGGTAGGAACATCCAGTGAAAGCAAACTCTTACTCTGAATGTTTGCATCTTTAACAGCTTCTAAGAATTTTTCAAACCTTTTTGGAGATGATTTCGCATATCGCACTGCATTTCTCACCTTAGCAATAGACTCATGGATGTCTTTTAATCCATCTTGCACAATTAGATTCAATATATGTGCACAACATCTCATGTGCAAGAACTCACATCCCACAATGCAACTCTCCTTCAATTTCATCTTCCTCCTCAAATAATCAATAGCCACATCATTGGAGCTTACATTATCAACTGTAATTGTTAAGACAATATCTATACCCCACTCCCTCAAACACTTCTCAACCACTTTCCCAATTGTTTCCCCCTTATGATTAGGAACTAAACAAAAGTTCAAAATTCTCTTTTGATACTTCCAATCACTATCGATAAAATGACATGTCAAACAAAGGTAGTTAAGGTTTTGCACGGAAGTCCAAGTATCAGTAGTCAAACAAACCTTTTGCCCCTTCATACTCAAAACATCTTTCAATTTTTTCCTCTCATCAAGATAAAGTTTCATGCAATCTTTTGCTACTGTGACACGAGAGGGAATGGGAAACCTAGGCTCAACCACGTTCATATAATAAATAAAACCTTCATGCTCCACAAATCTAAATGGTAGTTCATCTATCATGATCATCCTAGCAAGAGCCAACCTTATTTTCTTAATGGAAAATTGGTGCACTTCAATTTCTTTAGTATCATTCTCTCCCTCAACAGCAGCCTTTTTGTAATGATAAGCAATTGTTGGTTGATTCTTGTCATTGTTTTTATTCTTTAGATTCTTCTTACACTTGTTGACATGTCCCCACAAGGTCGAGGCCCCATTCTTTCTAGAATGACACTCGTATGGTTTTTTGCAATAGTTACATATTGCCCTAGGCTCTTCTGAATTACCTCCAACTAGCTTAGTAAAATGCTCCCAAACCTTTGATGTTAGCTCTTTAAATTGTTTCGTATTACTTGGAACAGGTTGTGATTCTGTGGGGAGAGTTGGTTCATCTGGTATAATAATAGGGTCAGTTGGTGTAGGTGGATTTGGTTCATTTGGATTAGAATTTGATGCAGCATCCATCTAGGGGCAAGGTCATTGAAAAAAAAAAAAAAAATTAAAAAAAAAAAAAAAAAAACACAAAGTCACAATCATAATTCATAGCAGTCAAAGCCTAGAAATTTTAAATAATAAAATAAAGAAAAAAATGGTGACTGCTATTGAATTGGATTCAAGCTGGTACTCAGATTCAAGCTGCATTTCGGTCATATATGGTATGGTTCTCCTTCCATCACATAAGAGATGACAACATTTCCTTAAAGGGTTGTATATAACATATATAAAACTTTCCAAATGTAGAAGTTCAATTTTCTATATCATCCTAACCCTTTTTCAAAAAAATAAACAAGATTCTTATCAAAAGTTGTGCTACCTATAATATAAAGTAAAGTACAGTTCAAGAATATCACTTTTTTATCTTTTCATTAATGATCATGCCATTTGAAACATTTCTTTTATTGTGGGACAATGAGAGTATATGTTACTATGGTAAGGTAAATATGAACATCAAACATCAAGTCACTGAGTTAGTATCAAGTCGTAAATATGAACATCAAACATCAAGTCACTGAGTTAGTATCAAGTCACTGAGCTAGTCTCTTATGCCTCACTTTCTATCACCTTAATTAAAAACAAAAAATCATCTTGAACATAAAAAGTTGCCATTCTAATTTTCCTTACAGTCATGTGCTTAAGCCCACCTGATAAATTCACATGTTGTTATATTAGGACTGCATATCAGACTACTTCAATCCTCGTTAAATTGGGCACATTTGAAGAGTAATATCATTCATAATAAGGAAAAAAGCCAAAGGAAATAGAAAAACTTGTATCATCTGAATAATGGTGCTTGCATATGTGGGCTAAAGCTCATCCAATCACCACTTATGGAGAACTTGAATCATCATCATCATGATTTTCTCTCTTTCTACTTATGCAGGCAAGAAAACAGTTATTTCATCAACCAAAATCATCAAAAAATAAAACACTATGCCATTTGAATGGGGGGACAGTGAGATTTCAGGGCTTCATTCAAGACCAAACTGTCAAAGAGCAAGCATCAACTACATTGAACTATATACATTCATGGAAAATCAGTTAAAACTTGAAGCTAAGCTTCATGAGTTGGAGGTACTATGAGTCTCTCGGTTTCCTTAATGAGGGTAACAAGAACAATAGAGCAAAAAAAAAAAAAAATCTAAACAAAATCATGAGCTGGAGGTACTATGAGTCTCTCATACATATCATTATTGCTTCAATAAGTCTCGGACCTAAGGTAACAGAATCAAAAGAACTACTACAAATTTCTCAACATCACAACAACAGAACAAAAAAAAAATCTAAACAACACAACTAAATAATTCTCAAAATCCCAAAGAATTTCTAACCTGTTAACAGTGTTGAGTGTTGACTGTTGTTGACTTGAATCACTTGATGGCTGTTGTTGCTGGTGGAAATCATGCACTAATGGCTGTCGCTGGTGGAAATCAGTGATGAGGGTGAGAAAGACCGACTGACCGAGACCGCGAGAGAGAGAGACAGAGGCCGGCGGCTGAGGGTGAGAAAAAAAAAAAAAAACACAAATACCATTTGATTCAATTTCTAGGGTTAGAGTCATGCGAATTGGGGATTTGATTTTGGGCAAAATGGAAATCGTGCACTGATTGGATTCTAGATCTTCAATTTCCTTAATGGGAGTTGTGTTGGGGGTAAAAGGGGAAATTTTAACAACTCAAAAATACCAGTCGATGCAGTTTCGGTTCTCCGGCGGGTTGAGAACTCCAACGCCGCAAGCCGCACCGTACCAGTCGATTTCGTGGTCCTCCTTGCCTATGACGAGGACCGGCAGCTACGGTTGCCAATGGAAGAGGTGCGGCACGGCTCGGTTCCGTCGGTGCCATCGGTTCCGTCGGTTCCTCTTTCACCCCTACTTAAGACCATGAGATTGGTCGAGGCCATGAGACTGACCTAACCTCAAACAAGTGCAATAGCCTACTTAAGTAATGTCATTTTACTAGACTTAATAGTAGTTTTATAAATAGTAATAGATGGAAGGACAAACTTGACTGGAATTTTTAAGTTTGATGACTAATATGACACTAAGTAAACTTTAGGGATAAAAATGACAATTCACCTAAATTTAAAGGGTATAATTTGGATTTTGAACTTGTAATTAAACCTAAAATATGACTATGGATTAAATAGCAAATTATATCCAATTAACATAGAATTTGACATGTGCTTTAAGAATTCATAGAATTTGTATTCTAATATGAGATTTTCAAATTATTAATATAATAAAAAATCATTACGTGATTTAACACTAACAACAAATAACATAGATATAACTTGAACTTGACCCCATATATGCATACACACAACACAAGCGTGTATCCGTTACCACAAACATCATCAACCTTTGCCCACCTATATAAACTCTCTTGTTATTTTTATATTTTCCAGATCTCTTGCTAATTTTCAAATTTTTTATTTATTATTTATTATTATTTTTTTTTTAACTTTTGAGAAGGAAAGGAAGGGGAGCCTACATTCCTACTTATCATGCCATTATATATGTCATGGGGGGTGGGGGGCAATTTTTGACATTGCAACTAAAAAACGAAGAAACAAACATTAATATGCATGCAAAGCAAATAGATGACTTCGAACCATACAACATATGTGTCGGTCACGCCGACAAAATAGAAAACGTCGGAACAAGGTTGTTTTGTTATAGATCCCATATTGATATCAACAAAATTGGAAGTGATGTGAATAAATATGAATATTGTAGTTGTAGGATTATCAGTACAAAGTTAGTGATCATTTGCTTGGCATGGCATCCCCAAAAAAGCATTATTATACATAAAGTTGAGATACGCAAAAGATTAATGGCATTGGTCTAAAATGGCTATAAGGAAAACAAAACCACCTATTTGTTAAAAAAGTCAGAGAGTAGGTTATTAATCAAAAGTCTCAAACCCCATAATTCAACATTATAAATAGAGAACTAATATGAAAAAGAAAACAATTAAGGGCATCTTTTTCTAGTGCTACCATTAGGATTACATAAAAACTGGAAAGGAACGGACTTTTGCTATGATTAATCATATTTAGCAGGAATTTTGATCCACAGCACATTTAATTTAGACTAGGGGCCACAAAGATGCACGCCAGAAAGAGCAATTTAAAAAGCATCATTTCGTTTACACAAATCAAACCTAAGCTCTTAATTGTAATTGACTTTTTTTTCTTTCTTTTTTTTCTGTTATACGTACGTTAAATGAAAATTGAGGAGCTAATATTGATCGTGTAGAATATATTATATTGTATTATTTTCTTCTACAATATCATAAAATAATATGTTAACGATAAGGATAAACCTCCCCAACAGTTACCTCATTCAAAGACTATCCTGGCTATAGATAAAGACATCAACTAAAGATATGTATCCAAGATATCATTTGATCAAAATGTTGTAGTTGTGGTAAACTTAAACTCTTGTAATCTGATTGTATAAATATAAGATTATACCTTGACCTTGATTAGGCAAGGCAGTGCACATTTACTCCCGTATTATTTGATTCTACATGGTATCAGAGCTTTGAAACTGACCTTCGTCTCCTCTTCTCTCTTACAAGCATTTTATCAAACACCATGTCTTCAACATCTTCTTCTTCCCAAACCGAGTCCTCCTCCACCATATCCTCTACATCTACTACTCCCACTTCTCTTCCCCACATACAACACCTCATCACCATCAAACTAAACCGTGATAATTACCTTCTTTGGAAAGCCCAGATTGTACCTTACCTTCAGGGTCAACATCTCTATGGCTTCATTGATGGAACCAAACCCGCCCCTCCACCCAATCTTGCCGTTACTACTTCTGAAACCACAGCTGTCATTCCCAATCCAGAATTTTACACTTGGCACACCCAAGATCAGATGATCTTGAGTGCTCTCATCTCCTCCCTCTCTGAAACCGTACTTGCCCATGTGGTCAAATGCACCACATCCCGTGCTATCTGGCTCTGCCTTGAACGCATGTTCACTTCACAATCCCGAGCCCGTAGCATGCAACTTCATCATCAACTCTCGACTTTGAAGAAAGGTGATTCTTCCATGGCTGATTTCTACCACAAATTCACCTCCTTGGCCGACACTCTTGCCGCAATTGATCAACCCTTGAAGGATTTTGATCTTGTTTCATTCTTCTTGGCTGGACTCGGATCTGACTATGATGCTCTAGTCACTGCGATCCAACAACGCCGTGGTGATGTCACACTTGATGAGCTCTATGGTGACTTTCTCTCCCACGAGTTGCGTTTGGCCCAACATCAACCTGCTGTTGATCTCTCTTTGGCCAGCGCCAACTTTGCAAATCGGTCCTCCTCAAATCGTGGTGGTCGTGGTGGCAGATCTTCCAATCCACCATCTTCCTTCAACTCAGGCCGCAGCTCCTCTAACCAGCAACGCCAGTACCGTGGCCGTGGGTGTGGTAGAGAGGCAGTTATCATAATTCCTCTTGGCCTGTTTGCCAAGTTTGCACTAAGCCTGGCCATACTGCTTTAACTTGTTATCATAGGTTTGACAATTCCTACACAGTGGAATCCCCTTCTAATATGCAGGCACTTCTGGCTACCCCGAATTATGCTCCTGACCCAAATTGGTATAGTGACTCCGGTGCCACTCATCACCTCACTTCTGATTTAGCCAATCTCAATGTCCGTGCAGATGAATACCATGGCCCTGACCAAATCCGTGTTGGTAATGGTACTAGTTTACCAATTAAACATATTGGGTCCACCCAATTTTCTACACCCACTACCTCATTTCTTTTAAATAATGTCTTGCATGTTCCTTAAATATCAAAAAATCTAATTTCAGTTCACAAATTTACCAAAGACACTAATACTTCCATGGATTTTCGTCCTTCTTGTTTTCGTGTGCAGGCTCTGGATTCGGGGAAAACACTGTTATGCGGGCCGAGTAAAGATGGACTGTATCCATTCCCTCTTCTTCCAAGTAAAGCTTCCTCACATCCCACTGCTTTATTTGGTGAACGCACCTCAATCCATCAATGGCATTCTCGTCTAGGTCATCCTGCTTTTCGAGTCATCACCCAGATAATTTCCAAATTTGGTCTTCCAGTAAATTCAAATAAATCAGATTTTAGTTATTCTGCTTGTCTTAGCTCTAAGAGTAAACAACTCCCTTTTTCTCTATCTCGCACTCAAATTAAATCTCCTTTAGAATTAATTTATAGTGATGTGTGGGGCAATTCGTCTGTTTGTTCTCGTAATGGCAATCGATATTATATTTCTTTTCTAGATGCTTACAGTCGATACACATGGCTTTTTCCAATGTCTCATAAAAATGATGCTCTTCCAATTTTCATTAAGTTTAAAAAATATGTTGAGCGTTATTTTAATTTGCAAATAAAATCAATCCAATCAGATTGGGGCGGTGAATACCGCTCTCTCTCCAACTATCTTGCAACTTGTGGCATCTCACATCGTGTCTCTTGCCCACACACTCACCAACAAAACGGTGCAGTTGAAAGAAAACATAGGCATATTGTTGAAACAGGTCTAGCCTTGCTTTATCATGCTAGTATCCCACTTCGCTTTTGGGATGATGCATTCCAAACGGCTTGTTATTTAATCAATCGTTTTCCTCAAACTCTCCTAAAAAATATTTCACCCTTTGAAAAATTATTTCATACTACACCTAAGTATAATTTTTTAAAAACTTTTGGTTGTGCGTGTTGGCCCAATTTGAGACCATACAATTCACATAAACTACAACCTCGCTCTACTCAGTGTGTCTTTCTTGGTTACAGTATTTCTCACAAAGGGTACAAATGTTTTCACATTTCCACTGGTCGCACTTATATCTCTCGTGATGTTATTTTTCTGGAGGCCCAATTTCCCTTTCAACAAATTCAAAACCCAGTTTCTCACTCAACACCATCAATTCTTTGACCTCCTGTTAGACTGCTACAGCCATCTTCACATGGGCCGCATAACAGTGCTGCTCCTTCAATCAGGCCTCTCACGGACTCAAGCTCCTCAACACGGCCCACCCAACACAACCCGGCCCATAACCCCTCACTTAATAGCATCTCCACTAACCCATCTTCTTTACCCGACTCCCAACCCACCGTAACTCCAGAAACTTCCAACCCCTCACCCGAAACCTCCAACACTCCAGAAACTTCCAGCACCACCGATCACCCAAACCCAAATCCTCCCATCCACCCCATGAAAACCCGTTCCCAAAACCAAATCTCCAAACCCAAGACCTACACCGATGGAACCATTCGCTACCCAATTCCCAAAGCTCTCCTTGCCGAAACCACTAGTGATCCCGATCTCACTGAACCCACCTGCTACACTTCCGCCTCCAAGAGTCCTCACTGGCGCCGAGCTATGAACCTCGAATTTGATGTTCTTCTCAAGAACCACACATGGACACTTGTACCATCTTCATCTTCTCACAACTTAATCGACTGCAAATGGGTCTTCCGAATAAAGCGTAATGCTGATGGCTCAATTGAGCATTTTAAAGCACGGCTAGTTGCAAAGGGTTTTCACCAACAACCCGGCATCGACTATGGCGAAACATACAGTCCAATGATCAAACCCACCACGGTATGTGCTATTCTTTCTATTACCATATCTGCTGGTTTGTCTGTTCGTCAAATTGATATCCAGAATGCTTTCCTTCATGGTCAACTTTCTAAGGATGTTTTCATGGCTCAACCCCCTGGGTATCAGCACCCATCATATCCCACTCATGTCTGCAAGCTTAACAAGGCCATTTATGGCCTTAAACAAGCCCCACGGGCTTGGTTTTCCAGACTTAGCTCACGGCTCCTGCAACTTGGATTCCATGGTTCTTTATCTGATACGTCTCTGTTTATTTACAAGTCCAAGAGCTTCACTATGTTTATTCTCATATACGTAGATGATATAATTCTTACATGCTCTAACCCATCTGAAATTGATAAACTACTCATCCTTCTGCAATCTGATTTTGCTGTCAAAGATTTGGGGAAATTGAATTATTTTTTGGGTGTTAAAGTAATTCCCAATGCTCATGGCATTCTTTTGTCTCAACAACGATACATCCTTAATCTTCTGAAACGTACCAACATGCATGAAGCTAAGCCAGTAAGTTCACCTATGGCTTCTACCACTAGTCTCACGGCTCATGAAGGTGAATCCTTCTCGGATGTTACTTTATTTCGAAGCACTGTTGGTGCTTTGCAATACCTGTCCCTCACTTGCCCTGATATTGCGTTTGCTGTCAACAAGCTTTCTCAGTTTATGCACAAGCCCACTGTGCTTCATTGGCAATCTGCCAAGCGGTTGTTGAGGTACCTCAAGCAAACACTCACTTTTGGGTTGCAAATATATCGCACCTCTTGTAACACTTTACAAGCCTTTTCTGATGCGGATTGGGCTGGCAGCCGTGATGATCGCCGCTCTACTGGTAGCTTCTGCATTTTCTTGGGTAACAATCTCATATCCTGGAGTTGTCGTAAACAAGCTACTGTTGCTCGTTCCAGCACTGAAGCCGAATACAAAGCCCTTGCCAATGCTGCTGCTGAACTCAAATGGCTTCAATCCCTCTTTGGTGAACTTGGTTTAGCATTGTCCACTCCTCCAACTCTTTGGTGTGACAATATTGGTGCTACCTACCTATCCTCCAACCCGGTCTTTCATGCTCGCACTAAACATGTGGAAATTGACTTCCACTTTGTTCGGGATATGGTAGCAAAGAAGACTCTCAATGTGCAATTTATTTGCAGCAAAGATCAACTTGCTGATCTTCTGACCAAGC
Organism: Fagus sylvatica; assembly: GCA_907173295.1. Lineage (NCBI taxonomy): Eukaryota > Viridiplantae > Streptophyta > Magnoliopsida > Fagales > Fagaceae > Fagus > Fagus sylvatica. Next base: position 4,537,619 of record OU015765.1, read on the forward strand.
CAATCTCTTCTTCCCGCTTTGCTCAACTTCGGACCAAGCTCAATGTTCTTCCCATTCCGTTGGGCTTGAGGGGGCGTGTTAACGATAAGGATAAACCTCCCCAACAGTTACCTCATTCAAAGACTATCCTGGCTATAGATAAAGACATCAACTAAAGATATGTATCCAAGATATCATTTGATCAAAATGTTGTAGTTGTGGTAAACTAAAACTCTTGTAATCTGATTGTATAAATATAAGATTATACCTTGACCTTGATTAGGCAAGGCAGTGCACATTTACTCACGTATTATTTGATTCTACATAATATGACCACAAAATGAGATTGAAGCCACGTCACGCTGTCATATCAGCGCATGAGATTGCCAGACAATGACAATGAAGATGAGTGAACAAATAGAGAATGTAAAACATGAGCCATCAAAAAATATTAGATTAACTAGTTGTGGACCCGCGCGATGCACGAAAAAGTTGATTTGGTTATTTTTAATAGAACATAATTGAAATTGTATATTATAGATTTTGTAATTTAAAAAATCTATATGTGTTATTTGAAATTATGTTTTAAATTGCAAGTTATATGTTGTGCCAATTGCGATGTAAAGAATGGGACAAGCCATACATTTATAAATACCAAACGGGAAAAAGAGCCCGCAATAATAATATCTTATTTCCAGTCATCATCATAGAAATATATTTCAAGAAAGAAAATAGAGGCAAGATAAATACTAACAAATTTGTATAAATTTATATAAATCACATCAATGAGCTATTATAAATTTATAGAATTAGAGCACCTCCCAACTAAAAAGGGAGGTTAAACTCAACCACTCTACCACAAAGTCCAAACAAAATCTAACAACTTATATTTGATATTTAATAGATGGACGAAAGAAAATCAACTATAACAACTTAAATTATGTGAAAAACTAATCGATTGATACAATGCAATCTATTGGACTCTAAAAATTGATAAACAATCTACCTCTCCTTTAGATTATGGGAAAAACCAAGAAATAGATGTTGAACCAAATGATTTAGAAACAAATGTGTATCTAAGTTCCAAAAATATATATTATTAAGAGCTAAAGATTGATTAATCTAATGAGACAGGTAATGTTTACCACACTCATCCAAATCAATGACATCCCTCATCTCATCTTGTAAGAAAATATTTTGTAGTCCCACATTTGGCTTAGTAATTGAATGTGAGATTGAGGTCTTTCTAATAGTTAACTTAGTAAAAGCATAGGCTTTTTGCCATAATATATAAATTAGTGGATTCAAAGCACACATACAGGTTGGAATGCTTTGTAACATAGTTCATCTTGCAAATGAAAGCCACCGTTTCTTAGCCAAACAACCAACCCAATCATACAACCCCCTTGCAAGTGATAATTGTGAGGTTGAATACATCATCTTCTTGGAAGGATTGTTTCTCTTAAGATGGGAAATCTAGGATTTGATATTAAAAAAGAAAAAAATGAAACAAAGACTAAAAGAAAACATGTTAGATGAGAGTAAGAAACCAAAGTACCTCTTGGAGGCCATTTGTCAAACACTTAACACATATAGAAACTTTTACACCCATGCAATCCATGGAAAATAGCATCACAATTGGATTCAATCAAGCAAAAAATAAAAAATAAAAAATGTTAATGTTGATGTTGAGAAAGACCACTCTAAAAGTAATAAGTCTTCTCAGGCATACCACTCTAAAAGTCAACCTGCCCTTCTTATCCTCTCTAATCCTACTTTTTGTGAGTTCTTCAATTGAATGGCTTGATTCAATCCTGGCCTGTGGTACAACTGGCATGGAGGCCTGAATGTGAAAAAGCAATTTGATGAGTTAATATAAGATATTGGATGGAACAATGGCAATTATGCAGAAACAAAACACACAAATCCAATTAGAAAGACAAGGAAAAAAAAAACACCAAACACCACAAAACCACAACCTATGGTTCAGAACCCACAAATCCAATAAAAAAAATACAAACCTGAATCCACAAATCCAATCAAGAAGAAAATAGAGAAAAATATTGCATTTTTGAAACATAAACCGCAACAGAACCACAATGGGGCCAAAAATAAAATTCGAGCATAGGGTTTAAATAGGAGATTAGGGGAGCAATCAATTGGGGAGATGAAGAGATGAGGTAGATGAAGTGGTGAATGGAGAGAGAGTGGGACATGAAGAGGTGAGGGAGATGAAGAGGCGAGGGGGAGAGAGAGTGGGAGACGAAGAGGCAATGGGAGATGAAGAGGCAATGGGGAGAGAGAGTGGGAGATGAAGAGGCGATAGGGAGAGAGAGTGAGTGAAATAGAGAGAAAAATGATATGGAATATTGTGAGAGCAGCAAATCTGACGTGGCGATATTCAGAGGAGGCTAAAAAATTTCTCTCAGCTTCGGTTTTTAATTTATATTATAGATATCAACCTCTTAGGTTCAACCAACATCAATTACAAACTTAAAAAATAATTCCTCACAGGAACCCAAGAAGAAAAAAAGAAAAGCTAATAAGAGATGACTATAGTGGAGAACAAAAACAATCATAAGAACATATATCAGTGAATTATACAGGTGACATAAAAAAAATAAAAATATTCAAGTGGTTGTTCAAAGAGAATTTTAATCTTTGGTGGATTTAACCAAAAATAAATAAATAAACAAGACTCAACTGGTTATTCTAGAGGAATTTTATTTACTCAGAACTTAAATTGACCATTCCTGGGGCTTAAAAATCATGTAATAAGACCTCCAAACTGTTTAAAATTGAATTGCACATTCAATATTAAAATATTAAAAAAAAAACACCAGGTATTTATTGCTAAATTTTTTACAACTTAATAAAAACTTGGGAACATAGGCCAAACGCAAGAAAACATAAAATAACAACAAGGTGTAATGAATCATGCAATCTTAGTGGAGTGCTTCAACCCTTCTCAAAAGGAAAAGTATAAAATCTAAACACTTCATAAGATTGTGCCATTTTGATTAGATACTCTAATATAACTTGAAACACTAATGGGACCAACAAATCTAAGCAAAAATAAAAGCAAATCATTAACCATTTTGATATTTAAAAGAGGATGTAACAATCCTTTTTTAAGTTAGAGCCATAATGTTTTTAAAAATTCATTTTGTGACAACATTTGCAAGCCCTCGGTTTTTTAAGTTTTTATCTTTTTCATCTCCTTAAGCAGTCCTTTACATGACTTTCATATAAAAGAATTTCCAAAAAAAAAAAAATTGTATGGTTAATTTGTTTTTTCAAATAGGTAATACAAATTTTATTCTAAGAAAAAGAAAAATAAACAAAAAAGGAATCAATGAAGTATACAAATAGTACTTCATATATACTTTACATGTCCTAGTAGAATCCAAGGATTTCCTATAGCATAATATTCTACGAAATGAGATTTAATCCTCTCCACAGAAAATTCTTGATCTTCATACGTCATTTTCCTCTCCCTTCAAACGCGCCATATTAAACAATCGGGAACAACATTCCATACTCTATTTCTGAAAGTCATACAAATTCGATGCCAACATTGAAGAACTCCTTTCACTATCTTAGGCATCACCCACTTCACTCCAAAAAGGAACACAAAATTCCTTAAGTCCATAGCCACTGGAGAATGAAGAAGCAAATAAGTCACAGTTTCTTCACTATTTCTACATGACACACCAATTTGCCAACGCCATACACCTTTCTAGTTAAATTATCTATAGTGAGAATTTAATTACCCCCAAATTGCAAACTACTCACAAAAAGCTACCTTGGTAGGAACTTTACCCTCCAAATAGCCTTCCAAGCAAACACAGCTCTCAACATCCTTAAAACATCCATTCTTACTCAACCTCCAAAGCATCTTATTCTCCATACCCATTTGGGCCCGAGAGGAATATAGAGTTTCATAAAAGAATTGCTAACTTATCATGCTCCCAATCTTGGGTAGATCTCACAAAAGTAGGGTTACATAGAATTCCCATATTATGTATCTCTCTGCAATTTAACACCATAGCATGCATCTTTGTTAGTAGCTTTTTGAAACAACTAAGGATTTAAGGAGGCTAGGTTCATATCAACATCTCAACCATCATGCATGAACCTTATCCATCTACTATCACCCACACCAAAGTCCACAAATCTATTGAATGAATCCAATCCTGCTCTACTTACTTTCCAGAGACTACAACCATAAGAGGGACGAACAGGCTGTGAAGTCCAACTCTCCATCCTTTCTCCATATTTTACTCCCACCAATCTCCTCCATAGATGATCTATTTCCTGAGTGAATCTCCATAGCCACTTCCCCATAACACTTAATTAAAAGTGGTCAACTTTTTGATATCTAACCCTCCTAAACCTAAAAGTGTACTAGCAATTTTCTAGTCTACAAGAAGTTTTTTTTTTTTTTTTTTTCTCCTCCCCCAAAGAAACTCCCTCTAATTTATCCCATCTTTAACAACATTGATGAGCATAGTAAAAAGAGAAATGTATTGGACAGTGTTCTTCTAAAGATAGTAAGTTGGACCCCTTTTGAAAGATATAATCTTTTCCACCCTATCAATCATGTCTCCATCCTCTGAATAGTGCCATCCACATAGACCTCACCTTAAAGTGGGATCCTAAAGAAAGGCCCAAATAAGTCTTAGATGAAGAACATACCTTGCAACCCAAAGCCATTGCTAACCTTTCCACATCAGACACTGTCCCTACCTTCACAAGCTTACTCAGATTCACCCTTAACCCAGTCATTGACTAAAAAAATAACAATACAACTATCAACATTCTTATTTGCTCCATCTCCGTTCCACAAAAGATAATTATATCATCTGCAAAAGGCAGAGGGAAGACAGTTAAGGTATTTCCATTACTCCCTTCCACTGTAAAACACGATAGAAGACCTCCCGCAACAACCCTATCTACCATCTTATTTAGCAACTCCATTACAATAATGAATAGAAGTGGTGATAACAAGTCCCCTTGTCATAAACCCCTAGAACTTTCAAAGAATCCTGCATTACTTCCATTGATGAGAATTGAGAATCTGATTGAATAAATGCACATGGTGATCCACGTCCTCCATTTCACTCCAAATCCATATTGCTCTAGCAAATAAAGAAGACTATCCCAGTTTACAATTTTCGATACCCAACTTCCAGATAACCTTTGGTATCTTGTTACAAACTTTGCTATTCAAACATACATTAGCTATCTAAACAAGGTGTGAGGGGGGGTTTTGTTGCTATGCCACGTGCCATAATGAGATTGGTTAGAACGTGGACTTAACTTTAAAGCGTAAGAAAGTTGAACCCAAAATTCAATCGAGGGCCCAAAAGTCGGTCCAAGGGCTAATGGGGCAGCTTCCTTGAAAGGTCTTGAATTGAATCTGTCAGGCCCATATCAGCATGAATAGTAGCATTACAATGAAATAACTTATGCTAGTCAAAACCCAAAACAAGGGTCAAGTGGTGCGTTCCATATCTTGTAAATGACTTGAAATATAAATAATAGCTTGAAATAATTATAATATAACTCAGATTTATTAAAGAAATATTAAATCATTAATAGTTTCATCAATAATTGATGTTTGCCAAAACATGAAAGTGCATTTGTTAGTTAAAGCCCAAAACAAGAATCAAATGAGAGTTTTCCATATTTTGTAAAAAACTTGAACTCAAGCTAATAATTTGATATAGTTGTAATAGAATATAAATTGAAAAGAGGATAATACTTCCCTTAAGAATTGATGTTTGCCAGATTGCAGAACAGAATCTGTCATGCCTAAGTCAAGAGGAGCAGTAGCAGATACAGTAGGAAAATGGTCCAACATGAGAGTTTTGTAAATAAGAGTCCAAAGCAAGAATGGAACGAGACTTCCACTGTTTCACATGAGATCTGGACTTAAAGTATAATAACTTTAACTGAAATGGACATAGAATCATTAATGCCTTAATTCACCGCTGATATCTGCTGTAACAAATAGAACTCTTAATAATGAACTTGTAGAGACATAAAAGAGTTTGACTAAGTGGGAGAGAGTCAGTCCTATGAAGCATGCATGGGGGTAAAATGAAAGTGTTTAGGCTTTTGTGGAGTGAGTCTCAAGGTTGAAGAAGATCGAGAACTCAATATAGTATTTACTGCTGTAACCCGAATATCTGCCATGAGGCGCCTTTGGGAATATAAGCTTAGATCATGATGTTTCGGGTTTGGGTTGGTGTTTAGGGTTAAGGATCAGAGTTTTAAGGTTGAAGATGACCTTAGAACTCTATACTTGAGGAAATATACTAGAGAGTGCTCTAGAAGAGAATAGTCTGATTACTGCTATAATGAGTTTCAAACCATCCTTGCAATCTTAGTAATGTTGTGATTTGATCTGGTCGTGAGCAAGTGTTTGGGATGATCATATGGTGTTTTTGGGTTGTGGGTAAGCTGATGATGGTTAAGTTAAGCTTAGCTTGAGCCGCCCCCAAGGTTGTGTTCAAGGTTCCTATTTATAAAAGGTTTTTGGTGGGAAAACCAAGTCTTCTTGATTTTCTTTAATCAAAGGGATAAGATTCCCTTGATAATAGGCTAGTTATGCGTGCTTCTTGGCTTTGGTTTCCATAAAATAATAGCCATGCCTCCTAGTAGGCATAGGGCAATTATTTTGGTGGAAGCCTAGGCCTATAGGACTAACTCCCCTCCAAACCAAACTCCCTAAGTCCTACAAATGGAGGAGTGAACCTAGAACAAATCTGGGCTGTAATGGTCACTCCCTCAACCTTGATTGGCTGGTTGTGTGATGATTATGAAGATAAAATAGGATTATCTATACTGCCACGGATTACTACCGCATCTAGTGGCCAATGGTGGCTGGAGTCCTTGTCATAATTGCTATTCCGATGACCAATGCATGAGTTGCAGAACCTATTGGCTTGGAGAAGATAAGCCATTAATGTGGGCTTGCTTACTTTTAATGAGTCTCATGCAAAGGGGCTGATTGGCTTGTAAATATATGCTGTCAGGTTTCAGCCAATAGCCATGATTCCCAGCTGCATTTTGGACCAATGAATGAGTTTATTTGTGTCTCTCATGCTTGAAATGAATTAAATGAGGAAGAAGAGCACATTCCCCCAATTCTGTAAAAGTAAGAGAGAGAAATGTGGGCCCCATGGAGAGTTATTCCTTATTTCAGCTTTTATTAAATGTTGTTCTGACTTGTGGGACCCATAGACAGGCTGTCCCAAGCTGGCCAAGGCTGAGTTAAGGCTTTGGATTTGTACTTGGGCCTTAGTCACTCATTAAATATCCTTCTCAAGCCCGAAATAGTGTATTGAAGCTGATAACATGAGTTTTCGAGCTGGGCCTTCAATTGGACATAGCCAAATGCTTAGATAACCATTTAATTCCAGATCTCGGAGGCCCATCTCAGCTGGTCAGTGGGTAGAAACGATAAGTGGGCCAAACCTTCAAGTTGTGCTTGCTGGGCATAGCAGAAATTGCCTTATTTAAACCCAATCAATTGGTAAAGGGGTCAATTCATTTTAGGGCCGAAGAAATGAGCATCTACACAAGGTCTAGTATTTGCCACACCTCCACAAATTTATTTTGCGAGTTTGAGACGAGTTTACCCATTACCCGCCTCAACCTAGCTATTGGCTAGCACATTAACCAGATATAGGCTCCCCACTAAGCTTATGGGTCAGAAGTCTCCAATGTTAGAAGGCCCAAAGTTTTTCGGGAAAAGAACAATAAAAGAAGCGTTGAGACTCCTCTCAAAAGTACCTATCAATATCATATGAAATTCTTCAAAAAGATCTTCGATTTCATTGATAGTAGTTTTTTTTCCTAATGCTGTTTCCTTAATAGTATACACCTTATGAACTAGGAGGTTTTTTTCCTTAATAAATTTTATTATTCATCAAACAAATTCTTCAAATAGACCTCATGACATCCTCTTTAATCACTCCCCTACACCTTTGGTAGAAAAAGGAAGAACTTCCTCTTCCTCAAAGTCCCTTTTAAGACACTCCAAGACACTCCCCCTTACTTTTTTTTTTTTTTTTTTAATACAAAGAGTGGGGTAAACAATTCGGAAGAGCAACTCCTACAGGTACAATACAGATACATGTATCAGAAACTGCATCATTAAATGGTTAACAATTTGTAAGAAGAAGGAAAATTGACCCCACAATTAGCATCAGAGATATTAGAGCCAAGCAAAGGAAAAGACATTTAGCTCAGCCATGAAATATGCAAATATTTTACTATTACATTGCTTCTTTGACAACTCATGGTTGTTCCAATCCAGTCCCAAACAGTTGCTAAACAATAACATATACAAATATTTTTAAATGAGCAAACCTATATTTTTTAACAGACATGCATTTTTAAACTGCTCTATGAATGCTTGGTGAGTTCCTCACTGCTTCATTTTAGATTCTCGAATTTTAAATATAGGATTTAAAGAGAGGGACAGATTGCTATTTCTTGACTTGGTATATACCTGCTGAAGCCTGGAACATTCTAAGTTACCTAGGGACTAACAAGGATTGACTAGGTTACAATATAGAAAATATGACCAGAATTTACATAATCACCAAATGAATAATTTTCTGGTGCCTATGGTTGCCTATCCCAATCTTCATATGGTTTTTAAGTTTTATCTTTATCTATGCACTTGAGTTTTGATATTGTTAAATTCAATGGTAAGATATGAAGCTTGAATGATTTGGTTTGAGAAAAAGAATTTACTGTTACATTCAATGAATATGAAATAAAGAAGGGTGATGCCGGAGCCTCACAAAGATATTTATTTTATTTTTATCTTACTTAATTTTGGAGTTGATTATATGTGTTTAGGTTTATTAGTATTTTTATTTGCACTTAGAATTATTTTTATAATTCAATAATTGGGCCCAAGCCCATTAGATATAAGGTTTCTTATGTTAATTTGATTTAAGGCTTAGTAGACTATATAAGCAAAGTTTGTACTCATTTTCAAGGGACTTGATAATTAATAAAAAAAAAAATTCTGATTTAAGATGTGTCTCTCTTCTTTGTTTGGTTGTGATGTCAGACAACCCTTAAGTGGTGATACCTTAGGGTTTTGCATAGGTGGTGATTCATAGAATTTGTTCTATTTCTATCCTTCCTTTTCCCTATCTCTATTTCCCCAATTATTGTCCTGGATCAAAGGAGCTACAAGTTTACTTACTATCATTAAATTTCAACGGTCATCTTGCATCTATGTGTTTGAGTCTCAATAAGTAATGACTACTATTGACAAATTGAATTTAAGAAACCAACCTTATTTCTAATGAATTTAAGCCAAACACATCAATGCGCATAAAAAAAAAAAAAAAAAAAAAAGAATCTATTTCTCATTAACATAAAGATTTATCTGCAAACATGATAAATTGCAGCCCAATCCATTGTCAAAACTATTATAGAAAAACAATGAATTTCTAGCAACCAGAGTTTAACTGTACATATTGTTTTTGAATTTGATGCTATATGGGGAAATAATGCATACCTTCAAAAAAATTTCAACTCCCCTCCTTTTCTTCTGTCATTTGATCTATACAATGTATGTGGCCAGCCATAAATGTCGAGAACTTGTATAGCTTATTCCGTCACACTCAAAAATTT
>OU015765.1:4547366-4716904 GCA_907173295.1 Fagus sylvatica
AGTAGTCATTGCTCATCCTCATCATGGAGTTTAGGAAGAACGGTTTGGAGGTAGGGGAATCAATTTACTGAATTTTTCTTTGATCTGCCATAATAGAAAAGGCATTAATCTGCTAGGGGGATAATGCCAAAAATGGTAAGATCAAGTTTAATTAATGCAAAACGTATGTGAGTTAAGTCAGTTTAATTGCTTTAGCCCATTGCCAAACATTTAATGCTCATCAGCTCCAACATCATAAATGAGCCAAAGATCAGCTGTCTGCCACAGATTAAATCAAATCTGTTGCAGATAAAAAACCATTATCTTGATCTTAAACTGATTTTCTTGTCAAATCCCGCCCTTTATTTCTCAGATAAACAGTGATTCTCATGATTAAGAGGATAATGAATGAAACCATTAGGCATGAACACTACTATAAATAGAGGTGAGAAAGAGGAAGAATAGGTTGGTTGGCTGGTTGGTGAAATCTCAGACTAAAATTAACTCCCCCATAAGAGCTGACTTCAAAAGCTCAAGGAAGAGAGATAACTAGAAAGAGTCTACGGGACACTTCCCGTAGGTCTATGACAGACCAAAAAATACTTTTAGTCTACCACAACAGAAAGATTCATTCTCACCCACCAAATACTTACATCAAACACTTAACCCAATCCATAGTACTGACTCATGTACATTTTTACACAGTAGATGATTCTCTTCCTACTCCCCAAATCTCTTAAGTTCCATGATTTATTATATTTCTTTGATCTGCTCCTATTTTTTGCAAGTTACAGAGGAAGCCAAGTACATTGTGCTCAGTTTCTTGATCTACGGCACTGACCCCTTCAGCTTCATCTTTTATTATGTATACTATATTTACTGCCACTCATTGTAAATCCTTAAAGAAGTTAAATTCGTTGTGTTAAATTTCAGTCTACAGGATTGGTTCTCTTTGCCTGTAGACAAGTTTGTAATGCATTCCTTACGTATTATTGTCATTGTATGTTGTGGTTACTGAATGTCTTGGTAGAAGTAAAATTTATGATTATTAGCTCATTCTGATCTATGGTACTGACTTTACTCGTCCACCGCAACTCTCTACGTGAGAATCGTGGCCCGGTGGATTAAGAGGTACTAGAGGGAAAGCACCATCAGCCATTAAGTCATATACCGAACTTGATGTAGAGTTTTGGGCTCAACATCCCCATTTACACAAATCCAGCCCATGTCCAGCCTGTTCATGGATTGATACGCAGCCCATCAAAACAGAAATTTTGAGCACCCACATTTTGGCGACTCCACTGGGGAGTTGAGTTGCAAATTTTCCCCCGTTTTATCTTTTTGAAGCTGATCTACGATCTCTGGGGCTACAACCATGCTGCCTAAAAAGTCTACTAGATAGAACTCAGTAGCTAATTCTCATATTGAAGTAGAATCTCAAGGTCATAGCCATGCCATGGGAGAGACACACGCCCAGGGTGGTGGACAGACGCCCGGGGGAGAGGATCCCTTGGGTGGCGGACAAGTTCTTGGCGGCAGACAAGTTCTCGGTGGCGGACAAGTTCTTGGTGGTGGAGAAACCTCCGTTGGTGGACCACAGCAGATGGCACTGATGTTTGAAATGATCAAAGGAATGCAACAGACTCAAGCGAAACTTGCTGAGTCTTTGAGGCAGCTAAAAGAGATCAATGGCAACAAGGAGGACCACCAAAACAAGAATGACAACCGTAACCATGAAGAAAGGGAGTCTCACAATAAGAATGACACACCATTTGTCACCATGTCTGACATGGCAGACCTACTCAAGCAGGAGAGAGAAAGGCTCCCCAAGGAGCCTAGACACTTTGTGAGGAGACCCCCTTATCCCATAGAACTCTTGAAGGAGCCTTACCCAGAGAAGAATGACACACCTACCTTTGCTCTATTTGATGGCAGAAAGGGGAGTGCTATGGAACATATCAGTAAGTTCTTGGATTCCATGGGCCCCTTTGCTGCACATGGCGATCTCTGTCTACGGGAGTTCTCAAAATCCCTGGTGGACAGGGCATACACTTGGTATACGGTGCTGCCTACAAGGTCTATCAGAACTTGGGAGGATATGGTAGAGAGCTTCTGCAGCAAATACTTCCATGTTGAAGAAAAGATTACCTTGTCAGTTTGCATGGCACCAAGCAGCAGATTGGGGAAGATTTGGTAAAGTATATCCACTGCTTTTGAGATGTGTCTTTAGATTGTCATGTGAAATATCAAGAGGGGGAACTAGTTGAAGTGTGCATTGATAACATGCTGCCTGAGTTTCATGCCCATTTGGAGAATTTAGACATCACACGGTTTGCCCCTCTACTCCAAAAAGCTAGAAAGACCGCCATCTCAATTAAGCCCCAAGTTGAAAAAGGAAGGGATAAGAAGAGTCTGCCGCAGACTCTTATTGTGTTCACCATAGCTACAGCCAGCGGCACCAAATGGAAGAACTTAACCCAAAAGGTCTATGAAGAGCCACCTCCATTGCCCTTCACGGCAGAGGAAATGATGGCCATTTTTGATAAATGGGTCCAAGATCAGGTGATTAAGCTTCCAAAATCACCAAACAACCTACCGCAGAAGAACAGAAAGATCCTAAGTATTGCCATTACCACAGATACGTACATCATCCTATGGTAGACTACCGGACCCTCAGATGGGAGGTCAACCGTAAAATTCAAGATGACACTTTGCAACTCTCAGAAGAGCAACAGAAGGTTCACAAGACACCTTTTCCTAATTACAAGATAGACAAGAACAAGGTTGTGGTGTCAGTGGTGATCCATGGGAATGTGAGTGACATGGAGGTAGAAGAGTTTGCCGCAGCAAGTTCTTCTTTGGTACCAGCAACTGTTAGGACCTTACAAAAGAGTCCAAAGTTCAAGTCATTATTCAATTAGCTGGGGTTTGGACTTGAAGCTAGAAATGCTGCGACAGAAGCACTTATCACAATAGCCGCAGAATCTGGAGCCACTTGCTTCACGGCAGAAGCTCATGCTAGCCGTGCCTTCTTGGAGACCACAAATGCCATAACCTTCACAGATGAAGACATGGAAGTTCAATACCCTGACCATAGACGTCCACTTTATCTGTCTGTGGTAGTGAAAGATGTTCAAGTTAGATGTGCTCTGGTGGACCTTGGTTCATGCCTAAACCTCATTCCACTAAGCACTCTTCAAGTTGCAAATGTACTACAACAGAAGATCCAAGGGTCTCCCATGGAAGTAACTAGATTTGGAGGAGTGACTGAATACACAATGGGGCATGTACAACTAGTCTTGAGCGTGGGGCCGATTGTGGCACTCACGCGATTTCATGTTGTGAATGCTGAAGCCCCTTATCATGTACTCCTCAGTAGACCTTGGTTGCATAAATACAAGTTGGTGTCATCCACTTACCATTAGTGTGTCAAGGGAAGACTCAATGGAAAGCTAATCCGTATTGCTGCAAATTCCTCTCCCTTTGATCAAACTGAAGCTCATTTTGTCGAAGCAGCTTTTTATGATGACTAAGCATCTACGGGAGAACCATTAATTGTGAGACCATGTGGGACACCACTCCCTGCATGGGAAGATATTAAAGATGATCCTGAAGTCGATCTATGGGAGCTGCTTGAACGAAAAAAGAAAAGGAAGGAACGTGAGGTCGAAGCTGGGAGTCCACCGTAATGTGTGCGTGTCCAACTCCCAAATGGACGTATTGTCTATCACTTATAAAGGTGCGTGGGGCCTGATTGCCCACAGCAAGAGGGTCCCACACTTGAAGGGGGTGGTCTGCAACCTTCATGCCATTTAACACAGCAGATTGGGAATTATGAAGAAGTTGTGGTAGATCAACCAGAGTTTACGGCAAAAACCTGAAATTCTGAAGAAGTTGTGGTAGATCGAAAAGAATCTATGGTAGTGAAGTAAGAGAAGTCCACCACAGCTGAACCAAAGATGTCCGCCAAAGAAGAACTTGAGGTAATTAACTTAAGTAATGATTCTGATGTTAGTAAGCCTGTATCAATCAGCATGTCTTTATCTGCCGAAGAGAGAAAATGTTTGATTGATCCATTGCATGAATATAAAGATGTGTTTGCTTGGGATTATGATGAGATGCCGGGGATAGATCCGGGATTAGTAGCCCATTCCTTGAATGTAGAGCCCAGTACCAGACTTGTGGTGTAGCCCATGAGAACATTTCACACGGAAGTAGAAGCCCAAATTACACAAGAAGTGAAAAAATTACTTGCTGCTGGTTTCATTAAGCCGATACAGCATCCACGATGGCTATCAAACATTGTACCGATCAAAAAGAAGAATGGGCAAATTAGATGTTGTGTTGATAAAGAAATCTTAATAAAGCATGTCCTAAGGATGAATTTCCTCTTCCGAACATGGACTTGTTGATTGATTCAGCCGCCGGTCATGCCATGTTTTCTTTCATGGACGGGTTTAGTGGTTACAATCAAATCCGCATGTCCACCAAAGATGCTGAAAAAACTGCGTTCCGCACACCAATTGGCAATTTTTATTGTACCGTCATGCCTTTCGGTCTCAAAAATGCCCGTGTAACCTACCAAAGGACTATGACAGCCATGTTTCATGATATGATACACAAGGAAATTGAAGACTACGTGGATGATATTGTGGTGAAGTCTAAGAAAAAAGAAGATCATTTTGAAACTTTGAGAAAGGTATTTGATAGATGCCGGCTCTATAAACTTAAGATGAATCCACTCAAGTGTGCTTTTGGGATGTCTGCCGGAAAATTCTTGGGTTTCTTGGTCCACAACCATGGAATTGATGTTGATCCAGCAAAGGCGTTTGCCATAGCTACCATGAAGGCACCAACTTTTCACAAGGAATTGAAGAGCTTTTTAGAAAGATTGTCTTACATTAGGAGGTTTATTCCTGGTTTAGCAACAGTAACATCCATATTCACGCCTTTAATGAAAAAGGGGGCTCCTTTTGTTTGGTCCACGGCATGCCAGCAAGTATTTGAAAAGATCCAAGTGATCATGACCAAGCTCCCCACCGTATGTGCTCCAGTTACTGGCAGACCCTTGCGTTTGTACTTGGCTTCCAATAGTGAAGCAATCGGGCATTAGTGACACAAGAAGATGAAAATGGGACCGAAAAGCTAGTTTATTATGTCAGCCGTGCACTTAGAGATGCTGAAACAAGGTACTCGGGGGCTAAGCGAGCATGTTTGGCCTTGATATATACCTTACAGCGTTTACGACACTACTTCTTGGCCCATAAAATTCAGTTGATGACTAAGTCCCACCCAATTAGGAGTCTACTGCACAAGCCGGTCCTCTCTGGTAGACTAGCTCAGTGGCTCTTGCAATTGTCTTAATATGAGATAATCACTGAAACTCCTACAACAATCAAGAGCCAAGCCATAGCGGATCTCTTTGCACAATTCCTGGGAGAGGATAGTTCATCAATCTCACACGAAGTACCGAGAGGAGTGGGAGAAGCACTTCTGGCAGATCTGGTAGACTCTATATGGACGCTGAAATTTGATGGTTCTTCAACATCTAACTCAAGTGGAGCTGGTATTGTGCTGATTAGAGAAGATGGAGAGGCTATAGCTAAGTCTTTCAAACTTGATTTCTCATGCTCCAACAATGCATCAGAATATGAAGCCTACATAACCGGGTTGGCCATTGCCCATGAGATGGGGATAAAGCATTTGCGGGTGATTAGAGACTCCAACCTTATAATCTGCCAGACCAAAGGTGAGTTTTCACTCAAGGAACCGTCATTGGCACCATACTGTGCTTTAGCCCAAAAATTAGAAGAAAAGTTTAATACTTTTGAGATCTCTCATACCTTGGGTTCCCAAATTTCATTTGAAGGGCCAAAAGTGGATGTCACCATCAACAAGAGAAACATGCCTATCACTAATCTGCTGAAAGAAGAATTTGAAGAACAAAACCTTGATGTTGAGGATTGGAGAACGCCTATAAAAGCTAAACTTATGTCACCTGAAGGCGTGGCAGACCTGAAAATACTCAAGGATTTTGTGTTAATTGCTGGTGATCTCTACCGTAGATTACCTAGAGGTGTTTTGGCAAGATGTGTGAACCTCAAAGAGGCAGCAAGGAAACTCACAGAAGTCCATGAGAGGTCCTATGAATTCAGAGATGGGGTGAGCCTTTACCGTAGACTCCAACGTCTGGGTTATTTTTGGCCTAACATAAGTAAAGAGGCAGCCAATCTACAAGAGCAGTGCTCATTTTGTTAGCACCAGCATGAGTCTGATCAGGTCTATGCAACATTTGTTTCCAGCGATTGGCGCACTCCTTTCCTTGAATACCTCATTGAGAACATTTTGCCGCAAACTAGCCAATCAGCAATTCGGCTCAAGAAGTTGGCCACAAGATATTTTGTGGAAAGAGGCATATTATTTCGGAAGGGATTCCACGGTGACCCCTTAAGATGCCCCAGCTTGGCCGAATCTCAAACAGTGATGAAGGAAGCCCATTCCGGAGAGTGTGGAGAGCATCAAGGTAAAAAGAGACTATACTAGCTGTTGTTGACTCTTGGTTATTATTGGCCAACTATGAAGAAAGACACGGCAGACTTTGTAAAGTCTTGTCAACTTCAAGCTAATCTCATTCACACACATCCAACCAGTCTGCAGAACATGGCAACACCACGGCCTTTCCACACTTGGGGGCTAGATCTCATTGGCCCGATTAATCCACCTTCCAGTGGATACATTTGGATCTTGGTAACTACTGAATATTTTTCAAAGTGGGTTGAGGTCATTCCCCTTTGCAAGGCCACTGGTGCAGCCATGGCTAACTTCATCCGCGAACACATTATCACAAGGTTTGGCATTTCTCACAAAATCATTAGTGATAATGGCACCCTTTTTGTTAATAAAAGTGTTAGAGAAGTTTTGGAACATTATCGAATCAAGCATCGCAGATCTACGCCTTATTATCCTCAAGGCAATGGACAAGCGGAGGCAACTAATCGCATGTTGTTGCGCATCTTGAGTAAAATGGTTTTTGACTATGGGAAAGGCTGGAGTTCTCATCTGGCCTTTACAAGTTGTTGTAACATTAGGAAAGTTTTTTATTTTTTGGAATGAAACATTAGGAAAGTTCGATTGAATACAAAACAAAGAAAGGTAAGTGCCGTGAGCCATATATACTTGTAAATTTCTCTTCAACCTGTCTTTTCATTTGCAAAATCTCTTTACGTTTTACCTTGAAGGGTCAAATTAATATTTTGAAATGGTTTAACTTTCCCTTTCATTCAACTATATTTTTCCCTAAACTACAGGGCGGCTTCCTTGTAGATCTATCAATTACACATACCCTGTAAAGTTTTTTTTTCTCTAATTGGGGCCCCGATTTTGGAATTGTCATTGCGCGATTGATTCACGGAGTTTTAAAGCTTAAAGAGAGACACATAAAATATTTTGATTTAGAAGAAATTAATTCCTGTAGATTTCGTATGTCTAATTACCATAATGGATGAAGTTTTTAGTTTTATGTGTAGATTTACCTTGTTAGTTTGTGGAATTGTGGTTGTTGATGCTAGGACAGCTTCATTTTGATCTATAACTAATTCAAATTATAATAGTCTTATAAGTTATAACTACTCACATATAATATAATGTGAAACTAGCAGACAAAAATCTTGTGGCTCACAAGTTCTAAGCAAAATAAATAAATAAATAAAAGTGACACTAGCATAAATTTGAGAGACAGTCCACATGGATAGTGTATCCGAATGGAAAACGGATTTGTTCAAGTCGATTACTTTTTTTTTTTTTCCTTTTTTAATCATATATAGTTGAGCATCAGTCAACCTTAGCTAACCTCCAACCAATTCATTATTTAAAATTATTTTATTATTAAAAATCAACTGACTAATGAGCGAGAGGTGCTTAACAAATGTCAACATCATATATATCTCAAATCCGCCCAAAGAGAGCTACATAAGCAACCATTTTATTTTATTCTAGTTATGATTTGATAAGGTAAACATAGCAAACATTGCAAGTTCTTCATGGCACTTTCAAATGTTTTTTCTAATTCCCATTCTTCTTGAACACCTTCTGAAGATTTTCAACCACTTTCTGGTCGAGTGCGAAGGCCTTGGCAAGAACATCAGGATTAATGGGAGGATTCGATCCAAAAACAGCATCTGCTATTGTGATTACACCTGGATTTTGGCTACTTAGACCAGCAAGAGCAACTGCATTGATTTTTCCCACATTGAATTGGAAGTGAATGAGACCAATCGGAAAAACAAACACATCCCCTTGTTTAGGACTTTGCTGAAGAAGCGATTTTCAGGGTTCGATGTTACAAATCCAACGTAGAGAGTACCCTCTAAGACTACTAGAATTTCAGTGGCACGAGGGTGAGTGTGGGGAGGATTTTGTCCATATGGTGCATAATCGATTCGAACAACGGATATACCAAGAGTATTGAGGCCTGGTATTTGGTCCACATTCACAGTAGTGACATTTGACCCAACTCTATTATCAGTGTTCCCAGGAATGTCCAATCCCTTAAAGAAGAAATCTTCAGCTTTGGCAAGCTTTGGATCCTTGCAGAACTTTCCATTCACAAACACTGTATGAAAGAAATTTTTGTTATCATCATATATAAAACAAACACCTTAAAAATGATAAATACTTCTTCAACCAATATTTTCATTAAAGTATATTGTTAAAATACCTACAATAATGGATAAACATGAAATAAAAGAAAAGTGTGAACGTACCAGCTGACTTTGGGTCGTCAAGTGCAACACAGAAGTCCTGCACGGGATCAGGGTCAGAGGCAGAGGCAAGAGACAATGCCAAAGCGAAGAGGGCAATAGTTACAAAGTAAACTCTCATCATATTTTAGGCTCACTTTCTCTTATGTTCTATATAATTTGTTTGGGAAGAGGATTGAGAAATGTTGCATGGGAAGCATGTCTTTATATAGATAGGAAACATAGAGTAGGTCTATGGTTCTCTGTACAATAATTATATATAAATACTTGTTAAGTCGTAAGTCTTCGATTGTAACCAATTTTCTTTTTGATGGGCGAAATATTCTTTAACCACTTACCATGTGCTTTGAAATTAATTAAATTGGACTAGTTGAATGTGATAAAATTAAAGTTTGTTACTTGGGCCAATCAATGATAAACACAGATAAATTGAAACTTTGGCCTTTATAAGTTGTCAAACTAGAAGCTGGTAGTTTGCTCTTATTTGTGCTCCCCCTTTTATTTAATTTATTTTATGTAAAAATTAGTTCTAGGATGATTACCGATCAATTATATTTGTGGTCTGATTAATGGGTCTGTGGATTATTATATATAACTTCTTTTACGTTTTATATCTCCAATTGACTCCAATTGACTCTTTTGTTTAGTTTTTTCTTTGTCGGAATTACGTAGATAACCATTTTATCCTCGCTGGAAAGCACCTAGCATTTGTGTAATGTACCTTGCAATTTTCTCGACTAAATTCAGGTATAGGGTCTCCCATAGATTCTCCTCAAAAAGCTAAACATGAAGCTACTCATGGCATTATCCAGCGCCTTGGTATGTGATTGGCTATGTCTAGTGTTATAGCCAGAAAATTCATTCGGTATAGAGTCATTCAAATCATATGCATTTACAAAATTAAGATTTAAATTTGAGGAGGTTAAAGCATAAACTAAAAATTCAAAAAAAAAAAAAAAAAAATCAATAACAAAGAAATAGTTAGAGATGGAATCAGAATTTGACATTCCTCTATACTCTACAAATTAAATAAAAGTTACGTTAATTATCTTATTATGTGTCCAATAGGATTTTCAGTAACAAATTAATTGGTGTTGCTAATTAAATTAATTATTTAAACTTAGTTATTATATGATCGATTTTATTGTCTAGAACTAGAAACTTCAGATTTATTTCATTTACTAAGGAATCTGTTTTGAGTTAACCCCTTCAATATAGAGACTAATTAAATGATAGGCCCCCTTGGAGTCATTTGGTTTTGTTATGTTTTAAATCTAAGAAAGGGTGTTTTAAAATAGCCAACTTGGTTGTCTGATAGAGTAATATTACTCCATGATGAAAAAGACTCGATCGTAGAATAAAAAATAGAGGAAAATGGTTAAAAGGAGTAGTAGTTGTACCAAAACGGTGAGAGTTGTTAGCGGCAATTAGGTAATATATCCAGTCAAAGATTTCTAAACTCTAATGCTTATACTTTGGTGAGAGTTGTTAGTGGCAACTAAGTTGAGAATAATTCTTTTATTCCATGTTTAGCCGACAGCTATAAGCCTATAATTTACTGTTTCAAAATCCACTTTGAAACTCCACTTTGTAGAATCTTAGACCTCCACATTGTAAAGGAATGAGGAAAGGAATCTTACCAATTCGATCTGCTGACTTTAGCAATACAGTTATATGTTGAATTGTAAAGCTTCTAACCTAATCTTGTAGAAATTTAAAGCCATATGGCTTAGTCATATCCGCCTCCTTATGGGTAGTTTAGACCTAGGTGTTGAGTCCCCCTTAACTACAATTAAAAAAATAATAATAATAATTTTGCATTTTGTATAATCTGTGTACAAATCTCATCTCTGCCTTGAAATGTGACAATTTCGTACTTCGACAATAAAGATGAAGATGAATTATGCGCAAGAACTGTGTAGGTACCTGTAATGTGCAAATTACATTTTTTTCTACCCTAATGTTCATACTTTCCCCTGGCCCTTGTGGATATATAAGGCACGCTAGCATCAAAATTTAATAATGTCTTATAACTATTTGGGAAATTGAAGAGATGAACAGTAACTATAAATATATATACATTAAGTTTCATTTATTTGTTTTTATTAGTCGGTAACCATCCGCGTAAAAGCTTTACATAATATGATTTTTTCTCTTCTTAATCTTTTTTTATCTAAATATTAAATTTGATTATTATGATAAATATTAATAAGCATTTAGTATTATTATGTTATATATATAAGGCCAACTATATAATCTAGCATTCTCCATTTAATATGATTGTAGTTATATATGAAATTATATATTCCTTATTTTAAAGAAAAATATAATCTGTCAAGATTCTAAGGGATGGTTTTAATTAAAAATTAATTAAAAAAATAAAAGCTTATGTTATGGAATTTCATGAGGTCAAAAGTCAAAAAGTTTCGAAGTCCTTTCCCTCTAGAATATTCAAAATTTCCAATCATTGTAGAATATTCAAACCTTTTGACTCTCAATCTCTTAAAATTTAATAAAAACTAAATCATGATGTGTAAAATTGTGATGTAGTAACAAAAAAAACAATTTTGGTTTTATATATTATATTATATATATATATATATAGATGTAGAGATACTTTTGAACCATTAATGCCTAACTATTTTGGTTTCATAATAAATTGATATTTAACTAGTCTATAATAAATTTTAAATACAAAGAGCCTCATTTTTGTATTGTGTGTAAAATATATACTCTGTTTGTTTCGACATAAAACGATTTTAGAAAATGAACGAAGTTTAGCTCTAAACCAGTTTGAAGGAAAAGTCTTCTAATCCATTACATGGCGAGTAAATAAATTATTCACATGTATTATTTAAACAATTCGCATGACTTATTAAATAAATCATGTGACTAAAAGTAAACATAGGTAATTTATTTTATATAAATGCTATAGATAAACTTTCTTTCAAACCGGTTTGGAGGTAAATTCTATCTATGAAAAATGACTCATATTTAATTTTTGTAGAAAACTTACTTATTTTTCTATTGTTTATTTTTGTATTGCGTGTAAAAAAGGTCCCCGCTGTATCACTATAATATAGTTGACTCGTACGAATTATCTTAACCACCATTTTTACTTTGATAGAACTTTTTCCTAAACTAACATATCTTCTCAGGCCATATTGAAAAATTCATTTTGCTTGTCTACCACGCTGTATCACTGTAATTTAGTTGACTCTTTTTAATGATTTTTCTGGAAGTCGTTAAAAGGGTTTGAGAGTCGTTAGTACGATATTAAAAAATTATGATATTAAAATATTATGATGTGGCGAGTGAGTTGGCAAAAGCTTCAATAAGAAGCCAACACATAGCCAATTAGAAGAAGGTACGTAAACCAATCAAGAAGTAACATGCGTCTATTAATTTCTATAGCCACACAGATGAGATCTGGCAATGGAAATTATGCATGTTGAAGTCTAAAGCATGTTCCTAGAATTTCTAACGAAGAGGCCATGATTGAAGTGGTTATCAAGTAACAGAAGCTATTTTTATGGGATTTGAAGAGAAAATCAAGGCATGAAATGTAACCTTTGGAGTTAGCTTATAAATAGTGAACTCAGGTACATCACACAGACACACAAAAACCCCCAAACAAACCCAAAGAGAACTTTTAAGAGATCAAACTTGAGAACTTAGAAAGATTTCATTTGTGAGAACTGTAGCTTTTAGTGTTTCTAAGAGAACGGTTACTTAGTGTACCTGCTAATTATGCTTAGACTCAGTGGCGAGTTTAAGGGTGAATAACAAGACACTGGGTGTCAATAACGGCGGGTTACTAACTAAAAGTGATTGTTAATGATTGAGAAAAGACATTCAAAAGCAAAGTAAAGTTTAGTAAAGAAAACAAAGGTTTTTGTACGTGGAAACCCTCTATATATAAGAGAGGGAGAAAACCACGGGCTCAAGCTAGTAGGGTATTGCACTATGTATAAAGTCGGTTACAAGCTTGATGCTAACAAATGGGGAAAAAGCAATGGAGAGACTCCTAAACAAAAGACTCTCTCTTTCTCTCTTCTTCCCTTTCTCAATCACGAATCACCTCTTGGACCTCTATGTTCTTATCTCCCCTTATATAGTCGTTAGCCCCCTGCACACATGTAAGCACACCATTGGAAGCCTCCGCCTAAGGCAGCCCCTGATGCCCTGTCGTTTGTCCTCATTTCGCGCCGTCGTCTGCACTTCCGACATAGGTTCAACCCGCCTTGGTGCGTGCTCAAAAGACAAACAGATCAGCCTCTTTGTCTCCTCTTGACCTGCGACAGTCATGCCCCAAAGGAGTTCCCTTATGGTACGTATTTTTCTTTTTAAGGATCGTGCACTTTGTACCATTCTGTGTCTTCCGGCATAGGTGGTCCCCATCTATCTCATGCATTAGGCGTGTTGGTCTCCAAGGACCTGTTGGTCCAGCCATTGGCTAAACCAAACTCTTCTTCCATTGTCGCCTTCTTATAGACTTTTCTGCCTATGGGTTGTACACCAAGGCTCTTTAGTATCCCAAAGTCGACCAATGGCTAAAAGCGCCATTGGGTATTGTTCCAGCACACTTAGGAAAGAGAGTGTATTGAAATTGGTCACTTTACATGCTTGTGGACTGATTTTGCATATGGACACAGTTAGAAAGAAAGTTTGAACTAGCTTTAAGGCTCCCTCTTTTTTAGAAGTATGTGTTGCATGTTTCTATATATGCATACACCTTTGTTTAAATATGCTGGCATCCATGATCTTGAAAAGTACATCAATTATAGTTGTTCAAGACATGTAGTTTATCAATAATAAGAAATGTATTTGGATATGTATGTCTATTGGTATTTCTTTGCAATGAAAAGAAAATTGAAAAATCCAGCATTGCTAAGTTGACCCAACATATTTTTTGTACAACCAAAGAGATTGGTAATGATTTCTGAAGAAAAAGTATTGACATAGGCAGTCCCCACATGTGCAAACCAATAAACATTTACTTGAAATGTCTAATTATTTGACTAATTTCAGAAATTTATGGCATGCTCACTTACACTAAGAAACTCACATTAGGATAAATACAAGGAATACACTGTTTTATTTTTTATTTTTTATTTTTGAGAAAAAGTATTGAAGATTTTAAATAATGTGGATTGGGTATATCACTGCTTTGATTTGATGGTTGCAGTAGTTGTCACTTATGGAGCCTCGTCGTTTTGTGATGGATCCGGGTCCTAGTGACCCCTCTGTGTTGACTAGACAGGATAAACACATCTCCAAGAAAATTTGGGAAGAGAGAGTGGTATGTATTCCTTGTATTTATTATTTGATTATGGCTTACATTAGTGATAAAATAAATTGACATATTTTTTTTTTATTCATTTTGCAGTATACTTTATTACATTGTCGTCGTCGCGAGGCAGTAAGAGAACGATCTAGACGACTTCATCCCCGTTTTATCCCGTACCTTCAGCGAGCTGGCTTTTATGGCATAGCCAAACTTGGGTTTATAAAAATGGATTGGGCATTGATTACAGCATTAGTTGAGAGATGGTGCCAAGAGACCCATACCTTCCACCTTCTCCACGGTGAGATGACCATCACCTTGCAAGATGTTGAGGTCATGTTGGGTTTTCTCGTTGATGGAGAAGTATTGGTAGGGAGCACTGAGTTAAATTAGTCCAAATTATGTCTTCAGTTACTTGGTGTCTCTCTTCCTCCAAATAAGTTAGATGTGTCACGTTTAAATATGAAGTGGCTTCAGGACACATTTGGTGTCCTACCTGATGAAGCTAATGAGGTGACCGTGCAGCGTTATACACGAGCTTACATATTAGAGCTCCTTAGGGGCAGTTATTTTGCTGACAAGTCTGGAGAGAAAGTACACCTTATGTTCTTGCCAATGTTGGAGGACTTTGATGTTGCTAGACGATATAGTTGAGGTAGTGCAGTTCTAGCATGGTTATATAAAGAGTTATGTAGAGCCACTGACCTGGACTCATGTGACATTGCTGGTGCACTAATCTTGGTGCAGTTGTGGGCATGGTCTAGATTTCCACACATATCACCTTCAATAAAGTCTATTCAACCAATTGTTAATGCTGTGGATGATGCTAATGCTGATGCTGATGCTGATGCTGATATTGATGTTGATGCTGATGCTGCCCAACCATTGCCAAGGGGTCCTTATGGCACTAGGTAAGTAACAATTTTGGTTTTTGTATAGACATTGAACATGTTATATGCCTTACAAAATAAAGTTATGCATTTTATGTGAAAAAAAACATGTTCATGTAAATGATATTATATAACTTAGTTCACAAATCTTAAAAAAAAAAAATAATAATAATAATACTAAGAGATTGCAACAAAGACCTCAATCGTTCTTCGTGATTAAGACACCATCTCACTATATTCCAAGTGCCTTTAAGAGTTTAGTATTAATTTATGTAGCTTTTTTGGGCATATATGAGGAATTAAAAGCAATTTGTACTAAAAAATAGGAGTCTTAACATTTTCCATAGATGATTACTTTCTATTAATTTGATGTTATGGCAAAAACGACATTTTCTTTCAATATTTGTAGGTGGCGCAATACGAAGGACGTAAAGGATGTGTCCACTCATGAGCTTGAGCAGTATTGATCAGACTTTGCTAGGCAACGTCCTAATCAGGTAACGTGTTTGTTTTAATTACATTGTTATTGTTATTATATTGTTATTCAATACATGGTGAATTTGAATGATATTATATTGTTATTGTCTTTACTAAATATTTACTTATATAATAAGCGATAGACAATATTTAAAAAAGTTTTACTTCTCAGTTACATAAATAAAAGAATAAATGTGACATGTCAAATATATCATTTATTAATGTATTTTATTTTTAAGCTTCTGTAGGTAATATGGCAACCATACACAGATGATGTGTTCAATTTGTTGCTTGAGTATTGTCGGATGGGGCAGGAGGTATGGCGTTCAGTGACGCCTCTGATATGTTTCTAGATCGTAGAGTGGCACTTACCTAATCTTGCTCTACGTTAATTTGGTATGCAGCAAGACATACCCCCGCCTGTTAATGCCGATGTGAAACTACATGATTGTGATCTTAGGGGTAAGGTACTTGAGAATTGGAGGCATCGTTGGAGGGAATACATAACTATATGGGACCATCGACGTGAGCATGTTGTCACTCGTGACAGAATGGTTGGTCTCATGGCATATCATGATCCATATATGGATTGGTACCATCGGATTACTTGACGCTTTATCAGTCGCAGGAGCGGATGTTATGAGATGATGGTAAATTTTTAAACTTAATAATTCTATGCATCTTTTGGATATCTTTGAATCACAATTTTTTACTGACATACTATACATTTTGACAGAATTTGTGCAACATGTGAATATGCGAAATGTTTAATCTTGAACAAGAGTTGGATCCAGCGAAATTTATGGACCTAGCAGCGGAGGCATATCAATTGGCATTTAATACACTAGAAGCTTCGAATGAGCTATATCAGCTTGATTCAGTGGAAAGAGTTAATACAGACTTAGACACCGGTACTCATACAATCGTTCCTCCAACCGCTCCTCCAAGGCGACGTCCACGTGCGCAGCGCTCGCCACGTCCTTGTGCGCAACGCCCGTCACCTCCATCAGATCCGAGTACTAGTAAGAGTGTTCCTCCCACCTAGTTGGGAGATGCTACCACCCTTACTGAGACCACCCCCATGTCAACTACCCACACTACCACCCCCATCTCATCTGTCCATACTACCACTCCCATCTTATCTGCCCACACTACCACCCCCATCTCATCTGCCCACACTACATTTATGTTCGTCCCTATACCGTCACTTTTCACACCCCATCATAAGCATACGGTCAGTTTCTTGACCCAGACATTTAGCCCACTTTCATCATTTTTAGGTGTTACCCCATCCTCAGACACGCATATAGGTGGCCCATCCTTACCCACACAATCAGTTGGTCCATCCTCAGTGACCCAGTCAGTTGTCCCAACCTCAGCCACCCAGTCAGGTGGCCCAGCATCAGCCACTTAGTTAGGTGGTCTAGCATCAGCGACGCATCAGCCAAGTGGCCCTTCCTCGGCCACTCAGTTAGAGAACCTGGTTGGGGATATTAATGTGGGTGATCATGGTAGGGGTAGGGGTAGGGGTAGAGGTACAAAACGGCCATAACCAGATATGTCTATTGTACTGAAAAGGAACCCACCTCGCAATAAGAGGAAACCTTGTTGTGGGACTGAGTGATAACTTCACTCGAGTGATACGTTTCTTTTTCTATACTCCCTAATTTTTCAGATAAAATCTATCTCGAACAGTCTCTATACTTGTGTTTGATAAAATGCCTAAAAAGGATTGTGTTATGTGGAATGTTGTTTTTATAAATTTGATCCAAAATTATATATAGGATACACACTTTGTTATATACCCATGTAAGAAAAAATCATATGATAATTTGTTTGATGTTATGTTGTCTCAAAAGGCCTTTGTTGAGGAGTTTACGTTATTGGGTAGGTGCTTGATGGATTTCATCCCTAGTGACAGTGCATCCTTGTTCTTGTTGCAACCAATAGGACGTTTGACCTTGATGAAGCCATTATTAGGCGCTTTGAACGGAGGTATTTCTTGTAGTTCTGCTAGTAAACTTGTTGCTTGACACTGTTAATGATAAGGATAAACCTCCTCAACAGTTACCTCATTCAAAGACTATCCTGGCTATAGATAAAGACATTAACTAAAGATATGTATCTAAGATATCATTGGATCAAAATATTGTAGTTGTGGCAAACTAAAACTCTTGTAATCTGATTGTATAAATATAAGATTATACCTTGACCTTGATTAGGCAAGGCAGTGCACATTTACTCCCGTATTATTTGATTCTACATGGTATCAGAGCTTTGAAACTGACCTTCGTCTCCTCTTCTCTCTCACAAGCATTTTATCAAACACCATGTCTTTAACATCTTCTTCTTCCCAAACCGAGTCCTCCTCCACCATATCCTCTACATCTACTACTCCCACTTCTCTTCCCCACATACAACACCTCATCACCATCAAACTAAACCGTGATAATTACCTTCTTTGGAAAGCCCAGATTGTACCTTACCTTCAGGGTCAACATCTCTATGGCTTCATTGATGGAACCAAACCCGCCCCTCCACCCAATCTTGCCGTTACTACTTCTGAAACCACAGCTGTCATTCCCAATCCAGAATTTTACACTTGGCACACCCAAGATCAGATGATCTTGAGTGCTCTCATCTCCTCCCTCTCTGAAACCGTACTTGCCCATGTGGTCAAATGCACCACATCCCGTGCTATCTGGCTCTGCCTTGAACGCATGTTCACTTCACAATCCCGAGCCCGTAGCATGCAACTTCATCATCAACTCTCGACTTTGAAGAAAGGTGATTCTTCCATGGCTGATTTCTACCACAAATTCACCTCCTTGGCCGACACTCTTGCCGCAATTGATCAACCCTTGAAGGATTTTGATCTTGTTTCATTCTTCTTGGCTGGACTCGGATCTGACTATGATGCTCTAGTCACTGCGATCCAACAACGCCGTGGTGATGTCACACTTGATGAGCTCTATGGTGACTTTCTCTCCCACGAGTTGCGTTTGGCCCAACATCAACCTGCTGTTGATCTCTCTTTGGCCAGCGCCAACTTTGCAAATCGGTCCTCCTCAAATCGTGGTGGTCGTGGTGGCAGATCTTCCAATCCACCATCTTCCTTCAACTCAGGCCGCAGCTCCTCTAACCAGCAACGCCAGTACCGTGGCCGTGGGTGTGGTAGAGAGGCAGTTATCATAATTCCTCTTGGCCTGTTTGCCAAGTTTGCACTAAGCCTGGCCATACTGCTTTAACTTGTTATCATAGGTTTGACAATTCCTACACAGTGGAATCCCCTTCTAATATGCAGGCACTTCTGGCTACCCCGAATTATGCTCCTGACCCAAATTGGTATAGTGACTCCGGTGCCACTCATCACCTCACTTCTGATTTAGCCAATCTCAATGTCCGTGCAGATGAATACCATGGCCCTGACCAAATCCGTGTTGGTAATGGTACTAGTTTACCAATTAAACATATTGGGTCCACCCAATTTTCTACACCCACTACCTCATTTCTTTTAAATAATGTCTTGCATGTTCCTTAAATATCAAAAAATCTAATTTCAGTTCACAAATTTACCAAAGACACTAATACTTCCATGGATTTTCGTCCTTCTTGTTTTCGTGTGCAGGCTCTGGATTCGGGGAAAACACTGTTATGCGGGCCGAGTAAAGATGGACTGTATCCATTCCCTCTTCTTCCAAGTAAAGCTTCCTCACATCCCACTGCTTTATTTGGTGAACGCACCTCAATCCATCAATGGCATTCTCGTCTAGGTCATCCTGCTTTTCGAGTCATCACCCAGATAATTTCCAAATTTGGTCTTCCAGTAAATTCAAATAAATCAGATTTTAGTTATTCTGCTTGTCTTAGCTCTAAGAGTAAACAACTCCCTTTTTCTCTATCTCGCACTCAAATTAAATCTCCTTTAGAATTAATTTATAGTGATGTGTGGGGCAATTCGTCTGTTTGTTCTCGTAATGGCAATCGATATTATATTTCTTTTCTAGATGCTTACAGTCGATACACATGGCTTTTTCCAATGTCTCATAAAAATGATGCTCTTCCAATTTTCATTAAGTTTAAAAAATATGTTGAGCGTTATTTTAATTTGCAAATAAAATCAATCCAATCAGATTGGGGCGGTGAATACCGCTCTCTCTCCAACTATCTTGCAACTTGTGGCATCTCACATCGTGTCTCTTGCCCACACACTCACCAACAAAACGGTGCAGTTGAAAGAAAACATAGGCATATTGTTGAAACAGGTCTAGCCTTGCTTTATCATGCTAGTATCCCACTTCGCTTTTGGGATGATGCATTCCAAACGGCTTGTTATTTAATCAATCGTTTTCCTCAAACTCTCCTAAAAAATATTTCACCCTTTGAAAAATTATTTCATACTACACCTAAGTATAATTTTTTAAAAACTTTTGGTTGTGCGTGTTGGCCCAATTTGAGACCATACAATTCACATAAACTACAACCTCGCTCTACTCAGTGTGTCTTTCTTGGTTACAGTATTTCTCACAAAGGGTACAAATGTTTTCACATTTCCACTGGTCGCACTTATATCTCTCGTGATGTTATTTTTCTGGAGGCCCAATTTCCCTTTCAACAAATTCAAAACCCAGTTTCTCACTCAACACCATCAATTCTTTGACCTCCTGTTAGACTGCTACAGCCATCTTCACATGGGCCGCATAACAGTGCTGCTCCTTCAATCAGGCCTCTCACGGACTCAAGCTCCTCAACACGGCCCACCCAACACAACCCGGCCCATAACCCCTCACTTAATAGCATCTCCACTAACCCATCTTCTTTACCCGACTCCCAACCCACCGTAACTCCAGAAACTTCCAACCCCTCACCCGAAACCTCCAACACTCCAGAAACTTCCAGCACCACCGATCACCCAAACCCAAATCCTCCCATCCACCCCATGAAAACCCGTTCCCAAAACCAAATCTCCAAACCCAAGACCTACACCGATGGAACCATTCGCTACCCAATTCCCAAAGCTCTCCTTGCCGAAACCACTAGTGATCCCGATCTCACTGAACCCACCTGCTACACTTCCGCCTCCAAGAGTCCTCACTGGCGCCGAGCTATGAACCTCGAATTTGATGTTCTTCTCAAGAACCACACATGGACACTTGTACCATCTTCATCTTCTCACAACTTAATCGACTGCAAATGGGTCTTCCGAATAAAGCGTAATGCTGATGGCTCAATTGAGCATTTTAAAGCACGGCTAGTTGCAAAGGGTTTTCACCAACAACCCGGCATCGACTATGGCGAAACATACAGTCCAATGATCAAACCCACCACGGTATGTGCTATTCTTTCTATTACCATATCTGCTGGTTTGTCTGTTCGTCAAATTGATATCCAGAATGCTTTCCTTCATGGTCAACTTTCTAAGGATGTTTTCATGGCTCAACCCCCTGGGTATCAGCACCCATCATATCCCACTCATGTCTGCAAGCTTAACAAGGCCATTTATGGCCTTAAACAAGCCCCACGGGCTTGGTTTTCCAGACTTAGCTCACGGCTCCTGCAACTTGGATTCCATGGTTCTTTATCTGATACGTCTCTGTTTATTTACAAGTCCAAGAGCTTCACTATGTTTATTCTCATATACGTAGATGATATAATTCTTACATGCTCTAACCCATCTGAAATTGATAAACTACTCATCCTTCTGCAATCTGATTTTGCTGTCAAAGATTTGGGGAAATTGAATTATTTTTTGGGTGTTAAAGTAATTCCCAATGCTCATGGCATTCTTTTGTCTCAACAACGATACATCCTTAATCTTCTGAAACGTACCAACATGCATGAAGCTAAGCCAGTAAGTTCACCTATGGCTTCTACCACTAGTCTCACGGCTCATGAAGGTGAATCCTTCTCGGATGTTACTTTATTTCGAAGCACTGTTGGTGCTTTGCAATACCTGTCCCTCACTTGCCCTGATATTGCGTTTGCTGTCAACAAGCTTTCTCAGTTTATGCACAAGCCCACTGTGCTTCATTGGCAATCTGCCAAGCGGTTGTTGAGGTACCTCAAGCAAACACTCACTTTTGGGTTGCAAATATATCGCACCTCTTGTAACACTTTACAAGCCTTTTCTGATGCGGATTGGGCTGGCAGCCGTGATGATCGCCGCTCTACTGGTAGCTTCTGCATTTTCTTGGGTAACAATCTCATATCCTGGAGTTGTCGTAAACAAGCTACTGTTGCTCGTTCCAGCACTGAAGCCGAATACAAAGCCCTTGCCAATGCTGCTGCTGAACTCAAATGGCTTCAATCCCTCTTTGGTGAACTTGGTTTAGCATTGTCCACTCCTCCAACTCTTTGGTGTGACAATATTGGTGCTACCTACCTATCCTCCAACCCGGTCTTTCATGCTCGCACTAAACATGTGGAAATTGACTTCCACTTTGTTCGGGATATGGTAGCAAAGAAGACTCTCAATGTGCAATTTATTTGCAGCAAAGATCAACTTGCTGATCTTCTGACCAAGCCAATCTCTTCTTCCCGCTTTGCTCAACTTCGGACCAAGCTCAATGTTCTTCCCATTCCGTTGGGCTTGAGGGGGCGTGTTAACGATAAGGATAAACCTCCCCAACAGTTACCTCATTCAAAGACTATCCTGGCTATAGATAAAGACATCAACTAAAGATATGTATCCAAGATATCATTTGATCAAAATGTTGTAGTTGTGGTAAACTAAAACTCTTGTAATCTGATTGTATAAATATAAGATTATACCTTGACCTTGATTAGGCAAGGCAGTGCACATTTACTCACGTATTATTTGATTCTACATAATATGACCACAAAATGAGATTGAAGCCACGTCACGCTGTCATATCAGCGCATGAGATTGCCAGACAATGACAATGAAGATGAGTGAACAAATAGAGAATGTAAAACATGAGCCATCAAAAAATATTAGATTAACTAGTTGTGGACCCGCGCGATGCACGAAAAAGTTGATTTGGTTATTTTTAATAGAACATAATTGAAATCGTATATTATAGATTTTGTAATTTAAAAAATCTATATGTGTTATTTGAAATTATGTTTTAAATTGCAAGTTATATGTAGTGCCAATTGCGATGTAAAGAATGGGACAAGCCATACATTTATAAATACCAAACGGGAAAAAGAGCCCGCAATAATAATATCTTATTTCCAGTCATCATCATAGAAATATATTTCAAGAAAGAAAATAGAGGCAAGATAAATACTAACAAATTTGTATAAATTTATATAAATCACATCAA
This sequence comes from Fagus sylvatica, assembly GCA_907173295.1. Classification (NCBI taxonomy): domain Eukaryota; kingdom Viridiplantae; phylum Streptophyta; class Magnoliopsida; order Fagales; family Fagaceae; genus Fagus; species Fagus sylvatica. The sequence goes on from OU015765.1 coordinate 4,570,048, forward strand.
TGAGCTATTATAAATTTAAAGAATTAGAGCACCTCCCAACTAAAAAGGGAGGTTAAACTCAACCACTCTACCACAAAGTCCAAACAAAATCTAACAACTTATATTTGATATTTAATAGATGGACGAAAGAAAATCAACTATAACAACTTAAATTATGTGAAAAACTAATCGATTGATACAATGCAATCTATTGGACTCTAAAAATTGATAAACAATCTACCTCTCCTTTAGATTATGGGAAAAACCAAGAAATAGATGTTGAACCAAATGATTTAGAAACAAATGTGTATCTAAGTTCCAAAAATATATATTATTAAGAGCTAAAGATTGATTAATCTAATTAGACAAATAATGTTTACCACACTCATCCAAATCAATGACATCCCTCATCTCATCTTGTAAGAAAATATTTTGTAGTCCCACATTTGGCTTAGTAATTGAATGTGAGATTGAGGTCTTTCTAATAGTTAACTTAGTAAAAGCATAGGCTTTTTGCCATAATATATAAATTAGTGGATTCAAAGCACACATACAGGTTGGAATGCTTTGTAACATAGTTCATCTTGCAAATGAAAGCCACCGTTTCTTAGCCAAACAACCAACCCAATCATACAACCCCCTTGCAAGTGATAATTGTGAGGTTGAATACATCATCTTCTTGGAAGGATTGTTTCTCTTAAGATGGGAAATCTAGGATTTGATATTAAAAAAGAAAAAAATGAAACAAAGACTAAAAGAAAACATGTTAGATGAGAGTAAGAAACCAAAGTACCTCTTGGAGGCCATTTGTCAAACACTTAACACATATAGAAACTTTTACACCCATGCAATCCATGGAAAATAGCATCACAATTGGATTCAATCAAGCAAAAAATAAAAAATAAAAAATGTTAATGTTGATGTTGAGAAAGACCACTCTAAAAGTAATAAGTCTTCTCAGGCATACCACTCTAAAAGTCAACCTGCCCTTCTTATCCTCTCTAATCCTACTTTTTGTGAGTTCTTCAATTGAATGGCTTGATTCAATCCTGGCCTGTGGTACAACTGGCATGGAGGCCTGAATGTGAAAAAGCAATTTGATGAGTTAATATAAGATATTGGATGGAACAATGGCAATTATGCAGAAACAAAACACACAAATCCAATTAGAAAGACAAGGAAAAAAAAAACACCAAACACCACAAAACCACAACCTATGGTTCAGAACCCACAAATCCAATAAAAAAAATACAAACCTGAATCCACAAATCCAATCAAGAAGAAAATAGAGAAAAATATTGCATTTTTGAAACATAAACCGCAACAGAACCACAATGGGGCCAAAAATAAAATTCGAGCATAGGGTTTAAATAGGAGATTAGGGGAGCAATCAATTGGGGAGATGAAGAGATGAGGTAGATGAAGTGGTGAATGGAGAGAGAGTGGGACATGAAGAGGTGAGGGAGATGAAGAGGCGAGGGGGAGAGAGAGTGGGAGACGAAGAGGCAATGGGAGATGAAGAGGCAATGGGGAGAGAGAGTGGGAGATGAAGAGGCGATAGGGAGAGAGAGTGAGTGAAATAGAGAGAAAAATGATATGGAATATTGTGAGAGCAGCAAATCTGACGTGGCGATATTCAGAGGAGGCTAAAAAATTTCTCTCAGCTTCGGTTTTTAATTTATATTATAGATATCAACCTCTTAGGTTCAACCAACATCAATTACAAACTTAAAAAATAATTCCTCACAGGAACCCAAGAAGAAAAAAAGAAAAGCTAATAAGAGATGACTATAGTGGAGAACAAAAACAATCATAAGAACATATATCAGTGAATTATACAGGTGACATAAAAAAAATAAAAATATTCAAGTGGTTGTTCAAAGAGAATTTTAATCTTTGGTGGATTTAACCAAAAATAAATAAATAAACAAGACTCAACTGGTTATTCTAGAGGAATTTTATTTACTCAGAACTTAAATTGACCATTCCTGGGGCTTAAAAATCATGTAATAAGACCTCCAAACTGTTTAAAATTGAATTGCACATTCAATATTAAAATATTAAAAAAAAAACACCAGGTATTTATTGCTAAATTTTTTACAACTTAATAAAAACTTGGGAACATAGGCCAAACGCAAGAAAACATAAAATAACAACAAGGTGTAATGAATCATGCAATCTTAGTGGAGTGCTTCAACCCTTCTCAAAAGGAAAAGTATAAAATCTAAACACTTCATAAGATTGTGCCATTTTGATTAGATACTCTAATATAACTTGAAACACTAATGGGACCAACAAATCTAAGCAAAAATAAAAGCAAATCATTAACCATTTTGATATTTAAAAGAGGATGTAACAATCCTTTTTTAAGTTAGAGCCATAATGTTTTTAAAAATTCATTTTGTGACAACATTTGCAAGCCCTCGGTTTTTTAAGTTTTTATCTTTTTCATCTCCTTAAGCAGTCCTTTACATGACTTTCATATAAAAGAATTTCCAAAAAAAAAAAAATTGTATGGTTAATTTGTTTTTTCAAATAGGTAATACAAATTTTATTCTAAGAAAAAGAAAAATAAACAAAAAAGGAATCAATGAAGTATACAAATAGTACTTCATATATACTTTACATGTCCTAGTAGAATCCAAGGATTTCCTATAGCATAATATTCTACGAAATGAGATTTAATCCTCTCCACAGAAAATTCTTGATCTTCATACGTCATTTTCCTCTCCCTTCAAACGCGCCATATTAAACAATCGGGAACAACATTCCATACTCTATTTCTGAAAGTCATACAAATTCGATGCCAACATTGAAGAACTCCTTTCACTATCTTAGGCATCACCCACTTCACTCCAAAAAGGAACACAAAATTCCTTAAGTCCATAGCCACTGGAGAATGAAGAAGCAAATAAGTCACAGTTTCTTCACTATTTCTACATGACACACCAATTTGCCAACGCCATACACCTTTCTAGTTAAATTATCTATAGTGAGAATTTAATTACCCCCAAATTGCAAACTACTCACAAAAAGCTACCTTGGTAGGAACTTTACCCTCCAAATAGCCTTCCAAGCAAACACAGCTCTCAACATCCTTAAAACATCCATTCTTACTCAACCTCCAAAGCATCTTATTCTCCATACCCATTTGGGCCCGAGAGGAATATAGAGTTTCATAAAAGAATTGCTAACTTATCATGCTCCCAATCTTGGGTAGATCTCACAAAAGTAGGGTTACATAGAATTCCCATATTATGTATCTCTCTGCAATTTAACACCATAGCATGCATCTTTGTTAGTAGCTTTTTGAAACAACTAAGGATTTAAGGAGGCTAGGTTCATATCAACATCTCAACCATCATGCATGAACCTTATCCATCTACTATCACCCACACCAAAGTCCACAAATCTATTGAATGAATCCAATCCTGCTCTACTTACTTTCCAGAGACTACAACCATAAGAGGGACGAACAGGCTGTGAAGTCCAACTCTCCATCCTTTCTCCATATTTTACTCCCACCAATCTCCTCCATAGATGATCTATTTCCTGAGTGAATCTCCATAGCCACTTCCCCATAACACTTAATTAAAAGTGGTCAACTTTTTGATATCTAACCCTCCTAAACCTAAAAGTGTACTAGCAATTTTCTAGTCTACAAGAAGTTTTTTTTTTTTTTTTCTCCTCCCCCAAAGAAACTCCCTCTAATTTATCCCATCTTTAACAACATTGATGAGCATAGTAAAAAGAGAAATGTATTGGACAGTGTTCTTCTAAAGATAGTAAGTTGGACCCCTTTTGAAAGATATAATCTTTTCCACCCTATCAATCATGTCTCCATCCTCTGAATAGTGCCATCCACATAGACCTCACCTTAAAGTGGGATCCTAAAGAAAGGCCCAAATAAGTCTTAGATGAAGAACATACCTTGCAACCCAAAGCCATTGCTAACCTTTCCACATCAGACACTGTCCCTACCTTCACAAGCTTACTCAGATTCACCCTTAACCCAGTCATTGACTAAAAAAATAACAATACAACTATCAACATTCTTATTTGCTCCATCTCCGTTCCACAAAAGATAATTATATCATCTGCAAAAGGCAGAGGGAAGACAGTTAAGGTATTTCCATTACTCCCTTCCACTGTAAAACACGATAGAAGACCTCCCGCAACAACCCTATCTACCATCTTATTTAGCAACTCCATTACAATAATGAATAGAAGTGGTGATAACAAGTCCCCTTGTCATAAACCCCTAGAACTTTCAAAGAATCCTGCATTACTTCCATTGATGAGAATTGAGAATCTGATTGAATAAATGCACATGGTGATCCACGTCCTCCATTTCACTCCAAATCCATATTGCTCTAGCAAATAAAGAAGACTATCCCAGTTTACAATTTTCGATACCCAACTTCCAGATAACCTTTGGTATCTTGTTACAAACTTTGCTATTCAAACATACATTAGCTATCTAAACAAGGTGTGAGGGGGGGTTTTGTTGCTATGCCACGTGCCATAATGAGATTGGTTAGAACGTGGACTTAACTTTAAAGCGTAAGAAAGTTGAACCCAAAATTCAATCGAGGGCCCAAAAGTCGGTCCAAGGGCTAATGGGGCAGCTTCCTTGAAAGGTCTTGAATTGAATCTGTCAGGCCCATATCAGCATGAATAGTAGCATTACAATGAAATAACTTATGCTAGTCAAAACCCAAAACAAGGGTCAAGTGGTGCGTTCCATATCTTGTAAATGACTTGAAATATAAATAATAGCTTGAAATAATTATAATATAACTCAGATTTATTAAAGAAATATTAAATCATTAATAGTTTCATCAATAATTGATGTTTGCCAAAACATGAAAGTGCATTTGTTAGTTAAAGCCCAAAACAAGAATCAAATGAGAGTTTTCCATATTTTGTAAAAAACTTGAACTCAAGCTAATAATTTGATATAGTTGTAATAGAATATAAATTGAAAAGAGGATAATACTTCCCTTAAGAATTGATGTTTGCCAGATTGCAGAACAGAATCTGTCATGCCTAAGTCAAGAGGAGCAGTAGCAGATACAGTAGGAAAATGGTCCAACATGAGAGTTTTGTAAATAAGAGTCCAAAGCAAGAATGGAACGAGACTTCCACTGTTTCACATGAGATCTGGACTTAAAGTATAATAACTTTAACTGAAATGGACATAGAATCATTAATGCCTTAATTCACCGCTGATATCTGCTGTAACAAATAGAACTCTTAATAATGAACTTGTAGAGACATAAAAGAGTTTGACTAAGTGGGAGAGAGTCAGTCCTATGAAGCATGCATGGGGGTAAAATGAAAGTGTTTAGGCTTTTGTGGAGTGAGTCTCAAGGTTGAAGAAGATCGAGAACTCAATATAGTATTTACTGCTGTAACCCGAATATCTGCCATGAGGCGCCTTTGGGAATATAAGCTTAGATCATGATGTTTCGGGTTTGGGTTGGTGTTTAGGGTTAAGGATCAGAGTTTTAAGGTTGAAGATGACCTTAGAACTCTATACTTGAGGAAATATACTAGAGAGTGCTCTAGAAGAGAATAGTCTGATTACTGCTATAATGAGTTTCAAACCATCCTTGCAATCTTAGTAATGTTGTGATTTGATCTGGTCGTGAGCAAGTGTTTGGGATGATCATATGGTGTTTTTGGGTTGTGGGTAAGCTGATGATGGTTAAGTTAAGCTTAGCTTGAGCCGCCCCCAAGGTTGTGTTCAAGGTTCCTATTTATAAAAGGTTTTTGGTGGGAAAACCAAGTCTTCTTGATTTTCTTTAATCAAAGGGATAAGATTCCCTTGATAATAGGCTAGTTATGCGTGCTTCTTGGCTTTGGTTTCCATAAAATAATAGCCATGCCTCCTAGTAGGCATAGGGCAATTATTTTGGTGGAAGCCTAGGCCTATAGGACTAACTCCCCTCCAAACCAAACTCCCTAAGTCCTACAAATGGAGGAGTGAACCTAGAACAAATCTGGGCTGTAATGGTCACTCCCTCAACCTTGATTGGCTGGTTGTGTGATGATTATGAAGATAAAATAGGATTATCTATACTGCCACGGATTACTACCGCATCTAGTGGCCAATGGTGGCTGGAGTCCTTGTCATAATTGCTATTCCGATGACCAATGCATGAGTTGCAGAACCTATTGGCTTGGAGAAGATAAGCCATTAATGTGGGCTTGCTTACTTTTAATGAGTCTCATGCAAAGGGGCTGATTGGCTTGTAAATATATGCTGTCAGGTTTCAGCCAATAGCCATGATTCCCAGCTGCATTTTGGACCAATGAATGAGTTTATTTGTGTCTCTCATGCTTGAAATGAATTAAATGAGGAAGAAGAGCACATTCCCCCAATTCTGTAAAAGTAAGAGAGAGAAATGTGGGCCCCATGGAGAGTTATTCCTTATTTCAGCTTTTATTAAATGTTGTTCTGACTTGTGGGACCCATAGACAGGCTGTCCCAAGCTGGCCAAGGCTGAGTTAAGGCTTTGGATTTGTACTTGGGCCTTAGTCACTCATTAAATATCCTTCTCAAGCCCGAAATAGTGTATTGAAGCTGATAACATGAGTTTTCGAGCTGGGCCTTCAATTGGACATAGCCAAATGCTTAGATAACCATTTAATTCCAGATCTCGGAGGCCCATCTCAGCTGGTCAGTGGGTAGAAACGATAAGTGGGCCAAACCTTCAAGTTGTGCTTGCTGGGCATAGCAGAAATTGCCTTATTTAAACCCAATCAATTGGTAAAGGGGTCAATTCATTTTAGGGCCGAAGAAATGAGCATCTACACAAGGTCTAGTATTTGCCACACCTCCACAAATTTATTTTGCGAGTTTGAGACGAGTTTACCCATTACCCGCCTCAACCTAGCTATTGGCTAGCACATTAACCAGATATAGGCTCCCCACTAAGCTTATGGGTCAGAAGTCTCCAATGTTAGAAGGCCCAAAGTTTTTCGGGAAAAGAACAATAAAAGAAGCGTTGAGACTCCTCTCAAAAGTACCTATCAATATCATATGAAATTCTTCAAAAAGATCTTCGATTTCATTGATAGTAGTTTTTTTTCCTAATGCTGTTTCCTTAATAGTATACACCTTATGAACTAGGAGGTTTTTTTCCTTAATAAATTTTATTATTCATCAAACAAATTCTTCAAATAGACCTCATGACATCCTCTTTAATCACTCCCCTACACCTTTGGTAGAAAAAGGAAGAACTTCCTCTTCCTCAAAGTCCCTTTTAAGACACTCCAAGACACTCCCCCTTACTTTTTTTTTTTTTTTTTTAATACAAAGAGTGGGGTAAACAATTCGGAAGAGCAACTCCTACAGGTACAATACAGATACATGTATCAGAAACTGCATCATTAAATGGTTAACAATTTGTAAGAAGAAGGAAAATTGACCCCACAATTAGCATCAGAGATATTAGAGCCAAGCAAAGGAAAAGACATTTAGCTCAGCCATGAAATATGCAAATATTTTACTATTACATTGCTTCTTTGACAACTCATGGTTGTTCCAATCCAGTCCCAAACAGTTGCTAAACAATAACATATACAAATATTTTTAAATGAGCAAACCTATATTTTTTAACAGACATGCATTTTTAAACTGCTCTATGAATGCTTGGTGAGTTCCTCACTGCTTCATTTTAGATTCTCGAATTTTAAATATAGGATTTAAAGAGAGGGACAGATTGCTATTTCTTGACTTGGTATATACCTGCTGAAGCCTGGAACATTCTAAGTTACCTAGGGACTAACAAGGATTGACTAGGTTACAATATAGAAAATATGACCAGAATTTACATAATCACCAAATGAATAATTTTCTGGTGCCTATGGTTGCCTATCCCAATCTTCATATGGTTTTTAAGTTTTATCTTTATCTATGCACTTGAGTTTTGATATTGTTAAATTCAATGGTAAGATATGAAGCTTGAATGATTTGGTTTGAGAAAAAGAATTTACTGTTACATTCAATGAATATGAAATAAAGAAGGGTGATGCCGGAGCCTCACAAAGATATTTATTTTATTTTTATCTTACTTAATTTTGGAGTTGATTATATGTGTTTAGGTTTATTAGTATTTTTATTTGCACTTAGAATTATTTTTATAATTCAATAATTGGGCCCAAGCCCATTAGATATAAGGTTTCTTATGTTAATTTGATTTAAGGCTTAGTAGACTATATAAGCAAAGTTTGTACTCATTTTCAAGGGACTTGATAATTAATAAAAAAAAAAATTCTGATTTAAGATGTGTCTCTCTTCTTTGTTTGGTTGTGATGTCAGACAACCCTTAAGTGGTGATACCTTAGGGTTTTGCATAGGTGGTGATTCATAGAATTTGTTCTATTTCTATCCTTCCTTTTCCCTATCTCTATTTCCCCAATTATTGTCCTGGATCAAAGGAGCTACAAGTTTACTTACTATCATTAAATTTCAACGGTCATCTTGCATCTATGTGTTTGAGTCTCAATAAGTAATGACTACTATTGACAAATTGAATTTAAGAAACCAACCTTATTTCTAATGAATTTAAGCCAAACACATCAATGCGCATAAAAAAAAAAAAAAAAAAAAAAAGAATCTATTTCTCATTAACATAAAGATTTATCTGCAAACATGATAAATTGCAGCCCAATCCATTGTCAAAACTATTATAGAAAAACAATGAATTTCTAGCAACCAGAGTTTAACTGTACATATTGTTTTTGAATTTGATGCTATATGGGGAAATAATGCATACCTTCAAAAAAATTTCAACTCCCCTCCTTTTCTTCTGTCATTTGATCTATACAATGTATGTGGCCAGCCATAAATGTCGAGAACTTGTATAGCTTATTCCGTCACACTCAAAAATTTCAAGAATCATATCCTGTTGTTAAGCTCTCAGAGAAATAACAGAATCATGTACAACACCATCAGATTTCTGCTCATCTCCCTACCCAAACTATATATAACATGGGCATGAGAGAACAAAGGACTGGATAGATATGAGTGTAAAAAGCTAGAAAGCAAGCCAATCAAACGGTCATCCATTCAAAGATGAGGATTTTCTATGACCATTTCTTTCTTATACGTTCTGATAAGTGATAACCTACATTCTTCCTCATTGGAAATGTGTGGATCGAGCTTATGAAGGTTGTTAACAAACATGCTTGCCTCATCATGACGATTGAGCTTACAGTAACAATCTACAATGGAATTGTATGTGTTCTGGTTTGGTTTACTTCCGTGCTTTATCATGTATTGAACCACATCAATGGCCTCCACAAACATTGAATCAGCTGCATAGCTTGCAACAAAGGTATTATAAGTGACCACATCTGGAACAAGCCCAGAATCCTTCATTTCTGAGAATATCCGTGAAGCCTCCCTCATCCGACCATTTCTACAATAGGCATAGATAACAGTATTATATGAAATAATGTCAGGCTTTATTCCATTTTCCAAAAGTTCCCTTAAAGTTTCTTCTGCTCTCTCAAAGCTTTCAGAGCGGTTGTACATAACATATACATCAAACTATTATAAGTCGTCGAGCTTAAAGTGATTCATGAAAGCCAAAATCTCATTTGGTCTTGTAACCATCTGCCTGCTGCCATATATAGAATGCATGGCATTTAGAGCAATTATATCAGGTGAAAAACCTCTTTTCCTCAACTCCAAGAAAGCACGCTCTGTCTCCGTTAGAAGGTAACTTTTACTATTTACTAAAACAAGGGTCTTCAAAAGCACAACACGGGGTTCCATTGCACCAGAATATATATCTTCTGCTAGAGCTCGCATGTGTTCGGTCTCCTTGCCATTAGCATAAGCGTGAAGCAAAGAACAATATGTCAGCTCATTTGGTTTACGCTGACCATCCTTCATTCCAGCAAGTACTTTCTCAGACTATTCCCAAAGTCCTCCTCGGGCCAATGCTGCCAAAACAGCATTATAGGTGGGAAGGTCTGGAGTAACCCCAGCTTCCATCATTCTCTTATATACAGCCATGGCTTGGTCAAATGAACCACACCTGCTGTATGCACTGATTAAGGTATTGAAGGTGTCCCTTTAAGGCACAAACCCTGCCCTCTTCATTTCCTTAAACACTCTTGACACTTCCGAGTCCATTCCATTTTACCCAAACACTGCCAGAAGAGTGTTCCAAGTAACAATATCAGGGGCACACTTACATATCTTGATCTCTTCAAAGACATTTATCATTTCTGCAAACTTTCCACGGTTACCATGCATCTTAATGAGGGCATTAAAGGTGCAGATATTTGCTACCAAGCACTTATCATCTCTTCAAAAACCCTCATTGCAGACTCATCCTTTCCAGCTTCTCATATCCCAACAAAAGGGTGGTGTACGTAAATACATCAGGCTTAATCCCTTTCTCCATCATTTGATTTTTAAGATCCATCGCTTCATCCAACAGACCATCTCTAGCATAAGCCGATATCAATGAATTACAGGTCACAATGTTGGGAGCAAACCCATTCAACTCCATCTCTCTCAACACCTCTATGGCTTCCTTTGGCCGCCTAGACTTTCCATAAACATCCAATAACACATTATAAGTAACCTTATCTGGTGTAAACGCTGCTGATTTCATCTCCTCAAAAACACAGCTGCTTCTTCATACAAAGAGCCACGACGAAAACAACTTATAAGCGTATTATAAGTATACGAATCGGGGGCAATCCCTGCACTTTTCATGCCATCAACAACATCCATAATCTTATTCCAAGGCATACCCATTTTCCCATACACATTCAAAATCACATTATAAGTAATCAAAGTAGCCTTACATCCCTCTTCCTCCATCTTCTTAAAAACGGTCACGGCCTCTCTATATCTCCCATTACTAGCACAAGCAGTTATCAAAGAAGTATAACCATAAACATCAATATCAATCCCATCACTATGTAAATTGTGAAGCAAAGAAGCTGCGGACGAAACCCTACCTTGTTTGCCAAGAATACCAATAATTACAGCAACAACAGAGCCATTCAAAATAAAGTCACAATCTTTACAATTCCGAAACCACTCAAACACAGTCAAAGCCAAGTCACATTTCTTGTTAAACCCTAAACCCTTAATTATACCGGATACATCAAAAGACAATGACTCCACACTAGAAATTACTTGTTCCTCTTGGGATGGTTGAAACAATTGAAGCAAAACTTGATCTAGTTTAGTAGAATCAAAAAGTGGGTCAATAAGAGTTTGAAGAATTTGCTGACCTTTGAGGGAGAGTCGGTGTTGGGGTTTTGGAGAAGGAGGTCTTGGGTGGTACTGAGGGTTGTGGATGCTCTTTTTTTCCACATTTGTCATGTGTCACCTTGTGAATGATGGAACGTGATGTTAGAATTATATGCCCTTAAAAATCAAATCTATGAATTTTATTTTATAATAAATTTGTTCTTTCACGTACATAATTATTAAAGGTATATTTATTATTTAAATGTGGCATGTGATGTCATCTTTGTGAAAAAATCATGTTGATGGTTAAGGAACTAAATACAGGGAGTAATAATTTTTCATAAACTTAAAATTGTTCTAGACTGTGGATATTAATAGAATATCAACACTAAAGCCTACACTTGTTGTGCTTCTATATGATAGGATGATTTACTCTATCATTGAGGTAGTGACTTTAAGCAGACAAGTGGGTGTAATGTAACAAGTACATACACTGAATTGGATCTGATTAAGAACACCTTATGGGTTGATCACTGTTGGTTAAAAGGTTGTTCTATCACAATTTTCCTATTGTCCTCAGACATGAGAGATTTGCATATATTTATTTATTATGCACATAACTTTGACAATGTCAACCGGTGATGCTCATTTAAGGCTATATACGGACATGTTGGGTTATATGTATAATGAGTAAAATATGTTAATGCTTAACAATGGATCCACCAGTCTCTAAATGAGATAGTATATTCAGTTGATTTTCATAATGGTATTGGACTCAAAACAAAACCGGCCGGTGACATTTTTCAAATTGTTTTCATATATATATAATATCTATATATATTTATAAAGAGTTTTTGAAAATTATTTTGGAGTCCAAGGGAATTATGAATTCAAGAAATTAAAGGGTTACATAAGCTAGGGACATAACAGTGATATTAATCTAATCCTAGTGGCTTATGTGGAATATAGTATGGTGGAATGACATATAGATATAAAGTAGTAAGTAAAAGAACTTAAGTTGTTATTCTCTAATCTTCAGGGATCAATTGCAATGTGTTGATGGACATTATTGTAATTTGTAGAAGTTAAAAATATTATCTTAATATGATTAAGATAATTAAAGAATTATTTAATTAAAGAATTATCTTGAAAGAGTTTCAAAGTAAGTCACATTCAATGTAAGTCACGAACTTCAAAAAGATAGTGACTTATCTTTTCAAAGAGATAAAGATAATGACTTATCCTACTGCTGAAGATAGAGATCTCTAAGGATCCCACGTCATAATCTTTCTCAAGGGTATTTTCTGTGAATATATAAATATGAAATATCATGTTCATAGTTGGCCATCAAAACTATTGTGATATTTTGCAACCATTAGAAAAACTCTAAAAAGAAACACAGAGAGAGACGTGAATACCTTGGGAGACAACACACTTGGATTGCTAGAAGAGGCTTACTTGGGTTGCTGAAAAGCCATATTGAAAGAAGAAGCTTACTTGGGTTGCCCAAAAGGTACACTTATTATTTTAAAGTCCATGATTATGTGATGTAACGATTCTTGAATAAAATAGAAAATTGCTTCCGCATACTAACAGTGGTATCAGAGCCTACCACATCAAATCATGGGTTTTAATTTTTAAAAGCATGACATGAATAGCATATAAGAAAGTTTATGCCGTAATCTATAAAATTGTATTTATATGAATGTTTACGGACTAATCCGCAATCCATGAATTATATATTTATATATGTAGGATTCGTTGTTTAGTGTATGCCGCATGAGGTATATATAAATATATGAGATATATGTTTTGATGTTGTTTATGCCATATGACTTATATACATATTCAAATGAAGTGATCCGTGATTTATATATATGAATGATTATGTATATTTATACATGAATGTTGCCGTGAAAAACTGTATATGTTTTTCGTTTGTTATGGCAAATCATGACGGTGAATGTTAATGTTATATATACCTTAGAGATCATATATTTCCAGAAAAATCATTACCGTGAATGACTATATAATTGTTGCCGTGAATAATTATCTGAATATGTTCTATTGTTTCGGCAAGTATATATTTTATTTTTCAAGAGCAAGCCGTGAATAATATATTGATATTTTTGATTGATTCGTATATGATACTGAAAAGAAATCAAATTTAAGTTATGAATAATTGAAAGTGTTCAATTATTAAAATGAAGCAATTAAAATATTAAGTGCAAATAGGATTTTTTTATAAAAGTAATTCCTATGGCCCTCCATTGTCAGTAAATAGAAGTTCTATTGAACTAAAATTTTGTTGAAGCCAAAAGGATAGACTACTTTTAGTTTAATAGTTGTTCTTATTTACTTCTTGGGAAGATAGGTGTGTGTATAACTAGTGGAAACTGTTGGCTAAAATAGCAACATGATTTTACAGTATATACATAACACCTAGATAATGGTTTGCACTTAACCAAATAAACATGACCACTAAAATAGTGTAAAACATGTTTGATTTGGAGGCCAAAAGAAAATCGGGAGTCATAGATAAATATAATAAAATTTAAAGCATGAGATGAAATCATGATGAATAGTATCTATTCGCCTTTACAAGGTGTGTGCAGTAAATTTCAAAAGAAATTATTGTAGCATGCAAGGTAAGGGTTCCCGATACCCACTTTGAACTCTTATGGATATAATTGTTATATTCTATTTTGCAGATCTATAAAATTTTGTTCTTGTGGGAGGAACCATTATTGATTCAAAAACCTGAAAATAATGGATATATGTATGTGAAAGAATTTTTATATCATTTTGCAGATTCATTATGACCAATTTTAATCCCTTGGCTAAGATTTTAGATGACAATCGGTTGACTGGACCGAACTATGTTGATTGGAAAAGAAATTTAATCATTGTTCTCACTGCTAATAAGATAGTTTATGTACTTAATACTGAGCCACCAGAGCTTGCTTTAACTGATGCCACTGAGGAACAAAGAAATGCATTTGATAAGTGGCATGAGGCTGATGAAATGGCTAAATGCTACATGTTGGCCTCTATGACCAATGTGTTGCAAAAACAATGCCAAGGCCTAGTTACAGCAAAAGATATGATGTTCCATCTCAAAGAAATGTTTGGATAACAAAGCAGAAGTGCAAGACAAACTGCTATGAAAAACCTGATGTCCACTAAAATGGTGGAAGGAACTCCAGTTCAGGAACATGTCCTGAAGATGATTTCATTCATCAACGAACTGGATATGCTAGGTGCAAAGATGGATGCTGAAACCAAAGTTGATACGATCCTGTTATCCTTAACTGATTCTTTTAATCAGTTCATCATGAATTATAACATGAACAAGATGGATGTGACATTGTCAGAGCTGCTCAATATGTTGCAAGAAGCTGAGGATCTTATCAAGAAAGAAAAGCCTACTGTCATGTTGGCAGAAAAGCTTGAATCAACTCTTAAGTTCAAACCTACGGGCAAGAACTTTAAGAAAAAGGGATTTCAGTCTTTTAAGAAAGCTCAAGGTGACAAAGTGAATAAAATCACGAAAAACAAGAAACCAAAAGGAAATTGTTTCCATTGTGGTAAACCTGGTCATTGGAAGAGAAACTGTCGCCATTACTTGGCTTCTCTGAAGAAGGACAAACCTTCAGAAGGTATGTCTAATATTCTTATCATTGAAACAAACCTAATGGATGATCCCTTCAATAGCTGGTGTGTAGATTCTGGTGCAACCTCACACATCTGCAATATGTTGCAGGGGTTTAAGGAGACCCGAAGGCTAATTGAAGGAGAAGTGATTTTGAAAATGGGGACAGGTGCAACTGTTGTAGCCACTGCCATTGGAACATTCTGTTTAGAATTATCTTCTAGTAGAACTCTTGTTTTAGATGAATGCTTATATGTGCCAGAAGTATGAAGGAATTTAATTTCTGTTTCAAAACTTGGTTGTTCTGGATATTCTTTTCTTTTTACTTCTAAACTTATTGTTAAGTTTAATAATAAATTTCTAGCTTCTAGCATTTTGCAAGATGGTCTTTATGTTATAAGTTCTACTGATAATTCTGTGAATTGTGTTGAGAATGATAATGCTACCAGTGTGTTATCTCTTAAAAGAAAGAGAGATGTTAATCCAACGTACATGTGGCATTTAAGGCTTGGTCATATTAATATTGATAGGATCAATAGATTAGTGAGGGATGGGCCATTGAAACTTTCAAAAGTTGTGCCTTATCCAATTTGTGAGCCTTTCTTACAAGGGAAAATGACCAAAAACCCCTTTACTAGAAAGGGAGTTAGAGCCACTGATGTACTAGAATTAATACACACTGATGTTTGATCCTTTGACTCACATGGCAAGTGGTGGTTTCTTTTACTTCATTACATTTATTGATGATCATCTAGGTATGGTTATCATGTACCTAAGCAAACATAAATCTGAATCTTTTGTGGTTCAAAGAATTCCGTTTTGAGGTTGAGAAACTTCATTACATAAAAATCCTATTGATGATCATTCTATGGTATGGTTATATACTGTACCTATTTATGATCAACTTAAAGAAATCTGAATTATTTCTCAACTGACTCCTACTGAAAACAATGGTGTGGCTGAAAGGAGAAATAGAACCCTATTCAAATATGAATTCCAATGTAAACAAAGAGGCTTTTTGAGGTTATGCTTTGGAGACTGCTAACTGGAAAATATAAAAAAATCCTTCGATCTCAGATAGGGGAGGGGAATACTTCTTGAATCAATTTAAAGATCATCTTAAAGATAATGGCATTATTTCCTCAACTGACTCCTACTGGCCACCACAACACAATGGTGTGGCTGAAAGGAGAAATAGAACTCCTATTAGATATGGTTCGTTCCATGATGAGCATGTCAGAGTTGCATGTTTCTTTTTGGGGTTATGCTTTGGAGACTGCTATTTATTTATTGAATAGGGTCCCCACAAAATCGGTTCCTAACACCTCATATGAGTTATGGACTAGTAAGAAACCAATTCTAAATCATATAAAGATATGGGGTTGTCCATCACATGTTAGAAAGTCTAATGTGGATAAACTAGGACCAAGGAGTGACAGATGCTTATTTGTTGGCTACCCCAAAATGTCTACTGGATTCTACTTTTATAATCCTAGTGAGCAAAAGGTTTTTATGAGCAGGAATGCTATTTTTCTTGGGGAAGATTATAGCTTGAATGAGAGTAGAACCAAAGTTACTCTTGAGGAACAAAATGATAGACCAATGACTGTGCCTAGTGAGAATAATGAAGAGCAAGTAATAGTGCCTACTGAACCTTCCAACGTGCAAGAGCCTCGACGTAGTATAAGGATTATTAGGCCCCCAGTTAGACTCACTTTGTTAAATGAGATTTATCAAATGGAGTCAGATAGGTCTGATAATGATCCTGTTACTTATCAAGAAGCAATGAATGATAAGGACGTTGAGCATTGGAAAAAGGCTATGGAATCAGAGATGGACAGAGATGGACTCAATGTATACAAACCAGGTCTAGACCTTAGTAGATAAACCAGAAGGCATCAAGCCTATAGGTTGCAAATGGATCTACAAAAGGAAATTAGGACCAACTGGTAAGGTGGAGACCTATAAAGTTAGGCTAGTGGCGAAAGGGTACACTCAAAAGGCTGGCATTGATTATGAGGAAACTTTTTCGCCAGTAGCCATGCTAAAGTCCATAAGGATTCTTTTGTCAATAGCTGCACATTATGATTATGAGATATGGCAAATGGATGTTAAAACCGCTTTCTTGAATGGCTTTATTCGAGAAGAAATATATATGGACCAGCCAGTAGGTTTCATATCTCATGGGCAAGAATCAAAAGTGTGTAAGTTGATGAAATCTATTTATGGCCTGAAACAAGCATCACGTAGTTGGAACATCCGTTTTGATGAGGCAATCAAATCATTTGGTTTCTCACAAAATATAGATGAACCTTGTGTTTATAAAAAGGTCAGTGGGAGGATTATTACATTTCTAATTCTTTATGTGGATGACATACTACTCATTGGGAATGACGTAGGAGCAATGTCATCTATAAAGATGTGGTTATCTAGTCACTTTGCAATGAAAGATCTTGGTGAAGCGTCCTACATACTCGGAATCAAATTGTTTAGAGACCGAAAGAAAAGATTATTGGGACTTTCACAAGTCAATTATATTGACAAGATATTGGCTAGGTTTAGCATGCAAGACTCCAAGAAAGGGTTTTCACCTTTCAGACATGGAGTTCATCTCTCTAAGAAAATGTGTCCCAAAACACAAGAAGAGAGAGAAAATGAGAAACTGTCCTTATGCTTCGGCTGTAGGAAGTCTCATGTATGCAATGCTTTGCACTAGGCCAGACATCTGTTATGCAGTAAGCATTGTGAGTAGATATCAATCCAATCTAGGTCCTGAGCATTGGACAATAGTGAAACATATCCTTAAATATTTAAATAGGACCAAACATTATTTCTTAGTGTTTGGTAGTGAGAATTTGAATATTCAAGGGTATACAGATTCAGATTTCCAGTCAGATACTGATGATAGAAAATCAATTTCTGGATTTGTATTCACTCTTGGCAAGGGTGCAATAAGTTAGAGAAGTTGCAAGCAAGATACTACTGCAGATTCTACTACAGAAGCAGAGTATATAGCAGTGTATATAGCTAGGAAAGGAAGCTGTGTGGATTCGCAAGTTCATTCATTCAAGAACTTGGAGTTGTTCCTTCTATTGAGTTGCCCATTACAATCCATTGTGTGATAATAATGGTGCAATTACAAATGCAATATAGAACCAAGAGCTCATAAGAGAACAAAACACATTGAACGTAGATAGATTCACTTCACTTGATATTCGTGATATCATACACAGAGGTGATGTGGAAATAAACACATATTGCCTCAGCCAACAATATAGTTGATCCATTCACTAAAGCTTTGCCTTAGAAAGTGTTTGAGAAACACCTTGACACAATGGGTATATAATATATATGTATGATTGGTTTTGAGTGCAAGAGAGAGATTGTTAGAATTATATGCCCTTAAAAACCAAATCTATGAATTTTATTTTATAATAAATTTGTTCTTTCATATACATGATTATTAAAGGTATATTTATTATTTAAATGTGGCATGTGATGTCATCTTTGTGGAAAAATCATGTTGATAGTTAAGGAACTAAATACAGGGAGTAATGATTTTTCATAAACTTAAAATTGTTCTAGGCTATGGATATTAATAGAATATCAACACTAAAGCCTACACTTGTTGTGCTTCTATATGATAAGATGATTTACTCCATCATTGAGGTAGTGACTTTAAGCAGACAAGTGGGTGTAATGTAACAAGTACATACACTAAACTGGATCTGATTAAGAACACCTTATGGGTTGATCATTGTTGGTTAAAAGGTTGTTCTATCACAATTTTCCTATTGTCCTCAGACATGAGAGATTTGCATATATTTATTTATTATGCACATAACTTTGACAATGTCAACCAGTGATGCTCATTTAAAGGCTATATACGGACATGTTGGGTTATATGTATAATGAGTAAAATATGTTAATGCTTAACAATGGATCCACCAGTCTCTAAATGAAATAGTATATTCAGTTGATTTTCATAATGGTATTGGACTCAAAACAAAACCGACCGGTGACATTTTTCAAATTGTTGTTTTCATATATATATATATAATATCTATATATATTTATAAAGAGTTTTTGAAAATTATTTTGGAGTCCAAGGGAATTATGAATTCAAGAAATTAAAGGGTTACATAAGCTAGGGACATAACATTGATATTAATCCAGTCCTAGTGGCTTATGTGGAATATAATATGGTGGAAGGACATATAGATATAAAGTTGTAAGTAAAGGGACTTAAGTTGTTATTCTCTAATCTTCAGGGGTTAATTGCAATGTGTTGATGGACATTATTGTAATTTGTAGAAGTTCAAAATATTATCTTAATATGATTAAGATAATAAAAGAATTATCTTGAAAGAGTTTCAAAGTAAGTCACATTCAATGTAAGTCAAGAACTTCAAAAAGATAGTGACTTATCTTTTCAAAAAGATAAAGACAATGACTTATCCTACTGCTGAAGATAGAGATCCCTAAGGATCTCACGTCATAATCTTTCTCAAGGGTATTTTTTGTGGATATATAAATATGAAATATCATGTTCATAGTTGGCCATCAGAACTATTGTGATATTTTACAACCATTAGAAAAACTCTAAAAAGAAACAGAGAGAGAGACGTGAATACCTTGGGAGGCAACACACTTGGGTTGCTAGAAGAGGCTTACTTGGGTTGCTGAAAAGCCATATTGAAAGAAGAAGCTTACTTAGGTTGCCCAAAAGGTACGCTTATTATTTTAAAATCCATGATTATGTGGTGTAACGATTCTTGAATAAAATAGAAAATTGCTTCCGCATACTAACACGTGACTTTTATTGTTTATGGGGTGTTGAATCCAAAACTCTACACTAGGCAGATTTGCCTAGCGGCTGATGGTGCAGTTCCCTTAAGTCTGAATCTGCCACATTTGGAGTCTGCCAAGTCTAGGTTTGCGGTGGAACAAGGAACTCGAGATTTGGCATCTACCAAAGCATGAGAACCAATCTGCCATACCAAAATCCAAATGGAACACAACACTAACAACCATAAGAGAGCTTTTGTTAGTAAAGCCCAAAAAGAAAGATTAATATGTGGCCTTTGCATGTTGAGAGGAACTCAAAATCAAGGAAAGTAATTTGTAATATTTGCACCACAACTCAAAATTCAATGTAACCAAAACCATAAACACTTCCCTTTTGTGAGCCAATAAACACTTCCCTTGTGAACTAATGTCTGTCATACCATGGAGGCCTTCACACCAAGAATCATAAAGACTTAGAGGAGTTTGATCATGTGGGAGAGAGTTAGCTCTAGGAAACATGCATGACGTTGTAAAAGAGAGTTTCTCTATACTGTATCTCAAGGAAGAGAGTAAACAGTAGGCTTTTGTGTTGGATATAATCTGAGTCATGCCAAAAGATGGTTTGGCAGACTAGTTAATGAGTTTCATAGACTGTTGTGTTGTTACACATGTTCCACAGACTACTGTGTAGTTGTGAATGAAGAGAGATAGATTAAATCTCAAGGTTGAAGATGGAGTTTCAGTGAGTGCTTTCTCTCTTAGAATATTTCTATAGAAAGTAGATGGAGTTGTGATGATTTTCATATTCCTGGACCTCTTTTGTTTTAGATTCTAGAACCCCCATCATGGTCTAAGTATCCTCCCTTTTATAGTGGGATCAAGTGTTCTTAGAGGTTAGGGATAAGACCTATGACTTCACTTAATCCATGGGATAATTGGAAGCTTGAACCATTTTTGATAAATCAGAAAAAGAGCTAGTTGAACCTTATTGTAAAAGGAAAAAAATCCTTATTACCTAAGGTTTATTGGAGGCCATGGCAAACCTCGATCAAAGAGCTCACTCATTTATGGTGGTAGGAATATGTGAGCATTTGATACTGATGGTGATGGTTCAGTAGGTTGGTTGATTCGTACACGTTTCCTAGGTTTGAGATGGACATACCGTAGCTTGTATCTCCCAATAGATAAAATGCTAGTTTCATGGCAGACTATCAAACCTTTTAGAGTTAACTCCCCTACCTCCAAACCAAAACTCCCTAAGTCTTTAATGAAGAAGAACAGTGACCACCATAGATCTGGGCCATGGTGGTTGCTGCCCCTGGTTCGAATGGTTGTGGCCTTGGTTCAGATGTGGCCTTTCAGCTTTTGATTCAAATCATCTTTTATTTTGGGTTATCTTTCCCAATGTTTCTGCTGTTGACAAATCTGCTGTATCTACTGTGTAAAGCTTTGGCTGGCTGGGTATTAAGGAGCTTCAGCCATGGAGGACCATGTTGGTCTCTTGGGGAAGACAATGAACAATGCACTTTTTTGGCTGTTGCACTTGATTAAAACATTGCTTGCTTTTGATGGGTCCCAAGGTGCAACAAATGTGTCTACGGTGTCTACTGTGTAACCCAAGTTTTTGTTGTGTTTGTCTGCTGTGTAATGACTTGAACTTCTGAATATTGCAAAGCCCCAGCCATGGAGTACCGTGAGGGCTTGTTGGGAAAGACAATGCACAGTACACTTTATTGAGAGTTGCACCCAATTGGAGAGTCTCATACATATAGGCTGTTGCTTGTTGGGAAAAGCATGTTCTGGTGGGTCCCACGACATAGTAGACTAAGCTGGCAAAATTTGAATAGGTGGGCTGGACAACTTAATTTGGGCTTCAGTGATCTGCTGCCAGCGGCCCAAGCTTGATATTCTGGTTTGCAGCAGACTTATTGGATTTGGGCTTAAGAGCAAAGATTGGCACTGTGCTTTAGGTTATCTTGGACTTAGGCAAAAAGTGGGCATCTACAAGGGTAATGTAGTAGAAGAGGTAGAGCCACTATTTCTGCCATTAGAGACGGAGAGAACTAAAGATTTAATCTCATATGCTGAGAAGCTCAAATCTAAAGGAATGTGAAATGCTTTGTTTACCCGATCATACTTTTTGGTCCCTAAAGTTTCTAAATTTATCCTTATTAATCCTTCTATCCAATTCCCTTACTTTCCCACATATCCTTTCTTGTTCTGGCATCAATTCCACGTTATTTTTTTAATATATAGGCAGATATTCCAATTTAAGTTTCTTTTGATCCTCTGAAACTGTGTTGTTGTTTGCAAGGCCTAGCAACTTCGTAACTTGCAGAGTTTATGGCCTTGGTGGGCCTTTTGTCTTCAACCAAAGATTCAAATTCGGAAGTTCTATGGAATGTGTTAGGCACCCCACACCACCCATCTCGCGATTGAGTGATTATTCAGTAGTCTCATATTATAATCCCTCTCACATGAATGTTGAGTCTCACTAATTAAATTCATGGTAGGACCCATCACTTTGCGAAAAGTGGGACTACGCATTTATTTGTTATCCGAAACTACTCAATAATTTTCTCTTGCGATGGTACCTCTTACTAAAATAATTGGCAGATTATCATTTGGATAATTTACTTTGAAAAAGTGTACACATACATGTTTGACTAATTTGAAAATGAAATCAATTTATGCTTGCTTTATTCATTCATGGAAAATAAAGTGCTTGAAATGTAAATGATCTATCCTTGTTTGCTTAATAAACTTATCACCAATATTCTCATGCAAAGATCACAAGAAACACAAGTGTTAGTTTTTGAGGGAGGGGGTTTGTTGGCTTTGATTTTTGGGAGTCCATGATCTCAATTAATTTGAGTCATGATCTAAGCTCTATTTTGAAAAGAAAATATATATATATATATATATATATATAGATATATATATATATATATATATATATATATATATATATATATATAGATATATATATAGAAGATAGTACATTTTGAAAAATAAAGATATATTTTTTTTGGAAATTTTTGGAATAAAACCATTTTTTTTTTAAATGAAAACTATTTTATTTGGAATAGAAACTATTTTTTGGATTTTCATTTGAAGGTAAAGAGAATGAAAACCCTTTTCTTTTTTCTTTTTTTTAAAGTTAAGGGTAATTTTTTTAGCAAAAGGATATTTTTGGAAAAATCCCATGTGTTTTGTAAAAGATATTTTAAAAATATTCACATGGTTTTATGGACTATTTTTTTTTTTTTTAAACGGTTTTAAAGTAAAATATTTTTTTTAAAAAGTGCCATTTATTCAGGCTTTTTTTCATTTTTTTTTTTTAAACTGGTTTATATTTTTTTTTTACACTATGGGTTTATAACACTAACTATGGAAGTTAGGATGTAGACCCTCAACTTGAGGGAGTACCACATAATCCAAATAGATATATAATCATGAATTAAAACTCAACATCATGCTCACATGTATGTAACCAAAATTTTCATAGCCATTTTAATCATACATATCCACATTTGAC
This sequence comes from Fagus sylvatica, assembly GCA_907173295.1. Lineage (NCBI taxonomy): Eukaryota > Viridiplantae > Streptophyta > Magnoliopsida > Fagales > Fagaceae > Fagus > Fagus sylvatica. The sequence continues at coordinate 4,593,235 of OU015765.1, forward strand.
ATATCAATAAATCTCAAGGTATATGCACATTCATCATCATCATCATCATCATCATGGTGTAAAAAGATCACATATACATAATTTCATTATACAATAGCTCATGCATGATTATAGGAGGAAAATAGAATTGGTGCAAAACAAGGAATTAAAAGAAAATATATAGATTTGATTGAGGAAATCCTCATCTCAAATGGATTTAACTGAGGAAATCTTGACCTCTAGATATAGGTTTTTCGAGGAAACCCAACCTCCCAAAAGTCTTAAAGACTACAAATATTTTTATGATTAATCAGATGATTTTATGTGAGAGTACTAAAGGGAAAATTTATACAACTTTATCTAACTTCCAAAGCAATAAAATAGGACTCCACTAACTAAAAACAAGGAACCACTACATGGTTAGACTCAACAACTTATACAAATATTCCTAAAAATCCTAACCACTTGATAAGCAACCCACCTTCATGACTTTAGGCACATTCTTAGCCCAACCCTCCCTTGATATGGACTCCCATGACTCATCAATAACAAATAACTAATTAATGAAAATCTCAACTACAATTATGAAGTTCACACAAATGACTTCCATTCCTTGCACGTAACTACATGGATATATGTACACATAATATATGTATCAAGACAAAAATGGGTCTTGATGCATGGATAATGAACATAACCATTCACTAGCATAATGGGTATACATCATGCCTAAACAGTATATGAACTTTACCCGAGATCAAAACCCCATAATCAACAAAGCTCAACACCAATATTCATATAGCAAAACACAAATTATGCAAGAAAATTATTTAAAGTAAAGTTCGGAAATGAAAAAGGGAGAGTTTTTAGGAGACTCACGTTGAGAATGGCAAATGGAGGAGTATTCTAGAGAATTTCAGAGGAAGGAGAGAAGTTTTGGAGTAGCGGAGTTGTGTTGAATGAAGGGAAGGGGAGGGGGGCGGAGCCAGAAAAAAAATAAATAAATAAAATAAAATAAAAATTAGGGTGGGCTAAATGCAAAAAATAAAATAAAAATTCTTGACTGAGCTAATTGCTTAATTTAAGGTAAATTTAAAATATATATATATATAAACAAACAAACTTATAACGTGGCTCCGCCAAGGGGATACCTAGTTATAGTTTTCTGTTTTTTGCCAAGCGCATGGTGGGTATGCGCCTGCCTCCAATTGTCCCTCCAGCTGGTCTGGGTGCATACACACGATGGGACAACTTTGTGCACTTGTTTACCACCTTTCCGAACTCTGATTTGAGTGTTCTTTATGCTTCTAGAAAACCCTTGCAACCAGATTTCCAATGGTCCTTAGTTTGGGTCATTTGGAATCAAGGGCGGAATTAGGAATCTTTGATTAGGGGGGACAAATGCAAGAATTTTTTAGTTGGGGAGACAAGTCCAATTCTTATAAGTTAAATATTTAAAATTATCAACAATTATATATAATATTAAGGGGTTTTAAACAATTTTGCAGGGGCCACAACCCATCACCCATGGGTGTGGTTCCAACCCTGTTTGGAGTGATGTGCGAAAAGTTATGGTCTCGGAAAGTTTGGTGGTTCATGCTGGAATTCTGAAAATGAGATTTTTGTTCCAATTTGTAAGCATGATTCCAAACAAACCAGAAATGATTTTGGGAAGCTGCTTGTTCCGGGATATAGAGAAACACACCTACTTTCATAAAATTCTTACTTTTTGGATCACCTTAGTGTGATTTGGAAATAATCTTTGTGCCAAAAAAGGTACCTCGAAGTTGGATTTTTCCTAATTTTACGGTTTTCCCACATGCCGTCCAATTTTTGTGGACTTAGTTAATGGATTTAATTATGTCAAAATGGCTCAAATGAGATATCTTTGGAAAGCTTGTGACGCCATATTTCTAAAGGTACTAGCTTTTTAATTTTTTGCTTTGGATCCGATAAACCGCGAGCACGAGAATGTGGCACCAACATCATTTTTTGACTAAAATCCATTTTCCTTTCCCTTGTGAGCTCATATGGAATTTATGTGCTCGAAGCGTACCAAATTTGCATCATTCTGAGGTCGTTTGATCACAATTTGATCAAGGTCAAATTATGACCACACTTAGCGACATTTTTTATTTTAGCAAGTATTCCGGCTCATTTAGAAGGGAAACATATTATATTTTAAATTGTCATGAATTTACTCTAATTGGACGGTCGAATTTTTGGTAAATTTTTAGACACAATATCATACTACTCTTCCATATTTTATGTGTACATCATTTACTTTTTATCATTTTTTTTTTTTTTTGATAAAAACTTTTTATCATATTTGAATGGTATGATTTGGTTTGAGTTTTGCAGATCACATCATTGATGCCCATATTGCGTGGTGAATGGCCTGATTTAAATGGAGATAATGACAGCTTTTGGAGCCATGAATGGGTGCATCATGGAATGTGTTTTGAAAACGAATTTAATACATTCGAATATTTCCAGACTACGTTGGACTTAAAAAACAGAATTGATCTGTTATAGCTTCCCTTGGAAGGCCAAATTATGCCATCGCCAAAAACAAAGTACCCAATGATCTATGAAACCATTACAAACCGAAGCGAATTTGAACCATGCCTATGGTGCAGAAAAAAATATGCTTTAAGAGGTTAGTATCTGCCTTGATTGTTCACCGTAGAACTTCATAAATTGTCCAAAAATGCTGCAAGATAATGAGGTTAATGAACGCCTGGAAGCAGTGTTATTAAACCCAAACCGGACTTACAGGTCAAACTGGAAACCCGATGAACCGATACCTAAGTCAGTCTGAATTTTTAATTAAACCAGTTATGTTATTAAACTTGGAAAACCCACTAAAACCTGGTGGGTTTTGTGCAAACCGTGCATTCCAGTTGGGTTTGAAATTTTCTTGAAAATTACTTTTATGAGTATATGACTATTTGGTAAATGTCAATGGATTTAAAACTTTAAAGGGCCCAAAAACTGGAAAAAAAAAAAAAAGAAAAAAAAAACAAATTGAATTTGAATCTGAAAATTATTTTATATTATATATATATATATATATAAGTTTAGGACTATGGTTGCAAAAATGAGGTTAAATTGGCAGGTGGCTATCACTTTGAGAAATTGACCCAAAGTAAATGAATCATGTAATCTAGTGATGAAGGTGTAAGCATTTTATTTCGGGAATAAGGGATTTTTAGAGTTTGTTTATTTTGATTTGGGGTTTATTAAGTAGTTTGTGTTAGGGTTTATCGTTGCAATCCTATTGTGTGAATATTCATGATTATTATGATAAGTTTTTGTTATTGCTAATTTATCTAGTTAAGGTTAAAAAATTATGTGGGGGTTTTCTTTTGGATTTGTGGTTTGTTTATATACTGATAAAGTGAGCAGAAGTGATGGAATTATTTATTAGCTATGTTAGAAGATTTAATATTAGTTAAAAATCAATGAAGTTCAATTTCTATATAACAAATCAACATAATCATTAGTGACAAATGTTTATAGCCTTACAAGGATTTAAAGATTCACTAATTGGGTAAATATGATCAAATTAATGTTAATATGCTATATAATAGAAAGATTTTGGCGTACAACTATGGTTGGGCGCTTACTCATTATTTTTTTTTTAAAAAAGAATTGAATGGACTTCACACTTCATGCTACACGAAAAAATTCAAAACAAGTTTAAAGCTAAAATTCAATGAATCATACTTTAATATAAATTTGCGGCTATATATATATATATAAAAATTTATGCTTTGGTACCTACTAAATTCAAATCCTGGTTCCATCCCTGCTTAGACACGCGTCCCTTATATATACTTTCTAAAGTCAAAACAAGCATTTTTATGTGAAAATTCGAAATTCATATTTTTTGTATCTTAGGGAGAATGACTTTATTAGTTGAGTTAATTGGAACTCACACGTTCTAATATAACTTGTAACATTTATAGGACCAACAAATTTAAACAAAACAATAGAGAGTGTCACAACAAATCTAAGCAAAAATAAAAGTAAATCATTAATCATTTTGATATTTAAAAGAGGATGTAAATTTTTTTTAAGTTAGAGCCATACTGTTTTTTTTTTAAATTCATTTTGTGACAACATTTGCAAGCCCTACGTGTTTTTTTTAGTTTTTATCTTTTTCATCTTCTTAAGCAGTCTTTTTCATGACTTTCGTACAAAAGAATTAATAGTTTCCAATAATTTTTTGTACGAATAATTTTTTTTCCCTGATAGGTAATAAAAATTTTATTGAAAGAAAAAGAAAAATAAACAAAATAGGAATCAATGAAGTATACAAGTTGTACTTCATATATCGTAGATGTCCTAGTAGAATCCAAGGACATCCAATAGCATAATAATCTACTAAATGAGATTTAATCCTCTCTATAGACAATTCTCCCTCTCTAAACAATCCAATATACAAAGATTCCAAGAACAACATTCAATACTCTCTTTTTTTAAAGTACTAGTAAGGTAACCCGTGATGCACTGTGCAGATTAATATAATTTGCTTAATGAGATGAAACTTAATCCTATCATAGACTTCAATGAAAAATACGATCCAACCATTGAAATTTCTTTGCATGATAAAGAGAGTTTGATTTCCATTGATGACTCCTGGTTGTTACATGATGAAGACAGTTTGATTACATTTGATGACTTCAATTTTTTGTTTGATAATTAAATCAAAGCTAGCTGATTTGTTTGTCATGAGTTCATTATAATTGACACACCTCAAGAATTAATATTTCCTAAAGATTTGTGAGTAAGTTAGGAGTATTTCCTAAAGATTTGTGAGTAAGTTAGGAGAAGGGAAAAAGAAGAAGATAAAATTAGAACTTTACTAGCATGTTGTTTATTCTAACTGCACCTCTAATATTCTCCATCAATTTGTTTTACCCTGAAGGATGTACACCCTTAATTATTGTCTCGGCTATCCCATACTACTTTAATATCCAAAATCAATGTTTCTACCATGTGCAGTAACTCCTTTAATTTCTACCATGGGCAGTAGCTCCTTTAAGTTGATGGGTATGTATGGTCATGAGTTGAACGAATGAGATGTATTTTTATTCCATATCCAGAATCAATGTTTCTACCATGGGCGGTAGCTCCTTTACCATGGGTTGTAGTTCCTTTTGTATGTTCATGAGTTGAATGCATGAGATGTGGATGCCATGCGGATCAAGTAGTCACGTTGTAAGTAGAGGTCTTGAAGTTACTGTAGTCACCTCAACGTGGTCATCTATTAGATTACAATTTACTTCTCATTTATCAACCTTAAACAATGTTTGGATACAATTGAAATTGTTTAGAGGTTTACAGTAAAGTAAACTCTATCACATAAGTGAACCTATCACTAACAAACAGTAAATTAGGAATTCTATCGTATAGTTTAACCGTTATCCTGGATCCTTATATAAACAATGTTACAAATTGGATATAATTTAAACTGTGCAGTGGTTTACAGTAAAGTAAACTCTATCACATCACTAACGGTAGACTAGCATTAACAATTATCCTAGATGTTTATCCTATGCATTTGGATCATACTATGGTGAGTTAGATGGAAAACAAAGTGTAGATAGACGTTGGAAAGAAAAAATAAAAAAATAAAAAGATGTCGTCACATTTTAAACACTAAATATAGATAGATTAGAACTTCGATGCCAACATCTTAGTCATCACCACTTCACACCACCAAAAAGGAACATAGACTTCGATTTGCCAACACCATACCCTTTCTAGTCAAATTATCTATAATCAGAATTTTCTCCCAAAATTGAAAACCACTCACAAAAGGCTTCGCTTGGTAGAAACTTTTACCCTTCAAACAGCTTGGAAACAGCTTTCCAAGCAAATAACACCTCGCAACATCTCATAAGATGAAGGGTAGAATGGTAAATGAGTGGATCCCTAAGACCCTAACCTGTTGTGTTTTGTTGTGTTGTATATACCTTATAATTTTTACACTGAAGAAAAAATAAAAATCTTCAAAATATAGCTAATGTATAATGTTTCACTAATACTGTAAAGTATTTTCATTCACTAAAACACGTTGAACAATTGTTTGGACCTGAGTGAGAAATGATGCTTCCACTTAAGAGCATCAAAATGAATCTTATAACTTTTTCCCCAGTTCTTACATAGCTGTTACAAGTTTCATCCACATCGAGATTTTACAACTTGAATTAATGTTCCCTCTTTACAAAAAAGAAGCTGAAATCTGATATTGTTATGTACAAAATGATAGCATACAACAAAAGACCAAATCACTACAAGTTCATGTCAGTGCCACCAACATTCCAGTCAATTGCAAGTGATGGGATAAATCCAATAAATACCGATGGAAATAACATGATGATTGGATAGTAGTACACCTGTTCGAGGTAGAAAACACTTGATTCCTCAAAAAAGATAAGATTTAGAAGCCAATTTTATAGCCACATCCTTTTCTATACTTCAATTCATACTCCTTCAAATGCAGCTGTCATGGAAGCTGATGCCTCTTCTAGTGTCCGCTTCTTCTCAATTGAACTGAAGGCCTCAAGAACATCTCCCACCTCCCACTCATTATATTCTTCCATCCCAATTCCACATTCTAGTCCAGCATTTACCTGGCCAAGAGGACAAGATATTTTGCATTTTGTAAAATAAGCGAAAACAAAATTCATGCCAAGCTACAAGCACATTAAGTGCAATTACTCTACTCCTGAAAATGTTTAGTCACAATTAATCTAAGGCCTAACATGCTGAAGATGCAGTAAAGCAAAAGATATCTTTTTATTTTTTGCTAACGTGGCTCTCCAGGGTTCTCAGAGCACTAGGCTAATCCCCGGGTGAGTATAATCCTCCTTTCACACACGCACCGAAATAATTACAGGAAATGAATCCCTTAGGGGTGGCCCTAAGGTGTTGACTAGGAAACTTAGACCCAGGATCCCATGAATCACATGAATCAAAGATATCTTAAGTTAGAAAAACAAACATAAATTGATGCCAAAAAGCAGTATGATATGCATCAAATTAGAGGCCTACATCCTACTGAAAAGAACCTCAAGAAGGCAACTTACAACTTCATATAGAGAAAGAGGATAGCATCCTACTAGTAACTAGCAAAGGAAGAAATCATTATTTTTGTAGATACTTAAGTCTTATTTCTAATGGTCTTTCCCAATATTATTATGCATAGGGACTTTAGCATGTATGTGTAAATTATACAAGTGTACATTCACAAGTCATTATCAACAAAATTATGCATGTACCTATAATCAAATGTTCTTATTTAATGACTATCGGTATCTTTATGTATTTAAGAACATACAAAGGTGGAGTTTCTTTCCAAACCTAAACATCAAGAAATAAAAGGCAATTCTAAATCGCATAATAATTTTAGCATAAATTTTCATGCTTCAGGATCCAATGGAAGTGCAAGTACAGAACACACAACAAAGACAAGAAGACCAACTATATCATATTAGCTTGACTAAAGGACAGATATTTTAAAACCATTGGCATGTCCTTGTATCACAAAGCAGAATTTGTTAAAAATCATACCTCTTTCACAATTTCCTTGACCCGTCTTAGAGAATCAAGAATGCCAACATGAACTACTTTGCCCTTTCGAATTACCCGAATACCACAACCGTTCACCACTTTTCCATCCGTTACCATGCAGCCAGCAACACGACCACTTCCACTGCTAAAAACGGCCCGTACTTCCACCGAACCAATTGTTACTTGTTCCTATCAACATAAGAGCAACAACTTTCAACTTTTGAACTTCAGTGACAAAAAAATTTGGATATTTATTCAATACAAAAGCAGTGCATGCCATATAGTTAATACATAATACAGGACATCCAAGGCTTAAAATAAGTATGGACAAGTGTTACAATATTCTCTAAGGTAGTCTATAATGAGGAGTTCAAAATGGGGTGTGAGCAACGCCACAGACGGGGGAGGGGGGATTGGAGTAACATTGCTAAGAGCATGAAATATGAATTAAAAGATTGGAAGGTTAGATGAATTTAACATCTAGACAAAGGTACAACTGACATGCACATCAAAATCCATGCAACAAAATGCATCTTCAGTTTAACATTACATAGTAAAAAAAATTATTCTGAATTCACCTCAACAGTCATGTCAAAAGAATAAAAAATAAAAAGTAAAACTATCTGAATTCACCTCAACAGGCTCTAGGAGTCCTTCCATTGCATTCCGCACATCATCAATTAGTTCATAGATGACTCTATACAATCGAATCTCAACACCTTTATTATCAGCATAGCTTTTCACAGAACCTGAAGCTCTGACATTAAATCCCAATATAATGGCGTTGCTGGCAACCGCAAGATCGACATCACTGTTGCTTACATCACCTGTTGTTTGCAAGAGAAACTTCAAAGTGACATTATCTTGTGGCAGCACCTGTAGGGCTTGTTTGACAGCCTCAATGGATCCCTAATCATGATGAAAATTAAGTTTAGTGGCTGTGGTTCCAAAAGCTATGAAAAATATTGCATAGATTCTCTTATTTTTTTTTGCTAAATCATAGATTCATTTTCAGTAAAACACAGAAGATGCTTGCAAGTATATGCGTGCAAGCACCATATATTTGTGTTAATCATAGTTAATCACACAACAAATGCATTGATACATAAAAGATTTCAGATTAGCATTCAAAAGTGAAACACTGAATCCTAATCAAATATCACTAAAATTACTTACATTCCTCTTTCTATTTTCTACTTAATACCAATGGTTTAAAACTTTAAAAACGGGCAGATTAAGATCAATCAAGTTCTCAAGAAGTTGGAACAAGTGCAATCTCCCCAAGCAACTTCAAGTTAGAGGCATAAGAGAGGGTGCGGAAGCAACGTTTTTGGGTGTTCAAATAAAACTTTCTACATGTTATTATCCAATTTGCATGCAGATCTTAGAGAGATTTTCTGAGACCTTAGATATGTACTTCTACTTCCACTCAACAACCTAATGTCTAACTTTTAGAAAATTAAGGTCCATGATGAAATAATTGTACATCTTATTCAGAAATTTCGAAAAAGGAGAAAATTATATGGTCTAAGCAAACCAATCAACCAATCCAACCAAAAAATTTATAAGTTTCAATTATTTCTGCAGCCAACTCTTCAATCCTATTTTATAGGTCCACGATCCAAGTAATCCAATCCAATGAGCCAAACCAAACAAAGTTTCATGCAAATCGATTTCGATTATACCATGGACAGTTAAATCTGTAATCTAGAGGTAAATTTGCAGTAAAAAAATTTCACATTCTGGCAATCCACGAACAATTAGCCCATCATATGTCCAGTCCTGTCTAGTCAAGTCATTTATGGAAAGAGAATAGTGTGTTAGAATATGTCATTTTCAAAACATTATGCTCCCTCTGTCTCTCAACATTTACAAGTTTTAATATGGCACTATTATTAATGAAACATTTAAAAACACAGTGATCTTCTTAAAATGCCATCTATTTTAGGACAAAATTGTCCTCCAAACTAGTTTGAAGAAAATTTTCTCCACTCCACTACATGACAATTCAAGGAATCATCCACGAGTACTTAACTACTTTTAATCACATGACTAATTATGGGTTATGCCGAAAAGTATTGTGGAGCTGTTTGAGTGCTGTCAGGGCAGATTTGGAAAGCATAGGAACTATTCCATTTGGCGGGCTGTTCCCCACTGTTTGTTGTGGACTATTTGGAGAGAACGTAATGGGCGATGTTTTGAGGATTGTGAACGGTCTTTTGTTGAGATCAAGTTAATCTTTTTACGCTCTTTATTTGATTCGGTAGCTGGGTGGGAGAACAACTCTGTTTCTTCTTTTTTTCAGTTTTTAGAGCTCTGTTCTTTAAGAGTTCATTAATCTGTATTTTTTAGTATACTTCCAGTATACTGTGCCTCTTTTTAATGAAATTTTATTATTCATCAAAAAAATAAATCACATGACCAATTAAATTGTCATGTAACTTGTTTTGTGAGTCATATGATTAAAATACAAATGCATGGTCCTCTGATCGCCACGTAACATGTTGGAGCAGATTCCCCCAAACAAGTTTGGAGAAAAACATTGTCCTTTACATTATATTAGAGGTGGCATGACTTTTGATAAGACTCTTGTTTACTTTTTGAGAAAAAAGGTAGGGATAATATAGGGAATTGAACTTTCAATTTTTTTGTTAAAAAAAAAAAATAGTTAATTGGAAAGAGCTAAAAAGGAAAGCACATACATGGTAATTTGATTACTTATCAAAAAAAAAAATACATGGAGATTTTATACATTTTCATAGTAAATGCTACATTAAAGGAAGACATAAAAGGCTCAAGTTATTTTGTACTTTAGCTCTCCTTTTAACCATCATTGTCGATGAAAGAATTTTGGTTTCCAATTTATATACAGCTGTCTACATTTTCATTTGATAATCATATCCCCATTCTTCCATGCACCATTATACATGCCCAAAGGCTTTTCCATGCAATTAACATATGATGTTGATGAATTTGAGTATCACAAACTATTGGTAGGTTCATTGAAAATCCCTTATGATGCGGAGGTAGTTTGGGGGACATACAACCAGCATCAGAAAAATTTAAATGTTGAAAAATGTTTAAGGAAGCTTCTGAAATTTCTAAATTGATGTTCCTCTTTCATTATTATGATGACTGTATGACATAATCAATTAGAGAATATAAAAAATTAGAGCAATTTATAATCCTGCTCAAGCAAGTCCTATATTATATTACATTATATTCTATTTTGTTTGTGTGTGTGTTACATATTATTCAAACTTGCAACATGTGTTGCAACAACCTAGGCTTCTAGACCCGAGAGAGAGAATAAAGAACAACACACAGCTTACTCAATTTTCTTTCTTTTTTACATAAAATAAGTATTCATACCTGAACATCAACCTTCATGATGATATTCAACTGGTGCAAGTCTAATCCAGACAGCTTTCCCGCTGAAACCGCAGAAGCCAAGGAAGAAAGAGTAACCTTCCCATCTCCAGCCTTAGCTGATATACGTTCATTTCGTAATGTCTCAGCACGTGACTCAGCCTTTTCACGTGCAATATCCAGGGAGCCAACAACCTCAAATTCATCACCAGCAATTGGAACATTATTTAACCCAATCACCTGCATATGTATGGAGAGAAGTAAACTATTAGGGAAACATTGCACCAAAAGTCAGACAACATAGAGGGTGACATAAGCATCATTGGAAAAAAATATAATTGGTGGGAAGCAACTTCAAAAGAAAATGACTTGACATGGCTGCTGGAATAAGCCTAAGAGTTTACACGGACCACATATCTCATTGAAACTTTGCAATATTACTTACAAGGCATGTTACTTGGAATTTTTTTCCCATTTCTATTATATAAAAAGAGCAGTTACAGCAGGAAAAAAGTAAACACACACGCAAACATTACAAGCGTTGGTTTGTTGTTACTTGTTTTTGTTAATGATACAGAAGGCATATTACCTCAGCAGGGTAGGATGAGGTCAGGGAATATGGACAAATATAAAATTTTAAAATAAAAAAGGAATCCTAAGGAGCCAAAATCGCAACCCCACCAATCCCAAATAATAAGAAGCTTAACTCCACCCTACCTCCCACTTAAAAAGTTAAAAATCCCACATGTTGGATGCCACACGTAAGAGGGAGTGTTAGAATAATAATTAAATGATTAAATTCACTATTTCTTAATAACTAAGTTTTTGGGACAAGTAGTAATTAAACACCAATCATACTTTTAAGAATGAGTGCAACTCTTTATAATTGTTTAAATTTATAAGCATCGAATCTGAAAATAGAGACACATGGAAAAAATGATGCGGGAGCCTCACAAAGATATTTATTTTATTTTTATCTATTTTGGAGTTGATTGTATGTTTAGGTTTATTAGTAATTTTTTTTTATAGTTAGAGTTATTTTATAGTTCAATAATTGGGCCAAGCCCATTTGAACTAGGGTTTCTATGTTAATTTGATTTAAGGCTTAGTAGCCTATATAAGCAAAGTTGGTACTCATTTTCAAGGGATTATTGATTATTAATAAAAATTTTATGATTAGAGAATGTCTCTACTCTTTGTTTGGTGGTGATGCCAAACAACCCTTAGGTGGTGATGCCTAGGGTTTTACAGGCAGATTCTAGGGGGTGATTCCTAAGGTTTGTTCTATTTTTATCCTTTTTTCCCATTTATCCTATTTCCCAAAATTGTCCTGCATCAAAAAAGTTCTCAAATTTACATAAAAGTCTGTCGATTCCAGGTGTACTTATGTTTTTCCTCTTTTTCTTTAATAAAATTTTGGCCACGTCACATTTTAAATCCTATAATTTAGGGGTGGTTTCAAATTAAATCCTATACTTTCAAAAGTTTCAAATTAAACCATACACTTTCAAAAACATTTCAATTCAAATCATATACCCATATACAAAGTGATGCTGTTAACCGAAAATGCTAAACCAAAACGACATCATGTGGTTATTTCAACACTAATGTCTATTATAAATGGAAATTATTTCACTACAAACCATACGGTGTCATTTTGTTTAAGCATTTTCTATTAACGAAATCACACATAATGGGTTTATGGTTTTCATTGAAACGTTACTTAAAGTGCAGGGCTTAATTTGAAACTTCTAAAAGTGTGAAGTTTAATTCGAAACCACCTCTGAATTATGGGGTTTAAAATGTAATTTACCCTAAATTTTTGTCACTTATGACACGAAAATATGCTCAAATGGAAGAAATTGCAATGTCAAAGATGCCAACAAATTATCTTTTGCATCAATGCTTTAACAACATATCTCAATCTAATTGTATGTAAACTTTATGTCTTGCCTCAATTTGGTTCGAAATACATGTTTAGGAATTTCTATCTGTTTATAATTGTTAATTTTCAGAGATCAAACTCTATAGTTCTTTCAATATTTAATTCTGAAGATAATGTCTTATGTCTCCCTTACTTAATGAATGCTCCGTACTCAAAGCACCTTAAAGCAATAGCATAGTATTCTTCTTATTAATTATCAAAAAATAAATAAATAAAAGTATTCTTCCGCTTATTTTCATAGTAGAAAAAAAAATTCAGAACTTATTACATAGTAGAATAATAGGGAGAGTATAAAACGAATTATTGCGTACTAGAAAAATTTTCAGAACTTCATCTTACCTTCTTAATTCTCTTAAGAAATAACATTGTATTCTTTTCTCTTTTTTTTCCCTCTTTGTTACTTCAGTTTTATTCTTACTCCATTACTTTTCGAACTCTAAACCAGAAGCTAATAAATCAAAAAGCTTAAAGGATCCTTTAACTTTTAAAGTCTGGAAACAACTTCTTGTGTTTTTTTTTTTTTTTTGCTAAGTGATAAAGAGGATAAGTGGATGAGGCTTATAGTTGTTAGTCTCAAGCACACCTCAAAAGTAGTAAGGATGTGTGCTTATAAGAGCCTAAGTTACTTTGAAGGTTAGAGTAACAAAAAATAATATTACTTAAATCTAAATTTATCAAATAAACTCAACTCAAATGGTGCTTCCTCCTCCCACAATAATCGGATGGACAATTAGGTCGTTGGTTCAAGGCCCACTACCACTAAGTACATACATAACTTAACATAAAATTATATTACTTAAATGCAATATAGGAAGTATAAATATTGATTTCTATTTCTTGACTTTGCAAGATGAAGTTTTAAATTTATTATAACATGCTTCTTCTTCTTTAACTAAATGATGGGTCCTAACATTTCCCTTTTTTGGGGCGACCAGAACATTTATTATTTTTAAGGGTTCGACATTTTTGTTATAGGAGGTCAAGGGGGCAATTAAGGACAGACAAATATTATTTGCATTGGGGGAGAGGGAGTCATGATAAATTGATAAATACAAATAAAGTGGGGAAAAAACCTGCACAGGTATAGAGGGTCCAGCTTCCTTAACACGATTTCCACCATCATCAAATAAAGCCCGCACCTGACCATCGGCATAGAAAACATCTCTTAAATATGGGTGTTGTGATTTGTGAATAATGCAAAACAACCAAACTAAATAGCCAAGTACGTCAAACTCAATCATTTGGTTACATAAGCACTGAATTCTATCTTAAAGAAAGTTTTCAGAGTTTCAAACTACTATGTACAAACCTTTCCAAAGGCATCTCCACAAACTACTACATCCCCTGTTTTAAGAGTCCCATTCTGCACAATAAATGTAGCTAGTGGTCCTTTAGATTTATGAAGACCTGCCTCAATGACTGTGCCCTTTCCTCTCCTATCAGGATTAGCCTTCAACTCTTGTAACTAAAACACAAATGCACATGGTTAGGATATACAGAAGAAAGATGACAGTAAAACAAGACAAAGTCTGAATATTTGATCATAGGCCAAAGGTACAGCTCCAAGAGCCCTCCGCCTACATACTCTCTTTACCATCAGGTTAGCTGACACATTAATATGTAAAATTTTAAACATACAAAAGAAGTCCGAATCATTCTTGGAAACATTCCAGCTAGGTAAACCTACAGCATATTTTGAATCTTACTGTGTTTTTTTGGCTTTCTGCAAATATCAAAAGGTACATAATGTGTGGGTGAAAGCAATTGTACCTTTATGCCTAAATGTGTTATAGGTAAAGTGGTTGTGCTTACTCATCATGAACTTATTTAAAACACTGCCAAGGACAAATTGACTCATTACTAGATATGTCATTCCAGTAGGAACAAAAGATTAAACCCATGAATATTTTTACTCATGGCTACTAATTTCCAAAAAAATAAAAATGCAAATGACTGTAAATAATGAAAATAGAAAGAAAATGATTTAAGGAATAAATAAAAGTCTCTTACAAGCTCTGATTACAATTGCTAGAAAAAGGTAGGATTTTCTTTCTTACAACAACAACAACAACCAAGCCTTATTCCCAAAAATTTTGAGGTCACAAGAAGAATATCAAAGGCAACAAGTTCGCACATCAATAACTACTAACTCACCTCTGCAACAAGCATCACCGTTTCCATAAGTTCATCTACATTCTCCCCTTTCAGAGCACTAATCTGTTAAAAGGAGATTGAAGAATGAATCAGAAAATGTATAAAGCATAAATGCCAGATGTCTTTACAACTCCTGAGCTTAAGATATAACAACCTGAACCATTGGGATATCACCACCCCAGTCTTCAGGCATTAGGCCAATCGATGAAAGCTCTTGCATTACTCTATCTGGATTAGCTCCCTCTTTATCTATCTGGTAAAATGGAAGAAATAAGATTGAGAATCAGCAAGTCCTGAAGCCAAGACCATGCAAAGTAATAATAATTATCAAGTGTTTTTCCTTGTTATCATAGTATCCCAAAAAGAAAAATGAAAATCATGCCTTATTTATAGCGATCACTATGGGTACTCCAGCTGCTTTTGCATGAGCTATGGCCTCATTTGTTTGAGGACGGATTCCGTCATCAGCAGCCACTACAATGATAGCAATGTCTGTCACCCTTGCTCCACGAGCCCTCATTGCTCCAAATGCCTGCAAGAGTGGAAATAATAGATATCATCTAAAGCAAGTTACAGTTCATGATTGAGCTAATAAAGCCGTACTAGCAAAAGATAATTAGTCACATAAACAATGGTTATAGAACCCCCAAATATGATCCATGAGGAAATTCTTTTTAAAAAAGTCCTTTTCTGGGGGGTGGTGGGGAAGAAAAAGTGAAAAGTTTGCACATTTTCTGGAAATGCGTGTACCTCATGTCCAGGAGTATCAAGGAAAACACATGGCTGCACCTTGCCATCTATAGGAACTAGCACCTCATATGCACCAATTCCTTGTGTAATCCCACCTGCTTCTGAGGCAGCTACCTGCGAATAACTAGCAATCAGACTTAAATTGAATAATATGTATGACATGCTACCACTAATAGCACAAAACTCCAATAAAATACAAATCTGACATAAAATCAAACATGACAACTAGGGGTTTGTCTAAAATTATCTATTTTAACCAAACCATACAAAAAGAAAATAAGTATTCAAAAAAAAATTACCAAAAATAACAGAGCCATAAGATCTTATACTGCAAAGAAACTGAAAGGAGCATCAAGATGATTAAGCTTCCATATGTACCTTGCTCTTCCGAATATAATCCAAAAGGGTTGTCTGCCAAGCGGGTAGCAACAAAAACGTATTAGCGATCATATTGATATTTGAGGCAAAACCAAGAGAAATTAATAGGAAATGGATGTAGAAGGTCCAAACAGAAAACAGGAACCCGAGTAGCTAACACTGACCTTCCCGTGATCCACATGACCCATTATAGTAATGACAGGAGGTCGGTCTTGTAGTTTGTCCAGGTCTTCTTCATCAAAAATTTCCTTCTTTCTTGCCATTTCTTCCACTTTGATGGGATCAGCATCTAGGACTTCCACATCATGCTCTTTACAAATCATTTTCACTATATCTTTGTCTAGTTTTTGCACCCCATCAGGCTTAATACCTTTTGCGTATAAATACCCAAGAATTTCGCCTTCACCAATAGTCAAGTTGTAGGCTAACTCCTCTATCAACATACCTTCTTTGCCAACCTCAAGAATTTCTACTTTGACAGGAGCTGCCTCTCTGGCAGCCTGAAGTTTGGCTGCCTTCCGACTTGCTTTAGTCCATTTCCTACCTTTCCTTCCCTTGGCTGCACCAGGGATAGAGACATTAAGTTCTGAAGTGTCCTCATCCTGAATGTCAGCATTATTAGCCATGCGTCTCCGTGATCCACCACCTGTAGCACTTTTTTTACGATAGTCATCTTTGAACCTTCCAGGTGGAGGGCCTTTTCCTGGTTTTGCAGGAGCTAAAACAGCTTGAGCAATCAGAGGATCAACAACTGATTTCTTGGAAGCAAATTTGTCTATCAAAATCGGCTTGCGTTCTTTTGTTTTCAAATCGGAGTCAGTTTCATCAATCACCGACGATTTTTCAACTGCCCCAACATCCTTCAAGATAACAGGTTTCTTTATCACAGGCTTAGGAGCTACAAAAGGCTTTGCTTGTAATTTTGGCTGTGGTCTCAAAGGTGGCTGAGGGGATCTTGGAGAAGTAGGGCTTTGAGACTCAACCTTTCCCTGTCCCTCTGTTTTAATCTCCTCTTTCTCAATTATCTTACTACCATTCTTAGATGATTTTTTTACCACCTTTTGCACAGTCCCAACATTGTCTCCTTTCCTCCACACACTCTTCAAAGTTTTAGAATTCTGAGTTGCTGTCGTCGTAGAATTACTACTTGTATTAGATGGTGTAGATTTATTTACAACCCTAGTCTCTCTCCTACTCCCTGACTCACTCACCCTTGAAGTTTCTAACTTCTCCGCCTTCTCCAATACCTCTCCAAGCGACTCAATCACCTTATTCCTCTCCTTAACATCTCCCAACTTCTCACCATCATCATCAGAATCCCCATTGATTATTGACGGTTCCCAAGTGGACCTCGAGGACATCAACACAGGCTTAGGAGTCGGCTTACGCAGAAAACCAGAATCACTATCCTCACCTTTCCCTCCTCTATAAGTATTACTTTGCTCAGGAACCAAGTCAGTTGTTGTTGTAACAGAATATTTACACACAGACAATGACACACAATGCCATCTCTTCTTCTTAACCCAGTTCCCTTTTGACAAACAACTTCTCCTCACCAATAAGGAGTGTGACCTTTCATTTGCTACACTTCCTAAACTGGCCATAGAAGCCAGAGAAACCATTGTTCCTTGCATACTTCCTACTATTATTAGCATCAAAACCTTTCAATTTGTTTCTAATTCATCATATCAACCACTCTCTACAAAATCCCAGGTGGTCAATTAGTTCAAAAGTTAAAAATTCAAGCTACCCAGAAATGAAATTTTTCCCAAACAAAATATTTATATAAAAATAAGAATGACACCCAATAATTTATAGAAGTGAAGAAACAACCTTACCTGTGCAAGAGCGTTTCTGGGACTCCTATAGTTTAGATACAATGTTGTTGTGTGTGCAAAAATAGGTAAGTGAGGAAGGGAATTTGGTACATGGGGTTATGGATAATATGGTGTGGACGGAAATAAAAAGCTAAATTTGGTTGGGAAGGAAGGAATATATGTGTGGCTGCTTCTCTGCCTGTCAAATACAATGTTATTACTTTTGACATGTGATAAGGCTCTTGGTTGGTTTCTATGGCTTTTTTTCTTTTCTTATCTTTTTTGACTATGTATAAAATTAAAGGGATTATTGACGTAACAGGTTTTTCCACCATTAGATCTCGCAACTCGCAACCGGCTGTATTGGTTTTAATGTACATGCGATTTCCTTTTTTTCCTTTTTTTTTAATGTATTGGTTTTTTCCTTTTTTTCTTTTTTTCTTTTTTTTGGCTATAATGTATTGATTAATATTTATTGGTAGTGAATATTTGAATGTATTTTTTCAATGAATTTAGTAGTATTATATTATCATTAATATTAATGAAATTTTTAACATATATTGCGTTAAAAAATGATAAGATAACCTTAGCAACATGGTTAAGTCCTATTTGATAATTTTGAGCCAAAACAACAATTTTATACCAATGTTATTCAACTTGATAGAAACAACACTCTTTTACTAGTATTACCAAATGTTTAAACGTGGTTTTAAAAATTTTGTTTTAAAAACGTACATTTTAAAATCTTATTTTTTAAAAAAAACGCACTTTTTAAACAGCTAATCCAAACAAAAAAAAAAATTATAAAATTTTGATGAGCATAATTTTGTTATAAACTATGTATTTACAACAACTGTACATTAAAAAAAAAAAAAAACTATACCAAATCAAATAAATATATATATATATATATATATTGATAAACAAATTCCTAACCCTCTCAATAAAGCCTAAGAGCATTCACATCCACTTAGCAAAACATTTCTACTTTACCTCTTCAAAAACCTACTTATCTATTTTACCTATCAACTTTTATAACATACCTCACATCCTACTCTTTATTTTACATTTCATCATATTAGAATATTATAAAATTATTCTCGTTTTATTATTTTTTCCCCACACTCCCCCGTCTTCCCCAACTTTCCCAACACCACAAATTCACCACAACTAGAGCTCCGGGAGAGGAACATCACCGTAATTGGCTGAGAGAGGGTCATCCTCATCCACGGAAAGAGATTGTGCGGCGGAGGCTAAGCCGGCTTCTTGGCGGTGTCGTAGCTTCTCTTGCTTAGCGGCTTCCTTCTTTGCCACTTTCTTGCTCTCAGATTTGGGTGCTTCGTCTCTTTTTGTTGGCCTTGTTCTGATTGTGGTTATGGTCTAAGAAGTGGAGTTGAAGAAGGAATACGAAGGGGTCAAGGTTTATATAGGGAAGATTTGTAATTAACAAAAACCTCTATCTTCCCCAACAGACCAGCACAAATTCACCAGCCCCCAACTTCCCCAACACCGCTAGCTGATGACCCACGCCAGCAATCATAGCCACCATTTTCAGCATTTTCCTCCTCTTTTCTTCAAACCCTCTAGATCATATTCAACCAAGACCTTGATTTTGTCCTTAAATAACAACAACAAAAACAATTCAGCCTTGATTCAACCCAAGAACAACAACAACAGAAAGATCAACACAAACCCCATAAGAGTAAATTCCAACCATTTTCCCTTTTTATTATCCGAATTTTTTCTCTTTCATATATTTTTTTTGGGTCTTTGTTTTTGGAGATGGAAATCTGACCAAGACATTTCTGCAAATTGTGAATGGCATTTATTTGTGAGAGATGTGAGTGAGAGAGAGTTTCAGAGGGATGAGAGAGAGAGAGAGAGAGTTCATGAGTTACTAAGTGAGGAGAGAGAGTTTATGCGAATAAAAAAGGGATAAAATAGTTTTAGCTCATAAACAGTAGTCGGTATTAATACCGACTACTGTAGCATGATATATTTTTTTGAGCAAAAGTAAAGCACCAGATGAGAGCTTGTTTGTGTGATTTTTTTTGCTACAATGGTAGCTACTTTACCTAAAAAGTGTGTTTAACTCTCCGGATGGGAATGCTCACACTCAACAGTCAACACCATCCATAACAAAACGGGAATACCTAACCTATTAGGCTTTACAATAATATGTCTACTGGACAATATTATAAGCTACTACATTAGATTCCATGTATACAATATTAACATGTCAAGTATTAAAACTTTTAGGGATTGTTCAAAAAATCAGGATGATCAAGATAAATGGCATACGGAGAGGAAGCCTAATGAAATTCCTACCGGAGTTTGGAGGTACTTGGGTGATGTGGGTGTATGTTGGTGACAAACCTTTTTAATCATAGTATTAATGATTGCCTAGTGAGTGGAGGGAAAACACTCTAATACATATTTACAAGAACAAATAAGATATTCAAAATTGTACAAATTAAGTTTATAAGTAATACTATGAAACTTTTAAAGATAATGGTTGAACATAAATTAAGACACAAAACAATAATATTGGAGAGTCAAATTAATTTTATGCTTGGAGATCTACCATGGAAGTTATTTTCTTATTTAGACTTTGTTGGGGTAGATTTTGTCACACTGCCACGTATTAAAATCTTAGTGGCTTTGCTATTTGGATCTGGATTAGAGAGGTAGGGGGTCAAGCCTGGACTCTTGAAGGGCTATTTCACAGCCCAACGGCTCTCAGTGCAATAAGCTCAATCCTTGGTTCAACGGCACCTTCTTGGATAGAACTTGGTTCAGCCGTATTAGTAGATTGCAACAGTAACTAAATACTCAAAATGTAAGAATAAACAACTTGAGGAAGAAAAGATTTGGAGAGGGAGAGAGAGTGAGAGTGAGGGATTTGTGCATGCAATGGATTTAAAGATTTGTAGAAAACTCATATCAAAGTGATAGAAGTAGGTTTTTGAAGTTTTGAAGATCGGAAGCTTTTGAGAATGACTATCGGTATTTTTCTGAGAGATACATATGTGTTGTGGCTATGGGTTTTTTTTTTTTTTGTGATGCCTCTTGGGGTCCCCTTCCCCCTCTATTTATAGCCTAAATTCCTTAGAACCAAGAAAGCTCCCAGATCCCTTTGCCATGGTAGGTTAGCATCAAGCTCAGTGTTTTGGGAAACAAAATGGTGTGTTCTTCTAGGCACTATAGCTTTCTGTCATAGATATGGTAGATCATTTGTGTTGTTTGATTTGGTTTTGCCCAAAGAAATAAATGGGTTAGCATCTAGTTAGTGGGTTTTTCTAGAGGTTTTAGCTTAGGTCAATTTGAGCAGAGGATTGAGTATTTATTGGCCATGCTTGTTTCAGCTAAAGGAAAAAGAAGAAGAAATAAAGGAGTTTTCAACCTAACCCATTGCAAACACCAGCTAGTACACCTCCTTCTTGGCCATATCATCCCTAAGCTGACCTTTTACCAAGAAGAGATGGGTGTACCAGCCATGAAACCCTTTACAATCCCCAAACCATCCAAACCTTACCTCTTTCAAGAAAGATCGGCATCAAAGCGTGGTTGTGCTTAGGAGAAACGTTGGCTAAAGGGCATAGTGAAGCAACATGTGCGTTCAACCGACCCTTTGACAAATTCGTTTCAATTTTGTCTTGCCAAGGTTAACGTGAAGTCCTTTTTATAACCAGAACATTAAATGTTGTGATGTTTATTGTTGGGTTTTGGTGAAGGGTCATTAGAGTGAAGTGGGTTGCTATTGCTGAACCTAGCAAATGGAGCCTTTAGTTTTGTTCAACATGGCCCAATTATTAACGTGAAGTGGGTTGGACTTCTTGTAGTCTGCTAGATCTGTTGGGCTAGGCCTTAGAATGTGGCATGTGAAACCCATTCATCTTTGTAGTGCGTTGTTGGTATATAGTGGGCCTTTTGATGACCATTGGGTCCATTGGGCTTGAGCCTTTCGTGTAGTCCTTTAATTGAATGGATGGAGCTTCTCTTTGCCTTGGGCTTTTTGGGGTATTAATTTCGTATCTCTTTACACCAGTGATGGATGAACTCACTAGATTGATTCAAGATAAAATCCCTTTGTGTTTTTTTTTTAGATATGATATAATTTTAGTAGATCAAACTAGATATGGAGTTAATGTCAAATTAAAAATTTTGGGAGACGTTTTAGAATAAAACGACTTTTGGATAAGTAAGCCTA
Organism: Fagus sylvatica; assembly: GCA_907173295.1. Taxonomy (NCBI): domain Eukaryota; kingdom Viridiplantae; phylum Streptophyta; class Magnoliopsida; order Fagales; family Fagaceae; genus Fagus; species Fagus sylvatica. The sequence goes on from OU015765.1 coordinate 4,615,421, forward strand.
TAAATAAAGTATATGGAATAGTAATTTGATTCAAGATAACGAAATTTGGACAGAGGGTGTGAATCGAAATAAAATCATAGTTAGAGTACTAAATTAAAACCGTCAAAACTAAAATAACTGAATTGAAATTTCACCAAATATATTAATAAATAATTTTTAAAAAAAAGTCAAAACTCCCAATCAAAATTACTTTTGGTTTGATTTGATTTTAATTTAAACAAACAAAATAAGTAGTTTTTTTTTTTTTTTTTTTTTTTTTTATATGAAAAAACAAAATAAGTAGTTAATACTGATTAACTTATTGAATTTGATTTGGTAATCCCTCTCTCAAAAAGTCTCACCCTTCTATAAATGTGTAATTTCGATTTTCGAAAAAAAAATATAAGTTCGTTTGAGTTTAAATTAGAATTTTTATTTAATTAAAAAAAAAAATTATTGAATTTGATTTGGTTTCTTTATGAAGTCCCCAACAACGTTGGCAGGCTGAGAGCCATATAAGTTTTGCATATGCTAATGGTGGCAGTAATCTGAACACGTACTACGTCTACATTTCTGTCTCCATCTCCATCTTTTGGGGATGAATGAATGAATGAAGGTTTTCCTAGTGAACCAACGCGCGCTCACAGTAATGGCGACACCGCTGCTGAGGCTGAGATTGAGATCAATAGCCCGCCGCTCTTCTTTGTGTTGTTTTTCATCTTCATCTTCTTTGAAATGGGATTCGGAAGGTGGGGTTTCCATGGTGCAGGGAGCTTCCAGAGGAATTGGTCTTCAATTTGTGAGCTTTCCTTCCTCTTTTCTTCTTTTCATTTTTCTTATAATATAAATACTACTTATTAGAATTTCAACATGGATTGCTCTATTTCAGCGCATTCTCTGTTATTAAGCAATGGAGAAAATTAAACCTTTTTTTCTTCATAATTTAGAGGGGTAATAACTCTACACTACTCACAAATGGGTAAAACATCGCACTCCATGGTAACAATCTCATCGTACCTACCGTCACATTATTTGGTACCTAAATTTTTATTTATTTATTTAGATTTAATATATAAAAAATAAAAAAATAAAATAAAAATTGGATACTACCAACTTCATATTGAATAGTAATAATAATATTTCATATGACGATGGTAACCATATCACATTGGATGATAACAATGGTTAAAACTTGAGTAGGCACTATAACCAAAAAAAAAAGGTATGGGTATTTTATAATGGCAGTTAATAAGCCAATAACTGATAAATGTGTGAGTGCATGTTAATATATAACTGATAAGTCAAGGTTTAAGGAAATGAGAAAGACCCATAATAAGATTTGCATAATACAAACTCCCCTAATAGCATTGGCATTACAAGTTTTATTTTGTATTTTTAGTTATTTTCATGCAACGAGGTCACAGAAATCTCATTTTGTCCTTTAGAGTTTGTTAGCAGTAAATTGAGATTCAATCTAATGGACCATTAATAGTGGGAAATTGAATCAAAGAAACATTAATTCAAGTGATTCTCCTTGTTCAAATGTGACTTATTTCCTGTCTCATATATAGGTTAAGCAGATTCTGGAGAAGAATGAAAAAGGGCATGTTGTTGCTACTTGCCGTAATCCTGATGCCGCATCAGGGCTTCTAGATCTGAAAAATAGATTTGCTGAAAGACTTAGCATTCTACAGTTGGATCTGACCAATGAAAGCACCATAGAGGTTATATGACAACTTACTCAAAAGGGAACTAAACTTTGCATATTGACCTTTCCAACATGTTTTTTGTGTATTCAGTTTGGTACCTTTCCACTATTTAAATCTATAACCTTGATTCAGTAGACTGATGAAATGAGAAATCAAGAATTTTTCTTCCCTTACATTCATTATTCGAGTTCAATGACCTGTTTTGCACTTTTGAGATTACTTGGAAAGTTCTTAGGCCTTTTGGTAGAAACACAATGTAAGAATGGAAAATTGGAGGCCTATTTTTTTCGGTTCTTGTCACTGATTTGGTGCATTAATAGGAAGAAAGAGAGGAAAGAAAGGTTGTTAGTTACGATCATAGAATAACCACCTATTAGCAACAAATTTAATATTGTTGTTTTCCCTGATATTATGTCACCTTTCAGGCATCTGCAAAGTCCATTAGCGAAAGATTTGGCTCTTTGAACCTTCTTATTAATGCATCTGGCATTCTTTCAATACCTGATGTGTTACAACCAGGTACAGCTTGTGATATTGTTTAAATTGGGATATCAATACTAGTAATGGCTTTTTACATTGGCAATAAAATTTCTAATTGTGAACCGAAACTCAGATATTTTATTACATTATTTGCTTCTTTCTATTAAAGCCCGGCAGTCAATCATATTCTTCTATTTGCAGTACAGAAACAACATTGAGCAAAGTAGAGAAGTCATCTTTGCTTCTTACATATGAGGTTAATGCCGTTGGTCCTATTATGGTGATCAAGGTATGCTCATTGAAAAAATTCATTTTGTTACTTATGTTTGATGTTGAATGAAATGGTTTTAGTTGAACCAATGTCTGCATCCCGCGCGTGTGTTTTATAAAGTTGGAACAAAATCTTTGAAGAATTTTTTTGAGTTCTATAGTCAATGAGATGAAAATATGTTCCATCATTTGCATCCTTCTGTTTTGTAATTGGAAAATACAATTCATGAATCTAGAACTGTTGACCTTGCCATCCACCCACCATATGTTCCAAAGACCATTGGAAGCTTTTTCTTCACGTTGTGGGATTAGAAAGACATCTAGATCTAGCATGGAGAGATGCACATGAATCAGCTTATCTCATGTTAATTGTCACTAGTGCTCTCCACAAATAATATCTGGGTGCAGAAGCTGCTTCTTAACTAACTGCTTTCCTATAAACAGTGGAATTATTTTGCAATAAGCCAATTATTGGAATGCTTCTATTTGATGTTTTGATTGCAATTGGGGTTTTTTAACTACCATCCTTTTTGAGGCTCTAGAGCTTATATGTATGACTAAAAATTGTGGGTTGTGGTTTGTGATTTGTAAAAGCAGCATATGTGGCCTCTCCTAAAGGTTGGCGGAGGCTCTGGGACTGAAAGGGATGTTGCGGTTGTGGCCAATTTGAGTGCCAAGGTGGGATCCATTGGAGACAATCGCCTTGGGGGTTGGCACTCTTACCGATCTTCAAAGGCTGCACTTAATCAGTGTATGAATTCTTCCTTGAAGTCTTAGCATGGATTTTCCATTTCAAATACTGCAATTATATTGACATAAAGTTAGTATTTGATCCTTGACCACTTCGGTTTAAAGCTGCAATATAAATTAATAAAAGAGATCATTTCTTGAGCACTTCTCTAAGAACCTCAAGCAGTTGGTATTTTCAGATCTGAAGCATCCTTTTCAATGATTCTAGTTGAAGCTTGAGATAAGAGCCCCTATTTTTTAATGCTGTTTGGTATTGCTATTTAAAAAAGTCACATGTTTTATTCAGATAAATTGTTTTAGTACATATGCGGACTTATATAAGACTTATTTTATTAAGACCTGTCATTGAACATGATGGGTACTGTTGTATTGGTATGTTCAATTACAAACATGTATCAATAAACACATTGTCAAAAGAGATTAAAACAAATAAATCACGGTTCTGTTGTATTATTATAATTTTTATATCAACTGATGCTTGCAGTGACAAAAACTGTGTCAGTGGAGTTTGCACGGAAAAAGGATCCAATTATATGCATTTTGTTGCACCCAGGCACAGTGGACACCGATCTTTCTAGGCCATTTCAGAGAAATGTTCCAGAAGGCAAACTATTCACCAAAGAGTTCTCAGTTCAGAAGCTCTTAGGCATCATCAACAATGCAAAGAGCCATGACAATGGCAAGTTTTTTGCCTGGGATGGTCAGGAAATTCCCTGGTGATCTGTCATATTCATTATGAGCACACAATATTAAATAAGTATATTTGAGTTTGATATTTTCAGTCTTTAACTCAACTACTTATTTATTGATTTTTTATTATTATTATTTTTTTTCTGTTAATAAATTAAGAGAATTATTGACTGTTCAATTTCTCCTTTTGTAACTTCATTGGATCTCTGGAGAGATTTATGTTTTCCATTCTGATGTAATTGCTGTCGGAAAGTAAATGGCATGACTTTTTTGTTGTTTCCAAATGTGAGCAAAACCTTAAACTTATAATTTCCAGTCATGGTAAAGCCATCGGGCCTAGGGCTTTTATCTCCTTGAACATCCTTAAGGACTTGCAACACCTCCTCAAGCTCAAAAGGACGTTCAAGATGAACCCAGGCATCGGCCCCAATAGAAGCAAAGGGCAAACCATCCACCACCGGCCGCCAAGGTTCATTCTCCTGATAAAGGGAGCTATAGAACTGCACAATCTGCTGCTTTACCTCCTCCTTCTCCTCATGATAGACCCCATCCACTTCCAACCCATTCACATAATTGCGCCTACGGTTCGAATTCGCCATTTGGTGGAAAAATTTGGTATTGTTATCCCCTTCTTGTAACCATAAAACTCTTGATTTCTGACGCCAAGATGTTTCCTCCAAATGAGCAAGTTGAACTGCCTCGCACTTGTGCTCTTCCCGTAGAAGGACTTCCTCATCAGTGAGACCATTTGAACCCTCTTTCACATCAAACCTCAAAACCTCCCCCATTTGATAAGACTTCCTATAGTGGACATCACCAAAGGTCTCCCTGTTCCAATGGCACAGATCTTCCTTCAAGGCTTTTAGCTTACTAGCCAACACAAAACTAGGGGTACCAATAAAATCATAACTTGACCACCACCCCTGCACCCTTGTCACAAAGTCAGCCTCTTTTAGCCACATGTTTTCAAATTTAAAAGAGCTCTTACCCCTGGCCATACCTCCCGTTTCCACCATAATGGGATGATGATCAGAAACAGGACAAGGAAGCAATTTCAGCTGGACATTCGGGAAGTGCTCCTCCCAATCGCCGAAATCAAAGCCCGATCAAGACGAGACATGGAATGAGGAGTCTAACCGTTGGACCAAGTATATCTTCCTCCTACCAGGGGCAGGTCCACAAGCTGAAGATTCTCAATCCAATCCGAGAATGCCACCATTGCTGGGCTAAAACTAGAAAAACCCCATCTCTCACTAGGGACCCGGATTATATTGAAATCACCAATCACACACCAAGGGGAAGCCCAGCGATGCTTCACCACAGATAGCTCATTCCACAACTCCAGCCGCTCACCATCAGTATGAGGGCCATACACTCCAGAACAGGCCCAATCAAACCCATCCACGAGCCCCTCCCAAAGGCAAGAAACTGAAAATTTGCCTTTCCAATGGCTTTTTTCCATAGGTGTTGGAGTGTTCTGGAAAAGGATGTCATGGATTTCTTTGGCGAGGTCCATGCCTATTGTAAGTTCGAGAAATCTTTGAATACAACCTTTATCTCTCTCATTCCTAAGAAGGTTGATGCCACCAATATTAGGGATTTCCGCCCTATTAGCTTGATTGGGAGTATTTATAAGCTGTTAGCTAAAGTATTAGCTAATCGCCTAAAGCTGGTCCTGGATAATGTGATTTCGGAATCACAAAATTCTTTTGTGGGGGGTCGCCAGATGCTGGATTCGGTCTTGATTGCTAATTAATGTTTAGATAGCCGGATTAAAAGCGGTATCCCTGGTTTGATTTGCAAGCTAGATATTGAGAAGGCATATGATCATGTGAATTGGGATTGCCTCTTTTTCATTTTGGATCGTATGGGATTTGGTCAGAAATGGGTTCGATGGATGAAAGCCTGCGTCTCTACGGTTCGCTACTCAGTTATTGTCAATGGTTCCCCTACATGATTCTTTGATAGCTCTAGAGGTTTGAGACAAGGTGATCCTCTTTCCCCCTACTGTTTCTTGTGATTATGGAGGTGTTGAGTCGGATGCTGCGTCGTACGGAGGAAGGGGGTTTTATTAGGGGCTTTCAAGTAGGTAGGACGGACGGACTAGGTGTTTCCCATCTCCTGTATGCTGATGATACCATTATTTTTTGTGATGCGAATCCTGAGCAACTTCTATATATCCGAATGGTTCTTACTTGTTTTGAGGCAGTTACAGGGTTACGTGTGAATATGCTCAAGAGAGAGATGGTGCCGGTGGGGGAAGTGTCAGATCTTGCGAGATTGGCAGCTCTTCTTTCTTATAAGATCGGCTCTACTCCGATGAATTACCTTGGCATGCCCTTGGGGGCCCTGCATAAGGCTCTTTCTATGTGGGACCCTATTTTGGAGAAAATAGAGCGTCGCTTGGCTGGTTGGAAAAAACTCTATTTATCTAAAGGGGGGCGTTTAACCCTCTTGAAGAGCACTCTGTCTAGCATGCCAACCTATTTTATGTCCCTTTTCCCTATCCCAATTAAAGTTGCTAGGAGAATTGAGCTGCTTCAACGGAACTTTCTTTGGGATGGTGTAGGAGACTCTCACAGTTATCATCTTGTAGCTTGGAATAAAGTATGTTCTCCTATTGCTCATGGTGGTTTGGGCATTCGACCTCTCCATCTTTTTAATCGAGCTTTATTGGGTAAATGGCTTTGGAGGTTTGGAAGGGAGGATAATCGCCTTTGGAAACAGGTTATAGTTGCAAAATATGGTTTGGAGGGTGGTGGTTGGATGACAAAGCCCAGTCGTGATAGGCATGGCTGCTGCCTGTGGAAGTCCATTATGATGGGATGGGAGGATTTTCGGAGATATACTAATTTTGAGGTGGGATTGGGCATGAAAGTTCTTTTTTGGCATGATAGATGGTGTTCTAATTTACCCCTAAAAGATGTGTATCTGGTTCTTTTGCTTGTTCTAATAATAAAGATGCCTCTATCACATCTTTGTTTGAGGAACCAAGTGAAGGGAGAAGTCGGGTTTGGAGTGTAACTTTCTGCAAAGACTTCAATGATTGGGAGTTGGATTTGGTTGAGTCATTTTTTCTTCTCCTCCACTCTTATGCCCTAGTTAGTAAAGAGGCGGATAAGCTTAATTGGGTCCTCAACAGTTCAGGCATCTATGATACCCGATGTTACTACCTTGCTCTTCGGGCCTCTGCTGATTCAGTTTTTCCTTGGAAGAGTGTTTGGAGGGTGAAAGCCCCTCGGAGGGTTATTTTCTTTGTTTGGACAGCGGCCTGGGGCCGTATATTGACCTATGATAATCTCATGAGGCGGGGTTTTGTGATGGCTGGCTGGTGCTGCATGTGCAAAAGTAGTGGGGAATCTGTTAGTCACTTATTGCTTCATTGTAATGTGGCAAGGGAGTTATGGAGTTTTGCTCTTTGCGCCTTTGGGGTTTCTTGGGTCTTTCCAGAAACAGTCAGTGATTTCTTGGCTGGTTGGCATAATTGGTGGGGGCGGAAATCCTCAAGGATTTGGAATTTAATCCCTCATTGTGTAATGTGGAATATTTGGCGGGAAAGAAATGGGCGTATTTTTGAGGAGCAGGTGCATTCGGTAGGAAAGATTATTGAGCTTCTCATGGGATCCTTATATGATTGGTCAACTGCTTGGAATCTTTGTTCTTCCCCCTCTGTAGGGGAGTTTCTAGAATCCCTTTCTTTATGAGCTTTTTCCTCTCTTGTATTCTTTGCTAGCCTGTGTGCATGCTTTATGCACTAGGTGTTTTTGATCAATAATATCTCTTTTACTTATCAAAAAAAAATAATAATAATAATTTCCAGTCATTTTTTCGGTAATATTCAAGTTGAATTTAATCCTAATTAAAAAAAAAAAATTTTGTTTGGTACATTGTTTTGAAATCACAATTTAAAACATAAAACTTAAATAAATTTTCACACTTTTGGTACATAATTTTCAGTTTATATTTTTTTGCACCTACCTAAAATTGTAGGAGATAAAAAATGTTTTCATCTATAAATGAATTTTAATAAAATGTATTTGCTGAAAAAATTGAATCTACTATCAATACAAAATTAACAATTTCATTATAATTTTATCATTACATTAATTTTTTAAAATAATAAAAATACAAAATAAATAAATATTTTTTCTTTTTCTATCTTCTTTATCTCTTATCTTCTTTTCTCTCTCCACAAATCTCCAAACTCTCCCTCTTTTTTACATGTACACAACCCCCCTCCCCTCTAATCCATCTCTTCTTTATTTTATTTTTCCTCATCTTCTCCTTTTTTTCACTCTCTTCCCGTTCTCTCTCTTTTTTACTCTTCTCATCTTCTCCATTTTTTTCACTCTCTTTCCATTCTCTGTCTCTCTCTCCGTCTTCCCTCTCTCTCTAAAACACAAGCTCATCATCTTCATTTTTATTATTTTTTTTACCCCTTCAATCTAAGACAAACACTACCAACTTTTCTTTCTTGATTTAGTTAAACACTACCAAACATTTTTTTATCTATTTGTTTGATAACATTATTTTTTGGTTGTTCTGGTGTTAGAGTTTACAACATTGGTTTTTTGGTTGGTTTGATTTTGGGTCACGTTTTAGCAACAAAAAAAAAAAGAAAAGATTTTGGGTCATGCCGGTGGGCGTGGGTTGCCGTGGGTTTGGTTGCTGGCATGGGTTGTTGGAGTGGATTAGTGGCCATGGGGCAGTGGTTGTTGGCTGAGGTGGGTGGGTTTGGGTTGTTGGGTCTAGCTGAGGTGGGTGGTGGTTGTTGGCTAAAGTGAGAACTCAAGAAGAGTTAGCCGAGAGAGAGAGAAAGGTGAGGGATTAAAATGGAGGAAAGAGAGAAAAATATCCAAAGACTTGTGAATTTTGTTTTGAGGTGGGACCCACTAACGGGAATAAAATTGAGTTGAGTTACAACTCAAATTTCTCAAAACAACCAAAGAGATGGATTTGAATTAGGCATAGGACCCGTCCTGAATTTGAGTTAGTTTTTCAGAATTGATTCAAATCTGGTGTATCAAACAAAATTTTTTTGTGTGGGACCCGATGATTTTGGATTTGAATCTGGTATACCAAACAACCACTATACCTTTCACTTTAGTGGCACAAATGAATCAATTTATAGAGTGGTGACTAAACTGAGCAGGATCACACTTCAGTAGAAACTTTAATGTAATAGAATAGAATTGGATTCTATGGATGAATGCTTACTCATATACATATCAACGGATTGAGATCCCATGCAATAGCTATGGTTATATTTTTAAACTTTTTCAAATGTTTAATTTTTAACTTTTCTTAATTTTTTAAATGAGTGGTTGTAATTGAAAGTTACTTTTGTAACTTTCAACCACAACCACTAAAAAAGAATTGCATCCCATGCAATACAAAAAGTATTGCATGGGATCTAAATCTCATATCAACCGGTCTAATGCTATCTTTGGAAGGCTTGGGGCCTTTTTTTTTGTAAGGATAGAGTTTGGCTACAAACCAGTTTGTAGCTCAAGGCTATAAACTAGTTATGTGGTCAAATTAAAAGACAACACTTGTACTCTCATTTAATTCCCTAACAAAAGAGTTAACCCCGTTAACCCAAACCCCAAGTTGACTCTCTTTCTCTCTTCCACACCTGCCTCTCTTTCTCTCTCTCTTCATCTTCTTCCAGCTAGTAGCTCCCTTTCTCTCTCTATCTTCGTCTTCTCCCAACCCCTTTTCTTTATTTTCTTTTATTTTTGTAACATCATGTCCTGGGTTGAACTTATTATGATTGGGTAGTATCTTCAAGTGGGAGCTAAAGCTTCAAATTTCTTTCTTGTTGAAGGTGGATCCAAACATGGGAGAGGCGATGTACAAATCAGATGACATAATTAAATACTTGGTTGGAAAATATGGTGCTGGCATAACCATGCCTTTGTTTGCTGAACATTTTTTTAATGAGAAGTTTATCAACACACAACATGATGTAGCAAAAATAAAAGAAAATAAAGAAAATGTTGCTGCAGGGCCGGTGGGGGGCTGGGACTAGCGGAGAGAGAGAGAATGAGACTGGCAAAGAGAGAGAAAAGGGCACTACTGGAAGAAGACCAAAAAAAGAGAAAAAAAGAGGCAGCGTGGGATTAGTGGGTTTAGGGTTAATGGGGTTAATTATTCTGTTAGGGAATTAAATAAGTGTACAGGTGTTGTCTTTTAATTTGGCCATATAACTAATTTGTAACACTGAGCTACAAACTGATTTGTAGCCAAACTTTATCCTTTTTGTAATAGCTACAGACTGGTTGTCGTTTGGGCTCTGAATAGAGATGCTTCTGGTTCCTCAATGTGATCTTCCTACTTGTTTGTATTTTGGTAATAAATTCTCTATTATTATTCAGTTAAAAAAAATGTCTTCAAACAAAGGAAGCATGATAACCTAACCTAAGATGATGACAACCCTCAAGGTGTGGTTTTGGAGGAAGCAGCTTGGATCCAGTGCACAGGAGCACTGGACCGTTAAGATCATTACATGTGTACAAATCCCGGTTTTGGACCACTTTATAAAACTCAAAAGTTGTTCCTTTTTTAAGCCCTCATTGAAATTTAGGAAACATAAATTAATTATTGGATGCTCTAAAGTTTTTAGGTTAATACTGAAATAGTGTTTTTAAAATCTTACAAATTTATTATTAAATGAGTGGTTTAAATTTTATTACATAATCTATATTTAAACCATGGTTAGTCATATATGGGATAGAATATTTATGATATGGAATACTTGTGCATTTTATTCGGTTCAAAATTTAAAAAAACATTACAAAAATATAGCGTAAAATATAGAAATGAAAAATACGTAAATAGACATATGTAAGGTTATATTACGAATTTGAACAAAAAATTCCGGACTAAAATAACAATTATGTATATTAAGTTATTTCTTTGATTATATTTTATTTTAGTAGCATATGTTATCTTAACATGATTTTATAAGATGTTATAAACAATCAACTAATTAAGCACCGTATAACAACAACAACAACCACGCTTTAGTCATAAAATTTTAGGGTTAGTTATAAATCCTCAATAGACTAGTTAGGGTCGACCATATATGTGTGTGTGAAGCAAAATATATAACAAGTTAATGAAGCTATGGTGTTTCATATATTCTTTCATTCACTTACTTAGACCAAAAAAAAAAAAGTATTTATTGTCTCATATTAGTATAATTTCAAATGATTTAATTTTTCTTTATTTAAAATCTAATATACATGCATTCATATTATATATGCAATAAAATCTTAATCATTTATCTTATAATAGAAAACCTTAATAAAATAAAATAAAAATTCAAGATCATAATAAAAATATGAAAATGATGATGTGTTAATATAAATAGTAAAATATGAAACTAAAAAATATTAATTTTGATAATTTCATTGTTGTATATAATGACTCACCCCCGTTTTATCAAAAAAAATATAATGACTCACCCCTTAACAAAATAAAAATTTATATTGTCAATTGTTACTCTGCCTGCCCAAAATTGAAAAGGACTCCCATTCTGCTTTTCGGCCTTGGCCCCCCATTAAGAACTTTCAAATTTCAAATTGGCAACGGTCCTCTATTCCAAATAACGCAGATTCTCACTCAAAAAGAAAGAAACCAAAAACTTTCCCTTTTTGCTCTCTCTCTCTCTATAGGGGTTCAATTTCAAAAGCATTTGGGTTCTTCTCTCTCTCTTTTTTCAAATACCCAATTCAACTCTTTTTTATTGCTCTCATTCAAAAAAAGAGTCATAAATACATTAAAAGTTTTAAGTTTTAACAACAATGGAGGATTATGGTAATCAATGGCATGACCCACTTCTTCTCACAGACGTTTCTTTGCAACACCAAAGCTCTAATTCCCACACTCCCTTTCACTCACACTCACACTGTAAGTTCTTTCCATTTTGCCTCCAAATCTTTTCAACCACACCCTCTCATTTCTTGATCTCTTTCATTTCTTAACAGACAATTCGCCTCCCTTGCCCTGCTATCATATGCAAACTTCCACTATGGCTGATCAAGACCCATATGACGGTAATGTGGCTCAGATCTTTCTACCTATTCTACTCATTTTTCTTTGCTTTCTTTACAAATCCCATGCTTTTGAATTGTGTAGAACGCTAATCATGATAATGGATCTATTTATTTTTGGGCAAAATTAATTCAAAATTCCAATGACCCAGTTGACAATTTTGTGATTAATGTTAAAAATTAATTGTTTTTTGCAATTTAGGGTGTGGTTTAAAATTTATGTTTTAGGCAAGATTAAAGCTTGGATGCTATTAATAGGGGAAATTTTCAATGACCCAGTTAACAATTATGTGATTGATGGTGAAAAAATAATAGCTTTTTGCACTTAGGGTGTGGTTTCAAATAAGTGTAACTTCTTTTTTCAGGTCGGTCCAAGTTGGGATTTTCCCTTACATCTCCGGATTTGGTTATCTGTGCCGGATCACCGGATATTCCCGGATACAGCTATGGAGATTCTCCTCAGTTTTTGGAGAATAAATGTCATCAGAACATAGGGAATTCTATAGAGCTATCTTTAGAGAATGGTATTAATGGGTCTGAAATTGTAGATACACTGAAGACTCCAGCTGTAAAGTTCTCTAGTACTACATTGTGTCACACATTTAAAGAAGAATTGTCGCCTGGGGACTCCTTTGAGCTTCATCCACAGCCCTCGATGGAGGATGGATCAACAAAAGATCATCTTCCGGATTTAAGCATCAATGTGGGGTCTAGAGATGAGGCTGTGACTTTAGGTGAGGTGAACTTTTTGGAGGACAATGGTTTTGAGGGAGGTGATACGGTAAGGACAGACTGTATAGGTCTCCCGCTGTACCAATCAGCGCGCTTTGGGGACTTTTCGTACCATTTTCGATCGGTGGAGTCGGGCAATTATGTTGTTGATCTGCACTTTGCAGAGATTGTGTTCACAAGCGGCCCTCCCGGGATGAGAGTGTTTGATGTCTATATACAAGAGAAGAAGGTGAGAAGCTATTGAAAAGGAGAACCAATCGATTTCTTTTCAAAAGAAATGAAGTTTTACAAAGAATAGTTTCTTTATCTGATAATGTCAATTGCTTTTTTGTAGGTTGTTTCCTGCCTGGATATTTATGCTCGTGTCGGTGGGAATGAGCCTTTAGTTGTGTCTGGCCTTAATGCTTTTGTTGATGATGAAAAGGGCTTGTCCATTAGATTGGAAGGAGTGATGGGGAGCCCAATTCTTTGCGGAATTTCCATAAGGAAAGACTTTCCTGCTAGTAAGTTATTTAGTTCTTACAGGCCCGCATGTTTTCAAATTTTGTTCTACAAGTTGAGATTCAGCTAGTCCTTTTCTGAATTCTGATGTATAAAAGTTGCATATCAGATTCCGTAGAAGTTGAATTGCTAGAAGTCATGGCAGTGTCTCGAGTGGCAGAAAGTGAGCCACCCAAAGTAATACCTCTTTCATGAAACTGAGCAGATTTAGATTAGTAAGAATAAATGCTAGGATGATTTATTTATTTATTTAATAACTATCCCATTGTAGGATAATGGTAACTTCGATATGAAAGGAGGTTATCAAAAAGTCCAACGAGATTTTGAGTGTCAAAAAGAGGAACTAGCAGAGACAAGAAGAATGTTGGAGGAACTTAAGATGGAGAACCAAGCTAAGACTAGAGAATGCCAAGAAGCTTGCAAGTCTTTACGGGACCTCCAGAATGAGCTCATGCGCAAGTCAATGCATGTTGGATCTTTGGGTATGGAAATATCTTTCTTTGGCTCTTAACTGTTTAAATTATTGCAGACGCTCTATTGATGTTTGTCTGTTTGCAGCTTTTGCCATTGAGGGGCAAGTGAAAGAGAAGAGCAAATGGTTTTCATCATTGAGAGACTTGACAAGAAAACTTAAGGTACTGAATACATAAACAGTGCTTCAGAGAGGAAAAAAATGTTATTACAACTATGTCTCTTTGATAATATATAAATATTATTTCATTGTTTTAAGAAATGCCAAATAACAGATCCTGAAAATGGAACACATCACGCTAGTGGAGGAGGCAAGGACATATAAGAAGTGCCTTGAAGATATGGATGAAATAAGGGCTACCATTCACTCAGCAAGTAATTTAGCATGCTCATATGTTCCTAGTTTCCTATTATAAGTCCATGTGTGAAATCCATTATTTACTTTCACTGTATTAATTTTGCTTTCTGGATTAGTGAACCAGCAAGTAGATTTACATGAAGACCTTAAGATTAAATTTATTGAAGGGGCCAAGGAACGAAAAGAACTTTACAACAAGGTGTTGGAGTTGAAAGGTAAAATGTAAGTTCTATATGCAAACTAGTCAGGTCACTGAAGATAGTTTACTGACATCAATTATGCTTATGCCTACTTGCAGGAAACATAAGGGTTTTTTGCCGGTGTAGGCCTCTAAACACTGACGAAATCTCAGTTGGAGCTTCAATGGCCATTGATTTTGAATCTGCTAAAGATGCTGAACTCACTGTAAGATCAAATGGGGCCCCTAGAAGGACCTTTAAGTTTGATGCTGTATTTGGTCCCCAAGCAACCCAAGGTAATTACAAGTCAATAGTTTAAGTGAAAGGTTGCCTTTTTGGATTGATTAATAGTACACTTGATGCTTTTCTCAATGTATTTCTTGCCTTTTTTGCTTGTATGTCTAGCCGATATTTTTCAAGACACAGCTCCATTTGCGGCCTCAGTTCTAGATGGGTATAATGTCTGCATATTTGCTTATGGGCAGACTGGAACAGGAAAAACTTTTACAATGGAGGGTACAGAAGATGCTCGTGGAGTAAACTTTAGGACTCTTGAGGAACTGTTTCGCATAATTAGTGAGCGACAGAAGCTATGTCGATATGATGTATCTGTAAGCGTCTTAGAAGTCTATAATGAGCAAATACGAGATTTGTTGGTCTCAGGAGCTCAGCCAGGAGTTGCTGCAAAAAGGTAAGCCGAGAAGATTCTTAGCCATTTTCCACTCAAAGCTGGTGAAGGGATGCTTGTATTTTCCTTTTGTAAATTTCCAAAATTTCTATTGATATGGTGCAGCTATCTGCTTGGAATTTGGGAATGCATTTGTGCATTTGAAAGAAAGAAAAACAATGGAATTTTAAAATTTTCACTAGATCTCGAGAAAATATTCTTTCACTCGTATTGATGACACTTACCTGATTATTTTTTCTGTTTCCATCTTAAATGACAGCTTGAATTGGCATTTTTGGGAAGTGTAGTGATTCATCAATTTTTTAGTATGCTAGTAGTCACTGCTATAATATTTTTGACTACTCTAAAGGAAGGCAAGTTTTTAGATTTTCAAACTATTAGTATATCTTTTCACCATATTGTGGTTATTGTAGGCTTGAGATAAGGCAACTGGGTGAGGGAATACATCATGTTCCAGGACTAGTTGAGGCACATGTTAACAACATGACTGAGGTCTGGGAAGTTCTACAGACTGGCAGTAATGCAAGGGCTGTTGGCTCAACCAATGCCAATGAGCACAGCAGCCGATCCCACTGGTCTGTTTATCTCATCTTTAATTGATTCACTCAAATTATATTTGAACAGTTTGTGGTAAGAATTTTGCTGAGGAGATAGACTGGTTGTTTCATAATACAGCATACATTGTGTGATGGTGAAGGGTGAGAATTTGTTGAATGGGGAATGCACAAGAAGCAAGTTATGGTTGGTGGACCTGGCAGGAAGCGAGCGAGTGACCAAGACAGAAGTGCAAGGTGAACGACTTAAGGAAACCCAAAATATTAATAGATCTCTTTCTGCACTTGGTGATGTTATATCCGCTCTTGCAACAAAAAGTCCCCACATCCCTTTCAGGTGATAAAGATACAGATTAGCATTCGCCTTATTTTATTAACTTCAAATGTCTACATAGACTAACATATATGTGTTTTGGTATTTTATTTTTTATTTTTTATTTTGTAGGAACTCCAAGCTCACACACTTGCTTCAAGACTCTCTAGGTACTTCTTTCTCCAGTTTCCCCAAAGAATTCATAATTAAGATTTGATCCTCCTTTATTATCCTCTATTTCTTTGGCAATGATTTAAGAATCAGTTACATCTTTTAGATTTATATGCAGAGAGGAAAATGGAATACCTAATTAATGGATTTATATTATCAGGGGGAGATTCAAAGACCCTAATGTTTGTACAAATCAGTCCTAACGAGAATGATTTGGGTGAGACCCTTTGCTCACTGAACTTTGCAAGTAGAGTGAGAGGAATCGAATTAGGTCCAGCAAAAAGGCAGATGGATACCAGTGAACTTCTGAAATACAAACAGATGGTATAAGAGTCCTCATATTAGCAACTTCCTTATTTCATCTGATTTATGTCTAGTTATCATGTTTGTTAATGTTGATTATGTTTGCCTAGTGCATTTCTAACATTCATGAACTTGTTAGGTGGAGAGAACCAAGCAAGATGTAAAGAGTAAAGATGTGCACATCAAGAAGATGGAGGAAACAATTCATGGATTGGATTTGAAGATAAAGGAAAGAGATCTTAAAACCAAGAACCTGCAAGACAAGGTATTTGTATATGAAATAGTCTCGGAATTTTGTTTACTAAAAATCCTTTTCTATAAACCAGGGCTTAAAACAGAACGTTTCGTTATTAATACTTGGTTTGACATTGAAGGTTAAAGAATTGGAATCGCAACTGTTAATCGAGAGAAAGCTAGCACGTCAACATGTGGATACAAAGATAGCTGAGCAGCAACAACAAATGAAACATCAGCAAGAAGATCAAAATATTGCACCAGTGAGGCTGCCAGTAGCAAATCGACCTTTAGGAAGTTACAAGAATCTAAATGAACCAGTGAGCAATACATTGAGCAAAGACCAAGTAAATCTCACTCGACCACTTTCAGAGAACAACAGCTTCAAACCACTGATGCCCCTTTACCCAACCGATGGCTTTGTCAAATACATTGATCCAACAGAGAAGGAAAACAATCCTGAGACAGCTGAACTACCAAAAAGAACTGGAAGAGCCTCTATTTGCCCAATGGCACGACGGATACTACCAGCCCCTGCTCCACGGCGTAACTCTTTAATCCCATTCCCAAGTGCACCAAGCTCAGCACCACAATCAACTCCATTGCTACTGTCCCCACCCTATGAAGCTGATAAGAATGAAGATACAGATGGGTCTGAAACAAACTGCTTGCATGAACAAACACCTGCATGTGAGAGTCCTAAAAGAATAAAAGTTGGAAGTAATAAGAAGCTAAGCAGTATATTGAGAAGAAGCCTGCAAAGGAAAATTCAGTTGAAGTCCCCAATGCAACAACACATGAGAAAAGGTGGTGTAAATGTTGGGATGGAGAAAGTTAGAGTCTCTATAGGAAGTAGAGGGAGGATGGGACATAGAGTGTTTCTGGGCAATACTACAAGAGCAGGACCAAAAGAGGCTCAGCAAAAGCATATTCAAAAGGAAAAGGAGAGGGGTTGGAATGTTGGTGGGAGAACAGTTATTTGAAAGTCCATGATGTTCTTTTTTTATTCTAAACTGACAATTAGAGGTTGTTTTCTTGAAGCCTGCATCAAGAAAGATAGAGTTGTGTGGATTGTTTGGGATGATGCTCATCCGTTTGAATTCTTGTAGTACTTGTTAATCTTAAATGGATTTGTTGATGTACAGATTTTAAGTTTGGCAATGGTAACTGTGCAAGGTCTGTGACACTAGAAATTTATTTGTTCACTAGAAAAGGAAAAAAAAATGCAAAAAGATCTGGTTGCTCCTTCGCAATCCCTGCAATTGTAATATTTTTTCCCATGAGATCACCAAAGCATACAAATCATTTCCATTTGAAATTGATCTATTTCATGATCCGGTAGCACTCTATACACTGATAAGGGTGCTTCTTGATTAGTATGATGAACGTGATGGTATTAATTATGTCCTTAATTCTGGGTTTGGATTGTGATTTGGTATGTTTAGACTTTTAGAGTGTTATACAAAATGGTTAATGGGTTTTAACTGCATAATGAGCAAAGTTTCTGTCCAAGTCACGAGAGTGATACATGGTCATTTTTGGGCATATACTGTGTCTGTATTGTGTCCAATGCACAGAATAACTAGACACAAGCCACGAAACTCTACTCTTGCATTATCATGTGGAAATAACTTAATACTTATTTTCATGAGGGAGTTTAATAGTTTAATTAAAGAGTAATGTTTGGGATATTACAAATTTTATTATATAAAGCTTAAAAATTGATGTCAAAAGAGAATTAAGATATTTTGTTAAAGTGGTACTAATCACGTTCATTGTTGCTTAAAAAAAAAAATTATACATTTTTAGGCTAAAACTGGTCAAATTAGTCAAAACAGCATGTATGGACGTATAAGCATACTGCTTGTGGATATGCCTTCATGTTGGTTTGATATGTTCACGCACACATACACTCACAAAACCAAATATGGTTAGAGAACTGATAACGCGTGAATGCGTTCATAGACGCTGCGTGTGTGCGAATGTGCTGAGGAAAAAATGAAGATATCTACGTGGTTGTAAGCACCATGTGTGTGGGCTAAAGATGGGGTTATCTCACACCACTTTTATTTTACATTTAAAATTTGGACAAATATCTATAATTTGTGGACACAAGGTCTACACTTAAGTAGGCCAAAGTTGCTAAAAAATACATTTTTTTAAGTTTTTGGACCAAACATGACTCTTGTGATGTTTATTTGAAATATGGACTCATTCAAAATCGTCTTTGTGAAAGACACTTTTAAACGTAAAAATCGTCTTTCTGAAAGACACTTTCTGACCAAAATTTTTATATTTCTTAAAATCGTCTTTTCTAAAGACAACTTCTTACCAAAATTTGGTCAGAAAGTGTCTTTCAGAAAGACGATTTTCACGTTCAAAAGTGTCTTTCACAATGACGATTTTGAATGAGTCCATATTTCAAATAAACATCACAAGAGTCATGTTTGGTCCAAAAACTTTAAAAAAAAAATGTATTTTTTAGCAAGTTTAGCCCACTTTAAGTAGTTTATAGAATGATGATGTGAGACAATATTTATTCTTGAAATATATACGAGTGCGTTTCTTCAAAAAATCTGCTAACCTAATGAAACACTATTTAAATGAGTCCAAGTAAAGTTCAATTCTACAATACAAGAATCACCGCTTTAAGGTAGTTCTTTCTGTCTGAATTGTCCAAATGTACTAGATAGAGTGAAAGGACTGGAAATTCATTGTTAAAATATACAATACAAGTTAAATTACAATTATAGTTCTTTTTTTTTTTTTTTTGATAATTAACAAAGACTTTATTGAAAGAAAAGAAATTATACAACCCTACTCAGAGGGATACAAAACTCTACAATAAGGGCAGCAAAAGTGACATACGTCACAGCAAAGACCCTAACAAAAGGGCAGTAAAAACAAAACAACAACACAACAACAACTACAACAAACACAAACACAAACAGTACAACAACAGTAACACCGATCGACATAATTTGACCACCGTCCAGAAAAGTGCAAGAGCAACCACAACTATCAATGTTCGGAGCAACAGAAGATTTGGAGTCATAATCCCAGCCAAGTAAACTACTAAGTCGAATCGAGTTTTCCATGGCAAGAGATGCCATGCGATTCGGGTGTGGTAGGGGCTCTTCAAAAAGAGTTTTAAAAAATCAACCCCAAAGATAGGGTCGAAAGAGGGACGACTGGAAGAAGTCCCCAAATCCGATGTCCACCGACCATCAACTGCCGTAGAGGGTCTCGGTGCCCACTGGAATGGCAAAATCGTGCCGACAAAAGAGGGAGAAGCCGATGGAGACACAAGTCACCCAACGTCTCCAACAGATCTCCACCGTACAAAACCAGATCGGAAGGGTGATGAGTGAAGCGGAAAGTAGATGATGGTGGGGGTGGTGGCGGTGACTCAGATCCGTCCGATCCGGTAGTCAAAAAACGAAGGAAAGGAAAAATAAAATGGGAAACTGAAAGGAAAAGGAAACGGACATGGAAACGGGCTACGCAACCGATCTCCCTCACACGGAGGTGAGGGTAGGTCGTGCAGCCCTGAACACGGAGGAGAAGCTCAGTTGGGTTCAGGGGCTTGGGTCTCTCTGGGTCTCTTTGGAAGTTTCAAATTAAGGGAATCGTTATCTCTGGGTCTCTTTGGAAGTTTCAAATTAAGGGAATCGTTAGAAGAGTGAAGACCCCTTTACAATTACAGCTCTTGAAAACTAAAAGTCACATGAGTCACATGTATACAAGCATACATACATATATACATGGATGTATGTATATATTTATATGTCCAGATTAAATGTATGTATACAAATAATTATTTATTATATAAAAATTATCTTTTGAAAATTATTTTGTGCCTTAATACTTACTATATTAGAATGTTCTAACCTATAGGAATTAATTATAAATTAATTTTAATTTAATCCTTTAGAGGACTAATCAAATTAATTTAAAAATAATCCTATACATGCAAGCTCATGATAAATATTATTTTCAACCAATTAAAATTATTTGCTTTATGAAACCTTGGTTTTTGATCTGATATTCAATCTGAAAAATGTTCTCTCATCCTCAACTCAATATTGATCAATTAAAATCATGGTTTTAAAAACCAGACAAGACGGTTCAATCAGGGACCGGTGTCTCACCGGTGTCTCATTTGTCCGGTTCTCTTAAAAAACCTAAAATTTAGAAAAAGTGACTAAAAACCAGAAACCGATGGTTCAACTGGGATAACCGCAAACCAGTTATGGCCCGATTCACTTATTTTCAAAAACTACACAGTTTTCTTCTATCTTTTTTTCCCTAATCAGTGACCCTTATCCGCTTATCTCTCTCTCATTCACTATTAGCCTTGCCCCTCTCTCTCTCTCTCTCTCTCTCTCTCTCTCTCTCAAATTTTGTTCAAATGTTGGTCTACTAGTTGTTTTTCTCTTTCCCCATATTTTCTTTGTGATTTGGTCTACCGGTTTGTTGGTTTGAATTGTATGAAATTTTGATTTTTATTCATCTGTATTTGTTGTGCAACTTAATGATTTGTAAGTTGTTGGTCACTAGAGGTGGTGAAAATAAGAAATAATTATAAGTCCACAAATGACGTGGTCCAGCCCACATCCAAGCAAAAGAAGGAGGTTTTACTGGGTTCGGCCCACCTCTTGGCAGAAGATGGGCCAAGCTTTAAGGGGCATAGCAAGATAAAGTAGAGGTGGTAAAGGCAGAGAATAGATCAGGCCCTGCAAAATATGGCCCAACCCATATCCAAGTGAAGAGAGATTAGCTGGTTTCGACCCAACTCCATACAAGTAGCGGGCCGGACTTCACAAGAAATAATAAAAGTAGAATAGAAAATTATATTTATTTATGTTGTAAAGAATTGTCCCACATTGGAAAGGTGGGTACGGAATAAGAGGCATGATGTGATATAAAGTCAAAACCAATCATTAATGAAGGGGATCTTTTTTCTGGAAAGTCTAACCAAAAGTATTTTTTTCCTACTTTAGGAAATTAATTGTAGTACAAAAAGGACCCTCTACAATTGGCGCCGTCGATGGGAAGTACCTTTCCAAGATAAAAAATTCCAAGAAGAATGAATAGTCACATTGAGAAGGTGATAGTGTACTAAAAAAAACGAGAAGAACCCAATGGTGATCCCAGAAGGTAAACATCCCCTCCCGGAGACCGATCTATCCTTTAACAACGATAACCGATGGCCCGAGGGGTCACCTTCAGAAAAGGCACTCCGAAGGCTAATAGTCAGGTCGGAAGTCAGAGATGAACGAAAACCGGAGCCATCCCTCCGATATCGCAAACGGTCTAAAACGGACCGAGAAACCAGAGCCGTGGAACCAAAAAACAACATGTCATCCATTGACCGAATTGGAGACAAGAGGAACATGGACACAATAAAGGCGCTAAAACAACAAGTCCTCGAACTGAAAAAGAAGTTAAAGAAAAATAAAAACTTCAGGAGATCGGAGCATTCTAGCAGACCCAAGACTAGAAGTAAGCCCGCTCAATCCATATCATTAGATAATTCGAGTACATCGGTCGAAGATACCAAAGAGGAGGAGAGTTCAGACGGAAGAAATAAAGGAGGAAAGAGTTCGGGCAGGGGGTCCAGGGGAAACTGGTCCGAATCCCCCTCAATGACAAGGCCGCCGTATAAAGCAAGGAGGGGACAGGAAACAATGTGGAAGGCCCTTCACCAAATATCACACTTTCCCTTTTCGAAAGAAATAGAAGATAGCTCACTTATCGGGAAAGTTTTCCTCTCCGAACTACATAATGTACAACGGCAGGGCCGATCCTATCGGACATATCAGCCACTATAGACAAAGCATGGCTCTCCACCTTGGCAATGACGCCCTGATGTGCCGAATGTTCCCTTCAAGTTTGGGACCGATGTCCCTCAGATGGTTCAACTACCTCCAGCACTCCTCAATTCATTCATGGGATGAATTGGTAGAGGCATTTGTTTCCCAGTTTATCACCAACAACAGGAAATCGAAGGAGTTCGACTCCCATCTGTCAATGAGGATGAAGGACTCAGAATCACTAAAGAGTTACTCTTCAAGATATTGGGAAATATACAACGAGGTAGATAGCTGTACAAAAGAAATAGCCATCAAAATCTTTAAGCTAGGTTTAGACTCAGAATCCAAACTAAGACATAATCTCTTTAAAAGAACCGGCTAAAAGTAGGAGAGATCTCATGTCCAGAATTGAACAATTCGTGCGGGTGGAAGAAGACCGAGCAAGAATAAGAGTGGTTTCTACGCAAGGCCGACCTCCAAGAAAGCCCGCCAATGTGGAATAGAAAAGAACCGATATACCAGCAAAGAGTATTAACCGTTTTCCCCAACCAAGAGATTTGGGCAAAGTACATACGGTCTTCAACGAGCCGATCTATCGCATTATGGCCGAGATACAGAATGAACCCTTTTTCTTGTAGCCAACCCCCTTGGGTGGAGATCCATCGAAGAGAGACCCCAACAAATACTGTTCCTATCATAGAGAGAAAGGCCACATGACCGAGAGATGCTATTCACTAAAGCAACACTTGGAACAGCTAGTCAAAGCAGGACACTTACGTTACTACCTGGGGGACGATCAGAAGCAGCACTATCATGAGGGACAGACGATCGCCCATAATACCAAGCCTGCAGCCAGGGTTATCGAGATGATCCACACATCTCGGCCAAGTGGGCAATCACATGATCGGCTGAGGTCCGATTTGAAAAAGGTCCAACATCTTCGAGAAGTCTTTTAGGTGGCTAAAGGCTTAGTCGTCTCCAAAAAACCAAGAACCGACTTCCCGAATAGTGAACAACAGATTTTCTTCTCTGATGACGATTTAAGGGATGTCTAAACCCCACATGAAGACCCATTGGTAGTCAAACTGAGGATTGGAGATTTGGATGTCAAGCAAGTATTGATAAATCAGGGCAATTGTTTTGAAATAATGTACCTAGATTTATTTCACGGTCTCGATCTCAAACAATCCAACCTCCAACCCTACGACGCTCCTTTGGTGGGATTTTCAGGGGAGAGCATCCGCCCAATGGGCCGAATCACAATGGCAGTTCACACGGGACCTATCAGTTTAGAGACTGAATTTCTGGTCGTAAACGTGCCTTCCCCATATACAGCAATCATGGGCCGAAGATGGTTGCATAAACTGAAGGCTGTGCCTTCCTCTCTTTCACCAGAAACTCTGTTTCCCAACTGACTTTGGCATAATGGAAATTAAAGGCGATCAAGTCGCTTCCAAGCAATGCATCATGGCCGCCATCAAACAGAATCCCCATGTAGCAAAGCAGAAGGGGAAAATTTTGGCGGAATGCTCCAAGGGCTTATAGCAATTAGAGGGTGTGGGGGATACCTGCACAGAGAAGTGTCACGAGACATATGAACCCTGTGAGGAATTAGAAACAGTAGCCTTTTCTTCTGACCCAGAGAAGTATTTTAAGATTGGTCGGGAACTGAGCTCGGCCAACCGAACCAAACTTATAGATTTTCTAACGAGCAATATAAACGTGTTCGCTTAGGATCCCTACGAAGTGCCGGGGGTAGATCCCGATTACATTCAACATCGGCTGAACGTACATCCTCACTGCAAACTTGTGCAACAAAAGGCAAGACGAGCGACCCCAATACATGCGGAAGCAGTACAAAAAGAGGTTGAAAGATTATTGCGAGTAGGGGCAATAAAGGAGCTGCTGTACCCCACATGGCTCTCCAACACGGTGGTCGTAAAGAAAAAGAACGGGAAGTGGAGGGTATTTGTAGACTTCACTTCACTAACCTAAATTAGGCGTGTCCGAAAGACCCGTTTCCTTTACCCAAGATTGATCAGTTGGTAGATGCCACAGCTGGGCATAACCGAATGAGTTTCCTGGATGCTTTCCAAGGGTACCATCAGATTGCCTTATCGACCGAAGATCGCGAAAAGACCGCCTTTATCACTCCCCTTGGGGTATATTGCTACAAAGTAATGTCATTCGGTCTGAAGAATGCCAGCGCCACTTATCAACGAATGGTCACCAAAATGTTCAAAGACCAGATAGGGAAGATGATTGAGATTTACATTGATGACATGGTTGTGAAGAGCAAGTTGTCACAAAATCATTTGGAGGATTTGACGGAGACGTTCCGGACACTGAGATTACACAAACTTTGTTTGAACGCTTCCAAATCAATGTTGTATATTCCGTTCCGTTCCGGCCGGAACGGACGGAAAATCTCGTACCGGCATGCAAACCGATACGAGGCACCCCCATGTTCCACCTCGGCCAAAATTTCGGCCTATTTCGGCCGTTTCGGCCGTTTCGGCCGGAATACTTTTTTGGCTTTTTATTTTTTTTTTCTCTGCTTCTTCTTCTTCTGCTTCTGCTTTTGCGTCTGCTTCTTCTGCTGCTTCTGCTTCTGCTTCTTCTTCTTCTGCTTCTGCTTCTTCTGCTTCTGCTTCTTCTGCTTCTTCTTCTGCTCTGCTTCTTCTGCTGCTTCTACTCTGCTTCTTCTTCTTCTTCTTCCGCCCAGCTCTCTCTCTGTTTCTGTACCTTTGGTGGACTGCCCAAAGAATTGCTGTAACTTTACAACTTGCAATGAAAAACCAAAGCAGTCAACTTTTATTTGTATGGTGAATTAATGCTTCCTCTTTTTAAGTGGACAGCAAAATTTTAAAATTAAAATAATAAAAATACGTTATTTAAGTTTTTTTTTTTTTTAATATAAAAAATTCACAATTCTCTGTAAAATAACAGTAATTAATATGCCCCTTTAACAAAATCTTATTTTTATAATATTTCTATTATATTATTTAAATACAAGTGCATAATATTATTATTAGTATTAAGATTGATATGAGCTTATAATTTGAAAGATTTTTAACAAATTATAAATTTTGATGAATAAACATATAAATAAGTAAATATATATATTGCGGTAAACCCGAAACGAAACGCCAGTATTGACCGGTACCGAAATATACCATTCCAATGGCCAAACCGAAACGGGCACCGAAACGGAATATACAACTATGTTCCAAATGCGTTTTTGGGGTCGGCTCTGAAAAATTCCTGGGTTTCATGGTGTCCTATAGAGGTATTGAAGTAAACTCGGATCAAATCAAAGCCGTTTAAGAACTGAAGGCCCCACAAACTCACAAAGAAGTTCAGTGGTTAACAGGGATGACCGCGGCCTTAAATAGGTTCATATCAAGGTCGGCCGATCGGTGCCAACCTTTCTTCCAACTCCTAAAAAAAGGGACTACCTTGAAATGGGATGATAGTTGTGTAGCAGCTTTTAAAGATCTAAAGAGGTATCTCTCCTCTCCTTTACTTTTGTCAAGTCCAGAGCCGGCCGAACCGCTTTTCCTGTATTTGGCCGTATCTGAACGGGCTGTTAGTGCTGTGCTGATTCGTATAAAGGATACCGTCCAGTGCCCGGTATACTATACGAGCAAAACTATGACGGAAGCGGAGATGCGTTATCTTCCCTTAGAGAAGGTCGGCTTAGCATTAGTCATAACGGCCAAGAAATTACCTCAATATTTCCAAGAACACACCATCTACGTGGTAATGCAGTACCCGGTACAAGCCATGTTTCAAAAGTCCGATTTCACAAGCCGGATTTCGAAGTGGGGTGCGAAGATAGGCGCTTTAGACGTGAAGTTCCTGCCAAGGACGGCCATAAAGGGGTGGATCCTAGCTGATTTTGTTGCAGAATTCACTCCAGCCTCGGGACATAAGGAGTCAAGCGCAACAGCTTCCCAACAAGATTCGCTTAAAAGCTCAGGATGGTGAAAAATATACGTGGATGGGGCTTCCAATGCTAAAGGGTCAGGAACCGGAGTTGTCATAATAACATCGGATGATACAGTAATCGAACAGTCAATTCGACTTAACTTCAAAGCATCAAACAATGAGGCCGAATATGAAGCAGTTTTGGCCGGATTGAACTCGGCAAAGACATTGGGAGCAAAAAACTTGATCATCCACTGTGATTTATTACTAATAGCTGATTTTGTTGCAGAATTCACTCCAGCCTCGGGACATAAAGAGTCAAGCGCTACAGCTTCCCAACAAGATTCGCTTAAAAGCTTAGGATGGTGGAAAATATACATGGATGGGGCTTCCAATGCTAAAGGGTCAAAAACCGGAGTTGTCATAATAACATCGGATGATACAGTAATCGAACAGTCAATTCGACTTAACTTCAAAGCATCAAACAACGAGGCCGAATATGAAGCAGTTTTGGCCAGATTGAACTCGGCAAAGACATTGGGAGCAAAAAACTTGATCATCCACTATGATTCATTACTAATAGCAAGTCAGATTAATGGAGAATACATGGCTTGAGACGAACGTATGGCGGCCTATCTATTGAAGGTTCAACAAACCATCACCAATTTCAATACGGTAAGGGTTGAGCAGATCGGCCGAAATCTGAATAGTCATGCAGAGGCCTTAGCAACATTGACATCTGTTCTCAGCATCGATTTCAAGCAGGTTTATACCAATTGAAACCCTTGCAACTCCCAGTATTGCCTTGCCTGCATGCCACATTCACACTATTACAATCGGCCCATGCTGGATGGATCCCTACGTCCTCTACCTTAAAGAAGGTATTCTGCCTGAGCAAAGGAAAGAAGCTGAAGTCATCAGAAGAAAGGCTTCGAGATTTTGGTTGTCAAAAGACTCGGAACTATACAGACGATCATTTTCTGGACCGTATCTCTTATACGTCCATCTGGAGTTGATTGAGGACTTATTGTATGAGATCCATGAAGGCATCTGTGGAAGTCACACAGGAGGAAGATCTTTGGCTCACTAAGCCCTCACTCAGGGGTATTGGTGGCCCTACATGCAAAAGGATGCGGTGACTTATGTGAAAAAGTGTGATAAGTGTCAAAGATTCTCTCCCTCGGTCCATCAGCCAGCTGGCGAACTCTAGCCACTTGTAAGTCCTTGGCCATTCGTACAATGGGGCATAGACTTGGTCGGTCCATTGCCAAGAGCGACCGGAAACCGACGCTGGTTAATTGTTGCAATAGATTATTTTACAAAGTGGGTTGAAGCCGAACCACTAGCAAACCTCAGAGACAAAGATTCGATTAAATTCGTTTGGAAAAATATCATAACCAGGTTTGGCATACCTAAAAACATCATCTCAGACAACGGGACGCAATTCAACAGTAAACCTTTCATGAGGTACTGCTCGAAACTTGGCATAAGAAATATTTATAGCTCGCCGGCATATCCACAAAGCAACAGGCAGGCCGAAGCATCCAATAAGACTATACTGGATGGAATCAAAAAAAGGCTCGAGGATGCCAAAGGAAGGTGGGTCAAGGAGTTGCCTAACATCTTGTGGACTTTCAAAACCACTCCTCGAAGATCAACAGGAGAAACTCCATTCTTGTTAGCTTACGGTTCAGAGGCGGTCATCCCACTCGAGATCGGCCTTCCCACCCTGAGGACATCTGAATGGGAACCAGAAAGAAACGACCTAGCCCAATCACAAGCTCTGGATTTACTAGAAGAAAGAAGAGAACAAGCAATGATCAGACTGACCTCCTATTAACAGCAACTAAAGAAAGGATACAACAAGAATGTTCGGCCGAGATCCTTCCAACAAGGAGACCTAGTCTTGAGAAAGGTTTTCGATAATACTAAGAACCCGAACGATGGAAAGCTAGGACCTAACTGGGAAGGACCGTACCGGGTCCGATTGGTCACGAGCGTAGGAGCTTACCACCTAGAGGATTTAAATTTCGTACCTCTACCCGGCCATGGAACATCAGTAACCTTAGGAAATATTTTCAATAGTTTACTGCTTTTTCTCCCTTTCTTTTCTAAAAAAATAAATAAAAGAAAATTAAAAAAAAAAAAGGAAAAAGAGGGGATATGGAAGGTGCAAGGATTGTAAATAAGAATGCCTATGAATGATGATTGAACTTTTCATAAAATGAAGTCCTTTTCTATTTGCTTCTCCATACTTTGTTAAGTTAAAAATTCAACTTGACTTAGGCTTCGGTCAACCTAAATGGTTCCTAAGTGCTAAGGCCCAGGATGACTGGCAAGTGAAAAAATACAACTTGACTTAGGCTTCGGTCAACCTAAATGGTTCCTAAGTTCTAAGGCCTAGGATGACTAGCAAGTTAAAAATACAACTTGACTTAGGCTTCGGTAAACCTAAATGGTTCCTAAGTGCTAAGGTCCAGGATGACTGGTAAGTTAAAAAATACAAATTGACTTAGGCTTCGGTCAACCTAAATGGTTCCTAAGTGCTAAGGCCCAGGATGACTGGCAAGTTAAAAATACAACTTGACTTAGGCTTCGATCAACCTAAATGGTTCTAAGTGCTAAAGCCCAGGATGACTGGCAAGTTAAAAATTCAACTTGACTTAGACTTCGGTCAGCCTAAATGGTTCCTAAGTGCTAAGGCCCAGGATGACTGGCAAGTTAAAAATTCAACTTGACTTAACTTCGGTCAGCCTAATGGTTCCTAAGTGCTAAGGCCCAGGATGACTGACAACTTACTTAGGCTTGGTTCCTAAGGTAAGGCCCAACCTAAATGGGCTTCGGTCAACCTAAATGGTTCCTAAGTGCTAAGGCCCAAGATGACTGAAAAGTTAAAAATACAACTTGACTTAGGCTTCGATCAACCTAAATGGTTCCTAAGTGCTAAGGCCCAGGATGACTGGCAAGTTCAAAATTCAACTTGACTTAGGCTTCGGTCAACCTAAATGGTTCCTAAATGCTAAGACCCAGGATGACTGGCAAGTTAAAAATTCAATTTGATTTAGGCTACGGTCAACCTAAATGGTTCCTAAGTACTAAGGTCCAAGATGACTGGTAAGTTAAAAATACAACTTGACTTAGGTTTCGGTCAACCTAAATGGTTCCTAAGTGCTAAGGCCCAGGATGACTGGCAAGTTCAAAATTCAACTTGACTTAGGCTTCGGTCAACCTAAATGGTTCCTAAGTGCTAACCCAGGATAACTGGCAAGTTAAAAATTCAACTTGACTTAGGCTTCGGTCAACCTAAATGGTTCCTAAGTGCTAAGGTCCAGGATACTGGCAAGTTAAAAATTCAACTTGACTTAGGTTTCGGTCAACCTAAATGGTTCCTAAGTGCTAAGGCCCAGGATGACTGACAAGTTAAAAACCCAACTTGACTTAGGCCTCGGTCAACCTAAAGGGTTTTTAAGTGCTAATGCAAGTTAAAAACCCAACTTAAGTTAACCCCTAAGTTTACTACACTACAATCCAATACAAACCCATGAAACTTGACTCGTAAACGCAACTACAAAATACCGAACTCTGAAGAAAGAGGCCAGAGATCGGGTTAAAGATGAAAGCGTTAAATTAAGCATAGATAAAAAAAAATTTCAACAGCTGAAGTCATGAAAAGATCTGAGGAAGATAGCTATAATAGACAAAAATATAAAAAGACAAATTGTATCTTTTCCCCCCTTCCTATGAAGAAAACAGGGAATACAAAAAGCAAATTGTATCTTTTCCCCTCTTCTTGTGAAGGAAACAGAGAACATAAAATAAGTTAAGTAAAAAAAAAAAAAAAATGTTTGTAATATTAATCAACTATATCTACTGCGCCCTCTTCATCAGAGCCCACCTCTCCTTCTCGGACTTTAACAACAGGAATTTGGCCATCAGCTTCGGGATCTCTCAGGTCCTCAGCGGCTTTGGGGTCCTTTAAGATTGTGTCAGTTTCAAGATCCATTGGGCCCCCAACGGTTTCCTCTTCTCCATGCTCCTCAGGCGAGCCAAACCTGAAAGGCTGATATTTCGGCACCAAATTGTACAACTCAGAAGCATCATCAACTCCGGCTTGGTCAAGGGCCGCATGCCATTCTTGGAGGAAGTACTTGTTGCACTTCTCTACAAGCTGTGACTTCAAGGAGTTAGCCACCTCATTGAAGCCCTAATCATAGTAGGACTGCGCTTCGTCCAAAGCCTTCTGGAATGCCGCCCGAGCCTCATTCACTTCAATTTTAAGCTCGCTATTCTCCACCCGAAACTCGCAAGCACGGTTGATCTCTCGGATAAGCTTGGCCGTCAACTCCACTACTTGGCACTTAACAGTCATCAACCTAGCCTCAGCACTCTTATGTTTGCTTTCGGCAGCTTGAATTCTAGCAGAGGCCGACTTCTCAAGGTCACACAACCGATCGTTCTCAACAAGAGATTGGTTGAGAAGACGTTCAATTTCAAGCAACCGAGAGCCGGCCTTGAATATCCCTTGAACAGCCTAAAAGGACATAGATAAACTTTTAGTGTATTTGTGTATAATAAATCTTCAAGTAGAATGTTTGAAAACTACTAAAATGAAGTCACGCTTCAAATTCTCAACCATATGCTCGGATCTCTTTTCTTGCCAAATCTTCATGTCTTTTGGAAGGAGAAGAGCCCTCCCGACAGCATCAGCCACCTGTCCTCCCTGGACTTCTTTGCTTTTAAGGACCGAATCATTTTCATCTACAGGTCGGCCCTCAACATAGAATTCACAACTCCATGGCTCTTTCAAGTCGTTTCGGTGCTTATTTTTGTGGGAAACATGACCTGCGGCCTTCTGAAGAGCTCGGCCATTTTTGCTCTTTCCCCTTTTTGTTAGGGATTTAGCTTTAGAGGGTTCAAGTGGGGGCAATGCCTGCTGATCCCTGGCTTCACCAGCCTTTTCTTCTCTCTTCTTCCTCTTCTTCATGATAGTCTCCCCCTGAGAGAACCCCGGAGGAGGGGGGAGAGGAGAGGTCTCGGACGGCTGAGGGACAAGCGTCCCAAGCATAGATCCTAAGTTGATGGACCGTTTTTGAACAGGCATTTCTTCACTTGGGTTTGGATTGGGGTCGAATAGGGAAGGGAACCGAATAACCGGAAGTCCGACCTCTGAAGATTAGGTGGAAGGAACGAAGTTGGGGTCAATGAGGGGAGTCACAAGCTGAGGTATTTGTAACCCTCTTCTAGCAGTCAAAGGGACCGCCTGGATGATTTCCTCTTGATCTCTTCCAGGCCGAGAAATGGTCACCCCGACTTGTCTGAAGTCCTTCACGGTCGGTCCTTTCTGGAAGGACTTGTAAAATGGCACGTAATCCAATAGAATGGGCACCGAACGTGGACGTCCACCGGAATCGATGAAGAGGTGTTCAACGGTTTTCCTTTCCACAAAGTCCATGTTCTTTGCAGTGAACTCTTTATCTGAAGGAAGAAGGGAAACAATCAGTCAAGACAAATATATATATATATATATATTATATACTATAATATATATAATATAATATATATATAATATATAATAATAATAAAGATGTGTGAAACGGCGAAAACCTGGTTCCCCGGGAATTAAGGAGCAACTGATGAGGGGGTTTTGCCAATTCCCCGTAATCACCGGAAAATCTTTGTCTTGGCCCTTACTGGAGTCCGGAAGCCCGGTCACTAGCTTTCTATCAGAATTACGGGAAACTAAGGTGTATTGATTTCTACCAGTTGCTTGGAACCTATATACGTAGGTTATATCATGTACAATAAGTTTTAGGCTGAGTTTTTCCATCAGAACGGCCGTTCCCATTACTACTCTAAAGACATTGGGAACGCATTGGAGGGGACTTAATCTAAAATGAGTTAAAAATTGAATCAGGAAGGGGTGCATGGGTATTTTAACCCCTCCCTCAACTATCGCGATTATTGGTAAGACAAGATCTTGGTACTGAAGAAGCGCAAGATCGTCAAAAGGAATGTACCGAATATGTACGTCCTCAGGAAAGCCATAACGTTTTTTAAATTCTACTATTTTCTCTTTGATATTCACAAGTTTTGCGAGTCGGCCCATGACTTAAAAACCTAAGGGACCAAAAGTATAACTAAAGTGATGGAAGGAAAATGGAAGAGTAAGAGAAAGGATTTACAGATAGAGAAGGCAGCATAGAGAAGAGGAGGTTTGGAAAGGAAACTGACTTGGAGAGCAAGAAAGGCACTTTTGTCTCTTTCAAAAGGATTGAGGTAAAAGTAAAAAATGAAGTGGGATCTTCCCCCTTTTTATACAATTGATGGGACCATGGGCAACCAGGGGCCCTACTAGTCATGGGCCGGTAAAAACCCTGAAGCTCACAAGTAATTTTTTTCTCGGCCCTCGATAACTTTTAATGATTAGACGTCTTTGGGAACGTCAAACGGCACAATAAATGGGGCTAGCCGCCATTCTTAAATTGGCATCAAAATGAAACGACACCAACGTCTCGTCTTCTCTGACAATGATCTGCTGTAGACCCAGGGAATAAAGATTCATAGATTCCCTTATTATCCTAGCTCAGACCGTGTTTCGCAGCAATGGACTGAATGACTTGTTCCTAACTGCATTTTGTAAGGAGCGACTGAATAAGGTAAATTAGACCATGTTTCGCAGCAATGGACCGAATGACTTGTTCCTAACTGCATTTCGAAAGGAATGACCGAATAAGGTAAATTAGACCATATTTCACATCGATGGACCGAATGAATTGTCCTTGACTGCAGTTCGTAAGGATCAGCCGAATATGGCATTTCTGATCAATGAACCGGTTGTATCATCTCTGATCGTATTTCATATGATCAACTAAGTAGCAAGATGCATTTCTCCACTGTTTCGGTCAGATCTTCCTTTTCTATAAGAGCAAAGATCTGAGGGGCAATTGGAGGTGATGAAAATAAGAAAGAATTATAAGTCCACAAATGACATGGTCCAGCCCACGTCCAAGCAAAAGAAGGAGGTTTTACTGGGTTTGGCCCACCTCTTGGCAGAAGATGGGCCAAGCTTTAAAGGGCATAGCAAGATAAAGTAGAGGTGGTAAAGGCAGAGAATAGATCAGGCCCATGGAAAATATAGCCCAACCCATATCCAAGTGAAAAGAGATTAGCTGGTTTCGACCCAGCTCCATACAAGTAGCGGGCCGGACTTCACAGGAAATAATAAAAGTATAATAGAAAATTATATTTATTTATGTTGTAAAGAATTGTCCCACATCGGAAAGGTGGGTACGGAATACGAGGTATGATGTGAGATAAAGTCAAAACCAATCATTAATGAAGGGGATCTTTTTTCTGGAGAGTCTGACTAAAAGTACTTTTTTCCTATTTTAAGAAATTAATTGTAGTACAAAAAGGACCCTCTACAGTCACTAATTGAAATTTTGATTTGTAAGTTGTTGGTCATTGATTTGTAAGTTGTTGTGCAACTTACTGATTGAAATTTTTATTTTTATTCATCTGTGTGAATTGTATGAAATAATGTTGAACAACTTACTGATTTATTTGATATTTGATTTTATTGAAGAATTGTTATTTTTATGGTTTAAGGATGATTATTTTGTATGTTAATATGTTTACTTTTTCTTTTCTTTTTTCCTTTTAAATATAAAAGAAAACTAGTTACAATTTTTTTTTTATGTATTTAATTATTTATTAATTAATATAATTTTAAAACTATTTATGATGTCACCGATTCGACCAGTGATACGAGAACCACTCCCCTTTCCGGTTCTCTCTTCGATCCGGTTTTTAAAACCATGATTAAAATACAATTTTTTAATCTATCGTCCCATTCAGAATTTTCAGATTTGTAAAATTATCATTTTACTCTTTATTCACTAAAGTGTAAAAAAGTAAAATTAATGGTTGCAAAATGGGGTGTCAACAATCGTTTTAGCCATGTCAAACAATAATTTAATTTTTGTCTAAGTTTCACTCTTATCTTATTTTTTTATTTTTTTTTTCACCACACTTAAATCTCTAATCAATAAACCACCCAAATCAACACTCTACCTCCTAGCTCGACACACAGAGAGCAGTTTAGAGTGTCGATTCGGCACTGTAACTCCTCAGTTCGGAATTTCAATGATGAAAGCTCATGCTTAAATATTCTAATAATTTTATATATTTCTCATCCAAATCAATTACAAATTGATGAGGATAACTTGATTAGAGACCTTGGAGCCTTGAGGACTCCAAACTCTATTATTTCCCCTCCTATAAATAGAGGAGGGGTGGACATCCAAGTGCACACTTTTTTTCCCTTAAGAGAGTACTTACAAATCCTTTTTTGAGTACTTTCTCAACAAACACTCACCCTACCCTTTCTTTGAAATCTGACGAAGCTCTACCAAAGTCTCGCCATGGCAACAAGCAGCGAGGCTCTACTTGACTTTCGACAACCATCTTGCAATTACACAAGTTGCAACCTTGAAGTGATCCATTGAAACTTAAAAAGTGACCTTTACAACTTTGAACTCATCCCATTGCAACCCACTAGAATGATCGTGTTGCTGACTGATAAGTCATGAAATATGACTTATTTACATACGTTTTGAAGAGAATCTATTGGGATTGTGTTGCATTATATATTGAATTACACTTAAAATTGCATGACTTATCCATTTATGTGTATTAAATTAATCCCATAAATGTTAAGTTTTGTTGTGTTTGATTGTAGGTACAAGTTGGAACAAATTGGAACAAGTTGGTACAAGCTAGAATAAGCAAAAGAGAAGAAAAAGAGGTGTTGGACATGATCCAGGCACCTAGACATAGTCATAGGTGCCTATATCCCCTTCCAGTCGACTATAAAATTTAGGTAGAAACTCCAAGTTTGAAATTTTAAAGAATCCAGGTGACTACATTCAATCCAGGCGCCTATATTGATCAGGTAGAGACTCCAAAATGGAGTTTAATGAGAATCTAGGCGCCTAGACCCAATCTAGAAGCCTAGATTCGCTCGATTTTAGTTTTGTAAAAAGCCTAATTGTGTTTTAAAGTTCTTCCAACTCCAAGGCCCAAAAGACACGAAAATATTAAGGTTTTGAGTGCGAATTAAAGAATTAAAAATAGAGCCTTAAGAGGCATTTAGATTAGTCAGTTTGAGATAAACAGACTTAGACTCTCTCTCTCTCTCTCTATCCAAGGTTTTCATTCCCATGGCCGCCTAAGCTTCTTGCTAGGGGTACGGATTATGTTTCCTTTGTAATGGTATAAATTCTTTGTGAATCCCATTTGGTTTTTAATGTCTAAATACATTTGATTGTTTATTATTGATTTAAATAGATGTATGTTTTATTCCAGTCTTTTTATAAGATCAATCACGTTTTTCTTATTATTAAGTGGAATCATTTATGGTTTCAATTAGGAATTCTGTTTTATAATTGAAAGGTTGTTTTAAACATTACTCTAGTCATTTTTTATCTTCTCTGGTTATAAAGTATTCTTGAGTTCTTTTAGTTCAACCATGTCAAAATTTATCATTAAAGTAAAACAATTGAATGTATGTTGTTATTTAAAACAAGGTTTTTACCGGGATTACAATGGAGTCATATCAGTATAAAGAAACACCCCGAAACCCTAGTGTATTTTTATTCATTAAATTTCTCTAAATCATTATATTTTATTCCTATCAACATTTTTACACATTGCCCTTGAAAACACAAACTCTTTGAGGATCGACAACCCCTTTTCACTGTACTGCAAAGTACCGTTTATCGTTGAGCGACATCACTAACCTCTTGCAGCTATACTGCAATATTTTTAAGTGATCATTTGCAACCATCAAAAGAGATCTTTTGCAGCCAAGGGAACATTGCAGTAGCCCCTTAAAGTGAAACTCAAAACAACCATTTGAAGTACATCTCATTACAACAAGATTGATCTTTGGAAAGGACTTAAGAGATCCATTTTGAAACGTGTATTATTGAGACAACTCCTATCCAAACAGTTACAGCTCCAACATATCAGAAGCAACCAATGATTATCACAAAGGATAATCAACCAATAGTTATCTCAAAAGATAAACATCCATCCAAGGAGAGTTAGTAGTGTGATAGAAGTCTAATCTTTAATGTATACTCAATTTCATCAATCTGTAAATTACATTTATTAATATAAATACAAGCAGTGGCTCCTGTATCAATTGTACAGGAAGAAATAAAGTTTCAGTCTTCACATGGTATCAGAGCTTATTGACTAAACGTCACAAATATGTCTTCTTCCTCATCTTCCTCTATAAATACAACCTCTGATTCAACAGCACCAATGAATCGTTCAACCTCTGTTCTTACCCCCTCAAATCACCTTCAACTCAAACTCACAAAAGACAACTACCTCTCTTGGAAAACTGTCATTATTCCCTACATAAATGGCAACAAAATTCTTCACCATGTTGACAATAATTCGGCTGTTCCCCCCCAATACATTGCTTCCCTTTCCTCACCCACTACTCTGGTTCTTAACCCCGATTATGCTTCTTGGTTTGAGATAGACCAACTCCTCTTAAGTGTCCTCATGTCCACCATCTCTGAAACTCTCGTTCCCTCTTTGGTTGGTCTAAACTCCTCCCGTGCTGTTTGGCTTACACTAGAAAAGATGTTCTCCTCCCAATCTCGTGCACGAGTCATGACTACTCGCTACACTCTTGCCACCTTGAAGAAAGGCAATCAAACCATCACTGATTATTTTCAGAAAGCCAAGGCTTGTACTGATCTTCTTGCCTCCATTGGTGAACCCATCAGTGATTCTGCCATCACCTCCTACATCCTTGCTGGCCTCCCTCACGATTATGACTCCATCATTGCTACTGTCAACACCCGAGTGGAAGCTTTTCCTTTAGATGAACTCTATGGTCACCTCCTTACGCATGAATTACGCATTGACCAACAAGCTCTCTCCAGTCCTGAAATCACTGCCCCTAGCGCCAATTTTGCTGCCAAAACATCTCAACCCTCCCAGAATCGAAGCCGTCAGTCCTTCTCTCAACATGGTCATTCCCGTGGACGTGGACGCACCCATTTTTCTCGAGGCCGAGGCTCCCCTCACTTTTCTTCCAGCAACTCTGGCTCCTCTCGTGCCTTCTGCCAGATCTGCTTTAAGGTTGGTCACACTGCCCAGGCTTGTTGGCATCGTTTTGATCAGAATTTTCAAGCCTCCTCCAACCAGTCTTCACAAGCCTTTGCTGCTTCTACATCCTCTAATGTGGACTCGGCATGGTACCCAGACACTGGTGCCAATAATCATATCACTGCTGATTATGGCAACTTAAATCTCCATGCAGAAGATTATACAGGCCAAGATCAAGTTCGCATCGGCAATGGCCAAGGTTTGCACATTCATCACATTGGTTCCTCTATTCTTTGCTCCTCTAACAAAAACTTCTTTCTTAAAAATATTTTACATGTGCCTCACATCAGTCAAAATCTTCTGTCTGTCTATCAATTTACCAAAGATAATAATGTTTTCTTTGAATTTCACCCATCTTTTTTTTGTGTCAAGGATCTATTCTCGGGTGTCACCCTTCTCAGCGGCAAGAGTAAAAATGGTCTCTATCCTCTCCATTCCCTTCAACGGCTCATCAAACCCACTGCTCTATTAGGGGAACGTGTGTCCGTTGAACAATGGCACTCCAGACTTGGCCACCCTGCTCTCCGCATTGTCCGTCAAGTTCTCTCCTCTCATCACCTTCCTTCCAACAAAAATAAGACTCTTCAAGTTTGTCACGCTTGTCAACTTGGCAAAATTCATCGTTTTCCTTTTTCTTTATCTTCTTCTAAGTCTAGTTTTCCTTTAGACCTTATTTTTACTGATGTATGGGGCCCTGCTCCCAAACTTTCATATAATGGAAACCGTTATTATGTTTGTTTTGTGGATGATTTTTCTAAATTTATTTGGCTCTTTCCTATCACCTCTAAATCTGACGTTTATAAAATTTTTCTCAAATTTCAATTGTTTGTTGAACGACAATTCGACAGAAAAATTAAAAGTGTTCAATCTGATTGGGGTGGTGAATTTAGGAAACTTAACACCTTCTTTCAATCTCTTGGCATTCGTCATCGTCTTCCCTGTCCTCACACCCATCACCAAAATGGCTCTGTGGAAAGAAAACACCACCACATTGTAGAAACTGGCCTCACCCTTCTTGCTTCTGCCTCTCTCCCTCAAAAATATTGGGATGACGCTTTTCTTACGGCTACGTATCTCATCAATAGACTCCCTTCTCCCGTCACCTCAAATAAATCCCCTCTTGAATTGCTCTTCAAACAAACTCCTGATTATAATTTTCTGAAAATTTTTGGGTGTGCCTGCTGGCCCCACCTTCGTCCCTATAACACCCACAAAATGGATTTTCGCTCAACTCGTTGTATTTTCTTAGGATAC
Source organism: Fagus sylvatica (assembly GCA_907173295.1). NCBI lineage: Eukaryota > Viridiplantae > Streptophyta > Magnoliopsida > Fagales > Fagaceae > Fagus > Fagus sylvatica. The sequence continues at coordinate 4,654,050 of OU015765.1, forward strand.
AGTCTCAACCATAAAGGTTATAAATGCCTTGATCCTACCACAAACCGAATCTACATAGCCAGAAATGTAGTCTTTGATGAAACCGTTTTTCCTTATGCCACATCCTCACATTCACACACCACTCCTTTGGTCCCACCCCCACACATACGACTACCATCTTTGACAAATTCAACCCAACTCCCTCACTCTTATCCTCTGCCACCAAAGTCTACAATATCTCCTACGAAATCTTCATCCTTATCTCCCCACAAATATCTTCCACTTTCTTCCCAAATATCTCCACCAAAATCTGTCTAGCACTCTCTCACCGACTCTGCCTCACCAAAATCCCACAAACATCCTCCACTTTCTTCACAAATATCTCCACAAATATCTCCTCCAAAATCTCTACAGCATCCCCTCACCGATTCTGCTTCACAAAAATCCCATACTCCCTCATCCTCATCATCTATTCCTCCCAATGCGTCATCCCTCATCAATGAGTCATCCCTTCCCACATCTGCCTCCCCACGTGTGTCCACTAATGACTCTTTGCAGGTTCCATGTGATGATACACAAGCCGTGGCTCATCCAATGCAAACACGAGGCAAAGACAATATCAGCAAGCCCAAAGTCTTCTTCCCTGGCATCATCAAGTACCCTCTTCCAAAAGCACTTCTTGCTGCCACAGATCAAGACTCTATAGAGCCAACATCCTACACTGCTGCCTCCAAACATCCAGCTTGGCGTGCTGCCATGAATACTGAATTCACTGCTCTCCTTTACAATGGCACATGGAAACTTGTTCCACCAAAACCCAACATGAATCTCGTAGGTTGCAAATGGGTTTTTCGTATCAAACGAAAGGCAGATGGCTCTACTGAAAGATATAAAGCTCGTCTCGTCGCCAAAGGATTTCATCAGCAACCCGGCATTGATTATGGAGAAACTTTTAGTCCTGTCATCAAGCCAGTCACCATTCGGACTGTTCTCTCCATTGCCGTTGCTTCAAACTGGGATATCAGGCAGCTCGATGTTACCAATGCCTTCTTACATGGCGTTATCTCTGAAGACGTATACATGACTCAACCACCTGGTTTTGTTCATGCGTCTTATCCGAATCATGTATGTCATCTTCACAAAGCTTTATATGGATTGAAGCAAGCACCACGGGCCTGGTTCTCTCGCCTCAGCACCCGTCTTCTTCAACTCAGCTTTCATGGCTGTAAGTCTGACACATCTCTCTTTATTTATAGAACTCAGGCTGAATTAATTTTCTTCCTCATTTACGTGGATGATATAATAGTCACGGGACCCAATTCCTCCTCTATCAACTCTCTCCTATCCCACTTGCAACAAGACTTTGCTGTGAAGGACCTTGGTCCATTAAATTTTTTCTTGGGCGTGGAAGCAATTAAATCTGATCATAGTCTCTATCTCTCTCAAAGGCGTTACATCAGTGATCTCCTCCGTAAGACCAACATGCATGAAGCTAAGCCCATTTCTTCTCCAATGGCCTCTAGCACGTCCCTCAGCAAATTCCAAGGAACTCCACTTTCAGACCCCAGTTCATACCGCAGCACAGTTGGTTCTCTTCAGTACCTATCATTGACACGACCAGACATAGCCTTTGCTGTTAACAAAGTCTGTCAATTCATGACCAACCCCACTGATCTACATTGGAGTGCAGTGAAGCGAATACTTCGCTATTTGAAACACACCAGCCATCATTCTCTATTCCTTCACAAAGATTCCAACTTCACCATTCAAACCTTCTCTGATGCTGATTGGGCTAGCTCACCAGATGATCGTCGTTCTACTAGTGGCTATTGTCTATTTCTTGGTCGCAATTTAATATCTTGGAGCTCCCGCAAACAGCGAACTGTTTCTCGCTCTAGTACAAAATCAGAGTACAGAGCCATTGCCCATGCTTCTGCCGAGCTTGTGTGGCTGCGCTCTCTACTTACAGAACTTGGTGTTTCATCTTCTTCCACTCCGGTTTTATGGTGTGACAACATTGGCGCTACCTATCTCACAGCAAACCCATTGTTTCATGCACGTACTAAACATATAGAAATTGATTTTCATTTTGTACGTGACTTGGTTTCCTCCAAAACTGTCTCTGTGCAATTCATCTCTTCCAAGGATCAAGTTGCTGACACATTCACTAAACCACTGCCCACAGCTCAGTTCAATTCTCTCCGTGCCAATCTCAATGTTCGTGACCTCCCCTTGCGATTGTGGGGGCGTATTGAGACAACTCCTATCCAAACAGTTACAGCTCCAACATATCAGAAGCAACCAATGATTATCACAAAGGATAATCAACCAATAGTTATCTCAAAAGATAAACATCCATCCAAGGAGAGTTAGTAATGTGATAGAAGTCTAATCTTTAATGTATACTCAATTTCATTAATCTGTAAATTACATTTATTAATATAAATACAAGCAGTGGCTCCTGTATCAATTGTACAGGAAGAAATAAAGTTTTAGTCTTCACATGTATGCACGTTTAATTATGAAATCTGAATTTTAACACATTGCCCCTGAAAACACAAACTCCCTGAGGATCAACAACCCCTTTTCACTGTACTGCGATGTCTTGTTTATCGTTGAGCGACATCACTAACCTCTTGTAGCCATACTGCAATATTTTTAAGTGATCATTTGCAACCATCAAAAGAGATCTGTTGCAGCCAAGGGAACATTGCAGTAGCCCCTTAAAGTGAAACTCAAAACAACCATTTGAAGTACATCTCATTACAACAAGATTGATCTTTGGAAAGGCCTTAAGAGATCCATTTTGAAACGTGTATGCACGTTTAATTATGAAATCTGAATTTTGTTTATATCTTGGTGTGTGTTTCCATTAGGTAACATGTTTAGGGAATGACTTGAACATAAAAATTGCATGCAATGAATTTAATAATCACTTGAACTCCAAAACCTGATTTGATGCAAACCATGTTAGTTAATTGACATGACGTGAAACGTTGGCCAATCCTAATCTAAAAGATTGATTTTGGTCAGGCAAAGCACCAAACCCTCGAGTCTATAGATTAATGGTTCGTAGAGTAGGTATTTACAAATATAATTTTATTTTTATATAAATTGTAACTAGGAAATTTGATATGATTTTTTTAAATTGTACCTATGAAAATATCACATGTAATTTTTGTTCTCTTTATACAAATTCATTTGTAATTATGACATTCAATTGAATAACATACGATTTCTTTTTTGGGAATTTCTTATTTTTTTTTTCCATTAAATTAAAATAAGTGACCAAAAAATCACATATACACATTCCCAGGCATCATTTGTTCCTCTTTGATTATTTGGCCAGGTTTTCTATTAACAGTTGTAAAAAAAAGAAAAAGAAAAAAAAAAATATAAAATACAAAATGTTATTATTACCCTACAATCAGTTTATTTTGGGTGGCTTTGATACCAACGAAGGAAGTAAATATTTACACGTATTCCATAAATATTTACACGAATTGTATCAAGCTAAATTGGGTTTTGAATTTTACATGGCTATATAGCCAAAAACCCAAAGGAATATGAATCTCAACTCCTTTCCACGTTCTCCAAGCCTCACCAATGAATTCCACATGCTCATCTGTTTGTTAGTGTGTACTGTGTAGGCATTACAATACAAGTGTCAACTATTGTTCACAAAAACGAGATCACATGACTATCATTTGATGAAATCCCATAACAAGGAGAACACTCTAGGGGCTGATGGGAAGACATATAGAGAAGATGGGAAATAAAAAGTGAACATAATACTACCTTCTCACCTCTACATAACCTATCATAATTGTTGTAAAATAAAAATAGTAATCATCCTATTTGACACGAAACATAAATCACCACTACATCATTATATATTAAAAAAAAAAAATGCAATAATGAGACTGGGTATTTTAGGGTGAGTGTGAGAGTGAATATGGGCCGAGTCTGGCCAAAAAATACTAAAAAGTACAAGTGGTGACACAGACTTATGACTAATGAGTTACGGGCTAGCTTAGAAGTAGGAAGTAGGAAGTAGGAAGAGGGAAAGGCAGAAGTAATAAAATAAGCAAAACCCCAAATCCCGGCCACTACTACACTCTCCCTCTTAATTCACAAAACTAAACCCTAATTTTAAAATTTGTTTCATTTTTTAGCGCCACTAATTCAAAATATCCCACCCACTGTTTTCTCTTTTCCCTTCTATATAACCCCCACTGCAATCTCCAAAACCCACATCTTTCAAACTCACTGTCATCGATTCTCAAAATCTCTCTCATGGCGCGTGGTAGAAAGCGTGTTGCGGAGCCGGAGGAAGAAGTTGAGCGTGTCAAGAAGAAGCTTGGTGCTGGTGGAGTTAGAAAGGAAGAGAGTTTGGAAAGTCATGCTGTTTTGGCTGAGCAAGATGACGACGTCGACGGAGAGGAAGAGGTTGTGAATGTGAAGCGGCGTCCCGGAAGGAAACCTAAGGCGGTGGAAGGAAAGCGTGATTCCGCTGAGGAAGAGAAAGAGGTTTTGGCTGAGCAACACAACGACGACGGAGAGGAAGGAAAGGAGGAAGAGGTTGTGAATGTGAATGTGAATGTGAAGAGGCGTCCCGGAAGGAAACCTAAGGCGGTGGAAGGAAAGCGTGGTTCCGCTGAGGAAGAGAAAGTGGAAGATCAGCCCAAGGAGGGAAACGACGACGTTTTGGAAGAAAAACAAGATTCTGTTGAGGAGAAGGAGATTGAGAGAAAGATTTCTTTGAAAAATAGGCTGAGAACTGGCGGGGTTAAGAAGGTAAATTACGCAGACGATGATAATGATCTGGAAGCTCCGGTCAAGAAGCGTGGGAGGAAGAATAATAATAATGATAATAAGAAATCGAATGCTAAAGAAGCGAACGAGAACGACAAGAAGGAGAAAATTGCTGAGGAAAAGCCAAAGAAGAAGCGTGGCCGTGCAAAGAAAGATTTGGATGTGGAGAAAGAGAACGGTTCTGGGAGGAGCGATTGGGCAGGTTATTCGTTGAGAGCAAAGAGAATACCTCAAAACCAACAAACTGTTAAGAGCAATAAACATGATCCAAAGGTAACATCTTTATTTTGTTTTGGTGTACTAGTCTTTTGTTTAATTTTATGTTTAGGATGTAATGGATTACAATCTTTGATTGTTGAACAGTGGATCGAAGAGGTGTCTTTAATGTGCCATCAATGTCAGAGGAATGATAAAGGCCGGGTTGTTCGTTGCAAGAGTTGTAAGAGGAAACGTTATTGTGTCCCTTGCTTGCAAAACTGGTATACACTTTTTGCTTTTTTTTTTTTTTTTTTTTCCTGAGTGTGGTTTAGTATAGTAACTTGTTGATTGCTATGGTGCCTGTTTAGTTAATTTATTTCTATACCAAGATGTAATTTTTTTTATTAGTATTTAGTTTTGTGATGACATACTTAGCCTTTCATTTAATGCTTCTGATCTGTTATTTAATTGGTGTTTGTGACAAGTATCATTTGTTTCAAAAGCTTAAGCTACTAGAAATTTAAATGTGTATTCAGTATTATGTCATTAAAATTTTAAATAATGTGGCATTTTGTATATTGTCAGATCCATGAAACAAAATCTTAACCTTAAAATAGACTCTCTTTATTTCAACTGAAATGAAGAGGATCCTATTCTAACTTTTGTGGGCTTGAATTTCAGAATGGAAAAAATGATGCTTTTTTTTTTTTTTAATTGATAATAGATTTCTATAGTTGACAAGCTTCTGTGTGTTGTGAAGATGAGGCTTGTATAATGACTGAAAAACTCCCAAGAAGGCTTGTGTAAATATCAATTACTGCCAAATGAACTACTACCCATCAATTATGACCTTAATAACCCACTGATGGCCTCATTTTATATTGAATGTCATGAGATTCATTTTATTGTTGCACATGGGAAACGTAATTGGTGGAAAGACTGGTATAGTTTTGTGCTTTCCATAATGTTTGTTTCATGTGTCCTCCCCTGTTGTCAGAGTCCGAGTTACCAGAAAAGCAATATAATGCTGTTCTGCTTTTCTTTTTTCTGTTTCTCTCAGTTTGGGTGTGATTTAAATTTTTTTTTAGTCTGGGTGCTTTGGTACAGTCTATGTTAGAATTGATGTGTTTACTTATGTTGGACTTGACACTTAGAATTGAAGTGATCTCCGTGTACGATACTTTGCTTGAAAATTCTGGTTCTAATCTTGAAAGGAGCCAATCCACTGTAAATTACAAGATTTCATACAGTGAAATACAAAAGTATGCATTTTGAATCTTAAATAACTACATAGTACATGATTTGCTGAATACTTTAAAGGATGCATCATTACAAGCAAGCTAATGTAAGGTTTCTGTTGAATTTATTTTATATGCTTTTAATAGGTATCAATCCAAAACGTACAAATGATTTCTGATTGATTGGAACCTTGGCCTCTAAGGCTTGAATGAGAGTAAAGAAAGGTCACAAAATATTTCAAGCTGTCAAGCTGGAAAATGAATGTTTAAAAAAATTGAGCTTTTGCTTGTTTAGTTGTTTTATTGTTTTGGCAATAATTATAAGTATTTGTGTTGTGTTGAGTTGTGTAGGTATCCTAACACTGCAGAGGATTATATTGCTGAGGCTTGTCCAGTATGCCGTGGAAATTGCAATTGCAAAGCATGCTTACGTTTGGATGTACCTGTTAAAGTCAGTTTCTCATTTTCTTACATTTCATGAATCAGTGGTATTCCCTGTAATGTCTTTTGTTTATGTATGGGAAGTTTGACAAATTATTTATGCCTTGTTGCAGAATTTGAAGAACTTAAAATTGAATATTAGTGACGATGAGAAATTTGAGCACTATAAGTTTGTGCTACAAACACTTCTTCCATTTTTGCAACGGCTTAATGAAGAGCAAATGGTTGAGAAGCAATTAGAGGCTCAAAGACAAGGTATTTTCTTTTAGTCTGTGTCAAATAAGCTTAAAAACTCATCCTTGTTTCAAAGCTTGTGATTTAGTCTTTGAACTGTGGATTGGAAGTGTCTCATAATTGCAAAAAGCCAAAAAATGTTAATTTTACTGGCTGGAAAGGCTCGGGTCATCGCTGAACATTATAACCTACAGTCAGTGGCGTAGCCACGTTCAGCCTTGGCTGGGCTATAGCCCAGTCAAGTTTTTTTTTTTTTTTTTTTTTTAATAAAAAAAATTTTAGCTTAAATTAAGTAATTAACCCAGTCAAGATTTTTTTTCTTTTTGCAATTAGCCCACCCTAAAACTTTTTTCTGCCTCTGCCCCTGCCTACAGCTTCCTTTCTTTGAGTCAATCTTATCTTTTGTTATTCCTCATGGTTACTTCCTAGTTCTCTTAATTAAATTTTATTGCTTAGATGTACTCTTTTGATTTGGTTGTCTGGATGTTCATTTGGTAGGGTTATCGCTTTCAGAGTTAAAGATAGAAAGAGCAGATTGTGCTATTGATGAGCGTGTGTACTGGTAAAGTCCTTTCTAGAAATGTTTTCTTTTTCTGATGGCTGCATTCTTTTATGAAGGTTATGATGTACCTCTTGCTTTTGCAGCAATAATTGCAGAACTTCTATTTTTGATTTTCACCGAAGCTGTCCTAGATGTTCTTTTGATCTCTGCCTTATCTGTTGCCGGGAGATACGTGATGGACATCTGCAGGGATGTGAGGAGGAAGTCACTATTTCATATATTGACCACGGATTTGACTATATGCATGGGGGAAACGGGAAAGAAGTGAAATCACCTGCTGAGACTAGCCCGATGGATGATATAAAGTCAAAATCTTGTTGGGAGGCAAACAAAGATTGTACCATTCCTTGCCCCCTAGAAGACAGGGGTGGTTGCGGTCTTGGTATTTTAGAATTGAAATGTATGTTCTCAGAAAATCCAGTTTCAGAGTTGGTGAGAAGAGCTGAAGAAATAGCCCAAACTTACAACTTAATGGATGTGGCTGCAACTCGTTCACAATTTTGTTTGTGTTCCAACTCTGTGGGTGAAGTGGACTTAAGCAATGATAAATTACGGAAAGCAGCTTCTCGAGAAGATTCTGATGACAATTATTTGTATTGCCCGAGGTCCCAAGATATACAAAATGGGGATTTGAATCATTTCCAGTGGCATTGGAGTAGAGCTGAGCCTGTGATTGTGAGTGATGCACTTGAATCTGCATCTGGTTTAAGCTGGGAACCATTTGTCATGTGGCGTGCAGTCCGTCAGTTGAAACATCTCAAACATAGTAGAGAGTTGGAAGTTAAGGCCATTGATTGCTTGGATTGGTGTGAGGTTAGTTCATTCTATCCTTTTTTAAATGTGATAATCATTCTTAGCTTTTGATGTTTAATTGTTTGGAAATATTTTATTGATGTTTGTGTCTAATTTAATGTTTAGTGAGACATCTTTGAAAATTCTTGAAATAAATGGTTTTCTTTCTTGTAATTCTCAAATTATTTTATTATTGTGGATATTCCTTTTAGTTTCTGAGCACAGTAATTCAATTTCCAACCTTTTGGTGACTCCTGATAATAGATTTTTTATGTGGAAGAAATAGGAAAGACTTTAGTAAGGTTATCTTACTCCTTGTTTTAAAAAATACTCTCGCAACTTGTCCACAAGTGTTCCAGGTCATTTACAAAAATCTCCTCACTTGAGAATTAGCAACCACATGTACACCCTCAAACTGATATTAAGGGGAGATGACTGCCTTCTAATCCTTAAATTTCAGTCTCAAGATAAAAAAATTTAGGCCATTCACATTGGTGATTGTTAATACTTAATTTATTCTTTGTGTTATATTCATTGTCGTTTCTCTCACTTTTCCCTTCTAGTTTTGTTTTTTTTTTTTTCTTTTTTGGTGTTATATTCATAGTTGTTGCTCACTTTTCCCTTCTATTTTATTTTTTGTGTTATATTGTTCATAGTTGTTTCTCACTTTTCCCTTCTAGTTTTAAAGTGTTTTTGGATTTCTTTATTAGACTTCCCAGTTGTCTGCTCAGGCATAATAATATGATGTGCAGCAAGTCCTGAAAATTTTGCCATGTGATACTAACTATTGTAATCAATTGCAGACTGATGTCAATATCCACGAGTTTTTTACTGGGTATAATGATGGTCGGTTTGATCGATTGTCGTGGCCGATGATACTGAAACTAAAAGATTGGCCTCCATCTACTTTATTTGACAAACGCTTGCCACGTCATGGTGCTGAGTTTATCTGTTGCTTGCCGTTTAAGGAATATACTCATCCATGCGATGGTGTTTTAAACATTGCTATCCGGTTGCCTGAGGAATCTCTCAAGCCAGATATGGGTCCCAAGACTTATATTGCGTATGGAGTTGCACAGGAGCTTGTCCGTGGAGACTCTGTCACTAAGCTTCACTGTGACATGTCTGATGCAGTATGTTTGGTCCTGTTGAAACTCTTGCTAATCACTTTGTTTTGTTTGTCAAAGGAAAACTTCTGTTTGGTTGAGGTACTGCATGGGAATGTCTTTTTGAGTTAGTATAGTTTAAGGAAGTATGTGTGAGGGTCAGATGAGTTGGGTGAGGGTTGGCATCTGGCAAACACTGTGTAACTGCCCACCATGCATTTATAGGTTTGAGTCCCATACCGTAATTGACTAAATTTTATGTTGCACATCTTTTAGTCTTTTGATCAAATTTGTTATATAAATTTGAATGAATTTAGCAAAGCTGATTGTGTCAGGTGCTGGGTTTTAACGTTAGGTGTGTACATCTATGCATGATTTAGTTGGAATCAACATTAAGTCCAAACCCATTTTAGATAAGCATGCTGTTGTCACACCTGGTTTTATTTTCTTAATTTCTCCACACATACTTCAAATGAATAAAATGACTGATTTTGGTGTTTTGATTCATGTTGGTCCAATTGTTACAAAGTTATTGTGACAAATGAAAGTTTATGATTTTGATGGCCAAGGGACAGTGTTTTCATTAAAATTTGACCTTAATTTTCTTGGTAAAACGGGTGCGATAGCTAGGGATTTGGGTTTCAGTCTGCCATTCTACTTAGAGGCATACATTTGTTAGTCATGTCTTTAACTTGCCCCTTCTCCTGTGCATCACATTCTAGACCAAGTACGAAGTTTCTTAGCTTCAGTAGCTTGCACTTTGCAGTTCATTCTAGAGAGCCACTTCTTACCATTGTGTGTTAGACATGGCATTGACTAACATGGAAGTAAAAAGGAGACATCATGAGAATTTTCTTGGTAGTGTTGTCTATCTGATTGCTCTGGTGTATTTAGTTTTAGCACTTTTCTTGTTAAAGTTGTTTCTTTTCTGCAATTTCTTCAGTTTGTTGTCAAATAATGAGTTGCTTACTTTTATTAATTCACCAATTTCTTAAGGATAAAATTACATATACTTGAAGTTAAATGATTGGTGTAATCATAAAACTAGGAAGTGTATGGGCTTGCTTAGTTACTTGTTTGTCTTATTAAGCTTGCTTACTCTTTGATATAAATGGCCTGAATGTTAGCCATACTCCTGCATTTTTATTATACTATTTTATGTGATCAGCTTTTTGCTCTGTTGCTTTATAGTAGGGACATGTGCTTGGGAGGTTATTTCCATTTTATTTAGAATTCCACTAAAATGACTGCAATGAAATTATCTCATTTCCATTATCATGTTTTGTTATAAATATGTTAGTATGTGATTGACTTTTTGGAACTTATTGCCATTAATCCTTGCTTTGTAGTGGTTGTATGTGCCTTCTTTGTTGCATATATGAGGGATTGAAATATAGGTGAAGCTTATCTTTTTTTGTTTGATGTTCTAATTTTCTTTATTTTTAATTCACTGTTTTAGGTAAATGTTTTGACACATACTGCCAAAGTGACTATTCCAAATGATAAGCTTAAAGGTATTGAAGAGTTGAAAAAGAAGCACTTTGAGCAAGACCAATGGGAAATTTTTGGAGATTTTCAAGCTGTGGGCAAAAAAGTTGAGACCGACATTTCTGGTGGTGAGTCTTGTAAAGTTACTGCTCATGATAAAAAAGAAATTAGTGGATCTGGGGATCAAAACACAGGTGTAACTGTTGAAGAACTTGCTGATCCTATTGTTCAACTTGATGGTAATACTGTTGATTCAAAGTTGAATGGGAAAGACTTTTCAAGTGGATCAGAGCTTGAAAAGACTGAAGAGGCAAAAGTGGATCAAGATAACAGTGGTGGGAGTGATACTACAATTTCTGGAAATAAGTTGGACATGTTAGAAGCTTCTGAGGGTGGTGCCATCTGGGACATTTTCCGGAGACAAGATGTTCCGAAGCTGCAGGAATATCTTAAGAAGCACTTCAGGGAATTTAGGCACATCCATTGTTGTCCATTGCAGCAGGTAATTTTGTCTGCCAAGTCACAAGAATTTTCTTTTGTTGCTCAACTGTTATCATTAAATCTTCTGTCTATATTGCTGGTGATAAAATTACGTAAGAGTACTGTATTCTTTTGGTCAATCATTGTGACACTGGTTAGGCACTAGTGGAAGTGAAGTTATGTTACTTTGTTCCTCTTACTGTTTCCAACAATCTTATGGAATGGAGTTACTATGTCTGAAAAAGCTGTTTTAAGTAATTAAGAAGTGATGGTTAGAATTTAAACCTAATCATTTTGAAAATGCCTAAAAATGATATTACTTTTTAAAACTTTTATGTATCTTAGTTTTATAGAAAAAGATCTTGAATTTTTTAAAATTGCTGGTATCTTTTTTTATCAAGAGAACCATGGGAAATCTGAATTATGCAACAACAAGTGTGATATAGGCTTGAGCTGCTTTGCATCAGCTGGACAAAGTAAGGTGAATGAATTAGTCATTGATTGGAAATATACAATGTTGAATTCATGAACTGTGGCTTATAAGCTAGATAATTGCTGGTGTTTCAGTCAGGGAACTTATTTGATAAATATGTACATACATGCACCTTTTTTTTTTGATAAGTAAAATACATATTCAATAAATACATGCACCTTTTTTATTTTACATCTGTTATTACTAGGCACAGTATTTTGGCTGAAGTTATCTTGGCACATTTATGTTGTATTCATCATATCTTTTGGTTTTATAGGTTGTTCACCCTATACACGATCAGACATTTTATTTGACTCTGGAGCACAAAAGAAAGCTCAAGGAGGAATATGGTCAGTTTGTTATTTATGAACGGAGCTAATTGGATTGATTCTTATACTGCTTTTTAAAAAAAAAAAAAAAAAAAAAATTATCATAATATTACTGTATATGTTCTTGAGCATAATTTGTGTATCTGGGGACCCCTCCAAAGGGCCCTGCCTTGGTGAGGTCTTTGTCATAAAAAAATGTAAAAGAAAAAGAAAAGGAAAAAGAAATTGTTCTTGAGCATAATTAGTGCTTCTATGATATCATATAGGAATTGAACCATGGACGTTTGTCCAAAATCTTGGAGATGCTGTCTTCATTCCTGCTGGCTGTCCTCATCAAGTAAGAAACCTAAAGGTAAAGTAAATTGCTTTTTTTTTTTTTTTTTTCCCTCCCCCATGTTTCAGTTTGTAAAAATGGGATACGAATTCTAAGTACATATTGCATTTGCACCGGTTATTTTCTTATACACTTTTCGTGAATGTTTAAATACAAGAATTTTTGGAAGCAGGTTGGTTTTTTTGTCAATGAAGTCTTTAGTTACCCACGTGCCTCTTATTCTAGTGATGCTCTTTTATGGTTTGACTAGGATGTGGGCAATTAATGTTTCACAGATTATTGACATTGTAGCCTTTAAATACTAGAGTAATATCTCCATGAAGTGGTTTTATTCTAGTCAATTATAAGTCATTTGGTCTCGCACCAGGAGTGTCATAATATAATTGATTATGTGATGGTTGACTTGCCTATCATTTTATCTGTTTGTAATGCAATACACTGGTAGCAATGGTTTGCAAGTAAACAGAGAATACCTCATATTGGGATGGAAGCAACATGGAACATTCCTAGAATGTATTGTTGTCCTGTATTTTCATGGAATTCCTCATACTTCATTTTTAAAATTTGGAGTTGATTGTGATGTATGAAATTGATTTCTAATTATAGATTTGTTCCCTGTACATATAAATAAATATTTGTTTTTTTTTGTTTTCTATTCAGTCATGCATAAAGGTTGCACTTGATTTTGTCTCACCTGAAAATGTTGGTGAGTGCTTCCGTTTGACAGAGGAATTCCGTACACTTCCCCAGAATCATAGGGCCAAGGAGGACAAGTTGGAGGTATGTATGTGACCTTAAGATGCCTTTTCTGTTTTCATTAGTAGCATGTTTCCACTTGTGCTTCTTGAACAGTGGTGCAAATGGTTGAGCATCTCATGAGTAATGCTGTGAACTATGCCGCTGTTCATTTTTGTAGTTGTTATCTGTTCCACTTTAGACCTTTTCATGCCTGCACCTCATTGTGTAGTGGTATCATCATGGATCATATTATACATATATGTTCTATTTTTATTTCTATAAAAATATGTTATTTGCTAGTGTTATTTAGAAACCTAATTAATACTCTGCTGGATTACTGTTGCCAGATCCCTATTGTTGTTGGCATTGCAATTTTCCCCTCTTTGCCCTACCACAACTATGCTATCTACCTCAGAACCTGCTTCCCCTTATTGTGATATAACCACAGGTGCACTGCACCAGGAAAATACCTCCTTGTGCACTCCACTGCTGTTGATACTGCCTCAACTAGTTTACATATGAACATTTTGTTTAGTCAATGCATGGGCACCTACCTTATTGCTGTGGACTAGTGCCTGATAATATAATTGTTGGAGAATTGCACATTAAAGCTGTTAGATATTAACTTGGATGCACATTAAAACTCAATTTTAATCCTAGTGTGCTCTCAATGTAGTTGGGTAGCTAGGACTTTGTGGTATGCACGTGATATTATATAATGCGAAGTAGTTTCTTTAGGCACTGAAGTATAAAATCCTGTGTATTATGGTTTTTGATTGCTGTCTTGCTTGAAACAGGTGAAGAAAATGACTATTTATGCTATGAGACATGCTGTAGAATGTTTGGAGGAGAAACCAAGGTTGGAGCAGAAACCAGGGTTAGTCAATCACCATAAATTCATGTATAGTCTATAAAGCTTCTATAGGCTAGTCTAAAGGGAAAATGGTCCTGAAATGTCTTTAGTGGACATCCCTTAAGTTGCTGTGTTCATAAGTATGCCTGATTTTCTTTATGCTTCAATCTATAGGCATTTTCTGTTGACTAAGTCTTCTGGTTCTTATCAGTATTACTCACCAGCCATGCTTCCATTAATGTGGTTGTACATAGCAATCTTGTATACTGCATTCCATTAGTTATTTTTTAGCCATTTTGATCTTCAATCATATTTCTTGGTTTAATTATGCTTCATTTTAATTTTATATACCTTCCTCTCAATCCATGTATGAAGTTTAGTAAGTATAATTAGACACCCCCACCCCTCTTTTTTTTTTTAATGTCTCTCCCTATTTAGCTCCCTATTAATCTCTTATTGAAATTTTTTGGATGCAAAATGTAGATTGCATGTGGTGTTGGACACTTTATCATCAAATAACTTTGTATGTTCCAAATTCTCAAAAGGATATTTATGCTTTTGTAATACCTTTGTCATCTAAGATGGCCTTTCTGTATTATCTATTATTTTCATATATTTTCCAATCTAAGCATAGTACAGATCATTCATGCTCTTAAAAGTGATAGGGTTACACCGTTTAAGTGCAGTTAAATGTAATTGCATGTGCTTATGCTTCATTCTTGTCCTGTCTATCCTTCGTTTACAAATAAATATATTTTGCATGACATGTTATTTCTATCTTATAGTAGTTGGCTGCATCTTCTTGGTCACTCCACAAATTTTGATGATGAAAACTAGCGTGTCAAGTTTCTTCATATATGTGTTTGACAAAGGCGAAATTTTAAATCAATTTCTGTAATTAAAACATATAGCTACAATGGAGCAAAATGCCACATGACAAATTTGCTATGAACAATTTCAATATCCTTTTTTCCTTAAGGTTGCATGCCCACTCTTCCTCTTCTCCTACACCATATGTAGCCCTTTTTTTCTTGGGAATTATGTGTTTTGATAGGTACCTTTTTTAAATGCTGTTTCAAAGTCTTTCATTATATAGCAGCATCATATGTTCTTGCATTTTTGGACATCTGCTGAAATAATTGATTGTGTTGTTAATATTTGATTTTCAGGTCTGAGACAACTTCTCCTGAAAAAAAGAAAAGACGTCGAAAGAAAAAGGTCTGAGATGACTTCAGTTTGTGTCTCAGAAGTTTCAAAGTAGGTTCAACTTTGTTGGTGAAGATTTTTGGTTGGTGAAACGGAAGTGTATTTGGCCCTATGTAAATATGGCTGGGTCATCTATAATTTGGTATATATTATTTACATGGTTTTTGTCTAGGCCTTGTCCTGTGCAGTGCACTCCATAACCCAGTCAGAGGTTATGGAGAAATTTTGTTGTAATCCTACCATATTTTTGGGAATGTGAAATGAAAGGCGTTTTGTATGTACGTGCAAGAACCATGTGGATACTGTCTGCAGGTATCATAAGCTAAGGGATATCATGGTAGTCAGTGGCATTTGTGTTTGAATTTCATTCTCTTTCTCGTAATTATGCTTGTTTTTATTAAATTTTGACTTCGAAACTCAAAACAAGAAACCTAATTAATAATCTTTTCATTTTTGGGTTTCTCCAAGGGTACAAGATTGGCTCTTCTCCTAAATGGGCCACTGTCAAGTATGCAACATTATTGGAACCTTTGCGTTACAAATGCCTGAGATTGTTTAAATAAAACAAGTCCAAGTCTTGAATCTTGTTCCACTCACTGGTTAGAACTTAGAACCGTTGATTCTCCGTTTAAATTTGTTACCTTTACTTTTCTTGGGATCCATATGCCGAAGAAACGATTATCAGTTTTTACTTTTAACAGTTTACAGAGCTATATTTTTGTAAAAGAAAAGCTGTCTTCTAAAGAATCTCTCATCAATGGGCGGTAGTCTACTAGATCATTTCCCTTGATATTAGTAGGAATTGGATTCAATTTCTTCTTATATAGATATATAACCTTTAATTTGGAGACTCCACTTAAACTGTATATGTTCTATGATTCTATCGCTAGGTAGCGGGTCAGGTTTTGAAACCTATCTGTTGCAACTAATCTGATAATCATTTATTGGTGATTAAATAACTATCATGATTCATGATGAAGTATATGTAAGTCGTAATGGCATATATCTGGTGGGGTGTCACTATATCGTACAACTGTCTTATATCATTGAATTAATTATTTTTCACTTGAAATGGCTTGGCATGCGAGATATACGATGTTTGTAACCGAAATAACTATAACCAAGTATTCTATGATATCATTGGAGGCTTGGACCTTGTACTTTCTCAAACCTCCCTAGCAATAGCATTACACCTTTGGACATCTTCTTCTACTAATAATTAACAGAGCCCCTTAGCCAAGTTGCCAACTCTTCTTTTCTTTTTTAATTATTATTTTTTTTTGGGTTTTAACATGGGCATCTTTCCATTTCAGTTGAGGGCTTGTCTGATTAGTGTTGTTGATTCTTCTCTCTCTCCGACTAAATAATTCATAGGATCTAACTTAATGATTACGGTTTTCTAATAATGTACAACAAGGGAAGTTGATGCATGTGACAGTGTAGAAGCTGAGGAACTATGAGAAGACATGGAAGATGTAAGAATTTAAGTATTATTATTGATTTTAATAAAATAACTAACTGACAAGTATAATTTGAGCAATTGATGGATGGATACATTGTATCTCGAAGAGAAGGGAGAAAAAGAAGGATGTCTGCCTTGTATTCAATCCTTTTCCTACGTAGTGTAGGACATGCATGCACCTTCTAATGTCTCTAAACTTCTAAATGTCAGCTTTCAAGTCTAATATATGAAAAGTTAATAATATTGCCTCCACCATGAGAAAGATATATATAGACCCATTCTAGATTTATTTTTCATTTTTTTAATCATATTTTACACTTGGATCAAATTGCAATGTAAACATTTGTCAGCTCCCAAATCTCATTTCTTTGCACGAGGATAAGCAGTTCATTTATGTTTGAAACAATGACGGTTTTTTGCAAGGGATTTATATATGAGAGGAATGAGAAGAAAGTTCTATTCCATAGGAATGGTTGTATATATCCGTCTTATAATTAGATACAATTTCGCAAGAGAAGGATAATGTAACTGAAAGACCAACTTCTTCATATGTAAACAATTAAAAAGCCCAAAATGGTTATTCTTCAATGAATTATGCATTGACTATTTCATGTCTCTTGATTTATCACACATCTTTTGTTTGTTAACTTTAGAGAGAGAGAAGCGCAAAGAGAAAGAGAATAATCTTTATATTGAGTATTCTGAATAAACATATACTGTTAAGAGAATATATATAGGCCTAAACTAGGGACAATATAGTAAATACATAGGAAACCCTAGTCTAGTATAATAAAAATGTTATATACATATGTTAACATCTCCCCTTAAACTCAAGGTGGTCTGACAGAAGCCATCTTGAGTTTGGAAACAAGATCACGAAAACGACTAGGAGGAAAAGTCTTCGTAAAGATGTCAGTAGTCTGATCAGAAGAGCTAACTGGAATAAGACGCAAGATGCCAGTAGACAGATGATGATGCACAAGATGACAATCAATCTCAATATGCTTGATGCGTTCATGGAAAACATCATTATGCGTAATCTGAATAGCACTACGGTTGTCACAATGTATGATAGTCGGTGAAGAATGTGTAAGACTCATATCTTCTAACAGCCAGCGAAGAGCAAGAAGTTCAGAGGTAGTATCAGCCAGAGCACGGTACTTTGTCTCAGTGCTGGAGCAAGACACAATATGTTATTTCTTACTGCGCCAGGAAATAAGAGAGTCCCCCAAAAAGAAACAAAAGCCAGTAGTAGAGCGACGGTCAGTAAGATCCTTGACCCAATCAGCATCAGAATAAGCACAGAGGTCAAGGGTGGAGTGACCATGAAACATAGTACGCTTGATATCGCGGAGAATGTGAATTACTGCAGCATAGTGTGTAGAGTGGGGAGTAGCCAAGAATTGACTCACCAAATGGACAGCATGAGCAATATCAGAGCGGGTTACAGTGAGATAGACTAAGCTGACGATAGAGAAAGAAATTTTTGAGAGGTGTGCCATCCAAGGGAGTAAGGCGAGCATTTATTTTAAGGGGTGTAGAAACAACTTTAGTGTCAGTCAGGCCAGCACGAGATAAAAAGTCAGAGACATACTTGGCTTGAGAGAGATAATAACCAGTGGAATCATAAGAGACCTCAAGGCCTAGAAAGTAGCTCAAATGACCAAGATCCTTCATCTCAAAGTGTTGGTGGAGGAATTGCTTGAAATCAGAAATGCCAAAGTGATCATCCCCAGTAATGATTATGTCATCAACATAGAGTAGAAGAAGAATCATACCCTTATCAGAGCAGCGGATAAATAATGCTGTATCATGGGGATTGGATGAGAAGTCAAACTGATGCACAATACTGCTAAACTTGGCAAACCAGGCTCAAGGAGCTTTCTTAAGACCATATAGAGCGCGACGAAGAAGGCAAACCTTGTTAGGAGAGTCTGAATAACCTGGAGGTGGTTGCATATAGGCTTCTTCAGTAAGATCACTATTTAAAAAGACATTCTTTACATCCATCTGAAAGAGAGGCCACTGATGAACTGCAGCAATAGTAAGAAGACTGCGAACAGAGGTAATACAAGCAACAGGGGCAAAAGTCTCCTCATAGTCAATCCCATATTCCTAAGCATATCCCTTGACAACAAGACGAGCCTTATACCATTCAATAGTGCCATCAGATTTGGTCTTGATCTTGTAGGCCCATTTACAACCAATGATAGATTTACCATGAGACAAATCAACCAAATCCCAAGTGTGAGTCTTCTCAAAAGCCTGAAGTTCCTCTATCAATGCTTGCTGCCAAAGAGGATTAGTACATGCCTCACGATAGGTATGAGGCTCATGAAGGGAAAACATAGCTGAAAAACAAAAATAATCACGCAAATGAGCAAGAGGTGCTCTTACCTTGTTAGATCGACGAAGTGGGAGGGGAGGAGTCTGATCAGTGACAAGATCCACGGGCGGTGCAGGTTCTTGGGGAGAAACCGGAGAGTCAGTAGGAGGAGTAGCAAGAGGAAGGTCATGAGTCTGATTAAGGACAAGATCCACAATTGGTGGAGGGGCTATAGGAGCAGCAGGAGGAAGGTTAGGAGTCGGATCAAGGACAGGATCCACAGCTGGTGGAGGGGCTAGAGGAGAAACTGGAGAATCAACAGGAGGGATAGGAAGAATTGGAGAAGGGTCTGGAGAAGTATCATGAGGAAACAAAGGCAGTGAGGGATTAGTAAAAAAAGAAAGGGTGGAACAAGCTTTAAACTTGGAGAGCTAAGGATGGAAGACGGTTGATGGTGTAGACAGCGGTGAGGGCGGCTTCCCCCCAAAAAAGTTTAGGACATGAGGTAGCCGCCCTCATAAATGTTCAGGACATGAGGCAGAAATGAGGAAAGCCCTAACAGAGTCAAGTATGTGGCGGTGTTTGCGTTCAGCCTTACCATTTTGTTGAGATGTTCCTGCTCAGGAATGCTGAATAATGGTACCTTGTGTGTGAATGAAATCAAGAAATTGAGAGTCTCTATATTCCATGGCATTATCAGTGCGGAAGATTATAATGGCTTTTAAAAATTGTGTGGAGATCATTTGGACAAATGTGTAATAGATTTGAGCTAATTCAGAGCGATTGTGCATGAGGTAGATCCATGTATATCGAGAAAAATTATCAACAAATATGACAAAACATTTAGATCCACCTACAGTAGCAGTGGGGCTAGGTTCCCAAATATTAGAGTGAATCAAGTCAAAAGAGGCATGAGAAAAAGAGTCACTATTATTAAAAGATAAAGCTGGTTGTTTGGCCAACTGACAGGATACATAGTCAACTGAATCATGTTTGACTTGACCCAAGAAACCACTAGAAATTAAAGAGCGAAGTTTTTGAACTGACACATGACCTAAACGCAAATGCCAAGAACTCAAAGGAAAAACAGAAGCAGTATGAGCAACATGAGACGGAGGGGTTGTCGGTGTAAAAGGTAGGTGAAGTGAAGTGAGCTTGAACATTCGTCCCACTCTACGGCCTGTCCCAAGAACCTGATTCGTCCGAGGATCCTGAGACTGTAGAGGAAACCTTATAAGAGGTAGACATAAATTGTTTGACCATGGTAAATACCAATGGTCCTAACTCATTAACCGGAACAAATAAGAGAAAGGGATCAGAGGGTGATTCTTCAGGCAGCAGCTGCAACAGAGTGATTAACAGGCCTTGGAAGAATGCCTGATTGACTTGGCTTGGGAGGCTTGGTAGGGTATTTGTAGACAATGTGACCAATCTTGTGATAATACCGACATTGGATGGTTGGGTATTCAGAAAAAATATGTCTCTACTTATGACAGTTTTTGCAGTATTTTGGACCATTCTTGGATGAGGAAGAGCTCGAAGGACGTGCAGCAGTAGTAAGGATTGCATCAGGGTGATGGGGTTGAAGAGTGCAAAGACGGGTTTCATGAGAGAGAAGCTGACTCATAGCAAATTCCATAGTAGGGAGAGGGACCTATTGAAGCAAAGCAGCACGAACTGGTTCAAACTCAAATGTCAAGGCCATCAGAAACTGGATAAGACGGAACTGATCTCGTTTAGTAGCTAAGATTGTTGCATCTGCATGATCCTTGACAATATGGGCAGACTGCTCCAACTGATCCTAAATAAACTGCATACCAAAAAGGAACTCATTGATCGGTTGTTTGGGCGCTTGTTTCATATTGATAAGAACCCCAAATTTGATACTCGTGAAAGAGGCCAGCAATGGTATAATGATGACTTAGAAGATCCCAAACATCCTTAGCATTTTCATAATGATCAAATTGCTGATGAATGGAAGATACAGTAGAGTGGTGAAACCAAGTGATGATTTGGTGATTCTTGCAATCCCAGTCTTCAAGACGATCAGCGAACTTCGTATCGTCTTCATCCTTAGAACGAACAGGAGCTTAGATTTCACCTGTGACATAACGCCATAAACGATGGCCTTTCAAGAAACTACGCATGTCTTAGGACCACATGATGTAGTTGTGCCCATTGAGAACAGTAGTAACAGTCTTGGGAAGTTCAGCTTTATCCATTGGAAATAGATAAAAATTGTAGAAAATACCTGAAAAAGACAACAAGAGAAAAACACAAAAAGTGGGTAAGATTTTATTTTTTTTAATTTTTTTTTATAACAGTAGCTAGGGTTGACGTTAGTAGCTCACGAAGCAAGTTGCGGGCGAGGGTCGGGTTAGGTTATGGGTCGGCTTGGGTCGCGGCTCGGCTTTAGGGTTGGCTCGGGTAGCGGCTCGGCTCGGGTCACGGCTCTGATCGGCTCGGTTTGGGTTTGAAGCGGTTTTTTTTTCTTTTCTTTTCTCGTCGAAATTATTGTCGGCGCGTGGCGGCGTGTCGGAGCTCCGTTGGCCACAAAATTTTGGGGTTTGACAGATCTTTGGATGAGCTTTCTAACGGTAGGTAGCACGGTGAGATTAGAGCATTGTAGCGGCGGCGAAGAGGGTTTAAAGTTACGGATTGTGCAGGAAATTCCACGGCACGTGGCGGCGGTGGGTCTGAACAGGTGGTGCGGAAACTACTGTGCCAAAAACTTAATTTGGCTCTGATACCACGTTAACTTTAGAGAGAGAGAAACACAGAGAGACAGAGAATAATCTTTGTATTGAGTATTCTAAATAAACATATACAGCTAAAAGAATATATATAGACCTAAACTAGGGATAATATAATAAATACGTAGGAAACCCTAGTCTAGTATAATAACAATGTTATATACATATGTTTACAAAATTTATGTTATTTTATTTTTATGGGAATTTCCCTCTACAATTTGGTGATAAGCTTGGATTCACGTAAAAATTTCTCATTTTTTTTATTTTTTATTTTATACAAGTGCTTTGCCCTAGTTTCCATACCTTATTTGCTCTTTGATTTTTATCGTTTTAGATTTAATTTCTTTTGTGTGTGTTAGAGATCTATTTTATGAACTACCTTTAAGAATATCAAGTAATATAGAGAAAAGCCAGCCATTAGGTTAGGCGTTTTTGGGGTCTAACCCTTTCCCAAGACATACCTTAGCTCCGAACCTAGTAAAACTAGTTATTTTGTGCATGAAGTCATATTTATGGTTTCAGAAACTATAAACCAGGTAGCGACTCCTTATTTTTCTGCTTTAAACCCTAAAAAGGTTCAATAGCACGAACCACCCCATAAGGTGCCCCAACGGCATCTCACACCAAGTATCCTGCCAAATCTTGAAAAAGATATTCATCCTTCAAAATAATTCCGAACATTTAATTAAACATATGCTAAATTACAAATTACATTCTCTAACTCTAGCCAAATTTTACTTCAGTCCTCTAAATTTAAAGTGTTCTAATTTAATCCTTTAACTTTCAATTTAGTCCTTCCGCCAAGCTCTATCTAGATTGCATTATTAGACCTTGCGAAAACGACACCGTTTTGATATTTTTATATTAAAAAATATAGTTTTTTTTTTTTTTCCTAAAAAATAAAAAATTGAATTTTTTTAATGAACACAAAATCTCTCTCTCTCTCAAAGAGTTGTTGTTAAGGGTGAACAACAACCGATGGAAACCAGTCGCCTCGATGCTATTGAGCTGCTTCGACCGCCAGGTGAAAGCTTAAAAGATGCAAGCATTAAACCAAGCTGTTGATCTAAGCTCCTCTCTAAGATCTCAGCATCGTCGACGACATGAAGTCTAGAAAGCCATCTCTCTCTCTCTCTCCCCGAGGATGTGAGATTGTGTCATTTGTGGGTAAGGTTAGTTGATTTGTGAATGAGTTTGATTTAAAATAGGGATTTTGTATTTTGGGGCTTTCAGAATGAAATTGCTGGTGGTAGATTGTGGGTTTTGGTTTAAATTTGTTTTCATGGGGAGATCGCGGCTCAATGGGTTTGATGGTGTAGACACCTCATTTTGCCACCTACATTTCAATTATAACGTGCATGGGGCTTTACGGACCAAAAATTCAAAAAACAGACCCTGACACGGAAATCTGTGCACATTTAGGGTTTTTGGTCCCAGTTTTTTCTGGGCATCCGATTGATATAAAAATACATTCACACGAGTCGTTAGGTCAACACGATCACAATGACACGACTTGCACTCGATTTGGACTTCGGGCGTTTCGGCATGGAAATTCGTGCATTTCTAGGGTTTTGGCCCGATTTTTCTCGGGACGTCCGATTGACACCAAAATAATTTTAAATGAGTCTTTAGATCAACACGATCAAAATGATGCGTCATGCACTCAAATCGGACCACAAACGAGAAAGTTATCGCTAATCGAAGTTTTAACGCTTCGAGTCCACGTTAGCTTAAATATGCATACATACATAGGATTATATCTCACTTATGCATGCCAAAAATACTTTTGGAAGGGTAGAAAAATCAGTTTTTCTGCCCATGCACGTTCCACAATGTATGGCCAAAAGAGGTAAGTTGAAAAAAGTCAAAAAAAGAATGTTTTAAATAACCCAAAATGGAGTGCCGGACGGCACTCTAATTTTTCAAAACAGTGCCGGCTGGCGCTCAAATTTTTAGGCTGGCACTCAAAAATTTAATTCAAGTGCCAGCCAGCACTTGGATTTTAAAATATAGTGTCGACCGGCACTGTGTCCCTGGACCCATTTCTGCACTTTTTTTTGTCTTTTTTTCAGCAAAGGGGGACAAAGCATGGTTGGCATGCACGTGAGGCAGCTGGTGGGGGGCAAAAAAGCAACCCCTTCCACCCCTCTTTGACCCTTTCACACCCTCCTTTCTCTATAAATACAACCATGGTCTTCATGGCAAGGGGGTTGGAAAGGGTAGAGAAAAATTAGAGAGAAATAGGGAGAGTTTTCAAGAGTGTTTTGAGCAGAAAAATTCTTTGAAGCAAACCTTCCTCTTCAAGGTTCTAAAGCTCTTGAAGGTTGAGAAATCTTTTAGATTTAACTCACCCTTCATTATCTTTGGAACCAAGACTTGGAAAATATTTGCACTTAAGCTTTCTTAAACCAAAATTTCTCTCCAAAAGTCTTAAAGGTTTTGAAGGTTGAAAATATCATTTTGATTTGGTTCACCCTTCATCATCTTTACAACTTAGGTTTGGAATTATTTTTCCACCAACCCACATACTCAAACACTTCTTAGGATTACCCATACAACCCACAAATTGTATACACATCCTTAAAGTCATTGAGTCACAAAGCTCACAACCACACAAGTTGTGAAGCACATACTTGATTTTAATTTTGTTTTGCATGCGGGTTAGTTCTCTAACCCTTATGATTTAATTTTTGTGTGCTTACATTATGCTTTAATTTATTGTTCTTACATTATGTTTTAATTTCTTGTGTTTATATTTACAAGTTCATTATGATTATGTGTTTAAGCTTACAACTATAACATGAACATCATATTGCAACCAACATAATAACAACACGGACAATTAAAATTAATTTGTTTGCACAACATACACATACATGCATTGACATTACAACATGCTTGGCCATTTTTAATATAAGAGGACCGATGTAAATCGGGCAAAATGGGGTGCCTAACACCTTCCCATTTTGTAACCAAGCCTCCGAACTAAAACCTTGGTTTGCATACATAGTGCCTTACAACAACATTTTATTTTCTTTTTACATAGATTGTAACTAGGAAATTCATACAATATTATTTTCTTAGATTGTATTCTAGGGGAATTTTATTTGTAACATTTACACACATTATTTCATTTAGCAATTGTACAAATTCTAAAATGGAATAAAAGGGGATTACATTACTCTTATCTTTGGAATTTCTTAATTTGTCCTTTAAAATAAATTAAGTGGCGACTCCACAAACAACATGTCACATCGACTTTCAACCTCGAGAGTCGATTAAAACATTAAAGTTTTCATCCCATCATTTGAGACACGCTACCAATTTAATTTCCAAACCGAAACCAAAATCACATGAAACCAATTTTGGGGTTTTCTCTTCGGGTTTGAGAAAAGGGGCGAGGTTCTCACAGATGGTGAGGGAGGCTTGCTTGGTGGTGGGTTATGGGTTTTGCTTTTGTTGGTGGTGTGTTGTATATATCGCTTCTTTGAGGTCCATAGGCTCTTCCGGGTGTGATAAAGATTAATACAAAAGTTGCACTATGGATAATGCCTTTGCTCTTGTTGTGGTGGCTGCCAAAAATGACTCAAGTTCAATATATCTTGCAAGGTCAAAGAAATTAAACACATTAGATCTTGTTGTGGCTATGGAAGTAACTATCCTTTGGGCCTTTCAAGTTGCAGAGCTTCACAAGTTCCCACTTATCATTGAAAGCGATGCAAAAGTTTGTATTGATGTTCTCTCTAATGTCCAGCTAGATTTTCCTTGGGCTATTGTGTCCTACTATCATGATATCATTTATTTTTCCAGAAAATTTGCTAGTTGTGCTTTTAATTGGGTTAGAAGGGGAGCAAACTCAGTAGCTCACAACCTAGCTGAATATGCTACTCTCTCTAAGTCCTTTACCTTTTGTAATATTGACCCTCTTCCTCCCTCAGTCAAAGAGGTCTGTATGAGAGATGTCATTTCTCTTTCTTAATAGAAATAGTTTCTTAAAAAAGAAAAAAAAAGAAAAAGAAAAAAAAGAAAAAAAAGTTTGGCATAGGAAAGATGGAGGAGCTTGTCGTGATTTTTGCTAGTGATTTGATTTTTTGCTTTTGTTCACGGTTTTATATTTTATTTTAGAAGTGTATGTTGCTTATTAATTTACTATGAATCAGTAAGATTTGCTGTATAGTATTAGTTATAAAAATCGGGATCCGAATCGTACGGATTGTATGATCCTATGATCCCACATACCGAAAAGGAGTCGGATTGGGGTAGGATCGCACACCCCAGTAGGATCGGATGTAGGATCGTGTAGGATCGTCCGATCCTATGATCTTACTCTGATCCTACTAAACCTGCTATTTGGGCCAATTTTTACTATGGGTTGATGAGAAGTACATGAGCCTAATAGATAAAAAGCTTCCAAATGATTAAAACCGGTCTTTTAGCCCAAAAAACTTGTGAAATGACGAAGAAATCCCTCTTTATTCTCAATTAAAATCCAGCCAACAATACAAATGTTTAGTGTATGATCAATGATGTATCCTTTTGGTTTAGGTGATGATGAGGGTATTAGAAATATTGAAAAAGGAAAAGACGTGGTTACAATGTTCGTAAATTTTTGGATAAATTGTGTTGAGAATTAAGCATATCTCTTTTATCAATATAGATTGTTAACATATGTATATAACATTATTATTATACTAGTCTAGGGTTTTTTATATATTTACTATATTGTCCTTAGTTTAGACCTATATATATTCTCTTAGCTGTATATGTTTATTTAGAATACTCAATACAAAGATTATTTTCTGTCTCTCTATGCTTCTCTCTCTTTAAAGTTAACATGGATGTAGCGAATAGCGATATATCAACCTTATGTATGGTATAAATTATATTATCTTGAAACAAAACTCTTTTTTATTTTATTTTTTATTGATATATAATATCATAATTCTAATGAACATTTAACATACAAAATCATTATTACCTGAGAGTTTAGAATAGTTATTAACTCTATAATTTATGAAGGGTAGGTGATCCTATTATGCTGTTGACTCAAGTCCAAAGGACCAACCTCGTGGCCCCTCAGCTCTCTCTCCCCGATCGCGAGGGTAAGGACAGGTTCATAATTTTCTTTGTGGCTGCATTATTAGTAGGCAATAGGCATCACTTAATACTAGCTTGGGAGGTGAATGCATTATGAATGATGAATTATATAACACAGAAAAAGGACGTGGATACAGTTCTAATTCAGTATTATAGTAATTTTCTATTCAGATTTCAATTAAGAGTCATAAATGAATTGAATTATGAAGTGATGTAAGCGACAATGTTGGGCCAGTGTTGACCACGTGGCAGACAGCATCCACTTCCCTTCAACGTGGGTCCCAGCCCAAAGTATGCATCCTTCATATTGGCCCATCACATGGGGCCACCACCTCCCATTTGCCATTTGATCATCAGATCAGTATATGAATATGATACCCATTAACTTAGCAACCCAAAAAAAAAGAGGGTATATGATACCCTTACCCGATGAAGAAATTCGATGTATTACAAAAATGTGTATAACTATAACCTTGATAATTTATTAAAATAAAAAATATCAATTTTGATTAAGAAGGTTCTATATTTTATTTAATTTCACTTACAAGTTACAAGGATATAAATATAATATACAAAGGTAGATGTCGGCTGCATGTTATTCTTGGACTTGGCTGCGGTAACTTTCGGTTTAATTTGTTTTTCACATTTATTTTGTCAAAGGTTATCCATTTTCCCATTGTTTCTAGTACTCATTAGATGTATACACTATGATTAATTCAACCATACTCATAGTTAATATATAGTATGTGTTTATTGATTAATTTCTGCAGCATGTTTATGGAGTATATATATCGTTAAATTTAAATCAAAAGCAAATGAAAGAGGTACTAGTTTCTTACATTTAGAAGCAAAAAATCTTACAACCATCTACATGGGTATTGGAGCACTATCCTTCCAATATTAATATAAGCAATTTGTTGGATATATATATGCATGATAATGATAAAATATAGAGCCATTTAAAGTGATTCTTGACTTCAATAAAATGTTCAAAAGATATCAAAAAGAAGAGATTAGCTTAAAGCCTTAAACCTAGATCCTTCGATCTGCTGATATTTTCCTTTTTCTTTTTTCTTTTTCTCTAAATACATTAATACATTATCCATATATATTCAATACGTGTACTTTTTTTTTTTTTTTTTTTACTTTATTCCAGTACCTAGAATTTATTGGTGAAGGCTTAATTGGGATCACTATTCACTACAGTACTCTTAGCTGTTCTTCAAGTGGAATCCTATGTACTCCGCGAATAGTATTCCCATTAAGAAGAAGTTCATATTTAGAATGAATTCCCAAATAGTATCCTATGTCCTCCACAAATATTGCTCTCATAACAAAGTTTTTTTTTTGGGTGAATCAGTACAAAGTATTTAATATTGTAGATATAATGATCTCGATTTGGCTTGAATCCATACTCTAGTGCACTAGATCTGATACGAAACAAATTAACACGTATACATTATTGACAATATGTTGGTGTCATGTCCAGTCCAGTCATCTCATATATATAAATATATATATATATATATATATATATATATATATATATATATATCTCATATATATATATATATATATATCATTTACATTATAACTGCTCTGTCTTATTACTATATAACAATTCCATTCACCTTATACTCATTTTGATCTCACCAATTAAACAATGAACAAAATCATCAAAAAACATGGAACACTACCATTGGTGAAAATCATGTAAGTAACTGCTGTGGACTTACGCTAAAATACTTGCAAAAGAAAAAGGACTTACCCTAATTAAAAAGAAGTTTAAATAATTAAGTGAATGATGATTAGAAACGTAGTATGAAAGCCATCACCGATTTGCTTGCGTACATGTAGCTAGCCGACTAGCCGTTGTTGTTATAAGCTTAATGCTAAACGACACGGTGCCCAATACAAACGCGGCTATATTTAAAGCCCTTTGTCTGCGGCCTTCGATCTTTGGAACCACCCTCCTACCCTCCTCTATTCTTTGTATTCTCTTTGGCTTTATTTCCTGTTTATTAATAGTTTAATTTTCTTAAACATGCAATGCCCACTTTGGTCAACCTGACACCTTCCATGCATCTCCACAGTTGGGTCAACCTAACACCTTCTTTAAAGGAAGCTAATTTCCTACAACCTTGTCTGCCAGGAATATCATACTGCACAGCTGCGTGGCACTAGCCTATTTGCCCACTTATTACTTATATATGCAGCTCTGTGCATGTCCTGTGTAATTAGGAAAGCAATAACATCAGAAAATTTTGAGCTCTTTCATAATGAACTTTTCTAATAATTGTGATTAAATTATTATATATTAAAATTTTAAAGAATTTACAAAAACACCTAGTAGTTAAAAAATAAAAAGAGAAGAAAAAATCGCTAGATGAATCTTTCTTTTTTACTCACGAAGGAGATAGATGATTAGAATTGTTGATGAGACTGATAGTGAGAGAAAGATGCATGGAAAAAGGATTAACATGTAGTTTCATTACATACGTTCACACCAGAAAACCCTACGCAATTATTGTTTTTTTTGCTTCGTTAAATTATATGTTACAATAAGTCTATTGGGAGGTTTATATAAATAAATTAATTTTAGGTTAACCATAGTCTAAGTCTAGGTGTGTACATAGTTAATTAGAGTGTACAGTTATAATAATAATACAAGTTGTAGTGGGTTTTAGAATGGTTTTAAAAACCGGACCGGGAAGAGAACCGAAAATAAGAGTGGTTCCCGTATCACTGGTCTGACCAGGGTCCGACCGGTGGTCGAACTGGTGACATCATAAATTAATTAATTAATAATTATAAAATAAAATAAATGAATATATAGCAAATTACATATAATAAGAAATATTTACATTTTAAAATGTTTTTTATATGAGTTTTCACAACATATATTAAGTTAAGAAGATAAAAAAAAATGTAATTAATATTATAAAAATAATCATACTTAAAAATTAAAACATATAATAGAAAATAATAAAATAAATTATTTAACGTTAACAAAAAAGGAAAAAAAAAAATCAAAACAAGCCCACACCACATGCACGGCCCACATTCAGTCATCACAAATTCACATTATACACCCCACTTTAACTCCACTTCATATCCATTTGGTGGGATGTCAAAATACAAAGAATATAAGTTGGCGTTTTGGAGCATATCCATTTGAAGATGTTTGGATTCAACATCAAATGCTGCAAAAAGATTGTTATTTGAGCTATTCCTCCTCTTTTGCTCAAAACTACAAGGTTTTGGCATCCTATTCCGAACCGGTCTGGAACCGGTCAAACCAGTCCGGTTCACGGTTTTGTTGGTTAAACCACCGGTTTCCGGTTTTTCTTGATTTTTGATGAATTTTCGGTTTTTAAGAAGAACCGGACCGGATTAGAGTTTGGTTCACAGTTGAACCAGCCGGTCCGGTCCGGTTTTTAAAACCATGGGTTCTAGTTAACTTAATTGGTAAAGTCTCTTATTCTTAAGCAAGAGACCTGAGTTCAAATTCTGCCTACACCAAAAATTAATTGGTGTCTTGATTTGATGATAAAAATAATTATGATGAAACAATGATCATAAGTTTAAATGCTATTGTAATTATTAAAAAATAAACAAGTTCTACATGTTACTCATATAGTCATATTTATAACAAAGGAATAAAGACCTACTTTGATACCATGAATACAAATTTTTTATTCTATTTTTTGTGTTCCACTTTATATTCGACCAATTACAATTCAATATATATTTTTTTTCTTATAAAATAACTAAGATTTAAAATAAAAACAAATCAAATGCAATTTGACACAATTATAAAAGTTACTAAATAGAGCATATTCATTCCTTATAAAATTATAGAAGCTACTAGATATATAATGACATAAATTATCTTAAAAAAAGAGAGAGAAGAAGATAGTAACATAAATTGATAGAAACAATATTGATAGGTGGATATTTGATTGACGAGTACACACGGCACAGAAGTAGGTAGGCTCCAGGAAGCTCCTTTAACTCCGGCTCGTAGCAAAGTTTTCTTCCTTTGTTTGACCCCACGCACTGCCACCCACCTTCCTCTCTCTTTATAAACACATCCAAACCCTCTTAATTAAGCACCAACCAATAATAGAAATGGACTCAGACACAGATCTAGACCTCAGCTTCACCAGCTCCACCACCACCACCACCGACTTCACTTGCTCAAGCGCTCGCACAAGCAGCTTAGCACGTTCCAGCCTCACTCTCAGTTTCAACGAATCCCGTCTCTCCACTCTCCACCCCCATCCCCACCGCACTTCAGACCCACATTGGTCAGCCATCAAAGCCGCCACAAACATCTCCTCCGACGGTAAACTCCACCTCCGTCACCTCAAACTCCTCCGCCACCTCGGCACAGGCAACCTCGGCCGTGTCTTCCTTTGTCACCTCAGAGACTTTGACCACGCTAGCTTCGCTCTCAAAGTCGTAGACAAAGACTCCCTCACCTCAAAAAAACTGTCCCACGTCCAAATGGAATCTGACATTCTTTCTATCCTCGACCACCCTTTCCTCCCCACTCTCTACGCCCATTTCGACGTGTCTCACTACACATGCTTCCTCATCGACTATTGCCCCGGCGGAGACCTCCATTCCCTCCTCCGTAAACACCCAAATAACCGCCTACCTCTTCAGTCTGTCAGATTCTTCGCCGCCGAGGTCTTGGTAGCGCTCGAGTATCTACACGCTCTCGGCATTATTTACCGAGATCTCAAACCGGAAAACGTTTTGTTACGTGAAGACGGCCACGTCATGCTTTCTGACTTTGACTTGTGCTTCAAAGCCCACGTGGTCCCCACCTTCACCACGGAGTTTGTAGCCGAGCCAACGACGGCGTTTTCCAGATCATGCGTGGGTACACACGAGTACTTAGCGCCAGAGTTAGTCTCCGGAAACGGTCACGCTAACGGCGTGGATTGGTGGGCGTTTGGGGTTTTCATTTACGAGATGTTATACGGGACGACGCCGTTTAAAGGAGGGAGCAAAGAGAGCACGTTGCGCAATATAGCATCAACCAGACAGGTCAGGTTCCACGTGGCGAAAGAGGAAGAGAAAGGGATGGTTGAGGCAAGGGATTTGATACAGAAACTGCTGGTGAAGGATCCCAGGAGAAGACTAGGCTGCACCAAAGGTGCCACCGACGTTAAACGACACCCGTTTTTTGATGGGATCAAATGGCCGTTGATCCGGACCTATACACCACCTGGGTTCGTGAGGAACGTCAAGAGGCAAAGCGGGTTGTCGTTGTGGTGGAAGAGATTTGGGTTCTTGTTGAAAAATAAGAGGAGTAAATGTAATTCAAATCATAGTAATAGTAAAAGCCATTACTATCATTACATGGATAATAATAAAAATAACAGTAATAATAAGGCTAGGAAGTATTCCATGTAATTTTTTTTTTGGGTATCTTTTGTATGTTTGATAGGAGTGAAGTTTGAGATTGAGTATGGATCTTATAAAAATAGATAGTGAGGAGTAACAAAGTTTACCAATTTTGTTAAGAGTTTTTATGTTTATGAAATTAACCACTATTTTTGAATATGTGGATATAAGTGATGCATCTTCCAATTTTAACAGCTAGACTTTAGTATTTTATAAAAATAGCTCAACTAGGTGCTTGCTCAGAAATAGCTCAAGTTAAAGAGCTTAGAAAGTCTTTTACATCTAAAACATCAAACATTGCTAAAATTTCTAAGCAAACTAGGTGTTTGCCAAATGTCTAATTTATGTTAAACTGCCAAATAGCACTATATTTTAAGAAATAATTTCGTGATCTAAATAGTAACTTCTTCAAATATTTAGGACATGCTCCACTTCTAAGAATTATACTCAGAGATGTATCAGATTTAAGAGATTCAACAAGAGTTCATAATACATTGTGTGGATGACCACTTGAACAAATAAGTTTATATATCATCTCTTCTTTATATTTATTTGTCTTCTCTTCCTATTTTATTTTATTTTATTTATTTTTTATTTCACAATATTTTTCAATTTCAGCATAACTGTAATTTTTGGAATTGGGAGATTAAACTTGATGATAGGCAGGATAAACACTATGGATGTGCTTGGTGTAAAGTTTTAGGCCCAATGGGCTGGATCAAACTAACTCTCTCTAATTTTGAACTTGAAGGAAGAGGTGTATAGACAATAGACTAAGAGAATCATATGTTGCTGCTCAATAATCCAATAGGCCAATTTTGTTTTTTAGTAGGAGAAGTCCATTTTAAATTCTGATCTGCCAGATTTATCCAGTTGTGAGGAAGTTAGTGATGGGTACTTGGCTGGCTTTCTTATAAAACGATTTTTTTTTTTTTTTAAAAACAAGGGCAAAAGAAACATCTCACTTGCTGAATTGAGATATGAGATTTCAACATCAGCAATGTGTTTAAAGAGAGGAGTGTTCCTACTTAATTTATTAAGGAGTGGATGAAAGTTATTATGGGCTTGGTCTTAAGCCCATCTTAAAAGGAATACTTTCAAAATGTAATGATTTATGGACATTGTAAAGCCTAAGGGTTTATTTGTTTGGAAAGAAAAATTGGAGGAAAAGAGGAGAGAGGAGAAAAATGGAGGGAAAGAAGGAGTTTTCTACTGTTTGGTTGGTTGGGAAGGTAAAATAGGAGAGAAAACAAGTGGGGCTGAGAGTTTTCTCTCGCGGCCCAAAATTTATTTTTCCACCCAAATTGGAGGGAAAACATGAGGGGGGAGTGCTTGAAGTCAAATGACTTCTTTGCCCCCCTAACTTAACTTAACGTTGTTTTTATTATTTATTTATTTTTATTTAAGTATAGCAAACCCTCATTTACTTAAAAGAAGAAAAAAAGAAAAACAAACCAAAACGTGGATAGGAGAAAATTAGTATTATACTATGTAAATTGGGGACATAATAGTAGATTTCTATAAACTACATATTATATTCTCTCCTTTTTCATCTCAACCAAACAAAAGAAAATATATACAAATATTCTCTATCCTCCCACTTTTCTTTCTTCCTATTCAAATAGACCCTAAAGGTGATCTCTTATGACTTAGTTATTTGTTTTGTAGCAGAGATTGGCCTTCTTTTTTATTGATGTTCAAAATTGGCAAAACTTTGAGATAAATTTGTTGTTCTTATTGGCTAGACCTAAACTTAGCCAACCTTTTTAGCGTTGGGATTATATTACAATTAGAGAATTTGTTGTATTTGAGCACATATAAGTCTTAGCTAGCAAAAATCAAGGAGAGTTTGTGACACTTGAGTCAATGCATAAATCAAGGAGAATTTGAGACATTTTGATTAGTACAGAAATCAAAGAGAATTTGTGACATTTGGATTGATGTAGAGAAGTAGCACATACATACACAAGTGAAGAATATTTGGTATTTTCTCTAGGGAGAGTTATTAGGTGCTACAACTCAAGACAAATAAAGATCACCAGTGAGTGCGTATTAATCTTTAAGAGAGAATATATTATTTTATTTGCTGAGGATCTAAAGTTATACATAAATTTGTGAAATATTTTTTCTTATGGGGAAAATCAATGCCATTATTTTAAACAATGGCAATGTGAAGTTGAGTCACTACAAGAAAAAAGATTAATTGCAACGAAATTTTTTGTTGCAATAAACTCTGTGGTAATAGATTTTAGCCGTTGCAATAAACTCTGTGGTAATAGGTTTTCACAACAAAATATGTCATTGCAATAAATATCATATATTGCAATAAGATTTTTGTTGCGATAATTTCATTTATTACCACAACTAGTTCGTTGCGATAAGGTATTGCTTCAACCATTTCGTTGCAATAAATTATTTTATTTTATTTTATTTTATCAGCATTAATTGTTGATATTTCTATTTGTCACCGGTCCTGTTTAATAATATAAAAACTAAATAAATAGCAACATTCACAAAATCAAGAAATCTACAAAAAGATAGAAAATTTATAACACTTCACAATATTAATAACTACAACTTCTACATAAAATTCATAAGTACAAAAATAATCTCCCGTCTAAGTTTAAGTCATTAATGGATACAAATTCATGGATTTACAACAAACACAAAATTCTCTTTGAGCTCCAATCCATGTTTCATCCATGTATCAATCAAAAGCCACGATATTGGTTACCTCCCTATAAAAAAGAAAAAAATTGTAAGAACTCAATATATAAACGTGTATATAACATGCTTATCAAAATTTGTACAAAACTATCCACATCAACTTTACTCAATAGATAAACAAAAAAGCAATCATTCTTTTAAGTCAAAATTTTCCAGAAAGAAGATCAAATACAAACTCATGTTAATTTTCACTTCCAAAGCATATAGTAGACTGTAGTAAAACCCATACTCATGAAATAGCATTTGAACTTAATGGCAATATTGTGTAGCAGACACAAGAGGCCCATATAAATGCATGAGAAAAACATGCCAATATTGAAACAGATCACCAATCTCTAAAGTAAATGTTACTATTGGTCAATTTAAAAAAAAAAAAAAATTATGTGGATAAATATCTGACTTAAGGTTGTTAAAATTGAAAATTCATTTGTTTAATGGAATTTGAATGCCACCTTTTCAGTAGTTATCAAGTGGAACTCATATCATGCATTTCACATTTCTTAAAAAAGACAAAATTCCAAAAGTAAGAACAATTTATGATAAGTATCATCTACAATTACAAAAAGACAATTGGTGGAAAAGAATTATTGAATATGAAGTAGGTGAAAGAACAAACAAATGTAGCATCCAAATCATGATCAATAACATGCAATAACATCTGGCAGAGGCCCATGTCCACAATATGTGGAGAATCCATATGATCAACTAAGGCCCTGCACTTAAAAAAACAGAATCAGAAGCAAAGAACCAAACACAATAAAACTCTTATATTTCTAATAAACTCTGTATCCCACATATGATCAATTATTACATTCCATTTTGCTTGTTGCGAATAACAAGGCCCACACAGCTTGTTGCTTATCAAATGAAAGGGGAAAAACTAATCTTAAGGAGGAAGTTGAAAATCATAATACTAAATGGTACTGCAGTTCTATATCTAGTGACAATTCATTGTATGACAACATTTCCAGCATTGCTTAAAGGCTATTAAATTGTAAATTCAATTCATAAAACCTGACAATTTTATATCAGAAATTCCAAATGGGGGAATCTTAAGGATTTATTTTTTGGAACACATACATCAACAAATGCAGGGTCAACAGTTGCATATTCATAAATCTTTTTTTTTTTTGGCATCAATAAGCAGGGGAAGAGCTTTCTCAGTAGATCAGTCATTGAGATGTACGTTTAAGCAATATTATACACATAACTTATGCTCATTCAAAGGACCATAGATGTCTGACGAATAGTTATAACACACCTAGCTCATAGTTTGAACTATTACAAGGAAATCTTTCAAAATGGATTGACATCAAACACAAGTTTTACTTCTCTAGTCATTAAACTGTTTTATCTCAGATTATCAAAAGAAGGATTGAAGGCATTGATCAATCAGAAGAGATGACATAAATGTGCATGCACACTCATGCGAGTTTAACTTGTTTAAAGCTTATAGTTTAGTGCTAATTCCTTGAAATTTTTTTAGCTACCCTATTATGATTAAAAGCTTATAGTTTAAAGCTCATAACATGTTTAAAATCTTACCACAGCTGCGACTCCTGTATTACAGAATTTCGGAATGCATATTCACCAACTACCCTTCTGATCCTGCCCTCGAAAGTTACCATCAAAGTAATCATTTAATGGATTTTTCTTTCCAATAGAGCTTGAGATAACATGGTATTAAATAGTAGTGATTTAATTGATAATTTTGAGTTAAGAAGAAAGTACCCTTTATTAAGGCAGTTTTGTATTTATCCTGATTACCAACAAAGTAAACATGAGGACAGCTATCAATGAGGAAAGGATCCCTGTCCACAAAAGGATAACACCCTGGAAGATAATAAC
Organism: Fagus sylvatica; assembly: GCA_907173295.1. Taxonomy (NCBI): domain Eukaryota; kingdom Viridiplantae; phylum Streptophyta; class Magnoliopsida; order Fagales; family Fagaceae; genus Fagus; species Fagus sylvatica. The sequence continues at coordinate 4,690,946 of OU015765.1, forward strand.
AACATGAATATTGATTAAGCTACACAAACAGAACTAAAACACAACTTCATAAAAAATTCACATTTTTCAAATTTACTCATTCAACTCTCCTGATTTCTTCAATGAATAATTTTGTCTAATATCAAATTAGTCAGCTGCTCAGCCTCTAAGAAATTTTCAGAGCCAAGCAACAAAGTGAACGAAAGAAAAGAAATCAAATCAATGACTAATCATTTTATAAAAGGAAAAAAATAAACATATAGCAGAAAGTATTATAGATATACCAAGAGTATTAGGTGTTGTCGGTGCCAAATGCCTCCACCTTAATGTCCTTTCCATGAATTCAAGTTTATCCTTTGTCTCTGAGTACTTCTCAAGATCATCTATGTTCTGTCCTGATGTTCCAAGAAATCTAAAAACCACAACACAGTAACACACCTTGTCAAAGTCTTTTTTATTTTTTTATTTTTGGGAAAGGGTGGATAATTAACATACTATGACCATCTTATACTTGATATTGCCAAGCTCAAAACAATGAGGGTTAGTACAAGACCTCAAAGTGTTATAAGCTGAAGACCTTGGGAAAAGACATCTATTCAATGGCTGAAAGGAAAAGGCATTAGCAACAAATCAAATGATGAAGATGATAATGATGTATATATGCTTTCAAGGACAGAGAATAAACCTGCTGAGGTATGGAGAAGTTAGCTGGGTCATCAGATCCTAGCATGATATCTAAAGGCAAACTAGCAGCAACCTAGAAACAAGTAAAATATAAGCAACTCCATTCCCAATGAGGGGACAAAAAGGAGCTAACTTAGCAAGCAAACTAAAGATAAGAACCTATGTCAACAAGATATCCAGCTCTTTAGTTGGCTCAAACAGCCTTGATTGATCCTTTGAAGCCAAATTCTGCATATTTTACTGTATATCCTTTGAAGATGTAAATATACATTAAAAGCCACAAAAGAGCAGACAAGCATTCTTGGTCAGCCCTGTTCACCATCCTTTCATATCTACTACAGCCTCTACTAAAATTACATTCCATGAATTCTTGGTCTACCTAATTCTAAAATCAATTGGCTCTAAAGTTCCTCAGCAAAGTTTAATGAACAAGCCATCCCACACTGTGTTACAAAATTTAATGACCAAGCCCAAACATTAACATGGAAACACAAGTATACTACCAAAAAAAAGATCTATAAATCTATTGAATGCAAAATCACATATCATTCCACACAGACTTGCACAAACCAATCCCTTAAACCATCGCCTAAAAAACAAGTCAAGGGTCACGATACATTCTTCTTTTCTTCTTTTTATTTTTATTTTTATTTTTTAATAAATCAATTGAGATATTTTATTCCACCATGGCCCAATTTTTTTCCCAGGTCAAGAGCACCAACTCAAATTTATGTCATCGAGGAAAAAAAAGCACCTTACACCCACAAAAAGTCTCGTCCTTAAAGATCCATTATTCTTAGATAACCATCAACATCATAAAATTCACGCATATATCAAATTCAAGACAAATAAATCCGTAACCCCAAAAGTAAATTCAACAGCTTCAAAAAAGCGTGTTTAAAAACAAAATTCTCATAGAAATCGGAATCTAAGACAGGAATGGACCCAAATCGATAAGCAAATCATGAAACTTTTAAAGAATTTGTAGCTTACCTAAGAAGGTGATTTTCCCAAATTTGTGTTAACCCTAGGGCGTTCGAAACGTATAAAGGGGATCGAATTCTCAGGCACAGTCTCCATGATGAGCTTCCTTTTAAGAAGATTCGAAGAAGGCGGCCTCGGAGGCAGTTAGCTCTTCAACTTCGCGGCTGTCGCCGGCAATTGCTTTGAATCGTAGGCTATGAAGAATTTGGATCGGAGGGCGGCGCGTTCTCCTTCGCCGATTTAGCATTCCGAGATGGCATTGGCTTGGCTGAGCTATGGCTCGGTGACAACAAAGGGTCCATGGAATGCGCTTCCCTCAAGATCGCATTCCGCGATTGCATGAAGTGCGCTTCATTGTGAGCAAGAATTGCAGAGAGTTTTACAAAGAGAAAGAGTGGAAATGAGAGAGACGGGATGAGAATAGACATTGAGAAAGAGAGAGAGAGAAAAGAGAGGAATTGATGAGGCGGGAGTGCGAAATTGCGTGCGAGGGATTTGGAAAAAAAGATTTTTTTCCTATTGCAACAAAAAGTTTTGTTGTAGTATAATTTGTTTTCTATTGCAACAAAAAGTTTTGTTGTAATATAATATTTTTCTTATTGGAACAAAATTTTTGATGCAATATTCACAACTATTGCTTCAACAGCTAATTTTGTTGCAATAAATTATATAAATCGATATTTTATAACCTATTGCATCAACTTATATTTGATACAATAAATTATCAGTTTTTTAAGTAACTATTGCAACGAAATTAAACTAAATGATGTAATAGTACGTATATTACCACAATAATCGCTTTTGTAGTAATAACACCTGTTGTAATAGGGATATTTTGTTGTAGTGAGTCTAGTCTAGGGAGAAAGACAAAAGCAATGGCATTGCCGGCCTGAGGAAATACCTAGAAGGATATTCATAGTTTCATAGTTTGATACGTTCGGAAAATGACACATAAGCAAATTGCAATCGTGATATCCAAAGATAGGTAAGCTTTTTCCTTTTGTCAAACATTTACCTTTGGGCAAAACTTAGATGCAGTACCTTACGTTTTGTTCATTAGGTACCCTCACTAAAATTCTGACACGTGGCTATTTAACTTTTTACACTAAACGGCGTTATTGATTTTTTTTTCTCTCTCTCTCATATGTACTTGGTCTCTCAGCTCTCTCTCTTTCTCATCTTAGCTTTTCTCTCATCTCTCATCACAGCTATCACCATTATAAACAACAACACCACCACCACCCCCAAAAACAACAACAACAAAACCAAAATCTAACAAACAAAAAACCAACCAAAAACATAATCTATGGGTTACTCATTTTGTTGAATCCCTTTATTTTGGTTAGCTTCCATCACACTAACACAGCCAAAATGGCGATGGTGGCCACCACCTACAAGCCTACTAAACCAAGACTCCTTATCTCACAGACATATTGACACTTTCTCAATTGGAGCTCCACACTCTCTCCCTCTGTTCCCCCTCCCCCTCCACCTTCCACCTCTGCCACCCCTCTCACCTTCTCCCTCCAAAAATCAACTGTTCTCAATTCAACGAATCCGTTGGGTCCCGCCACCAGACCTACTCTCACACCTCCAATTGAGAATCGCCACATTATCAATCACCTCAAGAACTTCCTCAACCAAGACCCTCACTTCGATTGCTTCAACCTAACCCTAACCCTTCCCTCCATCTCCTCCATCTTCATTGGTGAGGCGAAGCCTCCGCAAGACGCCAGGGAAGAAACCCATGAAGGGCAGCAATGAGACCCACGGCGTGGGTCTCGGATCTTTCCTTCATGGCTCTACTGTTGGTTTTGTTTCTTAGATTTTGGTTGGTTTTTTGTTTGTTAGATTTTGGTTTTGTAGTTGTTGGGGGTGGTGGTGGTGTTGATGATGGTGATGGTTGTGATGAGAGATGAGAGAAAAGCTGAGATGAGAAGGAGAGAAAAGTTGAGAGACCGAGTATAGATGAGAAAGTAAAAAAAAAATAAAATCAATAACGTCGTTTAGTGTAAAAAGTTAAGTAGTCACATGTCAAAATTTTAATGAATGTACCTAACGCACAGAACGTAAAGTACTGTATCTAAGTTTTGCCCTTTTACCTTTTATTTGTTGACGTTATAAATTCAAAAATAATTTAAAACATACTTATAAAATACGAGGACAGGGCAATTCGTCATTTTTAAGACATCTCATAAATTTGAAAGAAAGATAGTTCTTGTATTTCGCTTAAATCAAGTAATTAATATAATTATTTATATTTATAAACATAATTTTACTTTTAATAAAGATAAAAATAAAAATTAGAATTTTAACTCAAGTAAATTAAATTTCATATGAGAAATATCTATCCAAATGAATGATATACATTTATAATAAAAATTCATTATTTTACATAAAAATGATGTAACTTTATAGTACTTCCCCCTTTTATTTAATAAATTTTGGAAAAATTATATAAAAATATCCCAAATTTATACACTGTTTCAGATTAATTTCTAGGTTTTAATTTTGTCAATTAACATCTTAAATTATGAAACTGTTTCAATGTAAAGCTCTTGGATATCATTGTTATTCAATTCTGTTATTGTAGTAAAGAAAAATTGAAAAATATTGATACTTTTGTTGTTGTTGTTGTTTTTTTCTACTCTATTACTGCCGATCATAACAGAAAATAAATAAAGATAGACAAATATTTTATATTGAAACAATTTCATAAATTTGAGATTTCAATAATTCATAAAATTTAAAATTTATAACTTAATCTTAAATGTGGTATAAACTATAAAGCCTGCACATTTTAATGTCATCATTTTATTTGTGCTTTGAAGCAGGGCTCATAGTTTGTCTTTTATTAATTATAACCCACCCCGAATATGCGCTATAAATCTCGCTCTCTTTGCCTTTGTTTTATAACTCACTCCCCTTCCACTTTGCCTCAATCTTTTGATTTCAGTAACAATGGCAGACGAGGTGATTCTACTTGATTTCTGGCCTAGCATGTTTGGGATGAGAGTCAAAATTGCTCTAGCCGAGAAAGGAATTGAGTATGAGTACAAGGAGGAGAACTTATGGAACAAGAGCACTCAACTTCTGCAAATGAACCCGGTTCACCAGTTGATCCCGGTTCTCATCCACAATGGGAAACCGGTCTGTGAGTCCCTTGTCATGGTTGAGTACATAGACGAGGTGTGGAAGGACAAGTCTCCATTGCTGCCCACTGATCCTCACCAGAGAGCTCATGCCAGGTTCTGGACTGATTTTGTTGATAAGAAGGTACGCTTCTACAATTTCTGGGCTAACTTTATTGATAAAATAGTTTTAATATGTCATTGGCTAAAGAAGTGGGAAGAAATAAAAATTGAGGGTTCATGTTGACCATGTATGTGAGATCTTTCTCACACACAAGCAAGCTAGCATAGCCTAAGGTTTAAAGAAATTCTACTAGTAGACATACTATAATTAATTTGATTTGAAAATAATTATTTCCTCATTGTTCATTGTTTGGAAAGTGGTAATATAATATATTGGTGTAAAATGTAGGTGTTCGATGTGTCAAAGAGAATATGGAGCACAAAAATAGAAGAGAACGAGTCAACAAAGAAGGAATTGATTGAAACCTTCAAGATATTGGAGGGAAAGCTTCGTGACAAGCCTTACTTTGGGGGAGAAACATTTGGGTTTGTTGACCTTGCTCTCATCACTTTCTACAGCCGATTCTATTCCGCTGAGATGTTTGGCAATTTCAGCATAGAAGCAGAGTTCCCCGAAATTAATGCATGGGCTAAGAGGTGCATGCAAAAGGACACTGTCGCCAAGAGTATTCCTGACCAAAAGAAGGTTTATGAGTTTCTTGTGCAGATGAGGAAGCAGCTTGGCTTGGACTAGGTCACCAGAGTAATGTGGTTGGGCCTCAGTGTGGAAGTGTTAGCAAATATGGCATGATTTTGGATGGTGTTGTAATAATGTTTGTTGCATTTTGCATTGTTTTAGTTTGGGCTTGTGTCATCTGCGTCTGTTGTCCTGGTTAATTATACACTTCGATGTGCCTGCTGAGTGTTATAACTTATATTTGAAGGCAATGACAGACCAATAAATTTATATTTGAGGTCGAGTTAAAACAATGGTGAATAATTTTATATATATATAAAAGTAACAAGCTACATAAACCTAATTTAAGGGTCTTTTAATAGCACTCATACAAGATTGATTTTGAGCCCATAATATGAGAAAGATCCCCCAAACAAATATAGATACACCATGTTGATACCACATTTTTTCTGGCCTAAACTTTGTAGGAAATTTACCATATTGGCGCTTAATGATCATATATGAGTGTTGAATTGAAGAATTTTATGAATTTATAGTCAAACTCTATTATTTTTGTTGATCTGCAATTGCAATCAAGATGGCTAAAATCATGAAATTTCCTTTAGTTTGACTATTTATAGGCAATGATTGAGCTTGAGTTGAAAGAGATATCATGAAAATATGAAAATTTTCAATTTCGATCAAGATGCTATATCCTACAAACACATGTAGGTAAAATCTTTCATCTTCTTCATTTTTAAGCAGTGATGATAATTTTAGGATGCATGATTGAATTTAGATTTAATTTGAATGATTTTCACATGACTTGGTTGATTACTTTTTAATGTGCAATTAGAAGCATGTTAGGGTGCTACACACACTGTATAAAATTATAAAATGATGAATGTACTAATTTTCGTGAAGAGATGAAATTCACATCTTTGCTCTAAAAGGATCGACTCTTGGGTATTAACCAGAGTGCCAATGTGGCAAACTAGAGTGCTAATTGGCACTTTGGTTCTAGTTTTAGGGTGATACACACACTTCATAAAATTATAAAATGATGAATGTACTAATTTTCGTGAAGAGATGAAATTCACATCTCTGCTCTAAAAGGATCGGCTCTTGGGTATTAACCGGAGTGCCAATGTGGCAAACTGGAGTGCCGATTGGCACTTTGGTTCTAGTTTTGCGAAATTGTGCAGAATCCTTGTTTCTGCTATTTTGTGGTTTTTTGTTTGCTACATCTTATTTTTCTAGACAGATGTAATGTTTTTCAAGTGGCTTAAATGACTTGTTTGGATATGATATGCATGCTTGTGGATGTTCATTACTTGATGATTAATAACTATGTATCTTCTTTATTTGCATGTGTTGTTTGATGATTGAATGTTGAGCTATGTAAGTATGGTTTGTTTGGAGTCGTGAACTATAAAATGTTGGACCCTTAGAGACTGACCTAGATCACGTTGGATAAGTGTGCTACAACTTTAAGATTGCAAACCCAAGTGTAGGTTGTCGCGAAGTAATAATTTCTCGGAAGTCCGAGTGTCGAACCATAAGGATGGGTGGGACAAAGAACACTGATAAAATAAAATAAGGAAAGATCAAAATAATAGTTGAGATGGCTAAGTGATTTTTGTAAAACACAACAGAAAGTGTAAAAGAAATAATATTTATGAGAACTACTAGGACATTGGGGATCCATTTTAACAAAACTATAACAACTTATTCTCCAAAGATTATTCAAGCCCCCTCAATGATGTTGTTGCTTATCTCATGCCGCCACACTTTCAGCCAAAAAGAGTCCCCTTTTTTTTCCCAAAGATTTTTTTAAAAACCTACTTCCTTTTTTCTCCTTTTTTCTGATGTAGTGCTGCCTCCCCAAAACCCCCCTCTCTTTTCATGTCTTCTAGAAGGCTGAAAATAATAATCTCCCCCAACTCTGTAATTCCCATCTTGTCCCCATCTAATTCAAAACACACGCCTTAGGTCCTTTCTTTTTTTCCTCTCCTTTTATTTGCACGGCACCAGCTCCTCTAATACCTTTCCTCCTCCATCTAATATAACATGCTATATTGCACCTAGTACCCTATAATAATTTTGGCAAATAGTGAGATATTAGCACATATATTTGGTAGGCAAATAGAGAAATAATAGCATGTGGGCAAGACTATAATTACGAGGTGCACATACTCCAACTTCATCTCTTTTTATCAATTTTTCATTAATCCTTGGGCATAAAAATCAATAGAATAAGACTAAATATAATATAAAATAAGCCTAACAAAATATAGCTTAAAGATATAAAATATACACTATTATGCGCACATCGAGGTGCCTAACACCTTCTTGTCCAATCACTTAAACCTCGAACCCTAATCTTTTTGGGAATACATGTAGATTAATGTGTAATTTTTACTTTCTTTACCTAGATTTTAATTAGGATCAAATTCTTGTATTTGTTTTGTTTTCTATTTTTTTAGATTGTAATTAGGATCAAAGCATTGTAATATTTTATTTTCAGAAAAATCCATTGTTTTATTCTTATTATTCAATAAAGATGCACTATTTTGTATTTTCTTAATTTTTGTATAAAATTAAGTGGCGACTTCATTGTAAATTCTCCTAGGATTAGGTGGAATCAATACCACAGTCGAACCACCATTGTTGTTATGCGAATCATGTTTAGACATTAATTTAATCGACATTTTGGGTCGATGGCCATGGTTCTCATACAAGCATACTTATTATTTCCATGGCATAGACAAGTAGATTATATAAATCAATCCTAAATTAGTTCATGCATAACCATAATCACAAGGATACTTAATTCAAAGAGACATGACAAGCTTTATTCAAAGAAGTAAAATGGGTATTTTTACATAAATATCATACTTGAACATTTATAAGTATTTTTGAACAAGACATAAATAGACATGCTAATCATAAAGCTCAAATTAAATCCTAGCTCATACTAACATCTAATTATATAATCAGTATCATCCAAACATATTATTCATGCAAACAACATTTATTTGGCTAAATTAGAGTATAAAGCAAGTTAATAAAAGATTGTTTAGAAGCTTACCTTGTAAAGGAAGCTTGATTATGTCTTGGAGGATTTCTATAGAGAGATTTAAAGCAATAGAGATTTATGGAGGTGGAAGTGTGATTTTTCCAAAAATGGAAGGCTGGTATTTATTGAGAAAACAGGGGCATACCTACCATGAGCTAGACTGGGCCAGGCGCATGGTGAGGCTGAGCCTACCTATCAGTTGGCCCAGGCGAATGGTGGGGTTGAGCTTGGACATGAGCCTAGTGCTTGAGGGTTAGTTTTGGCACTTGCAGCCCACAAAATTCCCAGTTTTTGAAACCTACTTTGTGCGAACAATTGACCACCTTCCCAAACCTAGATTTAAGCATTCTTGGCATTGTTGAAAATCTTGTGCAGCAAGCTTTCCAATGATTCTAACCTTGCGTCATTTGGAGTTATGGTAAAAATATTATGCCCTCTGGAAGTTTTGTGGTCTTAAAAGGAAAACAAAAAAGTTGATCTTTTTGTCAATTTTGTATTCGTAATTTCGAGCAATCTTGATATGATCTGGCTAAGCCGTTTGTTCCAAGGCGTAGAGGAACATGCCTAATTTCATAAAGTACTAGACTTTTGGAATACTTATGTGCAGTTTGTGGTACATTTTCGAACAAAGAAAGCACCACAAACTAGATTTATTCCCTTTTTTTTTTTTTTTTTTTCAATCTTTGTGGACTTGGTTGATTGTTTTAATGACATCAATTTGGCTCAAATGACGTGTCATCAGAGAGCTTTTGACACCATATTTTTAAAGATAGCAGATTTTTAGCTTTTGGCTTTAGATTCGACAAACTATAAGCACGAGAATATGGTAACAAATTCAAATTTTGGCCTAAAATTTTATTTTCACATTTTCGTGAGTTCTCTTGTTGCTCATGTGTAACTTTTGTGCTCCAAGTCTGCCAAATAGAAGCTTTTCTCGAGACCGTTCCAATAACATATCATTTGCGTTGATTTGACATACTTTGAGACATTCAACTTGGGCTCCGTTTGTTTCGACGTAAAACATTTTTCGTAAAATGTTTTCATCATTTACAGGTGTTTGTTTCGCTGTAAAATAAAAGTCAAAGGAAATTGTTTGTAGTTTGACTGGAAAATCCTTAACAAAATTTTGGAAAACGGTTTACGGAAAAATTTTCCGTAAACCATTTTCCTAAACACACGTTCTGCTCTCTCTCTGTGCTCTTTCTCAACTCTCTCCCTCTGCCGCCCCAGATCCGGACCCGACGAGGTTGATGAGGTTGGTCCGATCGTCCGATTCGATTACAGCGGATGACATCACGGAATCATCGACCAGCTGCTTCGGATTCGGGTTGAGGAGCTACGACGAGAGGTCTAGAGACGAGACGTCACGATCGTGTAGGTAAATTATTGTTTAGTTTTGGTGGAGATCTGAGCGGAGAATGATCAGGTTTGTTTCATCGTTTGAGATCTGAGTGTTTTTGTTGTTTTGGTAGGTCGTTGGATTGTGTTGAGATCGCGGCTTTGGATGGCGGTAGGGCCAAGAAGGGCGTGGGAGAGATCAGACGGTGGAGATGGAGAGGAGAAGGTGGTGGGACCGTGCTCTTACGCGGTGGAGGATTTGTCGGAGAAAAGCGCGAGTGTGGATTGGACGGTGGAGGTGGAAGAGGAAGAGGAAGGATTGGTGATGGTGGGTTTGTGGGTTTTTATTTTATTTTTTTATGGTGGTTTGCAGTGGATTTACGGTGGATTGCGGTGGTGGGATAATTTTTTTTTCTTTTTATTTTACGTTGCTCCAAACACTGTAAAATATTTTTTGACTATTTTCTGGAATGCAACCAAACATAGGAAAAAATTATTTTCCCTGAAATCATTTACATTTTTAAACATTTTACGATGGAAAATAATTTACAGCGAAACAAACGGAGCCTTGGTCAAAGTGGGTCTTTTATGGAATTTGACACTTAATGTGCAAAGTTGGTTATCCGGAAGTCTAAATGGAATAGTTAAAATAACCATATGATTTCCTTTGCTTTTGGCTAAAAGTGTAATTTTATGGAACTTTTTTCGGACTCAAATCAAATTTGCATGCAAATCGAGACATGATAAAATACAACATCAATAACTTCAATTGAGTATTTCTAAGAAAATGACATTTTGGGAATATTCTTATTAGCATAAATTAAATCTTCCTTAGTGGTGGAATGCCATTGCCCTCTTGCTACCTCCTTTACGTGGATACGAGTAATCAATGTTTATAGGGACGACTCCCTTTGCTTATGGCATATGGATTTTTGGAACTCTCTCCGTGATGACGATAGCTTGTCAATGATGCTAGCCACTACAATGTAGTCCCGAATCTTGATGCCTTCAGATCTAGCACTTGTTACAATCATTTGCAAATCTTGAACTTGTTTCACAACAGAAGAAGTGTCTGGTTGCATATTTCTTTGCACTAGATTCTTTAGTGTTATACTGATTCTGTAAGGCTTTCCGAATTTTCTTTGTAGAGTTGTAAGTAGTATAATAATTATAATAATAGAAATGATCCACAATACAATTCAAAAGATAGAAATGACAGTTATGTGTACTCATCTTTTCTATACTTATCTATCTTTTATTGATGGACACGAAGTTCATCCTCAATCATGTCATGAGTAGAGATCTTGATCTAATTCTTCTTGGTGAGGACATAAGAGACTTTGATAAGGCTCAAGTAGAAGAAGACTTTTCATTTTCATCTCTTGAAGTTGGCTCTTTTGAAGTGGAATGACTTATTAAGATGTCCAATTCTTAGTAGGCTTCTCAAGAGTGGGCTCCATTGAATGAATCTCCTTAAAATTGTTGGTGAATTACAAAAGAGTGTATAAGAAACTTAGAAATATCTTGAACACAATTGGATTGAATACAAATTAACTGTATAACTGTAACAAAGTTCATGCAAGAGACATATGCTAACATGGTTTAGGAATACAAATTTATTTATTTTAATTGCTACATGTTTTTTTTTTTTTTTGTACAAATGATATATAATAAAAATGATATTAAGTTATTTATTTAAGATAAGGTTTCTAATAACAATTTATTACCTTAACAAATTTGTAAGTTTGTGCAAGATATTATAAAATAAAGTCGTGTCTGTAACAATTCTCTAGTTGGAATATTGCACGTTGGTTCATATAATTATACCCCACTTAGACAGTTTCATGATTCCATCTTATACTATAGATGGGGTTTTGAAGTGAAAATACGGGGACCCAATAACGTGGACTAAGAAAAACTGCCGGAGATTAATAATCCTAGCAAGTTGAATTTTTCTTTTTAAAATGTAATAGAATAACTAAGGACAAGAATAGTTTATCAAAAAAACTATATACAAGGATAAGGTTGCACTCTATTAAAAGACTAATGGGTCGTGCCGACTGCTGTGGTTCATATTACTCGACAAACTGTTAATCATTAATGAGGAAAGTTTTTACTCCATTGTCAGTTTCAACGAATGAAGTGGAATGACTTACTGGACTGAAGTGGAATGACTAATTAAGATGTCCAATTCTTAGTAGGCTTCTCAAGAGCGAGCTCCATTGAATGAATCTCCTTTAAATTGTTGGTGAATTACAAAAGAGTGTATAAGAAACGTAGAAATATCTTGAACACAATTGGAGGTGCAAAAATTTTGTTTTTTTAAGAAGATTCAAGTCCTCTACGGTTGGTGATAAGTCATGAAATATGACTTATTAAGCCCATTTTCTATGGTTTTTAATAGGATTATTTTACATTTTATTTTTAGTTGTATGTAAATCATTATATTTCTTTTATTTCATTGCGTTGCACAAAAATAATTTATTTGCATGCATTATTTTAATTTTATAAAGTCTAAATTTTATGTTTTGTTTTAAATACAAATTAATCTTTGAAAAGAAAAAGAAGAAGCCCACACAAGGTCCACAAGCCCACAAGCTTCACACTCTCCTTTCCTACCGCATCACACAAGATCACTACTCAAAGGAGTTTTAATGAAGTTCCCGTGGAGCCTTACTTTGGCTATGGATTGCACATCCTCAACACTTACCCGCATTACACAGGATCATTTGGAGCCTTAAGTGAATTTCGCCTGTAGCTTTACTTGTCGTGGATTGCAATGCATGCCCCTTTTTCTACTGCACCACACATGATCATGGCTCCATTGGAGCCCTAAATGAAAGAGGCATGAAACTCTTCTTCACAGCAGCTGCCGCCTGGGAGGGATATTAGTTTTTTTTTTTTTTTTGGCCATGATTGACTAAACTTTTAGTTTGGGTTAAGGGGGAATCCAAATTTGTAAGGTAAACTAATTTCTTATCTTCTTATTATTTCTTTTATTTGTGGTTCTATGATTTGAATCTTTTCATGAGTTCAATCATGTTTTTCTCATAGTTAAGTAAAGATTTTAGTTCCATTAAATTTAAGAACTATTAATTTCATTGGATATTACTTTTTACTACATTGTTGCTAGATTAATTAGTACAATGTCGATTTTAGGTTTTTTCAATGTAGTTATTTATTATGTGTTTAAATTAATGAACAATCAAATAGTATTTCAAACTTAGGTTTTATTAAAAATGGTTTTTATTGCAAATGTTCCAATTGAGGGTTTGGGATGTGAAACCCCCAATTGTGTAATTTCATGGATTTAAATTGAATTAATTTATCTTATTAACAATTTTTAGATTGAAGTTTCTTTACTATTTAAATTGTGAGTTTTCAAAACAATCAAAACATTTTCTTAATTTAATTTCTAGTGTTACGTGTTTATTTTAAAACTTCTCTATCCGTGGTACGACAATCCACCTTACCATATATACTACCATTTTACCTTATACATCTACACACATATTCATACATATTAAATTTGATTCGACTCGATTAAAGAACGACATTTTGGGGGTCGATTAGTTGGCAAAACCCAAAGACTGATACATCAAACCTTATCCTTACCTCCTCCAACTATTTACCTTCCCTCATGAGCGTGAGTTGGACTCGTCTCTTGCATTAGACACTTAAGCCCAATAACTCTAACCATTTACAAATGAATAAAGATTCCCTCAGCTAATCAATATGGATTCATTTTTTTTAAAACACTAACTCCTTACTTTAAGACACATTAATCACATGAATCTCTCATTTCTTCTCATTTAATTTATCAACTTATTATTTAATTAATTTATTAAAACTTCATTATAATATTAAAATGTTTCAATAATTATTATAAAAAAAATAACGGAAATTCATATAGATTGCATTTAGATTTGAGGATATAAAATAAATGAATTTGAAAAACAATTGTTAGTATAAATCTCTTAATATAATTTAACAACACAACATGATGATTTGAGATTTAAAGATTTTGCTCAACAAAAACACTTGTGATATTAATATTATAGATGTGAAATGAAATTTTACATCTAATTATTTTAAATCCACATATTAATAAATCTCAAATCTTTCGTTAAAAAGAGAAAAAGAAAAAACTCAAATCTATTTGTAAATTTCATTAATTAAAAAAAAATGTTATAGTGCATTTAAGTCATTTAAATGAAAATTTGAAATCCAAAATCCTTCTCTGTGAGTATATTTATCCAAATGCTGCAATCCTTTTACCACAGTCGGGCGTCGGCCTCTCGCACACTAACCGAGAAGGGAACATGGGAGCACACTTTCTGGCTCGACACGCCCACCATGTTTTTTACTACATCGCATGGATGGAAGACACACCTGTAGAGATGGCCTCACAAGTGGCATTGGATAGAGCTCCAGGCATCAGTTGATTCCTTTATGCTTCTGCTTTATCTTGTATCCCATTTTTTCTTATTATCTTGAATGAATTCATAAGTTTCCATAAAAAAAATAAAAAAAATGAACCAATAAGTTATAATTATAATATATCTAGACACCAAAAACGATTTCATATGAATCACATATAATATTTTGGCAAAAAACAAAATTTAAATAATAAATACAGTTGAACGTAGATGTGATTCTTTTTTAGTTTTAAGTTATTTATATATATATATTTTTTCAATTCAATAAAAAATGATGTGATGTTTATATGAGAGTTCTATTGGTCGTTAAAGTTTTAAAAATGAGCTTTATTTGCTCTTCCAACTAATTTCGTTAGTTTACTTACCTACATGACGAACAAAACAATGAGGTGACATTTTAAATGATGTGGTATAATATATTTTTTAATTAAAAATGATTTATAAGCCAAATGATCTGGATCCACAGACAACCCAATACCTAGCCCACCCCACCTGATCTAATTCAAACCAAAATTTACAAAATAAAACTGAATTTTGGTTACTTTACCAAATTCAAACCCCCAATCCTCACCGTATAGTACTCCACTGCTGGTGCAACACCATTTCTACTAGAGATAACTTTTTTGTCCATTTCCGGTGACAACCACACCCCATAATATTTCTGGTTGTCTGGAGTGGGTCGGGTGGGATGAGTTCGGTATTCAATTTTCTATGGATCCGGATCATTTGGCTTATATGTTATTTTTTAATTATAAAAAATTATGCCACTTCATTTAAAATGTTACATTATCATTTCGTTAGCTACATAGGTAAACAAACTAATGGAATTGGATTGATAGACTAATATGATTCTTTTTCTAAACCTTAAAGACTAATATCGTTGATTTCAAATTTCAATGATTAAAAGTGCACAATAAATAAACTTAATGAATTTTGACATTTTTTATTTATTTATTCACCAGTAACTTTTTGAGAAGACATTTTGAAACAATTTAAATAATTAAGAATTTTAATTTAATTTGAAATCTCGTTCAAACTACTGGAAAAATTATGTAATTTACTCTATTTTTGCCTAATCTGGTGTATTCTCGATTATATTTTATGAGAGCCACAGAATGCAAACTCCTGAGTAGCTTCCTGGTTCCTGCCTACCTACCTCATAAGCCCAATTGGATGACTCTAGTTAATGTCAAAAAGACAAAAATAGAAAAAAGAAAAATAGATGATTCTTGTGCTTCTTTTCTTATGTAGGCCATAGAGTAGAGTAGAGTAATATAATAGAGAAAGCTCTGCCAAAAGCAGTCAACCTCGCACCTTTTTAAAAGATAAATCAAGAAAAAAGAAAACATATGATTAGAAAAAAGGGTTCGATTTAGGTCCCGTCTACAGTAAATGGAGGGACGGTCCCACCAAGGCTTTTAAGCCGTTGGATATTCTTAAAAAATTCGAGAAGATTTGGGCCGTTGGATGGAGAAAGGATACCGGTTGCAACCGGTTTGACTTTCTCTTTTTTTTTTTCTTTTTTCTTTTCTCCGTCTCTTTTCTCTCTCTCTCGTTCTTCTTTTCCTAAACCAAACCCTAAAACCCATATTTCCTTTCTATTTTCTTTCTTTTTCTCTCTCCCTCGCCTGTCTGGATCCACACAGCAGGCATCATCTTCTTCATCCTTTTAAGATTTCTACAGCTCCTTGCTTCTCATTCAGCCTCAGGTACAGATCTCAGTTTTTTCATCTTATTTTCTTTCAAATCTTCCAGAGTCTTCAACTTGTTCTACTGCTACTTTTTTTGTGACAAAAATTCTGGCTTTTTCTTCTTTTTAAGTTTACATCTTGGTTGTGCTTTGCAGATCTTTGATGGGTTTTCGATTAAGTTATGGACTACTGCTTTGATCGGTCTTAGAACCTTCCTGCTTCTTTGTGATTCCTTAAAGGGTTTGTTTTTTCACTTTTTTTTTTTTGGTATATGTAGATACACAAGTCAAGTATTTTACTTTAGGATTTGCTGAAGTAAGATGGTGGTACTTTATTTATTTATTTTTTAAATGGAAGTAGTAAATTTATGTTTATATAATGGTGCTAGACAAAATCTTTGGCTTCTCCGTTCCCCACCATAGCTGTTTCTTTCCTTGGTATATCCCCAAACCCACTGAGGCCAGACCAGCGTCGACCAGTGAATTCCAGAGCCTCTAAGCTGCAGATCGACCAGATTGGCGAGAGGGATGAGCAATTTCGGCGCTCCAGAGTCGCTCCAGAGTGAGAATGAGAGCCCTTGTAAGAAATCTCGCATTTTCCCCTTTATTTTCAATTTTTCTTCACCTCCGTTTAAACCCTAAGACTAAAGCTTGGGGTTTGTTGGTAAATGGTGAGGGTTTGATCTGTGTGTTGGATTGTTGCTTGATTAGTGATGGTAACCTTGAAAGATGGTTATCATATCATTTATATTCATGATCTATTTATTAGATTGTATGTTTGTTCAGTTCTTGCTGTTGGGTGTTCATTTTTATGCTTTAATACTTACCAAATTCTTAAAGTTCAGGACTTTATGGTAGAATGAGTGCTATTAATTGTTCAAATTCTTTTCCAGTGGTTGATTGTTGTTGATGATTGTGTGGTTACAAGTGTTATTGTTATTTTTTCCTGCCTCTGTTTCTTCCATTCTATGATTTTTTTTTTGTCCTGCTTTGGGCATTCGTGATGAGTAAATTCTCATGATTGCTTCCTATTTTTTTATTGGTTTTTTACAGTTGTAAATGAGATATGATGAAAAACAAGCATTAGTGTACCAATTGTTGCTCGTAGATAGCAAAATCTTATACATGCCGAGTGCTTCTTTTGCTTAAATAGTGAAACACAAAGCTTCGTTTTCATTTTCTTTTTCTCTCGTTTAATGCCTATGCGTGTTTTGTAGTTTACAATTAAATCCTGTGTCAACTAAAGCAACCTTTCATGTATCTCTTATTTAGCATATCATATTTAATATAGAAGAAATATCTGCTGCGAACTGGGATATTGAATTGGAGCTGTGTTATTCAATGTCAAGGTATATGCTTTGTAAAACATTCATGCTAGATTTGCTTCTCAATGCATATGTTTTTGTGTTTTATAATATTATTTGCTGTTTATTACAATTTAGAATTGATGTGCTTGATTTGCGAAATATCTTGGATTTAGTTCTGGGTTCATTGGGTTATTTATAAATTTGATTTTTGGAAATTTTTTTTCCGTTAATGGTTAGTTTTGTTGTACTGGATTTAGTTAATTTTGTTTAACTGGGTGAAATTTTTTTTTTGATAAGTAGGTTTAAGTGGAGAGATGTTCACGCGTCTGCTTCTTTCGTCCTTCTCTCTGCCAAATATACTATCATCATTTTCACTATGAGTTTCATTGTTATTATTATTATTAATTTTTTCTTATATATGTGCGCATAATCATTTCCATCATTTCGTATAGGTAAATATTTGGTGATGCTAGTTATGGAGTTCCGGAAAGAATATCTCCCCGTTACCGTTTGAAAGAGTTTAGTGATCATCCTCCGAGAAATGAAAAAGAATTATTCAATCTTCGTCACTCTTTGACAAAAATGATGAGGATTCATAGACAATAGTTGTAGAGCTTCTTTAACA
Organism: Fagus sylvatica; assembly: GCA_907173295.1. NCBI lineage: Eukaryota > Viridiplantae > Streptophyta > Magnoliopsida > Fagales > Fagaceae > Fagus > Fagus sylvatica. The sequence goes on from OU015765.1 coordinate 4,708,881, forward strand.
AAAATAGTTGAGACCTTTAAAGTATGTAGGTGATTTTTGTTAGCATTTGGATGGTGCCTATTTGGACAATTTTATTGTAAAATATTTTGAAGTTGTACTTAGGCACATAAGCTACTTGCACTTGTATTTTTGTATATATGTATTAACCTAGCTTTTTGGAATTCAATAATAACTAATTTTATTTAGAACTTAATTTGGTTGTTTTCCATATTTTTTGTTACTTGCATTTCCTCCATCGAGAATTAAAAGTTGAGATAATACCAAACCACATTCCCATAGATATGAAGTCAAATGAATTAAAGTATGTGCAAATGAGATTTGAGATCACTTGGTAGTTTTGAATTATATATTTCATCTCATGTGATGAAAATGATATAATAATAATAATATGGTTCTGGCAGCAATTTAGTTTCATATATGGCACATTATTAGAGGTATGTATTTGGAGATGAATTTGATTTTTAATTGTTTGTGCTGAAATGATCCTTTTGGGAATTTATCACTGAATGTCGTCAGTGTGTAATAAATATAGGCATGATGTTTAATTTTATATATGACAATAAATGATTACGTTATATAAAAAAAATACGCCCAATATTACAACATTACTTTATAGATTTCATGATTGTAGAGAAATTAAGATCAGTTGAAAAATTGGTAAAAAAGAATTGAGATCAATTGTAAATGATGTAACCAAAATTATGATTGATCCCATTTTTCTTCATTCAAAATGCAATCGATCGCCACTTTTCCAGAATTTGAATAGCAATAGGCTTTAAGTTGGACCGATTGCACAATTCCTTCGAAATTTTTAGGACCGATCGCAAGTTTTTCCAGATTCTGTACAGATAATAAACCGATCGATCGCTAAAATTGAAAGGGATTTTTTGCGATCGATCGGTTTATGCACTGTACAATACTGTACACAATTTCTGTACAGTGAATAAAGCGATCGATCGCGAAAATTCCTTTGAATTTTTTACGATCGATCGGTTTATTCACTGTACAGAAATTGTGTATAGTATTGTACAGTGCATAAACCGATCGATCGCAAAAAATCCCTTGAAATTTATTGTATTTTAGAGATCGATTGGTTTATTCAGTGTACAATACTGTACACAATTTCTGTACAGTTAATAAACTGATCGATCGTAAAAAATCCCTTTGCATTTTCACGATCGATCAATTAAACTTCATGTTATAATTTGTGAAAGTTGGATGCAATTTAGTCGAGAATTTGTAAATTTTTTTTTCTATTTTTTGTTTCACTGTACAGTGCTCTTTTTTCCCCTCTTATTTATTTCCCCCGTTATTTCCCCTCTCTTATTCCCCCATCACAGCCCTAACCCTAACCCTCCATCCATCTTTGTTCTTCAATCCTCATGAAGAAGAAGAAAGAGTCATGGTAGCAGCGATGGAGGAGAGCCAAACACAGATGGAGAGTTTGGATCTAGAGACGGAGTTTCTTCTCTCCAAGAAACAGACCGTGTGGCCCGCTTCTTCCTCTTCAACGGTGCTCGATGATCCTCTTCTTCTTCTTCTTCTTAGATTGATTTGGGTCACTTCAAATTTACTGTCCACAAAACAAAACCCATATAGCAAACCAACCAAGCAACCCTTAAATACCAAAACCCTAGCCTCCACACCCTCTCTCATATTCCGTTCTCATCTCTCTCGCCGCGCAGCTCTAAGCTCTGTAACTTGGTACCTCTCTCTCTCTCTCTTCCTGTATGTGTGTATCTGTTTGGTTGCTGAGAAAACGAGTGAAAGTGAAGTAAAATGAGTTTTTGAATGATGTGGTTTGGTTTGTGGGGAAATGAAGAGGGGATTATATAAAAAAAAAAACATGGGGTCTTAAGGTTTTCCATGTTAGATTTTGGGGTTTCTGAAAAGTTTTGATTTTGTTTATTGTTTTTATTGCTTTTGTTGCTTTTGGGTATGATGATTTGGTTTATGTTTTGTTTGAGATTTTTCTTTGTTTCATGATGGAAGTGATGGAAGTTGTAAGATTCTGAACTTGGGCTTGTCTTATTTTTCTAGGGATTTTATGTGTGTAGTAGTTGTGTATGTCAAGTATTAGCTCAGTTGGTGTTTATGTATAGATGGGAATTTATGGGTGATGCTTTTGATTGCTGTATAGATTCAAGTGTGTAATACCCCATATATTTATGTCTATATGTATGCGTGATTCGCTTTTAAATGGATTTAATAAGAAAAATGTATGTTTATGTGTGTTTATGTATGGGTGATGTTTGTATGCATGTATTGGCGTATGTTGTTTGCATTTCAGAGGCATATTTCAAAGGCATTTGTTATTCATTTGTGTGATGGTAGAGAGAAAAAAAAAATTGAAGATGGATGGATGTATCCTGTATCTATTTCTTAGGTTTTTTTATTTTTGTTGGTGTTTGCTTTTTGGTGACTAGATACCAATAAATTAATAACCAATCTGTGTGTTTGAGGTATGATACAAGTCCTTCACTGAAATGAATCTAAGCAGAGCCATATCAAGTTGATACATTTTAACTTTGTTTGAATAAATTTACAACTTATGAAAAGGTATAAAGACTGTGTACACATGGATCTTCTCCATTTCATGCCTTTATTTGATGGTGATGTGGTATTAGGGTAATCTAATTAGTATGTTATTTAGTCAAATGTTAACCCTTTTTTTTTTTGGTTAACTTGGGTGTCCGGGCCAGCGTTCCGTGGATACGCGCACCTCGAATAATCACAAGGGACTCAATGGCACTATGTTACCCAAATCAGAACTCACAGATGAAGAGGATGGGGCAGATGTGAACATGTAAGTTTAAAATACCCGCACCTCGAATTAGTAATTTCAATTGGGTAGGTTTAAAATATACATTAAATATGAACATGTAAGTACATATTAATTGGTTAGTTGAAAAATTTCTTGTAACTACATATAAGTACATTATACAATACATTCAATTGGTTTGATTCTATATCAGCATTCATGTTGATTAGATTTGGGCATTGAATACATTCAATTGGGTTGATTCTATTTGGAAATTCAATACATTTTGCAATTGCATATTTATTATTCATGTAATTACATATTACTTATAAAAATTTTTTTGAATGTTTATTCATATTATTACATATTCAATATAGGTTGCGAAAATCATAAGAGTTGAATGCCTTATTACCTGATATGGACAACATCTGAATGGTTGGATCAAAGCCAATTATAGAATTTGTCTTGTTCTGTATTTGGGTTCGATGAAGTGTATGTTGAAGTGTACCCCTGAAAAGATGTGATTTTTTTATTGAATAATGTTTCTGCGTAGACAAATTCTAATGTATACCCTAATATATAGTAATCTTTGTGTGCGTACGAAATTTAAAATTCATACTCATTAATTTACCTGTGCATCCGTTGCGGTTGTGTACGACGGGTTCTCCATCATTGTAGCATGTACACTTGTGTCATAGGAAATTGAGTTGTACACTGCAGGATTGAATGACATGTCTTCTAGTGAGGCCAATTGTAGTGTAGGGCTGGAGATTGTATTTGGGTTGGATGAATTGTATACTGACGTGTACCCCTGAAAAGATGTGATTTTTTTATTGAATAATGTTTCTGCGTATAAAATTGCCATGTATACCCCAATATATAGTAATATTTGTGTGCATACGAAATTTAAAATTCAGTCATTAATTTACCTGTGCATCCGTTGCGGTTGTGTACGACGGGTTCTCCATCATTGTAGCACATACACTTGTGTCATAGCAACTTGAGTTGTACACTACAGGATTGAATGACATGTCTTCTTCTGAGGCGAATTGTATTGTAGGGCTGGAGATTTGGCTGTTATTATCCATCATATTGATGTTTGATAAAGGGCATGTTCGTTTTGTGTGTCCTTCTTCCTTGCATAGGGCACACTTTCTTTTTTTGATTTCCTTTCCCTTGTCAGCCTTTTGTCCACCTTTAGTATGTGCAACTCGTGGATCTTTTAGAATATCTGCCCTACTAGATGATCTGTTTATGTCTTCATCGTTGTAACTTAGATCTGATGCATGTAAGTGATGCATTTGTTGTGTTAGCATATCCAATCCAGCATTGAATTGTCTATACCCTTCATCCGATCTTGACGCTATGTAACACAAATTGTTGCATCTAGATGTTAATGCACCATACCGTACGACCTCAGTTACATCATTAGGATCGTGTAATGAATAATAAGTTGGTCTAGTATTGGACTTTGCAATTTTGGTCCATCTCAGGCTAATGAGGTTTTGAGGTATTTCTTTAAGCCTCGCAACCTTCATAATGTGGAAGGTGTGCTCGCAAGGTAGTCCAACTGTTTCAAACTCTAAGCATGTACATCTTATAGACACACTTGTCGCATCAAATGTCACTTCCCAACGTGCTGTACGATTTTGACTCGTTTCTAAGGTATACGTTCGAAGTTGATGTTCAATACTCTCCCAACAATAGCTCTGAAATAAGTATCCCTCCTGTTTTAGTCGACTCATTACTTTTTGAAATGAGGTTCGTGTATATATTGATGCTGCATGTCTCTCAATGTGAGGTAGTACTGTCCCAGCTGATGGTGGCTTCTTCTGCTGTGTGATGTAGTCTTCTTGGGACTCAGAATGTCGCATCCCGTCAAGTTTCTTGTGAAACTGTTTGATAAAGTCAACTAATGAACCTTTTTCTTGTAGGGAACGCTTCATGTATTGCATGCGTACCCTCACATCTTTGGGTGCTTCTTAATTCCGCCCAAAATTTTCCTCTCAAGTATGCCTCTGCCCACATTGCCCGATCAGTATGCATTTTACGTAACCACTCGTTTTCTTGTAGGTGAAAGTCTTCAATCATAGAATTCCATTTCTCTTCGAATTGGTCACGTGTTTGGATGTCATTCATCAATTTATGAAATGCCTGAAGGGCTGCACTATTATTTATATGTTGTTTGGCATTGCGTGCCAGATGCCATGAACAAAGTCTATGGTTGGCATTTGGGAAAACTGTGTTGATAGCATTGCGCATTGCCCTGTCCCCATCGGTTACCACTGAAACCGGTGATTTATTGTTCATTGCATCATGGAATGCTTGTAGGAGCCATGTGTATGCTTCCTCTGTTTCTACGTTCAATAAACCACTTCCGAAGACGATTGTCTGATGATGGTGGTTCACACCAATAAGTACCACAAATGGTAAATTGTATTTATTTGTCTTATATGTTGAGTCGAATGCTACCACATCTCCAAAGCATGCATAATCCAAGCGTGAGGTAGAGTCGCTCCAAAATAAACATTCTAGGTGGCCATCTTCATCTGTCTTGTATGCAGAATAAAAGTCGGGCTCCTTAGAAGCTATCCCTTCTAGGAAGCTTCGTGCACTGTTTGCATCACCATCTCCTATTTGCGACTGGCGATAAGCATATGTGTAGTTGTAGAAATCTTTTTTTGTAAACGATAGTCTATTGTATCCTCCTGCTTGGTGCGCTAGATGCTCGTACATTTGGGATTGCTTTATTCCAGTTTGGTACAACGATTGAATTTCAGCTTTCTCACCTTCAGCGATGGTGCGATGGGCTGGAATGAAAAATCTTTGGTGTGTATCTGTCAATGCATGGTTGTGTGTAAGTTCAAGGTTTGCAACAACCCAAGTATTGGAGGTTTTATCCAACTTGACACGCAATAATGCCTTACATCCACATCTAGTTATGGATCGTTCTTGGCGTTGGCTTCCGTCTTCTTCATTACTTGTTATCCTTTTGAACCCTTCTTTTGAACATACCCATTTTCGCGTGATCACCTCTCCATTCCTATCCGTTCTTACGTCTTCTCTTCGCAACCCAAATCCCATTAAGAAGCTGTAGTGTTTGTACCATTCTTCCCATTCTGTTACGGTCTTAAAAGTCATCCTTGAAATATCATCTTTTGTATAATGAATTGCACTCCTTTCATCTGTTGGATTTACACTAACAGCATCGTATGTGGTGTTTCTTGAAGTGCCTGCTTTAGCGTAACCACTTGTATCCATCTTTTGGTATGTGGTGATGAATCCTGCAAGTAAACATTGACAACTTGTAAACATTGAACTTGTTAACATTTACTAACTTCTGACATTTATTGTCCCAATTAAGTGCTAAATATATGCGTATTCCTTCTACAAATGTACCATACCATGTTTGCAACATGTTGAAGTATGCCATGTTTGTGAATATGATCTGTTATAGGTAAATACATATTTTACAACAGATGCCTATATTCTTGGGATGTTTTACTCATATGTATAATTGATTGCTTGATATTGTGCAGGTCTGATGACATGGAGTCTTGAGTTTCCCTTACTTAAATTGGCGACGGTCATATATGAACTTGTATTGTATTTCATATATGACCTACTATACACCATTCAAGATGGTGGAAAATGTGTATTTCGTCGCCATATATGAACTTGTATTGTATTTCATATATGACCTACTATACACCATTCAAGATGGTGGAAAATGTGTATTTTTATAGTTTCGCATGACAACAAATTTGTAGTTCTTCCTAGTGTTATAGTGAATTTTTATTGAACTTGGGGCCAGTATGATCATGACATGGAGTCTTGAGTTTCCCTTACTTAAATTGGCGACGGTCATATATGAACTTGTATTGTATTTCATATATGACCTACTATACACCATTCAAGATGGTGGAAAATGTGTATTTTCATAGTTTCGCATGACAACAAATTTGTAGTTCTTCCTAGTGTTATAGTGAATTTTTATCGAACTTGGGGCCAGTATGATCATCTGGATGTCCAGGACAACCATGACCGTTATGACCAATATCATGACCGTGGTCATGACCAATATGATCGAATGGAGGATGATGATTACCAATATGAGCATGCAACATCCGAGTCACGTTAATGGGAGAGAACAAGAGATGTGGAGCATGAGTATCGACGATCGGAGAGGTCACTCACTGCCTACACTGGTTTACCCAATGCTCTTTTTATGACTTCAGGGTGTCATTTAATCAAATCTCAGGAGTGTTATTTCGGGCAACTTCCTTTTGAAAGGATGTTAAATTATCCTTATCATTGTTGAGTAAACTCTATGTTTAAAGATTTTATGACTGGGCTGCTTAAGGATCCGTTATTGTGTTGGTGAATTTTTTTTTTTTTTTTGATGTTTGAGATGGAATGAGACTTTATATTGAAATTATTTGCAGTTACTTTTCTATGTTTTCTTTCTTGTTGTAAACTTTAGACTCTTTGAAGTATTAGTGGACTATATTACATTCATTCACAAGTGTCACATTTTCAATACATGTGCCTTCTTTACATTCCAGCCTGTGTGCTGTGTCACCTGTGTGCTGTGTCACCTGGGTTGCATAACAAGGAGTAATTTTAATTCTTAAAATCTTTCGCGGCAGGATCCTATAAAGAGCCTTTTTGATATAGTAGACTCTGTTGATATCTGTTTCAAAATTATGTTGTTGCATGGCAGTGAACAAATAGGCTTAAGTTTCCAGTGAAAAGTATTTCAGTCTAAGCCTGGACCGATCGACAATTCCTTTGAAAATTGGATTCTATCTATTGTAAATTTCGCACGAGTAAAGTGAAAATAAGGACCGCTCGTACAATCCTTTGAAAATTGTAACCGATCGATTGCATATTCTCCATAATTGTACAGAGAATAATGGGATCGATTGGCTATTTCCTTTGCAAATTGAAAAGATCGATCGCACAATTCCCAATAGTGAAACTCTAGACCGATCGATCGGGAAGTCCTTTGATAATTTTATCGATCGATCGCTTATTCCCAGAAATTGTACAGAGAATAATACGATCGATCGTCTATTTGCGTTGCAAATTTAAGCGATCGATCGTAAATTCCCTTCAGTACAATTGTACAGAGAATAATACGATCGATCGATTATTTGCTTTGCAAATTTAAGCGATCGATCGGAAATTCTCATCAGTACAATAAATCAGTGAATATTACGATCGATCGACTATTTCCTTTGCAAATTGAAGTGATCGATCG
>OU015765.1:4717004-4945937 GCA_907173295.1 Fagus sylvatica
GGCCATCTATTGTCATTGGGTTGGTTTCCCACCGGCCTCGCCGGCACCTGGGGTGTCCGGGACTGGAGCTGGGGCTTGAGTCGGAGCCGGCGCCTGAATAGGCCTAGGTTGTATCGGTTGCATGGTGAAAGTCGGGAGGACTTGCCTTGGTCTTCCGTTGTTTCTCCCTATCATTTGCACATCTCCTTCCTTCCTCTTTGTCGGAGCCTTTCTTAGGCGGCTTGTTCGGCCAGCGCCATCAGAGGCCGTCATGTCCACTATTTTCTTTGTTTTCAAGGCATCTTCAATCCTCTCACCCACTGGTATCAGGTCTACAAAGAACTGCATTTGTAATCCCATCATCCGGTCGAAGTAGGGGTTCTTCAGTGTATCAACGAAGATCTTGATCATCTCTCTTTCGTCTAGTGGCGGGCGTGCTCGAGCCGCCTTTCTCTCTCCACCTTTGGGCATATTCCCTGAAGGTTTCATTGCTCTTCTTTCTCCATCCTCTGAAGATCGAACCGGTCCGGAGCTATTTGTGAGTTGAACCCGTACTGAGCCAAGAAGGTATCTGCCAGTTCCTTCCAATGAGAGATCTTCTTCAACTGTGAGTACCATTCTGCTGCATTCCCTGTCAGGGTATCTTGAAATGTCTGGATCAGCAACGGCTCATTGTCGGCATATGGGTGCCATCTTTCGGCAGTACATTTGCAGATGGATCATGGGGTCTCCTCTCCCATTGTATTTTTCGAATTCCGGGGCCTTGAACTTGGGTGGCACCGTCATGTTGGGGAACCAAGGACATGCTCGAGAAGTCCGTGTTTCCGAAAGAGTTCAAACCCTGTATGAGCCTGATCTTCTCCTCCAAACTATCAATCTTGCTGTCCAACTTGGGAGTCTTTCCCCTCTGGCTTTGGTGGCGTCGGCGGCCTTGGTGGAGTGGCGTTGGTGTTGGAATGTCCTTCCGGCTTCTCCTTCACTGGTATCCTTTGTCATCTTCCTTCCTTTGGTTCTCATCATCCGGATTTCGCTTTGCTATTAGTTGCACGAAGCTGAGGAGTTCGTCGAACTTTCGTTCAAGAGCGACCATCCGGATCTCTTGCTCGCTGGGTCCGGGTCCACTTGTCTCTCCAGCCATTTGATCGTGAACGTAGATACAACCTAGAGAGGTAAACAACGTCAAGTTAGACTTTGAATTCACGGTTAAGTGCATGTCCTTGCCTTACCTTGCGGGTAAACCATGGCTAAGTATTTATGCGTATGTATGCTATGCATGAATGCAGTATGTATGGATGAACAGATGAGTTTTTCCATTGGGTTGCCAAAACTTGGCGAGCCTTTCGGCTTATGGTTTCCTTTTGGAATTTTGGGTGACCGTCATAGGTCGATGCGGGATGACACAGGTAGATGTCTATACACAAAGTTAAGGACTTATGTATGTACATGGCGGTCTTGTTAACAAAGAAATGGGTTTTCATACTACCATAAATTTGACGGGCCTTTCGGCGCCTGGTTCCATTTTTGAAAGATTTTTGGGGAACCGGTGTCAGGTGGTATGAAAATCGTATTCTTGGTTGAACCAAATGGGTGAATATCTACATTCCTATATAGAGTTTAGAACTCTTGAGGTTCATACATGTACGGGCTTATCAACGAAGAGATGGACTTTCACACTATCAAAATTTGACGAGCCTTTCGGCGTTCGGTTCCATTTTGAAAGATTTTTGGGAACCGATGTCGGTTAGTGTGAAGGGTCATACTCTTTGGTTGGACATGACAAGACTCTACACACAATGGCTATAAGCGTACTAACGAAAAGATAGACTCTCACATTACTGAAAATTTGACGAGCCTTTCGGCGTTCGGTTCCATTTTGAAAATTTTTGGAGGGAACCGATGTCGGTTAATGTGAGGGTCGTACTTTTGGTTGAGGACGACTTGACTCTATACACAATGGTTACAATCGTACCAACGAAAAGATAGGCTCTCACATTACCAAAATTTGACGAGCCTTTCGGCGTTCGGTTCCATTTTGAAAGATTTTTGGAGGGAACCGATGTCGGTTAATGTGAGGGTCGTACTTTTGGTTGAGGACGACAAGACTATGTACACGCGTATCTCAACGAAAAGACTAGACTCTCACATTACTGAAAATTCGACGAGCCTTTCGGCGTTCGGTTCCATTTTTGAAAATTTTTGGGAACCGATGTCGGTTAATGTGAGGGTCGTACTTTTGGTTGGATACGACACGACTCTATACATCCCATGTAGAGTTTGGAACTCTTTGGGTTTGAGTGGTTTGCAACGGGTATGGACAACGTGGTTATCCTATCCCTTTATCAAACAATGACATGCAAACAAAGGTTTAGATAGATAGAACCTGACTCGGCTCCAATTATTTTATCACCACCTGGAAAATAGCACAACGCTTTTCCCTTGACTCATTTTGAAAAGACACATCCTATTTTTGGGTATCCTATCTTAGGTTGGATGTTCACTCGGTTGGCTTTTACCAGAGCCCTCACAGGTAGGTTTTCTACTCTATAGCTTACTATATGCAACATGGTATGACACAGCTTGGAATTCTGTTTCCTAAAGGGGCCGATGATCATGCCCGTTTCATCCTCCCGAAGGAAGTCGAAAGGGTATTGGATCACCGGGGAAGCACTTGCACGCCCCCCTCGATCTCCACGGGTGTGAAGGGAGAAGGGTGGATTCTCGTGTTCCATGTCCTAGATATAAAAGGGTTCGTGGTGGAGCCTGTACCAGCCCAGCCCCACCTGAGTCCGGGTTCGACCCAAAAGTCCAATGAGTGTAAATGTCATGATTTTGAAAGTAAAAAGGGAAAAGACTTTTTTGTACAAAGGCACAATATATAATATGTGTTGCATAAAATAAATCTCTATCCTATGTTCGCAGTTTATATGTACAAGAATATAGACATGCTAAAATCAAAACACTATACAAGATGAAATAAAGAATAAATCAAATAATGAATACCAACAAATATATACACACATGCTTAGCAAAGAAAACACCGAAAGACTATAGGCTTAAACCCTCTAAGTCCCCAGTGGAGTCGCCAAGCTGTCGACACCGGCGGAAAATCTAATCTTTATCTTTTTTTATTTTCCTAGATACCGACCCCCATTTGGCGAGTGTTGTGTGTGTTCCTCTATCTCTTTTCCGTTTCGAGATACGAGTTGTGTGTGTGTGGGAACTTGTGTACGTGTGTGCGTGTGAGCACAAATTTGGAGTCGCCACCAATCATGGGAAATTTTAAGGTGTGATTGGGCACCTATGTCTAATAGATTTTACCCTATTTAGACATCTACAACTAAATGGTCTTGAACCAGAGATAGGTTCGGGGGTTTGCTTATGCGTGGGGAAGGTGTTAGGCACCCCACGACATCCGTTTAAGAAAACGGTTACCTCCTTCCTAATGTTTTCTTTATTTGCTAAGCCTAGGTTTGTTGGTTTTAATTATGTACAAATGTCCCAAATTTCCGTCGTAGCAATATACCAAGAAATGGCAAATGCAATTTGACCTTCATTTGGTTTTGATTAGACTCTTTATTTCACCATCCCTTTATCTTTGTATCTTTTAAATTTCCGGGCATTTCGGTGGTAGGATATACTTGAAATCCTAACACCTAGTGCCGGGACAAACAATTAATGTTTTTGGTGCCATATTCGGGATCTCTTTACCCTTGATTTCCAAGAGTAAAGCGGTCCGTCAAATGGCGGGGTTTTGGATGATTAATTCACACTTTGGGGAATTTTAGACCATGATCCTATGGGAGTTAGAACGTGTAGAATCCCTTACACGAAAGCACGTACCAGCCACGCCCCCGTGTAAAGGACTCATACCATGGTGTCCAAAAGCCAGGGCGAGCCGTAGCCCTTGGGTTGCACCAACTTCGTTTCTAACGCCCACATTACCATGTTTACTCTTTTTAAAGTTTTCATGGCAAAGTGTATTTTAATCACATTTTTATATCAAAGCGAATAAACAAGCAAGCAAGTATCAAGACGGTAAAATGGTAAAACATCCAAACAAATAGTCATGGCATAGTCGCAACACATATATCATGAAAATGAATGAGGATGACAAATATGGGTTGGCATAAATATAATGCTTAATGCAAAATGCAATTTATTACATCACAAGAATTTTTAAGGAAAGGGTCAAGACCTCGTGGGGTCGGGATTCGATGCTATTGAAAGACTTATTCGAATCTCGACACCACCATAGGATTTACATGAATAAACAAAGCAATCTAAAAAGAGGGTTTCAATGCCTTTTCGGGCTTACACAAAGGGTTAGTGCTATTGAAAGACTTACCTAAACCTTTGATGCCAAATAGGACTTATAATGAGGAAAATCATTTTTAAAAAAGGGGTTTCAATGCCTTTTCGGGCTTACACAAAGGGTTAGTGCTATTGAAAGACTTACCTAAACCTTTGATGCCAAATAGGACTTATATGAGGAAAATCATTTTTGAAAAGTATGTTTGCAATTTATGGGTCCAACGCCTCATGGATTTACATGGGGTTTAGTGCTATTGAAAGACTTACCTAAAACCACCAATACCGTTTGGTATTTTCATGCCCAAAATCAAAGGGGAAATATGAACAATATTTACAACAACGTAGTAAATAATGTAAATAACGGGGTTTGAAAAAGAGTGTTTTTGTGGGTCCAAGGCCGTATGGATTTACATGGGGTTTAGTGCTATTGAAAGACTTACCTAAAACCACCAATACCGTTCGGTATTTTCATGCCCAAATCAAAATAATGATGGATAAATCATGTTTACAACGTAGTAAAATGATGAAATAATGGCAATAAATTTAGAGCATAATGGGAAGCAATAAATTAATGGAATTTACAACAAGGGAATTTTGTGGGTCCAATGCCTATGGGATTACGTGGTGGTTAATGCCTCTTTGAGGTCTTACATAGTCCACCACGACCAATCGGGATTATCACGCCCAAATCACAAAGAGAAAGGGAGAAAATGACAATATTCACAAACACGTAGTAAATGTAAATAAAGCGGTAAATGACATTATTTAATGGGGGATTTTTAATGGGTCCAATGCCTATGGGAATTACATGGTGGTTAAAGCCTCATTGAGGTCTTACATAGTCCACCACGACCAATCGGGATTATCACGCCCAAATCATAAAGGGAAAAATGGGGGATATTCACAACATAATATGCACAACGTAGTAAATGTAAACAAAGCGATAAATGACATTATTTACACATGGGGATGTATTTTTCGGGTCAAATACCTCGTAGACTAACATGGTTGTTACGGCCTCGTTAGAGGTCTTACGCACTCCGCCAAAGCTACTCAATATTTGCCGTACTAAAATACGGGGAAAGGGATAATCACAATATAATATTCACAAGTACGTAGTAAAATGTAAATAAAGCGATAAATGACATTATTTAGACATGGGGGATGTATTTTTCGGGTCAAATACCTCGTAGACTAACATGGTTGTTACGGCCTCGTTAGAGGTCTTACGCACTCCGCCAAAGCTACTCAATATTTGCCGTACTAAAATACGGGGAAAGGGATAATCACAATAATAAAGCACTAAATATATTTAAAGCATTGCGGAAAGCTATAAACGTATTTAAAGCAAATATGGAAAGCAATAAATGAATCTTAAAGCATAAAAGCGATAAATGAACTTAAAGCAAGCATATAAAGCTAGACATGAACTTAAAGAACATAAATGAACATTTAATGAACTAAAAGTGCATAAATAAAGCAATAATGAACTAAAAATCATAAATAAGGGTGGATCCTTGTGAATCCCTTCCCATTTTAGGGATCATCACTAGTCACCTCCACCCAAAAGAAAAGAAAAGAGAGGAGAGAGGAGAGAGAAAGAGCTTAGAGAGAGAGAGTACCTAGAGAGGGGTCTCTCCCTCTAAAACTACCCAAAAACCCTTCCTAAAACCCCCTAAACCCCTATTTTCTGCCTATTCTACGCTCAAGAAGGCCTAGTGCCCGAGCAAAAATTGTGTCCAAATGAGGGGGGGGAGGTCTTATTTATAGGGGGCGTGCACGCCGGGCGCGCCATCATGGCGCGCGGCGCGTGATGATGGCGCGCCTCGCGTGCACCTGCCACGTGGCGGTCTTATCCTTCCACGCCAGCCCCCCACCTGATCCTCCTCGATTTTCGCGCGCGTACCCTTTTTTGATCCGATTTTCGAGGGCAGTTTTGGAGGTCTTCTGGTGTCCAAAATGGGTCATGCAGCATATCGTCGGAAAGCTCTCGACGTCTTCTTTCCAACGGTATAAATTTTGCGCGAATCGGAGTTCGGACGAGAGAGTTATGGCTCCCGGAAGTCGGGGTGCCGGAGCTGTTTTTGTGTGTTTTTCCAGCGAAGATTCCGGTCAGACGGGGGATGTTCTTGGCGAACCGAGAGTTCCACGTCGTAGCTGGAGTCGTTATCTTTCCAACGCACCCGGGCTCGCGGATCAACTTGTTGCGAGTGGGAAAGACTCTGCGCGCGAAGGCGGCTGTCCGGGAGGAAAAACGCATTTTACTCCCAGCGCGTTTTTTCTTAAATCTTGTCCCAGTTCGCGCGCGTATTTGACCTAGCTCCCGGCATCGGATTTCGATGTTCTTGGTACCGTCGGAAAGCTTGCGCTGCCTACTTTTGCAAGGTTCCGGATTTGCGGGAATCCGAGCTTGGGCTTGTGAGATATGGTCCCGCGAACAGAGGCCACCGGGGTGTTTTTGGTCCGTTGGAGGACAGTTTTCCGATCGGGATTCCGGCTAGACCCGGTAAATTCTTGGCGATCCGAGAGTTCCACGTCGTGCATGAATGTGTCTTCTTTCCAACGTGCCCGGGCTTGTGGATCAACTTGTTGCGAGTCAGGAAGACTCTGCGCGCAAGCGTGGCAACGTCGGTGGGAAAATTCCGGAATTTTCAGCACAGCGTTATTTCGTCGGTCTGTTTTCACGTGCGTGGTGGACGTAGCTCCCGATGTCGGATTTTGACGATCTTGGTATCGTCGGAAAGCTTATGCTACCTATTTTCCAAAGGTACAGGCCTTGCACAGAGGCGAGCTTGGGTTCGCAAGATATGATCTTGCGAACGGAGGCCGTTGGAATGTTCCTTACGCCAAGGGGTCATCTTCTGATTGAGATTCCGGCTTGACCGGAAGAGCTCTTGACGATCCGGAAGTTGTACGTCGTAGCTGAAGTGAACCTCTTGCTTAAGGGTCTCGGCTCGCGGACCAAGTTGCGGCGGGTCGGAGAGAATCTTCGCGCGAACGTTGCCTCCCAAATAGGCTGTTTATTCAACAACACTTAGTTTTGGCTAAGTGTTGGACGTTTTTTCCGTTTTGACCATAACTCCCTCGGCCCGTAAAGCGCCGAATCGAAGCTCTCATCACGCTATTCAGAATGGTTAGGGAGTGGTCAGTTCGATTCAGCTTTCGGTCTGGTCAATGGTCCGGTCAAACCTTGGTCAAACTTGGTCAAACTTGGTTGAATTTGGTCAAAGCCCTCCAAACTTTGGGAAATGTGTCCTGGACCACATTTTGAGGGTTTCTGGACATGGTGGACCCTAGTCGGGTCGGAAACGGCTCGGTCAAACCTCGGTCAACCCTGGTCAAACCTGGTCAACCCTAGTCAAACTTGGTCGAATTTGGTCAAAGCCCTCCAAACTCTGGGAAATGTGTCCCGGACCACATTTTGAGGGTTTCTGGACATGGTGGACCCTAGTCGGGTCGGAAACGGCTCGGTCAAACCTCGGTCAACCTTGGTCAAACCTGGTCAACCCTAGTCAAACTTGGTCAAACTTCGGGAAACGTGTCCCGGACCTTCTTCTTGGGGTTATTTGATGTGGCGATTCCTCGTTGGATCAAGCCGGCTCGGTTCCGGCCGTCTCGTTTTGTGTGCCGACACCCGAGAAAATCCCGTGGGTAAAAATGGGGTTATGACACCCCCCCAACTTGAATTTTGCTAGTCTCTAGCAAACTAAAAACAATGAAACAACAAAACATAAATGAAACAAACTAACAAAACCACTTTCGCTGGTACTCTCGATTGCATTTAGCATATGCAATAAGCCTTTAAACCCCTAGGTGTCCCCAGTGGACGAGTTATAGTCGCGTGAGGGTTTACCAGAAGTGATACCCACAAACACTATCAAATTCCCAGTCTTGATTCACAGTAAACACATACAACATCATGCTATCAAATGAGAATAAAGTATCACACAAAAAATGGTTTTCAATCATTAGCAAGCTTAAACAAATCAACCTCAATTTCAAATCTTTAGAAATTTTAACTAGGCCACAATCACTTGAAATTAAGCAATAAAAGCTACACAAGTTCCTTGATGTGTCAAGTGAACTAACTTAGAATCATGGAACTTTAATATCTTTCCAATATAATCATGTAGGACAATGGAATTCTCATTAGAAGAACCAACCAAGGCATAAGAACTTTTATTTTTTTATTTTTTTGTTTGAGAACTGTGCAATGTCTAACTCCATTAAGCTTTCTAATTGACCCATGTATCAAGTATTAGACCAATGACTCTCGAACCAATTGTCTTAAGGGGCATTAGGTGTAGAGACACCCCTAAGAGTTTACTTACTCGAGTAAAAAAGGCTACGAAGCTAGACTAGTCACTCATATCTCAACCATGTGAATTGTTTACCTCTTTTGAAATAGGCTCTCATGGTTAGTTATTTCTCTTCTTTTCTTGTTTTTCTTTTTCTTTCTTCTTTATGCCAAGGTTAATCAACTAACTAGTCAACCACTTTTAATTTAGTAACAATTGGATGCACATTTCATTCCCCACAGATTACATGTTAGTGTGCTAGTACTTAGTTTAAGGTGTACAAGTGTAACACTCAGTACTCAAAACAAGCAATAGATTGCCATGTTCAAATATCTCAATCAAATAATCATGTGTTCATATGCTTAAGCTCACTAATGATTTTAAACCAAAGTCCAGAGTTCAACCAAATTCTCAAAGATAACAATGAAGCATGTGAATATAGCATAAATCAAAGACATCATTGCAAACCAAACAATTTTTTTCTTTTTCTCATTTTTTGATTTTTTTTTTAAATAAATGAAAGCAAATGGTTTCTAAACTATCAACAAGAACAACACAAAGTTCATCAAACAATCAAACAATTAACATTCCCCCCAACTTAAAGTTGACATTGTCCTTAATGTTCAAACAAATGCAAGTGAGAACAAGATACAAATCTTTAAATGAAAGTACAAGGGAAAAGGAAAGAAAGCACCTGATAGTATGACGACTCCTCAAGCTATTTATTGCAAAATGGTTAGATTCCTAAAACAAAAACAAAGGAAAACAAAAATAAAAACAAAATAAACTAACTATTGTACAATTACAAGGTAGAAAAAAAAAATCATCCCCTTGAACGGGATCTTCCAAAGGAATAGTTTCTTCCTCTAGCACTCTTCATTCTGGCAACATGCAAAGCCACTCCTTTGGAACTATTCAGCAATGTCCTTGAAAGTCTCATATCTTGAAGTGCTTTCCTCTTCGTTTTGTGCGTTTCAAAGAACTTGGTTTTCTCATATTCCTTCTCAATTTCCTGATCCACACTCATCTTTGAAGGAACTTCCATAGTAGAAGTGGCATGTGGTTCCATGGATGCACATGGTAAATCTCTTGGTGGTTGCTTCAACTTTAACTTGGGTGCATCTGGGTATGCATGTAAGAACTTCTTCTTGCTTCTTGGAGGCTTCTTAGCTTCAACTACTTGTTCTTCTTTCAACATCTGAGAAGAATCCAACAAAGAAGAAAAGTCAGATAATTTAAAATCAGGTTTTAACTCAATTGAAATAGCAGAATTAATAGGAAGAGTTTCAAAAGGGTTAGAAAAACAATTTTTATCAAACTCTTCTTGAGGTGCTGCCTCAATGAAGTTCACATATTCACACTTTTCATCCACCAATTATTGTGGGTTCACATTGAAAATATTGAGCTCAGAAGTCTTAGAACCAAAGGTGATCTTCATTCTTCCATTCTTGCAATTGATCAAAGTATTAGCTGTGGCAAAGAAAGGTTTGCCTAAGATGATAGGAATATTAGCACTAGGATGTAAAGTAGGTTCAATATCCAAAATGATAAAATCAACAGAATAATAAAAATTTTCAACCTTTACCAATACATCCTCAATCATCCCCCTCGGCTTCCTTATAGAGCGGTCTGCTAATTGTAAAGTAACAGAGATGGGTTTTAACTCACCTAACCCGAGTTGTAGATACACAGAGAGAGGAAGCAAATTTACACTGGCCCCAAGATCTAGCAATGCACGCTCAATCATGTAATCTTTAATAGTATAAGAGATTTTAGGGCAACCCGGATCCCTGTACTTTGGTGGGACCTTGTGTTGGATGATTGCACTTACCTGTTCTGTCAAGAATGCAGTCTTCTTCACATTATACTTTCTCTTGACAGTGCATAAGTCCTTAATTACCTTGGCATAGAGTGGCATTTGCTTGATGATATGCAGTAAAGGCAAGTTAACCTTAACTTGATGCAAATGCTCCAAAATTTCACTAGTGACATCCAAATTCTTTGGTAATTTCAAGGCTTGTGGGAATGGTGCAGGGAATGGACATTTTTCAATGTCATTGGATTTAGCTATTCCACTCTCATCCTTTTCAGTTGGGGTCTCCTTGGATTTCTCATTAGCTTTAGGAGCACCATTTCTAATTTCCTTACCACTCCTCAAAATGGTAACAGACTTGATTTCCTTAAACTTTTCCGTGTTGACAACCTTTGCACTCTGATTATTGGAATTAGGTTGAGTTTGGGAAGGAAGCTTCCCTCTTTCAATCCTACTCAATGCATTTGTGAGTCTAGCAACTTGGCTCTTGGTCTCTCTCATCTTTTCATCTATTCTTGTGAACATGGTCTCAAATCTTTGATTTGTTTACCTTGCTTTTGTATGAAAGTGTAAAGCACATTCTCTTAAGGTGGACTAGATGATGATGAAGTGGTATGTGAGGTGTCAAAATTCCTTGGACCAGTGGGATTCAACACATTGTCACTCTTATAACTCAAATATGGATGATTTCTCATATTTGGGTTATAATTGTTCGAATATGAAGAATTATTTGGCCTGTATTGGTTGAATGCACACACTTATTCTTCAGGCATATTTAGGAACTGAGACAATGACTTACATGCACTTGGGGTGTGATCTATCTCTTGGCAAATCTGGCATGCCTCCTTAGGTTCCTCTCTGTAAACAGCATTTACACCTCTACTTCCCCTCAGCTTGAGTGCCTCTATCTTCTTAGTCAACAAATTGATCTTGGCACTCATGTTGTCCCTTTCCCTTAGTTTGAAAACACTACCCCCAGATGTGGTAGTACTACTCTTATTCCTATCTGTGGAATCCAATGGACTTGGTCCATTCCAGGTGTTGGAATTCTTAGCTATTTCATCCAAGTAGTCCATAGCATCTTCAGGCTCCTTCTTTAAGAATCCACCTCCACATGCAACTTGAACAAACTGGCGATCCCTAGGAAGGAGTCCTTCATAAAAATAACTTACCAACCTCCAAGTGTCATATCCATGTGTTAGGCAAAAGTTATAGGTATCCTTGAATCTTTCACAAGCCATGAATAATGTCTCATCATTTCCTTGGACGAAATTAGAGATCTTTCTCTTTACTTGTTGGACTTTGTGAGGAGGGAAAAATTTCTTGTAGAACTCTTGGGTCATCTCCCCCTCAATTTCCTATGGACCTAGGCTTCATTGTGTACAACGAGCCCTTAGTCTTGTCCTTGAGTATTGAGAATGGGAAGAACCTCAGCTTAGCTATCTCAATCACATTCTGTGCATAGAAACTACCAATCACTTCCTCAAAAGCTCTCACATGCACATAGGGATTTTCATTCTCCAATCCCCTAAAATTAGGAAGTATGGCCATCAACCTTTGTTTGATATCCACATGAGGTGCATTTGGAGGAAACATGATACATGAAGGGATAGAGCTCTGAGTACGGTGTAACAACTGATACATGGTCCTCTTAGGTGCCTCAGGTGGAACTACTCTTTCTCTTTCTTCAGCCATAATAAAAGATGTGGGTGAGCTTGTAGGTGTATCAAATAGACTTCCAAAGAACGCCTTAGAAGTTTTCAGTCTGCCTTTATTGTTTCTAACCCAAACGCTCATGCATAGTAAAACAAAACAAATTAAAGCAACAAAATAAACAAATAAAAGAAAAACAGAATTAAGAGAGAATGGAACGAAGTTACTAATAGAGTGATCCACCGGTAACCTTGTCCCACAGAATTGTCTTTTGAATAAGCCGAAACTCCCCGGCAATGCAACAAAAATTGATGTCGCTCAATAGTAAGCAGTACTTTGTAGTATGGTGTAAGGGGTTGTCAATCCTCAAGGAGTTGTGTTTTCAAAAGACAATGGATTGAATGCTTATAAAAATAAAATTTGAATGATTTGTAAGAAATATATGAATAAAAGGCACTAGTGTTTCGGGGTGTTCCTTTATCCTAGTATAACTCTCTTGTAATCTCGGCTAAAAACCTTGTTCTAATAACAGTATACAATTGATTATTTTCTTTTAAAGAGCTTTTGACTTGGTTGAACTAAAAGAATTCAGGAACATTTTATAACCGGAGAAAATAAGATGGCTAGAATAATGTTTAGAAAAACCTTTCAATTTATAAAACAGGATACCTAATTGAAATCATAAAATATTCCCCCTTAATCATAAGAAAAACATGATTGAAATTATAGAAAGTACGGAATAAAACATACATCAATAGGAATCAATAAATTAATAATCAAATGTATTTAATCAATAAAAACTAAAGGAATTACAAAGTATCCATACTGTTACAAAAGAAACATAGCCCCTAGCCCTAGCAAGGAGCTTAGGCAGTCATGAGAGTGAAAACCTAAGTTTTGGGAGAGAGAGAGAGCGTTAGTCAGTCTAATCTAAACCCTCTTATTAACCCTAATCTTCTTCTCTAATTCGGACTTGAGACCCTAAACAGATTAGGTCCAATGGGCTTTGAGTTGGGAGAGCTTTAAAACACAATTGGGCTTTCTTTAAAACTGATTTTGCGTGAATCCAATTGCCTGGAGCCTTATCCAGTCGACTGGATCTTCATTAAAATGCCTCATGGACTTTCTGCCTTATTTGGATTAATTAATCCAGTCGTCTGGAAGTTGACTGGATTCTTCAAGAATTGAAGTCTGGAGTTTCTGCCTGATTCTGGACAATTAATCCAGTCGACTGGATCCTTCTTTATTTGAATTTTGGAGTTTCTGCCTTAGAATCCAGTCTGCTGGATTGTGGTTCAACACCTCTTTTCTTCTCTTTTGCTCCTTCCAGCTTGCACTAACTTGCTCTAATCTAATCCAGCTTATACCTATAATCAAACATAGCCCAAATTAACATCTAAGGGAATAAATTAATACACTTAAATGCATAAGTCATGTGAATTTAATGAATTGAACAACAAACGTTCATTTAAGTGTAATTAGACATGTAATGCAACACAACCCCAATTGAATCTCTTTAAAATATGTGTAAATAAGTCATATTTCATGACTTGTCAATGATAGATGGAAAATACTGATGTGGCTAATGGTTAATAATAATAATAAATGAGACGTGACAAGTCAACTAAAAAAAAAAAACACCATCCAATAATTTGGTTCAACATCATATTTTTTTTTTCAAATAACAAATGGTTTTATTAAAATAATAATAAATAGTGACGTGACAAGTCAACTAAAAAAAAAATCACCATCCAATAATTTGGTTCCACATCATATTTTTTTCAAATAACAAAATAAGGAGTAACACACCTTATCCAAATCCCTTAAAACCATCCAAGCCAAAATATTCGACGTTGGAGATTGGAGAGCCGCCGCAACCGATTGGTCCAAACCAACGTCCTCAAGTTGATTGTCTCCTCCATAATCCAATCCAGCGTCCTAATCTCTCTCTCTCTCTCTCTCTCTCTCTAGGTTTTGTGTGTCATTGATTTGGTTTTTATTTATCGGTTTTTGATGAAGAGTGGTGGGTATCTGTTTGGTTTTCGATAAAATCTGAGCAAGAAAAGGTGATCTAGGAATTGGGGTTTTGCTTTGAATTCCTTTTTGTATTTTTCATTTTGAATGTGTGCTTTTGTATTTTATCATGGTCTATTATATAGGATTTAGAATTGTGCAATCTTTCTCATTAATGATCAAAGCAGCCTTTAAGTAAAAGTCTGTGTTTATTTAACTAATACTAGATAAGCTAGAGTTGAGATAAGACAAATAAATGCAAGCTATTTGAAAAACAAATGCAATTAGATGTTTAAAATACAGATACATCCAGTTGTTAATTACAAAGTGATAAGATCAAACTAACTTCTTATGTGATCTATTAATGTGAATGTCAGGTCAAACCACCCGATATACAAAAGGTTGATGTTAGGAAAGCTACCAAAGAATTTCATTAGTCTTTTTAATTTAGGGAAAATTACTTTGAATTCTCCTCAGGTTTAGTGTGAGTGCATTAATCTTCTCTGAGGTTTTGGTTTATACATTAACTTCCCTTACTTTTTAAAAATAATCTACAATCACATCCCCTACCATTAAATTGCATTAAATCAACTAACAAAAGTTGAGAAAATAATATTTTACCCTCATTCAAAAATACAATTTCTCTCCCAACCTCACTCCTCAATCTCTCTCTTCCTCAGATCTCTCTCCTCTCACTCACCTCGCCTCTCTTTCTCAGATCTCCCCTCTCAGGATGAGCCAATTTGAAAACAACTATCAGAGTGGTGCACAGTCCTAATACATTTTGTGTTGTTGCCTATCAATTATCATGCATAGCCTGAGGTTTAGGTTGTCCATGCCCGTCTAGATTTTAATTTCCGATTCATTATTAAATATTAAAAAAAGGTAAAGTACATTGACACCTCATTCTTTTAGCGAAACTAGACTTTCTGCATCATATTTTGGGAAAATGACACTCCGCTCCAACTTAAGCAAATTAATTAACATTTCACCCCCTTTTGACCTAGATTGACTAACGCTATTAACTTATAAATGGAATATTCATTTTTTAAGTTAGAATATTCTCATTTATCAGTTAACCTAACTTGAAATAGTGAATTATCAACTGTAGTTAGTTGGGTCAAAAAAAAAGTAAAAAAGAAAAAAAAAAAAAAAAAAAAATCACTAATTGACCAAACTGTATACATCTAAAAAAAAAAAAAAAAAAATCCTCTGTCTCTCTCAGTACAATGCCGAACAAAGGCAAATTCGTAGACAATCTAAGCAAAATAAAAATAAAATTACAAGAACAAAGACAAAAAATTACACAAAGTACATAACATTGGCTAAAAATCCAGAAAACCTATATGCCAATACCCAAATTTTCCTCCGTTTCTAAGCCACCAAACAAAGGGCCAAACCCAATTTTAACCAAAATCACCAAACACATATGCCTATACCCAAATTTTCCTTAGATTTTCCTCCATTTTCTCAGCCTTCCAGCACGTTTATATATTATATATATATATATATATATATATATATATATATATATATATATATTTTTTTTTTTTTTTTTTCTGTCTCTTATTAACAGTACACATAGTGAGCTCCATCATTCCACAAGAGTCTAGCTCAAGTCCCTCTCTGCACTACACTGAAGCTTCTCTGTTTTCTACACTGTTAATATGAAACACACCGTTTCATTAAAGCCATGTTTAGCATCCTTATTATCATCACACGTGTAACTTGTTGATTGGGCATTAGTGAGTGGAATTAGTTATTAGATGATAGAATTTGTTAACACTGCTTGTTAGGCAGTTTACTTAACTGCATAACTGATTCTACTTTCTGCATCTTCTTTAACCAACTTGTAGATTCTTTAAGCAAGATTAAGTTCTATAAATACTTAATCCTTGTAATCATTTATTTTAATGAGAAAAGTAGTAAGCTCTAAGCTTCTTCACCAAAGATTGGTTTTCTTAATTTCTTTACTGCTTTCAGTTTTATTATGGTATCAGAGCCTTTGAAAAGCTTTATCTGAGTTTCATCTCAAAGCTTCCAATGGATACTGAAAATTCTTCTAGACAAGTAAATGCTTCCGCTACCCATTTTTCTTTAGATGATCCTCCTCCTTCGAGTCCGTATTACCTCCATGCCAGTGACAATTCAAGCTTAATACTGGTGAATCAACCACTTACAGGTGACAACTTCCATTCTTGGTTCAGATCTATGGCAATGGGCCTCAGCATCAAAAACAAGCTTGGATTCGTGGATGGAAGTATTGGTCCACCTCAGGAAGGTATCTCTTCTCCTCTCTATTCTCTTTGGAGTAGATGTAACATTGTAGTCATTACATGGATTCTGAATTGTGTTTCCAAGGAGATTCATGCTACTATGCTCTACAAGCAGACTGCTTCTGAAATTTGGGCCATTCTGAGAAATAGATTCTCTTAGAGTAATGGACCTCAAATATTTCAGGTTGAGTAAGCTATTGGCTCCTCAAATCAGTCTCATGTCTCTCTGTCAGTGATTACTATACAAAGTTGCAAGGCCTTTGGGAGGAATTGTTGAACTATAGACCAATCCCTATTAGTACCTGCATTCCGAGCTATTCTTGTGGTGCAATGAGACAGGTCTTTGACAATTACCAACAAGCATGCCTTATGCAGTTTCTAATGGGTTTGAATGAGACTTTCACTCCAGTCAGGGGTCAGATTCTACTTATGGATCCTATGCCTCATATTGATAAGGTTTTTTCTTTGCTGAGGCAAGAAGAAAGGCAAAGATCCATTGGTCAAATCTCTCTCCCTCGTGTAAAGTCTACTGCACTGCTGTGTAAGAGTGATTCAACCAGACCCTACCAACCTAAACAAGGTTTTCAGAAGAAAGATAAGCCTACCTGCACACACTGTGGTTACATTGGCCACACTATGGACAAGTGCTACAAGTTGCATGGATATCCACCTGGATACAAACCTAAAGGGAAGAGTCCAATGGTCCATCAGGTTTCTCTCAATAATTTTGGAACCAGTGCTGCTGTGACAGATGAGATGTCACCTTTCCAAGTTTCTCAGATCCAGTCCCAATGTCAGCAAATACTTGCAGCACTCAATACCAGACCTTCAGAGCCTTTAACCCCCAATACATCATATCAAGCTATGGCCAATACTACATTGTTTTCTCCTTTACCCACACATTCCATATTAGGTGCTTCTTTTTACCCTTCAGTTTATAATTCACAAACTTTTACACCTAATTTGTCACATTCAATTTTTGCTTCCAATGTGGTTTTGCCTACATCTATGTCAGCCAATTCATGGGTCATCAATACAGGAGCTACTAACCATATGGTTCATTCATTGTCCTGTTTAAGCACAATCACATCCATGGTTAATACATCTGTTGAGTTGCCTAATGGAGAGTTAGTATCAGTAACTCACATAGGCACTGTTATTTTGTCCTCTTCTTTGACATTAACTAATGTCTTGTGTGTTCCCTCTTTCCATCTAAATTTGATTTCAGTCAATAAATTGGTTCATTCCTCACCATGTTGTCTGATTTTTATGACCAATTATTGTCTTATCCAGGCCTTCACCCCTTGGAGGATGATTGGATTGGGTAAATTGCAAAATGGTCTTTATCTGTTGCAGACTTCCTTGGATCATTCTAGTGCTGCCAAACTGCATCAAGCCTCTGTTTCTCCCTTCAATAAAGTTGCTTCAGTATCTGCTCCTGTGCAGTTTACACCAATGCAACTATGGCATTATAGATTAGGACATTCTTCTTTTGACAAGTTGCATTTTTTGCATAGTTATGTACAGAACTTGCCTTCAATGAATAAAAATGCTTCTTTCTGTGATATCTGTCCTCTTGCTAAACATAAAAGATTGCCCTTTCCAAATAAAGGTCACATGTGTCTTAACAATTTTGATCTTATACATTGTGACATTTGGGGTCCTTATTCTGTTCCTACTTTAGATGGTCATAAATACTTCCTCACTATTGTAGATGATCATTCAAGAAGTACTTGAGGTTTACCTTATGCACTCCAAAAGTGACACTAGGCCTTTGCTCATTTCTTTCTTTAATATGGTTGAAACTCAATTCCATGTTAAAATCAAGTCTGTTAGGAGTGATAATGGTATTGAATTTGACATGATTGATTTCTTCAATACCAAGGGCATTATACACCAGACTTCTTGTAGAGATACTCCACAACAAAATTCAGTAGTTAAGAGAAAACACCAACATCTTTTGAATGTAGCCAGAGCAATTAGGTTCCAGTCTCATCTCCCTTATAAATTTTGGGGTGAATGCATTCTCACAGCTGCCTATATCATAAATAGGTTGCCTAGTCCTCTTCTTTAATATAAGACTCCTTTTGAGCTTCTTATGCATAAACCTCCTACTTACTCCCATCTCAAAGTTTTTGGTTGTCTTGCCTATGCATCAACTTGCCATCTCATAGGACAAAATTTGATGCTAGAGCTGTTCCTTGTGTGTTTATAGGTTATCCCTTTGGGACTAAAGGTTACAAATTGTTTAATCTCCATACAGAACAATTTTTTCTTTCTAGGGATGTTGTTTTTCATGAGCATGTGTTTCCTTTCTTTACACCTCATTCATTTACACAACCACCTCCCTCAGATTTTGATCTTAGTAATCCTAAACCCTCATTTTCTTTCTGTATGGACATTGACCCTCCTCATAATTCACACAACCCTACCACTACTACCTTCACACTAGCATCCCCAGATTCTGTGTCACCAGCTCAAGCACACATACCTATACCCACTTCTTGTACTCATGGTTTTACAAATGTTCCTCACTCTGTTTCTCTCCATGGTTCTGCAGATATACCTCACCTTGATATTTCACCAACACCAGAGATTTCACCACCACCACTCCAACCTACTAGAAAGTCTACTCGACCTACTACAATCCCATCTTACCTTCAAGACTATCATTGCCACTTGGCATCTACTACCATACCACCAAAACCCACTGTTTTGTACCCTATTGCTGAGACACTATCCTATTCACATTTGTCTCCTACTCACAAAGCCTATACCATAGCCATAACAGCTCCTATTGAGCCAAGGTTTTATCATGAGGCAGTCACTTCTTCCCATTGGTGTGAAGCAATGGAGAAGGAACTTGAAGCCTTTGAGGCTAATCACACTTGGGATTTAACCTCTCTACCTGCTGGTAAGCACCCTATTGGCTGCAAATGGGTGTATAAAATCAAGTTCAAATCTGATGGGAGCATAGAAAGGTATAAGGCTCGGTTAGTAGCAAAGGGGTACAATCAATTAGAAGGAATTGATTATGCAGAAACATTCTCTCCAATGGCTAAGTTGGTGACAATCAGGTGTTTTGTAGCTTTAGCAGCTGCTAAGGGTTGGTCTTTAACACAACTTGATGTTAATAATGCCTTCCTACATGGTGAATTAGAAGAGGAAGTTTTTATGTCTCTTCCTCCTGGGTTTAAGAAGTCTCACGGCACCTCTCCTAATTTGGTTTGCAAATTAACCAAATCCTTGTATGGTTTAAAGCAAGCATCTAGGCAGTGGTTCTCCAAGTTTTCATCCACTATTTTAGCTCATGGTTTCAAGCAGTCCAAGTGTGATTACTCATTATTCACCAAGGTTGAAGGTTCTGTTTTCATTGGACTACTTGTATATGTGGATGACATCTTGATTGCCAGCAATGACCTTGCTTCAGTCACCTTGCTCACTACCTTTTTGGATACACAATTTAAACTAAAGGATCTTGGACCAACCAAGTATTTCCTTGGACTTGAACTTGCTAGATCACAGAAGGGCATTTCTCTTTGTCAAAGAAAGTATGCCTTGGATATTTTGCAAGATTCAGGATTTCTTGGTTCCAAACCTATTAAAATTCCTATGGAGCAGCATCTTAAACTCAGCAAAGATCAAGGTCCTTTATTACCTGATCCCAGTGAATACAGAAGGCTCATTGGCAGACTGCTTTATCTTACTCTCACCAGGCCTGATATTGCTTACTCCATCAGCTGTTTGAGTCAATTTATGTCTGCTCCTCGGATCCCTCATTTGCAGGCTGCACATAGGGTTCTTCAATATCTCAAAGGCTCTCCAGGTCAAGGGTTATTTTTTCCCTCTGATAATGCCTTGAATTTGAAGGGTTTCTGTGATTCAGATTGGGCTGGTTGCCCAGATGCCAGAAGATCCCTCACTGGTTTTTGTATTTTTTTGGGGGATTCCTTGATTTCTTGGAGGTCCAAGAAACAAACAGTAGTCTCTCGTTCCTCTGCTGAAGTTGAATATCAGGCAATGTCTATAGCCACTTGTGAGCTCACTTGGCTTTTGTCTTTTCTTCAAGATTTCTGCATTCCCCATCCCACTGCTTCAGTCCTTTTCTGTGATAATCAGGCTGCCCTCCACATTGCAGCTAATCCTGTTTATCATGAGAGGACCAAGCACATTGAATTGGACTGTCACTTCCTTCGTGACAAAATCCAAGCTGGTTTATTGAAAACTTTGCATGTTTCCACAACTCATCAACTGGCAGACATTTTTACTAAACCTCTTGGGTTTGCTCAATTCAGCTCTTTGCTTTCCAAGTTGGGCATTGTGAATATTCACTCTCCCACTTGAGGGGGGCTATTAACAGTACACATAGTGAGCTCCATCATTCCACAAGAGTCCAGCTCAAGTCCTTCTCTGCACTACACTGAAGCTTCTCTGTTTTCTGCACTGTTAATATGAAACACACCGTTTCATTAAAGCCATGTTTAGCATCCTTATTATCATCACACGTGTAACTTGTTGATTGGGCATTAGTGAGTGGAATTAGTTATTAGATGATAGAATTTGTTAACACTGCTTGTTAGGCAGTTTACTTAACTGCATAACTGATTCTACTTTCTGCATCTTCTTTAACCAACTTGTAGATTCTTTAAGCAAGATTAAGTTCTATAAATACTTAATCCTTGTAATCATTTATTTTAATGAGAAAAAGTAGTAAGCTCTAAGCTTCTTCACCAAAGATTGGTTTTCTCAATTTCTTTACTGCTTTCAGTTTTATTATCTCTCTCTCTCTCTCTCTCTCTCTCTCTCTAGACTTTGTGAACGAATGACGATCGTGGGATTTTCTCTGTCGTTTTGGAGCGCGGACGATGGTGCTCGATTTTTTTTTTTTAATATTACTTTCTGGATTATCTTGCTGATGGGATGGGTTTACGGTGGTTTGACGATGGTGGATGTGTTGCGGGAGGCTACCAGGTTTGGCAGTGAACTTCACGACGGTGACTGTGAATTCGTGCTTCGCGATGCTGGCTCCATGTTTCGTGGTGGTGGGGTGGGTCTCTGCTTTGTGGCAGTAGGTTTGATAATTTTCTTGATTTTTGTATTTTTGTTGTTGTGGAATATTGTGGTTTTTGGATGAGAAATTATATTTCACCAGCAACTTATGTTATTTCCGCAATGTTAGTGTGAAATTTAACATCAATTTTTGTTATTTTCGCATCAATAGTGCGAAAATAAGAAAGGCTGGTGTGAAAATAACAATCACCTTTTGGATTTAGGCAGATCTGACCAAAATGATGGTGATGGATTTTATCTGGTGATGGTGACGGAAGTGAAGCTGGGGCTGAAGGAGAAAAGAGAGTATTCTTGAGAAAAAAGTGTAAATATGAAATGAGTGGATGTGGCTTGGTCAACTGATGTCTACAGTTTGGAATTTAGCCAAAAAAAGATGTATACAGTTTGGTCAATTAGTGATTTTTCCCTCCTTTTTTTTATTTTTACTGTTTGACCCAACTAACTACAGTTGATAATTCATTGTTTCAAGTTAGACTAATTAATAAATGAGAATATTCTAACAAAAAAAAGGAATATTTCATTTATAAATTAACACCGTTAGTCAATCTGGGACAAAAGTATGCGGAGTGTTGATTAATTTGCTTAAAGTTGAAACGAAGTGTCATTTTCTCAAAATAGGATGCATCAAGTTTAGTTTCATAAAAAAAATGGGGTGTCACTGTAATTTACCCTTAAAAAATATATAAAAGTAAAAAAATAAAAAAAAATGTAAGCGAGTTAATTTTTTCCCACCTCTTCTATTTTTTGTTTTGTTCTTTTGGTTAAAGGAGGCGTATGCCCCTCTATGAGAAGCGTATGCCTCCCTCATGCAGGTGTACGCCCAATGTCCAAGGAAAAGTGTTTTGCATTTTTTCTTTTTTCGTTCTATATCTTTTTAATTATTAATATACTATTGCTCACCCATGAAGCTTATTATGAACCTTATTTCTCAAACTCCAAAAATCCTTGGATTACATGAGAAGTTGGTGAAATAGATTCGATTTATAAGCTGATTAATTTGCCTATTCTTTATCTTTTATTGCATATTCATAAATCTCATGATAAGTCACAATCCTCAAATATACCTGAGATTCTTGGATTTCATAAGAATTTGGTAGACTTTAGGATTAAACAAATTATTTTTTCATATACTTTCTTTTGTTACATGATATGAACCCTATGATAAATCTCATTTTTCAAAGCGCCCTGGATCTTTTGATTTCAGAAAGGGTTGATAAAATTGATTTTAGGGTTATTCACTTGTGCATAGATGTTGAAGAGTGTGAATGGGCAAAATAGAGGCGTACATTTACCATTGGGTAATGTATGCTGTCATACCTTAGAAATGGCCATCTCATCTCCTCTCCCTCTCTTTTCATAAATCATCATCCATCATTTTGTGAATATTTATTTTGTTTTATGCTTATTGTTGTGTTTGCCCCCTCACATGCCCATGCATTTGTCTATCTTTTCACATGCTCTATCTGATGCCATTATTGTCACATGCATAAGTAGGTCCATAATCTTTCTCCACTTGAACACATGCATTTGATGTTATTTGCTTTCCAATATTGATGCTTGCATGATTAAGGGTTTTATTCAATAAAGACCATTGACAAATAATCCAAATGGTATAAATGAAAGCCAACTGAAAGATTTGGTGGTTTATATTTGGTATATATACACCATCTCAAAAGTGTATCTTAGTTCTGGACCTAGTTTAAGGCTAGTACCTTTGTATATGAAGTTCATGTTTGTTTCTGAACCTAAACTAGGTGGCGACTCTTTTTCTCTGCTCCAACCTTTAAGGTTAGCAGGCGTTGTCATGAGTTTATGTGGAGGATAGACTCACACAGTGCAACCTGATTCCCCACTTTATAGTGGTACAATACACAAATTGAGAGGATCCCCCTCACTCCTTAAAATGGGAAAGGGAGGCCTCGAGAATCATGGGCGCTCACACCAACAAATTTTTCGAGGCATCTCGATCACACTTTTTAGGTGGTATAAAGTGTAGATGGTGAGTAGGAATATTTTCCGTGCTTTCAATATTAATAAAAGTTTATCTTTGACACAAATACAAATCTTCTATTCCAATTTTTGTATTTCACTTTATACTCCACTAATCATAACTTGTCGCATGTATTTTTTTTTTTTTTTCTTCATTTTAAACTTTAGTTATTATTTTATAAGGAAAATGAAAAGTAAACGTGCCAAGTTGTGATTGGTAAAATATAAAGTGGAATATAAAAAGTAGAATAAACGCATAGAATTTTTGTCTATAAATCCTAGCTCTCTTCCACTTGTCTTTGCCATTGTATCTTACTTTTCATTGGTAAATCCCCATTTGCTTCACTATCTTGAGTTGTGACAATGGCGGACGAGGTAGATTCTGTTGGATTTCTGGCCCAGCATGTTTGGGATGAGGGTCAGGATTGCGCTAGCCGAGAAGGGTATTAAGTATGAGTACAAGGAGGAGGATTTCAAGAACAAGAGCCCTCTGCTTCTGATGATGAACCCTATTCACAAGAAGATCCCAGTTCTCATCCACAACGGGAAACCGGTTTGTGAGTCCCTTATTATTGTTCAGTACATAGACGAGGTCTGGAAGGATAAGTCTCCATTGCTACCCTCTGATCCTTACCATAGAGGTCATGCCATGGGCTGATTTCGTTGATAAGAAGGTACGTTTTCTGCGTTTTTCTTTTCATTCTGTTTCCGTTAATTAGTTTTTAGTTTTTTTTTTTTTTATTTTTTTTTTTTAATGTTATTTTAAGTAATTTTCATTCTGTGTTTACGAATCTGTATTAGCTTTTATCATTCTTTATTAGCACTTGTGTAAAATATTATAGGTTAGGTTTATTTATTATTAGGTTAGCGCCAGATTTATGTAAAAAGCTATTATGTTTGTAATATTTAGATTCTATTGGAATTTACTATTTTGTAGATTTTGTCAAGGCAATGACATTTGAAAAATTCAGTTAGACATGCATGATGACTCTAGTACATATTTGATCAAACTTTATTAGTGTAATGCCCTTATGGTGGGGATTGGATTTGATCATATAGTATTAGTACTGTGTAGGTAGATCTGAACTATATTATGAGTCGTCCTAATTATAACTTACTAGTGGGAAAACATTGCTAGCCTTTTTTTGGACTGTGACAGATGGTATTAGAGTCCGCTTTGATTTACCAAGAATTTCATATATTTGAGTAAGGCTAATTTGCTTTTGCTTCCATCAATTGTCTCAGTGTGGGTTTTAGTATAAAATCTCTTCTTGTCGAATAAAAGACTTAAGTTTATGGTAGGGTAATTATCATGGAGCAAACCTTATGGATTTCAAATCCTATCGAATCTTTAAAAAAAAAAAAACTGCCTCAGCCCATGTTTCCCATTTGAGTATTTCTTCATGGATTCTCAAGAAGTATTAAGAAATTGAACAGATAACCAATATTCAGTCTCATGCATATCAGCATATGCACCTGCAACTTGGTCCCATTTTCAAGTTTTTGTCTCTAATCCTAGGATATCATAGAGATCAAGCAGAGTGTAGCTGGGGAAATACGTTAATCCCCTTAATGATTACTAATATGCCTTTGGCAAAAAATAAATATATAAAAGATGAACGAAATAAGAGAAGAAAAAAATATATATACAGAAGAAGAAAGAAAATTGATGGTTAATGGTTTATATTTGCTTTTCATTCCATGTTTAATTTATCGTTTCGAACATCTCATATCTTCTCTACCCCACTAGACTTGGTTGGAAATTCATTGCTGTCATTGTCCATCCCCATTTTATAATCCGTGGAAAGTGGTAATAAATGTGGAAAATGCAGGTTTATGATGTTTCAAAGAGAGTTTGGACCACAAAAGGAGAAGAGAGGGAGGCAGCAAAGAAGGAATTCTTTGCAAACCTTTAAGATATTAGAGGGGGAGCTTGGTGAGAAGCCTTACTTTGGGGGTGAAACATTTGGGTATGTGGACATTTCTCTTGTCACCTGGTTCTATGCGGTGGAGACCTTTGGGGAATTCAGCATAGAGGCGGAGTGCCCCAAGATTATTGCATGGGCTAAGAAGTGCCTGCAGAAGGAGACTGTTGCCAAGACTCTTCCTGACCAAAAGAAGGTTTATGAGTTTGCTGGGCAGATGAGGAAAAGGTTTGGAGTAGAGTAATTTGGAAGTGTCACTGTGTCAGGGTATTAGAATGGTTGTGTAATAGTGTTTAATTACATTTTGTTATGTTTTTAAGTTTGGGTTTGTTTTATATGAGTCCGTTAACCTTATAAGACACTTTGGTGTATTTGCTAAATTTTAAATCTAAAGGACATGTATTGTATCGTGAATAAGCTTATGAAAGACACTTGGATGTGTCTGCTATATGTTGGATCAAACTGTACCTTAACGTCATTTGCAGTATACAATTTTTGGATTGAGATAAGACAATTGCACCAGCAATTGTTCATAAAAACAAATTGCACCAGCAATTCTTAGTTCAAAAAAGCTCAAAAGTGCAAGGGTAAAAAGGTAAAAAAACCAAAAAGTGTATATGTCAAGTCAAACCACCGTGTATGCAAAAAGTTGATGTTAATAACTTTTCCTTATTTTATTGCTTGATGATTTTTATCTCAATTATTTGTCAAACTGATGTATAACGTGTTCTAACTTTATCTTATTTTATTGCTTGATCATTTTAATTTTCGGAATTCCATAATCACTTACTGCATTTCAAATTTTATAATATAACCACATGGAGTTTTCAAATTCATAAAATTGATCCTTGTGGTTATATTTTTTGTTAACTTTGATATTAGAAATTGGTCAAGCGTGTTGTATGTGGTCGTTTTATAATAAATAATTCATTATTATAAACCTAGATGCAATGCACGTGACCGGGGGCGGAGCCAAAAAAAAAAAATTTAGGGTGGGCTAATTGCAAAAAAAAAAACTTCTTAACTGGGCTAATTGCTTAATTTAAGGTATTTTTTTTTTGAAATATAGGTAAAAAAAAAAAAAAAAAAGCTTGACTGGGCTGTAGCCCAGCTTACCCATAACATGGCTACGCCACTGCACGTGACTAATTTATGTTAGCAAAATCGATTAAAAATGTAACTAGATGAGTCCATTTCAACAATTTGAAAACTCTAGGTGGTTATATTACAAAATTAAAACTCATGGGATCAGTTTGTAAATGACCTAAACCCTAAGGGGTGATTATATAATTTAAACTTTTTATCTTAATTATTTGTCCAAATCACGTGTTCTCCCTATTTTTTTTTTTTTAATCTCTTACCCATTTTCATAATTGTGCTATAGTAAGATGCTATGGAATACCCTTGATTTGGATGAATGATTGTTAAAGTTACTGAGATCTAGTTGTTCTTCAAACTCTCAAATTATTCCATCAACCATGAGGGAGCATGGCGTTTAAGAATGATAAAACTTTAAACATGCATTTGTTTATTTTTATTTATTTATATCATTAGATTTGATTTTTCTTTATGAAGTGTAAACATCAATAAAAGAAAATTGCTATGGTAACACTATTAGTATTAAAAAAAATAAAAATAAAATAAAATCAATAAAATAAAATAAGGAAAAGATAAAGTAGACCACTTTTATTTTGCTTTTGTACTAGAGTAGATAAAACTTCCTTGATGCAACGAGACAAAATATGAGGGACAGTGTGATCAAAATATGATGGACTATTGAAATTTGAAACTTCCTTGATCAATGTTTTTAAAGAAATGACATTGTTGCGTACAATCTCATCTTTATCTTTGGCAGAAACCTGTTGGCCCATGTCTGTATATTGTCAATATCCTACTATACATAGAAAGTTCGTTGGAGAGTAATTGTTTAGTGTCACGTGGGAGGATATTGTGTGGAATTCTCACGTAACAGTAGGTTTCACTAATCAAATTAATGGTGAATTCTATAATTGATATAAGAGAAAAGAGTATTCCATTACTGTATTCTAAAGATATTGAATAGGTTAAACTATTATTTTTGTCTCTAAATTTTACATGAAATTCGTTATTTGTCCCTGAACTTTGAAAAGTTCGTTTTTCGTCTCTAAACTTAAAAAAAATTCATTTTTACACATGAATTTCGTCCTTAGACTTTTTTTTTATAAAATGATGAAATTCATTTGTAAAAATGAACTTTTTCAAAGTTCAAGGACGAAAAATGAAACTCATGTATATTTTAGGAACGAAAACAATAAAAAACAAAACTTATGTATAATTTAGGGATGAAAACAATATTTTGGCCTATATAATATATATATATATATATTTTGCAATGAATTATGATTGTACACTAAACATATTATTATTATGGAGAAATTACACTGATATTCCTGAAGTTTAACGAAACTAGACTCGCTACACCCTATTTTCAACAAATGACATTCTGCTTCAAAATTTCTAATATAATTCACACTTTGTCATTTTTTGCACTCCAGTAACTAATTGTGTCAATTAAAGCACAAAATATTCTCTTTTGAAAAGAATATTCTCCACAGACAATTCAAGTAATGGTATAGTTACTTAGTTAGGTTGGTAAAGGTTGGTAAATATATATCCCAACACCTCCCTCCTTCAACTTTACTAATTTGCAAGTATTTATGTTCTTCCCCAAAGACTACAAGAACCTTACCGACATTGACGTGGTTCTACAAATCCTCGTAATCTTTGTCCTCTTCTTCTTCACTGAGAAAATCTTTGTCGTCGTCTCATTTTGATGGAAAAGGTCCATCTGAGTTGTCCCTCCTTCACCTACGCCCATCGATTTTTATTTTTTTTGGTGTGTGGTGAGTGTGAGAGAATGTGTTTTAAGTAGTGTTATTAAATCCGGACCGGATCGGTGGGTCGACCCAGTAATTCGGTGAACCGGCACCTTAGCCGGTTCGGGTTTTTAATTAAACTAGTTATGCTATTAACCAACAAAAACCCACTAAATCCAAGTGGGTTTTGTGCAAACCGTGTAACCTGGTTGGGTTATTGCAACCCAGCTAGGTTTACAACTTTTATGAAAATTACTCTTTTAGGTCTACTTTTCTATTTTTATATTATTCAAAATTGGATTATTGGTAATTACCAATGAATTAAAAACTATAAAGGACTCAAAATTACTCTTTTGGGTCTACTTTTCTATTTTTATAATTTATTTGAATGTTGCAATTTAATATTTTATTATTCATTTTAGTATTACAAATTATCAATATAATGTAATTTTAACAATATTATTAAATTATGAGTTTGAAATATGCTTTTGTTTCTAGAGTTTTAAGACATATTTATTTATTTTAATTATTTTAGGTGTACTTATTTTCAATCTAATTATTTACTTTATGATTTCTCAAACTTAGTTTTATACTTTTGTATATTTTTTAATTTTGTATTTGAACCCTGCAGTTCGACTGGTGACCCACTGGTTGAACCAATGACCCGGCTCCTAGACCGGATTAATATCCGGTCCGAGTTTAATAACTATGGTTTTTCAAGAATGAAATGGAACCATTTTTATATGGAAACCAAGAAGGTAGAAACCAAAAGAATTAGAGGGTGTGAGATCTTCCGAAGAAGAGACTAAGTTTGTGTTTTTGAGAGAAAGAGAGATTTGTGGGTATGAGAACAAGTTAATAAGGAAGGAAATTCTTCTCATGTAGGCTTTTCAAAGAATTGGGCAGTCATGACTCATGACTCATGAGTGAATGAATTGGAGGCTGATAGCAAGAAAATTATTTGGAAAAAACATGAGGAATCAACTAAATCACAAACTACACCCAGACCTTAGCACCCATTTCCTCATAGAACTTGATGAGTATAGAAAAATGAGTCGTCCAGATACGACGTACCAAAGCATGTCTTAAATGGACGACCGTTACATACCCATAAAACTCCCTTAATTTCCTCACTAATGTAATCGTTACACACCCATAAACTCTCTTAAATACTACTGTTACACCATTTATACCTGACATTCATTGGGTAATATATAACTCTTAGCCTATATATGACCAACCAAGTCACCTGAACCAGGTACGCACAAAAACCTAGGAGAAATCTCTCTCAATTTGAGAAATATAAAGATTCTTTGCTAACTTAAGCATCAGAGCCTCCCCTCCAGGGCCCACCCCGGCAGGGTCTTCTATTATGGTTTTTTCTTCTTTGCAGGTGTCGACGACTCGACTTGGTTGTGCAACTGACGATGAAAATTCATACATCATCAGTTGGCGCCGTCTGTGGGAACGAGAGTTTTCCAAATATAAATTGCACAACAAAGATAGCACACCTACCAAAAAGAAAAACCATTGCCTACGCCTCCTTCGAGCGTGATGCATCCAACCCCCAATCGTCGTAAATCAGCCGGTCCATCCAATGGAAGCGGCTTGGCAGTGACTACCTTGCATCTTTCTAGATAAATATCAATATTGCACTAGTAATCTGGTGCAAGGAAGACGCGAAATAGGTTGTATGCATCAAAAAAAAAATGCACTATAAAAACGACATTCCTTCTTCTTGAAGGGAAGAATAAAATTACAGGAGAGAAGAAGGAAGGGAATACTAAAGAAAGGTGTGACTTTAGTCGGTATCAAATATTGTCATATTACTTCTCTGCAATTTGCAAATATCTCAAAGGGTCCTATGCATGCCTCAGCTGTCGTCACATGGGCAAATTGAATCCAAGCACCAAGCCCAGGAAAATGAAAAGAAGCCGAAATATAGAAAATCAATGGTACATGACTTACTTTCCTTTCTAATATCAAAGCAAATATCAATGATATCATGCCTACCTACTTTCTTTTCAAATAATATCATGCTTAAATACTTTCCTACATATAAATATACGCAATATTAATTAGCCATATATGTTGAAATTACCTTATTTAGCATATGTCATAAATTAGATACGTGCCAATTTTGGCCTTAATTGGCTCATCGTTAAAAAAAAAATTGGAATATTGGTTGAGTAATCTCCATGTTGGAGTCAACTGCCTTTTTAAGATCAGCATATTGTAGCTAGGAACATCTGTGCCAATTGTACTTTCACTATAAATTCGGGGGTGTCGATGTAATTTACCAAAGAGATATTAGGTTTTAGAGAAAGAGAGAAAACATGAGGCTTATATGGTTCAACGGCTGTCGGTGGTGCGGACGACGGTCAATGCTGAACAAGAGAAAGAACACGAAAGTCAACGATTGTCGGCGGCGAAACGGTAGGCATGTGGTAGCGAAACGATGGTCGTCAAAGATTGGGCAGGCCATGGCGATCGCTAGTTGGTCAACGGCTGTATGTGGCGGTGTGGATGACGGTCAATGCTAACGTAGTAGGGAAGCTGAAATGGCATTTACGCGATTAACGAGCTGAAGTCACGTGGTGATGACGTGGCAACTGATTGTGCTAGAGCTGATGTGGCGCCTGCAAAGATTGACACATGGCATTATACGTGGTCGTTTAGCAAGTGGGGCACATATTGCACAGGTGAGCACGTGATCGACATGAATAACTTGCGTGTGGAAGAGCGTGAGCGCATGAAACGTTTGACCAAAGATGTCCAGCATCGTGTGTAACATTGGAAGGGCCCGATTCTGACGGCGTTGGATAGATCAGCCGCAAATCTTTCGATTTGTGGTGTCCTTTTCTTGAAAGGGTGGTTGGAAGCAGTGCTTCTAATACTTGGGTGGTGTGGCTGCACGTGGTGGTTCGTAACGGAGGAGCCAAAGCTTATGGTGGCGCATGGCTGCTCAGCTGGTAATCGGGAAAGGGAGGTTCT
Organism: Fagus sylvatica; assembly: GCA_907173295.1. NCBI lineage: Eukaryota > Viridiplantae > Streptophyta > Magnoliopsida > Fagales > Fagaceae > Fagus > Fagus sylvatica. The sequence goes on from OU015765.1 coordinate 4,748,181, forward strand.
TTTGATCTCGGGGTGAGGGACTGAGTTGTGTGATCAATTTGGTGAAAAACTGAATTGGATGATGTTGATCAGTGTTTGGTGCAGAAGCAGTTTGAACAATGATGTGCGAGGTTGCACAGTGATGAGAAGAAGCTAGAGGTTGCCACAAAAAAGTGTATCTGATACCATATTTACATTATTAGTGCTTTGATACTATGTTGAATATAAAGCAAGAAGAGAGATATTAGGGTTTAAAGAGGAAGAGAGAGAGAGAGAGAGAGAACTTGAGGGTTACGTGGTTCGGCCTTATGGCCTACGTCCACAGTGGTAAAACCTTAGAGGCTGCATCTTGTATATATTGATGAGCTCAATATTTGGTATTGTTGGTATGGTTATGTTATATACATAGAGGTCCTATTTATATTAGGAGTAAGAGACTAACTTCTTATACTTTAGCAATGCGAGACAATACATAATAATTCTATTTAAGTTAGTACCTAACCCATACATTGTACACACCTTGGCATATTTGCTACAAATCTTCACACTAATTTACATTATTTGCTTCATTATTTCACTATTTTTTGCCCTTCCCCGAGTTGCTCAAGTCTTCTGAGTTCCGAAATTAAAAGCAGCCAAAGACTTAACACCCAGTTAGTCAAGCTCTATCGACTCAACATTGTAAATTAGTGTGATTCAGTGAAAAGCATAAATCTAAAGGAAATGTGATCATTTTTTTTTTATAAACAAGCATAAATATTATTAACAAGGGTAAATAAAAGCAACATCTCTCATCCAAGCCTCAACAGCAGAGGGAGGGAGGGACTGTTGATTACAAACAAAATCAAAGTTCAGAGAAGCAGCAACCTTGACCAGAGAGTGAGCAAGGTTGTTAGCTTCTCTACCAACCCAACAAAAACAGACAAAAACAAAAGAAACACAAAAAAGTTTGGCCTCAAAGCACAGGTTATCAATGTTCCAATTCCAACTCTCCTCCCTACCATTCAAAGCATCCATATAAATCTTTGAGTCCCCCTCAACTAAGATATCCTAATACCCTTCAGATTTAGCAATCTCTACTGCCCAGAGAGTAGCGGCAGCCTCGGCCATTAATACATCATTAAGTGGGACAATTTTAGTCCAAGCTTTTAGAACACCAATACTGTAGCGGGCTACCACTGCAAGAGCAGCTAACTGGTTGAGCATTGCAGCATCCACATTAAGTTTAATAGTACCTTGAGGTGGTGTAGACCATCTTGGTGCTGTCCTCACTCTCTCACCTACAGTGGTTTCAACCATCTTAATTTGCTCCCAAATTTTAGTCTCCAATGTTTTGATAGTTGAGAAAAAGTTTAACTGAACATCAGAATGCTCTTGCTGGTTTCTTAATTGCCAAATAGTGTCTATTGTAAGGGCCAATTGGATGGTAGATTGCTCTTTTAAAGACTTTATAGGAGTGGAAGTGGACGGGATAATAGGAGGGTCAATGACAAGCATGGCTAGCTCTTTATGGTTTGTTACTAGGAAAGCATCTGAATGCAGGCTCCACGGATTACTAAACCAAATAGCTCTAGAAATTGGGCATTTGTAGAAAAGGTGAATGATTGTTTCATCTTCTTGTTTGCACACAGGGCAACTAAGGGCAGTACCTCCCATCCTGTGAGCTAAGTTTGCTTTTGTAGGTAACACATTTGATGCTATCCTCCAAATAAGCATTTTGGTTCTTTCCTGAAGTTTTAGTTTCCAGATTTGTTGCCAATTAACATTTGTATTGTCTAATGCTACAAGCTCTTGGTGGACTTTGAAAGCCGATTTTACAGTGAATAACCCTTAGGTTCCTTTATCCAACAAATTTTATCTTTTCTTGGGAGAGAAGGGATCATAATCTTTTTAATAGCTATCACTATAGTTGGATTGAAGAGATCTTCAATGAGTTGCATATTCCACTTGTGGGTTTCAGGATGAATTAGTTAGGAGACCATCAAAGGATTTTTTGGAACCAATTCCAATTTGGGTTGAGGTTTGAATCCCTCTAACCAAGGCACTCAAGGATCTTTCCAAGCATTGATAGAAGTACCATCCCATATCACAAAACAAATACCTTTAATTAAAAGCTTCTTCATTCTTTCAATTGCTTTCCATGTGTGGGGCATTTTTAAGCGGCTCTTTCCTCAACCAATCATGCCTAACCTTTTATTTACTTCTTAATGCGTTCATACATAAGTTGTCTCTCTTTGAGATATTCATCCATGTCAATTTTGCTAGCAAGGCCTCGTTGAACTTCTTACTGCATCTAAATCCCAAGCCACCAAGTTTCCTAGGTTGACACATTTGATTCCAAGATTTCCACGCCAAAAATCTGCCTGTTTCTTTTTTGGGGCTCCACTAGAATCATCTAATAGTTGCATCCAATTTATCACACACCTTGACTGGAACATCACAAGTAGATAATGTATAGGTAGGAATTAATTGCTTGAGCTACTACCTTGTGTGAGATGTCGCGTTGGTCACCTCTTCTTTTTTGGGGTCATTCGTGCTCTCAAACCTTTTTAGGGTTAGGAACAGAGGAATAAGGAGTCACCACTTGGTTTATTGGTCCAAGAACCATAAATATGGCTTCATGCATGATAAGATATGAAATATGATTTATTTACATGCATTTTAGAGAGATTCTACTGGGATTGTGTTGCATTACATGTCTAAAAATGGATGTTTGTTGTTCAATTCATTGAATTACATGACTTATGCATTTAAGTATATTAATTTAATCCCTTAGATGTTAATTTGGGCTATCCTTGATTGCAGGTATAAGCTGGATCAGATTGGAGTAGATAGCACAAGCTGGAAAGAGCAGAAGAGAAGAAAGGAGTGATAAAGCACAATTCAAGTGACTGGATTGGGACATCCAGGCAACTAGATGAGGCTCCAAGTGACTGCACACTTAGGCGGAAACTCCAGAATTCAAAATCACGAAGAATCTAGGCGATTGGATTGGATCTAGGCGACTTGATTAATTGTCCAGAATCAGGCAGAAACTCCAGACCTTGAGAATCTAGGCGACTGGATTAATTAATCCAAATCAGGCAGAAACTCTAGACTTCAAGAATCCAAGCGACTGAATTCGCGCGAATTCAGTTTTAAAGAAGGTCCATTTGTGTTTTAAAGCGCTCCGAATTCAAGGTCTATTAGACCCAATTTGTTTAGGCTCTAAAGTCCGAATTAGAGAAGAGGATTAGGGTTTATATAGGGTTTAGATTAGACGGCTTAGACTTAGACAGACTTACTCTCTCTCTCTCTCCCAAGCTTAGGTTTTCACTCCCATGGCCATCTAAGCCTCTTGCTAAGGTTAGGAGCTATGTTTTCTGTATAACGATATGAGTACTTTGTAGTCCCTTTGATTTTTAATGTTAAAATACAGCTAATTGTTAATTTATTGATTCCTAATTGATGTATGTTTTATTCCGTACTGTCTATAAGTTCAATCATGTTTTTCTTATGATTAAGGGGAAATATTGCATGGTTTTAATTAGGTCTCGTGTTTTATAAGTTGAAAGGTTTTTCTAAATATTACTCTAACCACTTTATTTTCTCCGGTTATATAGTGTTCATGAGTTTTCTTAGTTCAACCATGTCAAAAGCTTTTTAAAAGGAAAATAATCAACTTGTATACTGTTATTAGAATAAGGTTTTTAACCGGGACTATAAGGGGAATCGTATCGGTATAGAGAAACACCTCGAAACCCTAGTGCCTTTTACTCATATATCTCTTACAAAATTTCCATAAACCAAATCCATTTTACCCTTTTTAAATATTAATTTACATTGTCTTTTGAAAACACAACTCCCTGAGGATCAACAACCCCTTACACATATTACAAGTTATCGCTTATTATTGAGCGACATCAATTTTTGGCGCGTTGCCGGGGAGTTTGGGCTTATTCAAGAGACAATTTCGTGGGACAAGGTTACCGGTGGATCACTCTATTGGTAACTTCGTTCCATTCTCTCTTAATTCTGTTTTTCTTTTATTTATTTTCTTTTATTTGTTTATTTTGTTGCTTTGATCTATTTTGTTTTATTGTGCATGAGCGTTTGGGTTAGAAACAGTAAATGCAGATTGGAAACTTCTGAGACACTTTTTGGAAGTCTTTTTGATACACCTACAAGTTCATCCACATCTTCTATCATGGTTGAAGAAAGAGTAGCTTAACTTGAGGTACCTAGAATGACCATGTATCAGTTGTTACACCCTACTCAGAGCTCTATTCCTTTATGCATCATGTTTCCTCTAAATGCACCTTATGTGGAGAACAAACAAGGGCTGATGGCCATACTTCTTGATTTTAGGGGATTGGAGAATGAGAATCCCTTTGTGCATGTGAGAGCGTTTGAAGAGGTAATTGGCAGCTTCTATGCATAGAATGTTATTGAGATGGCCAAGTTGAGGTTCTTCCCATTCTCACTCAAGGACAAGACTAAGGGTTAGTAGTTGTACACAGTGAAGCCTAGGTTCATAGGAAATTGAGGGGAGATGACCCAAGAGTTCTACAAGAAATTTTTCCCTCCCCACAAAGTCCAACAAGTAAAGAGGAAGATCTCTAGTTTCATCCAAGGAAATGATGAGACATTATTCATGGCATGGGAAAGATTTAAGGATACTTACAACTTCTGCCCAACAAATGGATATGACACTTGGAGGTTGGTAAGTTATTTCTATGAGTGACTCCAACCTAGAGATCGTCAGTTTGTTCATGTTGCATGTGGAGGTGAATTCTTACAGAAAGAGCCTGAAGATGCTATGGACTACTTGGATGAGATAGCTGAGAACTCCAACACCTGGAATGGACCAAGTCCCTTTGGATTCCACAGACGGAAATAGAAGTAGTGCTACTACATCTGGTGGTAGTATTTTCAAATTAAGGAAAGAGGATAATCTGAGTGCCAAGATCAATTTGTTAACTAAGGAGATAGAGGCACTCAAGCTAAAGGGAAGTAGGGGAGTCAATACTGTTTTCAGAGAGGAACCTATGGAGGCATGCCGGATTTGCCAAGAGATAGACCACACCACAAGTGACTGTAAGTCTTTATCTCAATTCCTAAATGTGCCAGAAGAACAGGTGTGTGCATTTAACCAATACCGGCCAAATAATTCTTCATATTCGAACAATCATAACCCAAATATGATAAACCATCCATATTTGAGTTATAAGAGTGACAATGTGCTGAATCCCCCACCTCCAAGGAACAATTTTGTACCTTCATCATCATCATCTAGACCTCCCTTGGAGGATGTTCTTGGCACTTTCATGCAAAAGCAGAGTGAACAAAGTCAGAGATTTGAGATTATGTTCACTAGGATGGATGAAGAGGTTAGAGAGACCAAGAACCATTTGGCCAAACTTACCAATGCTTTGAGTGGAATTGAGAAAGGGAAACTCCTTTCCCAAACTCAACCACATCCAAACAATCAGAGTTTGAAGATAGTTTCCAAAGATAATCATGAAGAGTGTAAAGTTGTTACCATTTTGAGAAGTGGTTTGGAAATTGGTGAGGAGATTGAAGGCCAAAGAGAAATCCAAGGAAACCCAAGCTGAAAAAGATGAGAGTGGGACACCTAAAGTCAAGGAAGTTGGAAGGTGTCCAATTCCCACTCCTTTCCCACAAGCCTTGAGATTACCTAAGAATTTGGATGTTACAACTGAAATTTTGGAGCATCTGCATCAAGTTAAGGTTAACTTACCCTTATTGCACATCATAAAGCAGATGCCTACCTATGCTAAGGTAATCAAAGACCTGTGCACTGTAAAAAGGAAGCATCATTTGAAGAAGACTGCATTTCTGACTGAACAAGTGAGTGACATCATCCAACATAAGGTCCTACCTAAGTATAAAAATCCAGGTTGCCCCACAATATCTTGTACCATTGGTGAATACTTGGTTAAGCGTGCTTTGCTCGACCTTAGAGCTAGCATTAACTTACTCTCATTCACTGTCTATCAACAAATGGGACTTGGTGATTTGAAGCCCACTTCAATCACCTTGCAGCTAGTTGACCGTTCAGTAAGGACACCAAAAGGGATGGTTGAGGATGTGCTTATTAAGATAGAGAATTTCTACTACCCTGTGGATTTCATCATTCTGGATACTGAACCTACATTGCATCTTGATAACGGTATTCTTATCATTCTAGGTAGACCTTTCCTTGCCACAGCTAATACTTTAATTAATTGCAGGAATGAAAGAATGAAAATCACATTTGGATCCACGATAGCTGAGTTCAACATATTCAATGTGATGCAACAACAACTGGAGGATGATGAGTGCCACTATGTGAACCTCATTGACACAGTGGTGCAAGAAGAGTTCAACCGAAATTGTCTTTCTGACCCTTTAGAGACTCTTCTTACTAACTCAGTTGATTCTTATGACATTGCACATGATGCTCATTTAACTGAAATTTGTTCCTTATTGGATTCTTCACAGGTTTTGGAGGTGGAGCAAGTGATGGTAATCAATGAACCATGGAGACCTCATTTTAAGAAACTTCCAAAGACTGAGAGGAAACCAATGCCTTCAAGTGAAGAGATCCCACAACTAGAGCTCAAACCACTTCCAAATGGTTTTAAATATGCCTATTTAGGCCCAGGTGAGACCTTTCTTGTAGTTATTTCTACTGCATTGAATGAAGAACAGGAAGGTAAGTTGTTATGTGTTTTGAGAGACCACAAATTAGCCATAGGTTGGACCATAGCTGACATCAAGGGCATAAGCCCATTGATTTGCACACACAGGATATACCTAAAGGATGATTGTAAGACTTCTAGAGAACCTCAACGTAGGCTTAACCCAACCATGAAAGATGTTGTGAAGAATGAGGTGATTAAGCTACTAGATGCGGGTATTATATACCCCATCTCTGATAGTAAGTGGGTTAGCCCAATTCAGGTTGTTCCTAAGAAGTCAGGAATTATTGTAGTCAAGAATGCAAATGATGAGTTGATTCCAACTCGTTTAGTTACAGGTTGGAGAATGTGCATAGACTATAAGAAGCTTAATTCTGCAACTAGGAAAGACCACTTTCCCCTACCCTTCATTGATCAAATATTGGAGAAGGTAGTTGGTCATGAGTACTATTATTTCCTAGATGGGTACTCAAGTTATTACCAAATAAAGATAGCATTAGAAGAAAGACCACATTTACTTGCCCATTTGGTACCTTTGCATTCTGAAGAATGCCATTTGGGTTGTGTAATGCACCTGTCACCTTCCAGAGATGTATGGTGAGTATCTTTAGTGATATGGTTGAAAAATTTATGGAGGTGTTTATGGATGGTTTGTCTGTTTTTGGTGATTCTTTTGATGATTGTCTTAATCATTTGAAATTGGTTTTAGCCAGGTGTGTTGAAAAAGGCTTAGTACTTAATTGGGAAAAGTGTCATTTCATGGTCACTTCTGGAATTGTGCTAGGACATGTAGTGTCCTCTAAAGGCATAGAGGTAGACAAAGCCAAAGTTGACTTGATCCTTAATCTACCTACCCCTAAGACAGTAAGAGATGTCAGATCCTTTTTAGGGCATGTTGGTTTCTATAGGAGATTTATAAGGGACTTTAGTTCCATATCTAGACCCCTTTGTAATCTCCTACTCAAGAAGTCCACCTTTGAGTGGACAGAGTCATGTGAGGTAGCTTTCAAAAAGCTAGTTCAGTTGCTTACATCTGCCCCTATCATGCAAGCCCCAGATTGGTCTCTCCCATTTGAGATCATGTGTGATGCTAGTGATTATGTTGTAGGGGCTGTCCTAGGCCAAAGAAAAGATAAAAAGCCTCATGTCATACACTATGCTAGTCAAACTCTAAATAATGCTCAAATGAATTACACTACCACAGAAAAAGAGTTGTTAGCTGTAGTATTTGCTTTAGATAAATTCCATTCTTACTAATTGGTACTTTTATTGTTGTTTTTACAAATCATGTTGCCCTTAGGTACCTTCTCTCAAAGAATGATGCTAAGGCGCGTTTAATACGTTGGATTTTGCTTTTGCAGAAATTCAATATTGAGATTAAAGACAAGAAAGGAATGGAGAACGTGGTGGCGGATCATTTATCCAGGCTCACATTTGAAGAAGTAAAAGAAGAGATCTCCATTTTAGATGCTTTTCCAGATGAGCAACTTTTTGCTATTACAGAACTTCCATGGTATGCACACATAGTGAATTATCTTGTCACAGGCTCCATTCCTGAGACTTGGACAACGCAGGATAGGCGCAAATTCTTTGTTGAGGTAAGAAATTTCTATTGGGATGATCCTTATTTGTTTAAATACTGCCTTGATCAAATCTTAAGGAGATGTATCCCAGATAATGAGACCCTTAGTGTCATAAAATTCTGCCATACAAAAGCTTGTGGTGGCCATTTTTCTGTTAAGAAAACCACTGCAAAGATTTTGCAGTGTGGATTTTATTGGCCTACTATGTTTAAGGACACTTACAGCTTCTGTAAAGGGTGTTTAGAATGTCAAAAATTGGGGAGAGTTACACGAAGGAACATGATGCTGATGTCCCCCATCCTTAAGATAGAAGTTTTTTATTGTTGGGGAATCGACTTCATGGGACCTTTTCCCCAATCTTTTGGAAATCTATATATCCTCTTAGCAATAGATTATGCCTCTAAATGGGTTGAGGCCAGTGCATGTAAGGTGAATGATCATAAAGTTATGCTGAAATTTTTTAGAGAACACATTTTCTCTCGTTTTGGGATGCTTAAAGCTGTCATTAGTGATAATGGGAAGCACTTTTGCAACCGACCTTTCGAGGTCCTTGTGAAAAAGTATGGAGTGGTACACTGGTTGTCCACCTCCTACCATCCCCAAACTTGTGGGAAAGTTGAACTTGCCAATAGGGAGATTAAGCAAATTTTGGAAAAAACAGTTAGCCCTAACCGTAAGGATTGGTCTTTGAGACTAACTGATGCATTATGGGCTTACCAGGCTGCTTATAAAGGACCTCTAGGAATGTCTCCTTATCGCCTTGTGTATGGAAAACCTTTTCATTTGCCTATAGAGATGGAACATAGAGCTTATTGGGCCATCAAGGCTTTTAATTTTGACCTCAAGGAGGCTGGTGAATTGAGAAAGTTTCCAAATAAGTGAGCTTGAAGAACTGAGAAACGAGGCTTACATAAGTACTGCCATTATAAAGAGAGGATAAAGCTCTTTCATGATAAGAAAATTGTGAGGAAAACTTTTGAACCAAACCAAACTGTCCTTCTTTATGATTCAAAACTCCACACATATTCTGGGAAGTTAAGGACAAGATGGGATGGCCCCTACATTGTTAAAGAAGTGTTTGACTATGGGGCTGTAGTGATTGAGGATCCTAGGGATGGTAGAATTTTGAAAGTGAATGGCCAAAGACTGAGGCCATACCTAGGAGAAGTTGTTCTAGCAGAAGAGACCATGTCTCTTGAGCTCCCTACTTATGGGCATGCTAGTTAGACCTCTAAGAAATTTCACATTTGCTGTATATATTTGTTTTCTTTTGTTTTTGTTTTGGAAATCTAACCATTTTGCAGGAAATAGCTTAAGGAGTTTGTCATCATATCAGGTGCTTTCTTTCCTTTTCCCTTGTACTTTCATTTAAAGACTTGTCTTTGATTCTCACATACATATGTTTGAACATTGAGGACAATGTCGACTTTAAGTTGGGGGGAGTATTGATTGTTTGTTTGATTGTGTGATGAACTTTGTGTTGTTCTTGTAGATAGTTTAAAAAAAAATAAGAAAAATAAGAAAAATATGTTCTTTGGTTTGCAATGATGTCTTTGATTTATTCTATATTCACATGCATCTTTCTTATCTTTGAAAATCTTGTTGAACTTTGAACTTTGGTTTGAAGTCATTAGTGAGCTTAAGCATATGAACACATGATTATTTGATTGAGATATTTGAATATGGCCATCTATTGCTTGTTTTTGAGTATTGAGTGTTACACTTGTATACCTTAAACTAAGCATTAGCACACTAACATGTAATTTGTGAGAAATAAAATATGCATCCAATTGTTACTAAATTAAAAGTGGTTGACTTGTTAGTTGATTAACCTTGACATAAAAAAATAATAATAATAACTAACCATGAAAGCCTATGTCAAAAGAGATAAACAATTCATATGGTTGAGATATGAGTGACTAGTCTAGTTTCGTAGCCTTTTTTACTCAGGTAAGTAAACTCTTAGGGGTGTCTCTACACCTAGTGCCCCTTGAGCCAACTGGCTCGGGAGTCATTGGTCTAACACTTAATACATGGGTCAATTAGAAAGCTTAATGGAGTTAGACATTGCACAGTCCTCACATAAAAAGGAAAAGAAAAGAAAAAACTTTTATGCCTTGGTTGGTTCTTCTAATGAGAATTCCATTGTTCTACATGATTATATTGGAAAGATATTGAAGTCCCATGATTCTAAGTTAGTTCACTTCACACATCAAGGAACTTGTGTAGCTTTTAATGCTTAATTTCAAGTGATTGTGGCCTAGTTAGAATTTCTAAAGATTTGAAATTGAGGTTGATTTGTTTAAGCTTGCTAATGATTGAAAACCATTGTTTGTGTGATACTTTATTTTCATTTGATAGCATGATGTTGTATGTGTTTAACTGTGAATCAAGACTGAGCATTTAATAGTGTTTGTGGGTATCACTTCTGGTAAACCCTCACGAGACTATAACTCGTCCACTAGGGACACTTAGGGGTTTAAAAGGCTTATTGCATATGCTAAATGCAATCGAGAGTGCTAGCGAAAGTGGCTTTGTTAGTTAGTTTTCATTTGTGTTTTGTTGTTTTCATTGTTTTTAGTTTGCTAGGGACTAGCAAAATTCAGGTTGGGGGTGTGATAAGTCATGAAATATGACTTATTTACATGCATTTTAGAGAGATTCTACTGGGATTGTGTTGCATTACATGTCTAATTACACTTAAATGGATGTTTGTTGTTCAATTCATTGAATTACATGACTTATGCATTTAAGTATATTAATTTAATCCCTCAGATGTTAATTTGGGCTATGCTTGATTGCAGGTACAAGCTGGATTAGATTGGAGTAGATAGCACAAGCTAGGAAGGAGCAGAAGAGAAGAAATGAGTGATAAAGCACAATTCAGGCGACTGGATTGGGACATCTAGGCGACTGGATGAGGCTCCAAGTGACTACACCTTTAGGCAGGAACTCCAGAATTCAAAATCGCGAAGAATCCAGGCGACTAGATTAATTGTCCAGAATCAGGCAGAAACTCCAGACCTCGAGAATCCAGGCGACTGGATTGGATCCAGCCGACTGGATTAATTAATCCAAATCAGGCAGAAACTCCAGACTTCAGAAGAATGGAAGACACTTATCTATTGCCCGGGAAACGAAACGATTAAGTGCTGCAACTCTTTTAGTCAAGCTTTGAACTTCCTTTACCATTCTTGGCGGGGTCATCTCCAGTATAGCCTTTATTTTATCCAGGGTTTGCCTCTATTCCTCTTTGGGACACCATGAATCCAAGGAACTTACCTGAGGAAACGCCAAAAACGCATTTACTTGGGTTTAGCTTCATGCGATATTGGCGGAGCGTCTTGAAAGTTTCTTCCACATCGTCTAGATGCTTATCTTCGTCCTTCGTCTTTACCAGCATATCATCAATTTATACTTCTACATTTCGTCCGATTTGACTGTGAAACGTCTTGTTCATCAATTGCTGGTAGGTCGCCCTTACATTTTTCAATCCCAAGGGCATGACTCTGTAACAAAAGAGTCATTTGCTGGTGATGAAGGATGTCTTTTCCTGATCGTCTTCGTCCATCACGATCTGGTTATAACTTGAAAAGGCATCCATAAACATTAGTAACTTATGCCCTATAGTCGAGTCTACCAATTGGTCAATTCGGGGCAGGGGGAAACTGTCTTTTAGGTGAGCTTTGTTTAAGTCTGTGAAATCCACGCATATTCTCCACTTGCCGTTGGACTTCTTCACCATTACTACGTTGGCTAGCCAATCGTGGTAATAAACTTCTCTGATGAACCCTGCGGTTAGAAGTTTCTCAACCTCGTCAGAAATAGCTTGATTTCTGTCTGGGGCAAATACTCGTCTTTTTTGCTTTATAAGGTGCATGGACAAATCCACATTTAGCTTATGGGAGATGACCAAGGGATCAATACCAGGCATGTCTTCATGCGTCCAGGCAAAAATGTCAATGTTGTCTTTTAGGAAGTCGATAAGGGCTTTTCTTATTCTTCCGTCCATTTGTGTTCCAATATTAGTGGTTTTGTTCTGGCTTCTCGTTGTCCAACACAATCAACTCTAACTTCTCTGTAGGTTCAACGAGTTTATGCCCTTCGCCGATCGCCATTGTTTGGTGCTTTGTCTCTGGTCCAAGAGAAGCAAAATAGCACTCCCTTGTTGCCGCCTGATCCCCTTTGAGTTCCTTTATGCCATGCTCTGTAGGAAAATGGACAAGAAGATGATATGTTGAGGTCACCACCCTTAGTTTGTTGAGGGTTGGACGCCCGATAATGAAGTTGTAAGCTGATGGCAAATCGACTACCGGGAACTCGACTGAAGTCGTCACATGCTTCGGATACATGCCAGCTTCAATCATGAGGGAGACCATTCCTGATGGATTGACTTTATCCCTTGTGAACCCTATGAGGGGGATATCGATTGGCCTTAGCCGTTCTTTGTCTATCTTCATCTGCTGGTAGGCTGGAAGGTAGATGATGTCGGTTGAACTTCCATTGTCAACTAATACTCGTCTAGTAATGAATCCTGCAATGGTCATTGTGACGCCGAGAGCATCGTCATGTGGCTGATGAATTCCTCTTACATCATCTTTGCTAATGGTAATCACTTGGTCGTCCAACTTTACATTTTTTCGCGGCCTTTGCGTAACTAGGATGTTGTGAGCCTAACGAGCATAGGCTTTCTTGGATGATCGGGATGCCCCTCCTGAGGCCAAACCCCCCACGATGGTACATATCTCCCCTATTACGTCTCATGGACAATCTTCCAAACGGTTCTTATTTTCCTCTTGTCTGGGTGGATGAGTTTCTTGATTTTCTCTGCGAACGAATTTCTTTAACTTCTCTTGTCTTATCAGAGCTTCTATCTGCTCCTTTAAGACGAAACAGTCTTCAGTATTGTGACCATGGTCTTTGTGGAATCGACAGTAAAGATCCTTAGACCTTCATCCAGGACTCGAACGTAGTTTCCTGGGCCACTTGAGTGCGAGATCTTCCTGTATCTACAAAAAGACTTGGTCAATAAAAATGTTTAGGGGTGTAAAGCTTTTGGATCGTCCACCTTGTCCGCTGGAAGATCCTACGTTCTTCTTGTCGACTTTTGAGTAATCTGGTTTAGGAACCCTATTTTTAGAGGATTCGAAACATCGATCCTTTGGTTCTTTCCTCTTCTTACTAGGAAACTCATCCCGGGCTTCGAAAGTGTCCTTTGCATTTATGAATTTTTGTGCTTCATACATTAACTCCATCATGGACTTTGGGGTGTCCTTACAAAGTTGGAAGAGGAAATCGCCCTTGCGGAGACCAACATTGAATGCCGTAAGGGCTACGAACTCGTTAGGTTCGTCGATCTGGACCGCCTCCTTATTAAAACATTGCACGTAAGATCTGAATGACTCCCATCCTTTCTGCCAAATATTGAGAAGATAGTTCGCTGGACGAGCTAATCTTCGTCCTCCTATGAAGTTGTCGATAAAAGGTTGGCTTAACTGAGCGAAGGTATCAATGGACCTGGTTTCCAACTTATTGAACCATACTCTTGCCAAACCTCTGAGGTTTGTAGGGAATGCACGGCACATGATCTCATCCGATACACCTTGTAGCCACATGACCATTCTGAAGGAATCTAGGTAGTCGAGTGGGTCTCTAAGTCCATCAAAGTTTTCTAGCTGGGGAACTTTAAACTTTGTTGGAAGAGGATAATCATCCACCCTCTTGGTGAAAGGTGATTCGGAGCGATGAACGAGCATATCAAGATTTGGAGTAGCTTTGGCCTTGACTTGACTTTTCATCTCCTTCATCTACTCTCTCATCTCCTTTAATTCTTCTTCTAGCTTCGCAGCCCTGACGTCCGCAGCGGACCTTGTGGGCTCAACCATTTGACTCGGACGGGGCTGTTGATTCTAATTGGCTGAGCTCCCTTCATCATTTTGGTCTTGATTCTGATTTCCCCCTTCTTCATTACGAGGATTTCCTTCCGTCATTCTGGCTGGGATTAGAGATTTGAACCTCTCCTCAAGAGCGAAGGAGGGCTATGAGCTCCTAGTTTTGTCGTATAAGTTCTTGCATTTCTTGCTGGTCAGCGGCATTTCATTGTGCCAACTCCTAGATGTTGGCAGTGAGGGCCTGTATCTGTTTATCTGAGGCATTCAGGTGTTGATCGCTAGTATCTCCTACTTCCATGGAGAGAGAGGCTAGCTGTGTTGACCGTTCTTAGTTTTTCTCAAGGAAAGAAAAGCGGAATGGCTGTCAAAAGGAGCTTTCTTTCCCACAGACTTCGCCAACTGATAATGTGCAAAATCAGCATGGTCGTCCAACGCCTCGTCTCTCGATGGAAGACCTGAAAAAGAGAAGAGAGTGAACAACAAGAGAGCACCGGTGGGATGCCAGCCAAAGCTTCTCCGATGCTTTTGTCAGTAATCTCTCTATAGAATAATCAACAGGAAGGTATAAGTGTTTAGGCTAGTGTCTTTTTTCTCTGGGGTTTATATAAGTGCCCCCAGTAACTAGCCGTTGAGCTCTCCTTTATTTCAGTCTTTATTTGACTTAAATGAGGGGCTTTTATGACGGCGGTTACAATATCTTCGAGATATTGTTATTAATGCATTAGATGATAACGGTTCTTTAGCTTAATTTGGCTATAAAGGCCTTTATTAATGGATCATAAGAACAGCTCAGATACACTTAGCGAGGACAACATTAGGTATCGTCCTTGCATATGCTTTATCTAGGTGGAGGAAGAGCGAGAGGTCGTTCGATAGGTGGACGATTGTACCAGACCTATCACAAGTCATGCTCACTAGTTGGCTAGGCCAAGCATAGTGGGATAATGACAAAATTGCTTAATCCTCAATTGTGATGTGGTGTTTTTTTATATATGTTCCCACTTTGGTAAATGTGTGATGATAGAGGATTCTTGAAGCGCCTAGACAGACACATCACAAAGACATACAAACAAGCAAAATGAGAGGCATGTGCAAACCCTAGCCATCTCACTTCCTCTCTCTCTTTCATCTAGCTCTCACCCGTCCTAGGGTTCCATCTCCTAATCCTAGGACTTGGTCTGTGGAGTAACATTGACTACTTACTTGTATTGTAGCATCTACGCACTTGCAAGTGAGAAATAAAAGCTCGTGGATGTCGTGTAATGGGCACTCGATTCATTTCACTACTAAAGGTATTCATGGGGTTTCTTGTAGAAACCAAGAGATACCATCTGAAACCTTATGTATTTGATGCATATATTGTGTGTATGCTATATTTCCTTCACATAAAATCAAATCCACACAATTTGAGGTATCACATAGGGAAATGATGATTTTATTTCCTCACGTAAGGTTTCAGCATTATTTCAAGAAGGCCAACAAACTTGCAGTTGCACTAGCAAGGCAATGGACTTATCTTCAGCAGGATTTTATTGTGTTTGAAAATCCACTTTTGATTTTCTTTTGCTTTTGAAGTTTGATATTATTAGGGGCATGTATTATGACAGATATTGTTCAATTTCTCTAACGGTAGTTAGTTTTATTGCATCTCCATTTCAACCCCCCAAAAAAATGACGATTAAAGAAAAGAAAAAAAAAAAAAAAAAAGATTTATGATGAATTGTGTCCATACCATATGTATGTGCTGATGGAATCCATTGGGAGTAGCCCAGTGGTGTCTCCCTCCTGCCACTTGATCCTCATCCTTCTTTAAGGGTGTGGGTTCGAACTCTCACTCACATTTTTTTTTTTTTTAAGTTAAGATAAAAATTATATTTCTAACACACACACTGCATTTGAGGATCTCAGGAATCGAACTCACACCTTATTAGAAGCACACACACTTAAACTAGACTAATTAAGAATTTTTATCTACACTCAAAAGGAGTGACCTTAAAAACAAAACAAGAAAAAAATATGCTAATTTATTTGGCTTCTCAAAAACCCCTTAATTACTGTAACAAAATGAGGTTCAGCCTCTCCATCACATGTTATTTGAGATTGATGGTGATGCAGCTGAGATAAAGCATATAAGCAATGGCATTTAGTACCACATCTCTAACTCTATTCTTGTGTCATATAGACCAGACTTGTGTAGCTCTTCCCTCACTAAGACACCCCCTCTTTTTGTTGTCTTAAAGCCCATGACCCTTTTCTGTTCCTCTCTAGTAAAACTCTCTCTCCCTTTTAAATTCTGAGACCACTATAATCCACACCCCTTGATCAGATCTGAATGTTTTCCTTCCTCATGGTACAAGGCTATGAATTTCATTGTATCTTTTCTCCTCATCCTTCTAGTCTCCCTCCCCCATTCAAGCTTGGCCATGAGAAAACTTGAAGGTAATTTCTCTTTCTCTCTCTCTCTCTCTCATGTGTCTCTCTTATTTTTCACTGGTTACTTACTGTTTATCATCTTTAGATGCTGAAGTTAACAAAGTAAGAGAATCGGTAAGCATCACTTTCCCCCGGTCTTTTTATTATTATTATTATTCAAATTAGTTTGGTGTATCAATGTCTCTATATATCTAATTCTCTTCTTATTTTTCATTTCAGTCATTTCTTGAAGGTGATCATGTCAAAAGGAAAGTGTTGCATGAAGTACACTCAGGAACCAATCCTATTAGTAATTCCATTCCACAGCAAAGGTGGAAACCGAAGTTAAGAAGCAGTCCATAATCTTAATTTCTTTTTATTTCTCTCTCTTATAATTTCTTATAAAAAGAGTTTTGGCTGAGATTATAGGATTACAAATGATTAGTAGTTTGCCAATAAAATTCTATGTCAATGTCATGATTATTATCATCTTTCTTCCTCCTTTATACTTGAAAGCTCAGAATCATTCTCATCATTTTAACCATTATAATCATTTATAATCATCCTCCTGGTTTGGTATGAAAGGGATGCAATTTGACCTTGGTTTTTACATTGTCTTTTCTGACTACACAAGTCCATAATTGACTTTAAGGTAGCATTTGATGGCCTAATTTATTCTTGTCTCTTATTGTATTTATCTTATATATTAATCTTTTAATTAATTTTAGTTTTCTTTTTTTAATTTATAAGTTAGTTAAATTATTATAATTTAGAATATAAGAATAATAACCATTCCATTTAGATATGTAAATAAAATGATTGAACTCAAGAAATGTCATAGGCTCCATCACAGTTATCAATTCCTTTGAATCCCTGTGTTTATGCAACTCTCTTTCCTTTGCAGCTTGAACCAATTTTTTTTAGTCGAAAAATAGAAGGCAGCTTGAGCCAATTACAGAAAAGGAGATAATAAAATTAGGGATATAGACTATAGGTTGAATACCATCTTATTTTTTTGTTTTTATAAACAGGTTGAATACCATCTTATAAGCTCATCAAAAAATGAATACCACATCTTATAGGACACATCACAATCAAACTATCTTATCAGTTTCATTCACACGCATTATGTTCACTCCTCACAGTAAATTAAATCACCCTACATTTGACAAGGCTTTTAAAAATACTATTGCAAAACATTTTTACTTTCTTCTTTTTATAACTTTAAACTATTTATCAAAAACGCTTTTCTCAAACTTCTCAAAAGCAATTACTGCAAATACCGCTTGGAGCTAATTTGTTTGCCTACTAAAGTGACAAACTTTTAAATGAGAAAGCAGCGTAGCTAGGGATGATGGTGGTGCAATCATCCAGTAATTCATGCAAGGACGGACCCACATTGGGATTTGGGACCAATATGGGACCAAGGAGCCAAAACCCCCCTACCGAATTGAAAATATATATATATATATATAATAAATATTTAAAGTTTATTTTCCTTAAAATTCGATAAATCCAAAGAGTCTAAAAAATGAAATGGGCTAGTCTATAACTCGTTGTCTTCCCCTTAATATATATATATATATTTATATATATAATCAAGGACAAACCAAGAAATAAGTAGGATTTTTATAAAATAAAAAATTATGCTCCTACAATCCTCTAGTAAACAAAAACAATCATTTCTTAATCAATAGAAAATTAAGAACAACCCAAGAAAGCCTATTAGGCATTCAGTTTAGTGATGCAACTCCCTCTTCAAAAGTCTCATCCCTCTAAGAGGGTGGGGGGTTCGATTCTTGGGATCATCAAATATGATGTTTATATGTGTTTAGAATAGAATTTTTACCTTAACTCAAAAAAATAAATAAATAAATAAATAAGAGGTAAAAGGCCCTCACTCTTTTATTTATATTTTAAGATAGTTTCTTGTTATTATAAGTGTGTATGTGCACACACACGTTTCCAATATGTTTTGTTTGAGATTTTTTTTTTTTTTTTAAATTTTGTTAGGGATTGCTGTATATCCAAATGACTTTTTTCTTTTTTTTAGTCATCATCATTTCTTTGTGAATTACTCAAAATGGTTGGTAAGGATTAATAAAAGATCAACAAACTACCAACTTATTTATTAAGTGATTGTATTTGTGTTTACTCTTCTTCTTTTTACTATAACTACAAAATAAGCATTTTCAGTTATTAATATAACACAATTAGGTTTTGCAGTAAAAATAAGATGATTTCTTAAAGGGCTATTTGATTTTGTACATTAGAAGGAAAATTATTGGGAATATAGTATAGAATTAATCATAAATTACTTTTGGGATTTAAATATATATATATATATATCGAATTCCACTTTGTTAAAATGTTGGGAAATAATTATTTGATTTGTATCAAATATTTTGTTTATATTTTGTTAAAATTAAATGGTTTATAGTTATTTTATTTTAGTACATTTAATCTTTAATATTCGTAGATCTTTCATTCTTAAATTATGAAAAATATGTATTATCAAAAAAAAAAAAAATTATGAAAATATATAATAATATTAATATTAAATAAATAAATAAAAAAGGAGTTCATGCTTTGACACCCAAAATTAAAATTCTGGTTTTGTCCTGAATCGCATACCGGTTATAATGGTTGACATGCAAGTTGCAATGTTAAAAGCATGTGCAACATAAGTGGAAGGGAAAATTGAGAATGGGTAGTAACAATGTTGATGGAGGTGATAGCGGCCATAGTCTCTATATTGTGCTCGGATGATTGTGCATGATGAGTATGGTCATTACTCATTAGAGGCTTGTATGTGGTAAGCAATGGTTTATGTAGAACAAGTACAAACTACAAACGAGTAATGCAACAAGCTGAATTACGTTTCTATAAGTTCATGATTAATTATGATTCAATTCTTACTTATAATTCATGCTATCATGTATTATCAGAATACAATTAGATTGTGAAAGTCCGCTTGCACTTTTGTTTTGAAATAAATATCAAGTGAATATATTAATTCAGACCGAGGTGGAACACATGGTAAAAAACAGAGATAGTCAAAAAGAAAACTTGATTTTTGGTAAAGCAAAAGAGGGACAAAATGAAAAAGAGAAAAAGAAAGGAAGATAGTAAGACTTGACTTCATGTACACCTGCAATCTCAATTGAGCATCTTTGAGGTATAATGACATCTGAATTATCAATTATGTTACGAATAGGAACAAAGTATAAAAAGGACACATTATCAAAAGCATAATTGTACAATTCTGGCAACAACAAAAAAAAAAAAAAAAGTAAATCCCTCTTTTTATTGCTGTTGCCTTTTGGAAAAGTTTAGATGATTCAAAGATGCTTTTATTTGTATTAATGGTAAGAATAGTCAGTCAGAGCAAGTCAAAACTTTTGGTTTCTCTCAAATGAATAATGATAGAAAACCGTCAAATAATTTATGAAGCCATACCATTTGTCATACCAATTCATCAAAGCAAGAAAAAAATTAAATATTGTGTCGGCTAATAAAACTAAAACCGAATCTTTACCTTTTCAAGAACGAAGAATTTAAAACATATTATGATAGTTATTTGAAGGTTTAAATACTTGTTTTGGTCCTCAACCTTTAGCCTTTGTGTCAAATTGGTCCCTAACCTTTCAACTGTGTCAAATTGGTCCTCAACCTTTCAACATTGTGTCAAATTGGTCTTTGCCGTTAAGTGTTAGATGGAAAATGCTGACGTGGCTAACGGTTTATTTTTTATTTTAAAAATGTCTGATGTGGCATACCAACTTAAATTTTAATTTAAAAAAAAAAAATGCCAACTCAAATTAAAATAAAAATAAAAAATTATGAATATCAAAACAAATCCCTAATGCACGTGAGTTTCTTTTTTTTTTTCTTTCTTTCATCTTAATTTTTAAGGGAACCCAATATTCCAATTCAAAATTTTAAATCCCTAACCCCCTTGCAAAGATTATTTTGATCAATGCTATAAGATATCAACATTGATCAACATAGTCTTAACTTTTCTATTAACCTTAGATAAATCATAAATCTAATCAACTAAACAAACATCTTTTTACTTTACTAACTTCCTCTCACCTAGCCCGCCCATTACTCTCTTGTTCTCCATTGTTATGAAAATAATTTAATTTTGGTAATTTGTTCAAATTTGACACCGAATGGTGCAAAGTTCTAGTAAAACCAATCAAATTTGGAAGCCTAGTTTGATGCTCATACCGAGAATTGAAAAAGAAAAAGAAAAAGCAACCCATGGTTACAAAGAAAACTTCTCTGTAAATCCAAAATCCTAAGTCCTCGCTTTGTAGTCCTCAAAACTTGGATTAGAAAACAAAAAATATGTTTGCCCACGTTCATGCTTCGAGTTTGCCCAAAACAAAAACTAAACCATCAATATTAATAGTCAACGGGCCAGAGAAGAAATAGAGGAATACAAAAGATTTATAATACCAGATTCTGCATATCATACCGGAGCCCTGGAATTTAATCAGAGGAGGAATTTTCTTGTATTATTAATCAACATAGTCTTCCGCAAGGGGTTAGGGATTTGAAATTTTGAATTGGAGTATCGGATTCCCTTAAAAATTAAGATGGAAGAAAGAAAAAAAGAAACATGCATTAGGGATTTGTTTTGATATTCATAATTTTTTTTTTTTTAATTTGAGTTGGCATTTTTTTTAATTAAAATTTGAGTTGTCATGCCACGTCAGATATTTTTTAAATTAAAAATAAACCATTAGCCATGTCATTATTTTCCATCCAACACTTAACAGTAAGGACCATTTTGACACAAGGTTGAAAGGTTGAGGACCAATTTGACACAATTGAAAGGTTAGGGACCAATTTGACACAAAGGCCAAAGGTTGAGGACCAAAACGGTATTTAAACCATTATTTGAATTGATTTGGAGGTCAAGTAATAAAAACTTAGTCATAGGTCAAGTGACGTGTTGAATCCTTGCTTTTCCAATAATTAAATAGTTTTCAAATAATATCATAATAAGTTACATAAGTTTTTATTTTTTTTATTTTTTTATTAAATTTTGGGGGTAATTATAGAATACTCCGGAAGTATACTAAATGCGTACTCTCTCCTCTCACATAAATGATAGGTCCTGCTAATTAAATATATGGTGGTATAGCCCTTATCACCTCCATATTCGAGTAATTGATGAATTTTTATGAAAAATAAATTACATTTTCACAATAGTTATAACATACATTTTTCACAAATTAGATTTAAATATATTTTAGGGAAGTATGAGATTGTCAAGTTGTCTAGAGTCGTTTCTCCATTTGCACTTACTTGACCTCCACCAATATTGCTATTTTGAGTATTGGAGCCTTCTTCTTGCACAAAAACTTGACGGTTGGTGTGCTGTTCAAATTAGGATTCATTCAACGCCATGAACATCTCTTTCATGTCCTGCAATACTTTCATCTAACTAACAGCTTAAGAACACAATGCATTCTCCAAGCATTCCAACTATTTCTCTTCCAAGCGCAGCTCTAATACTATTTGAGTATCTGTTACGACTTACGAGCTTACATATTGTGAGTTAATTTTGTGGACAATTCTCTTCTCATTTTTCTTTATATTGATTAAGAGGTTATATGAGAAATAAGAAGGATGATAAGGCTTTATTCGAGACCTCTAAGTTAGATTAGCTAACAATTTGAAATTTGGGAATCATACTAATCTTTATTCATTGTTCACATCTGAATTTATACAAGACTGACTTTAAATTAGATAAAGATAGATATTAACTTCCTATAATCTATTAATAAAATTAATCATATCTCATCATAATCCAAACCAACTTATTTGAATCCATCATAACAATTTCTTAATATAATCTAAATTTTTTAAATCAACTATAATAAATTAAAAATATTACTCATTCAATATTAATAAAAAGGTCTCTCCTTTTTTTTAGCGAGGGAGGGGGAGACGATGGGCACGTGCACAAACACACAACATGCTCCCCACGTGCCTAACATATCATATCGGCCACATCAGCCCTCGTAATTTCCACATGTCACCTCCATAGCTAGCCACACCAACCTTAGTCCACGGCACTACCACGTCAGACCACCTCTGTTGTTGGCCATTGTTAATCGTCATTAGCCACTATTGACTAGCCTCTTCTTAACATTGTTTTACTTCATGCAAGGCACTTTACCACTCTGTTTTTTGTGTAAATTCTAATTTTGGGGTCATTTTTCTCATTTGAGACTTTCAAGTCAAACAAATTGGCACATTACTTATTCGTTTTAAGTTCAATCTATGTGAAATCCACCAACTCGCTACTTCACCACCAAATCATCCTTTGTCAATATGCCTTAGGCCACCAATGTAGTTGTCCTCCAACCATAGTAGACACTCATTGGTCATTGGTGCAGTCATTCTCAGACCCTTGTAGTCGTCTTTCGACATTCATCCATTGTCATTGTATGTTGTCATCGTCAGTATATTGCATGATTCATTCCACATTGTGTCTGGCCTATCCTACATTTGATCCTGTCATTCATGGTAATTTTCGAGACATCTTAATGAGCTTACATTCCAAACTCAAGGCATCTTCAAGCTTCTACCTTAAGTTTGAGGGGGAGGGGATGTTAGAAATTGTGGGTGTGTTAAAGATATTGTGGCCCAAGAGGCCCAAGTATATTATAGGCTCATGCAATTGTAGAACAAGCAAATTAATTCTTGTCATACTCATAGTGTAAGCACTACAACCCTAGAATTAGTATAAGGCTAGCTTAGAGTTAAATCCTATATATACTCTACTTAAGATTTATTGTAACATACAAATCAACATAATAAAGATGTAACTACTTAGGTTTTTGTTTGTTGTGGACATAAGCTGCCAAACTGAACCACGTTAATCATTCTGTTACTTTTGCTTTCTCTTTTTTGTCCTTTTATTTTCTTCTTTATATTTTTAACAATAAGGATCCGTAGGCAATAAATGAACTTTATGATTCCAGACCTCATCAATGTATTGGACAATGAAATGTGATTCGCATATCAGCCTACCCTTGTGGATCAAAATTGGGATTTGCTTATGGACACGGTTCATCTTCAGAAGCAAAGGGCTTTGCACAACCTCATTTTCTTTATTGTCAAAACTATGATTTGCACATACCTCCTCTCCACTATAGATTTGAAACTATGAACAAAAATGACAATAGTAATTTGACAATAAAGATAAAAATGAGACGGGCATTGGCAATGTATACAAGTCACAATTTCTCAAATAACATTATTCATTGGTTGCACATTACAATTACTAAAGATACACATTTGGGTTTCTGTTTTATCAAACCGTCTTCGCTTTTTCTTTTTCTTTTTTTCCTTGTAAAAATGTTAAGAGCTTTGTGACTTGGTATTATTGTCCAGTTTTTTTCAATGAAAAAATCAAAATTCAAATCCCGCTCTCCCGTAAGTTGAAACGAGAGAGAAAGGGTTATTCATACCAGTTTAGTGACTGATATGAGAAATTATGACCATTCCAACCAAAACGAAATTGATAACTTTGATCGGAATCAAAATAAAAAAAAACCCGTAGGTTTTACTACCTAGATGAAAGTCCAAATGGCTCTTCTTTAGAAAGGTTCCAAGCATCTTCAAAAAATAAATAAATAAAAAGGAACCAGTTCATCTCAAGCAGTCCATCAAAAGAGGAAAAAAATTGCTTCCCTAACCAGGCTGTAGTTTTTACCGGTCTACATATATTACTGGCCTCAGGGCCGGCCTTGGGGTAAGCCCAGCAAGCCCCTGGGCTAGGGCAACCCCCCTCCATGGGGCAACCAAAAAAAAAAAAAATATTAATTTACGTATAAAAAAATAAAAAATAAAAAAACCTTTAAGGCAACTTAAAACTAGCAAAGAACCTTGATAGATCTCGTTTTTTCCTCTCAATACGTTCACTATGCTTCACCTTAGCAAAGCCAATCACCCCTCATTGAGATGAGCAATGAAGAAGAAGGAAGGGACGAAATTGACCAAACAAAGGCATTATCTACTTTTCTTTTTCTTCCAAAATAATCTTCAAACAAAATCTCACCTGAACCCAAAATTTCCTTCTCTCTCTCAACATCTTCAAAGAAGGCGGTACCCAAAATTTCCTAATCTCTCTCAACATCTTCAGAAGGTGGAGTCTTCTATGTATTTTGGCTTAGAAAGGACTTTTTTCTTTTTTTAATCTTATTTCTCTTATGAATAGTTGGTGATATGACTCTACTTTTCCACATTTTGTTTTACTTTGTCAGGTGAAAGGACTTCACGTCACTCTAGCCATTTTTTTTTTGGTTCTTCTTCTTTTTAAGTTAGATATTAAGCTCATATGGTTAGTGCTTGATTTTGGCCTGTTGGGCTTATTGTTAAGTCTTTCACATATTAGTTGGATTTATAATGCCACTTAAGTATTCGGCTCAGTGGTAATCCCCTTTCCAAAAAATTCCCCTCTATGAGGGTGTGGTTCGATCCCCGAGATTTTCAAAATATACGTGTGTGTGAGTTTAGATTAAATTTCTATCATATTTAAAAAAAAAAAATTTACTATAATTAGGTTTATAATTGGTTCTTATTTTGCATCAAAAATAATTATTTTAGTCAAATATTATTCAAATATTCAATTCATAATATATATATATATATATATATACATTGATTACAGAAAAATGGCCAGTAGGCTTTGGCTTTTGCTGAGTGGATTTTTTTTTTTTAAACATTTATTAATATTTTGTTTAAGATTAGTATATGTATTTATTATATGACCATTGAACAATTAAACATAGACCAACTCTAGCCTTTAGGCATTTGAAAAATAAAAAAATGCATAGTGATTTGTAATTGTGAAATGTGAAATATATGTGATACTGATGTGAGTCTCTGATGTGTTTGTGTGATTGTTTGAATGAGCCTAGTCATGCACCATGTGACTTGTTTGAAAAAAAAGATCACATGTGGTGTAAGACCGTGTGATTTTTTTTTTTTTTTTTTTTTTTGTTATTAACACT
Organism: Fagus sylvatica; assembly: GCA_907173295.1. Lineage (NCBI taxonomy): Eukaryota > Viridiplantae > Streptophyta > Magnoliopsida > Fagales > Fagaceae > Fagus > Fagus sylvatica. The sequence continues at coordinate 4,773,767 of OU015765.1, forward strand.
AATGATTTTTTTAATGGTATAATTTTTTTTAATGTAATTCAAGCTAAAATCACAATGTAATCTTGATTTTGCATAATTTTTTTTATATTATTTTTTTAATATTTAATAATAAGTGGGCAACCAAAATTTCAACGGGCTTGGGCAACCCAAACCTCGGGGCCGGCCCTGACTGGCCTACACCAACACCTAAAATAAGAGTGGCAGATTTCAATCTCACCTGGACAGCCAGAAGAAGCAAAAGGGAGGGAGAGAACGTAAAACGGGGCAAATATATATATATATATATATACAAGAAAACAAGGGGGATGCAGAGTCCCTCCACAAAATTTACTATAATTAAGGAACAATGAGTCTGCTTCCATAAATTACCATATTTAAGGAACGATGATAGGTTTTAACAGTTGACTGACAGGTTTTAACCGTTCACTACATAGCATAGTTGGAAAAGTATCTACGCATCTAGAGATACACGTACATTAAACCGGCAGTTACCAACTTACCAGCACAAATACATGCAAAACACAGTAAACACATATACATTGGGTTACACTCTTCGTCGTAGAAATAAACAGCCTACAAATAAACTGCATCGAAGTTTCAGGGAGAAAGGCAATGGGCAGGGTGTTAACTTTTCCTTTTCGGGGTTGGAGGGTAATCAACAGGATGGGAAAACAACCATTTCAAAGTAAATGGATACATCCAATAGCATATATCCATGACTAACTATATTGCCTTTTTTTTTTTTTTTTTTTTTTGGAAAAATTGTAATGAATCCATAAAATGTAGATTTTATGCTGAAGATAGAGCCAAAAAGGATATTGTACAATACGAGCAAAATTTGTCTTTTTCTCTACCATAATCAACTGCGCAACCTCAAGGGAGAAACAAAACTTTCGGCAAGATCTGAAATCAGCCCTTTCTTCATAATTTGACTGATAGCACACCCACAAAATGTCACCGTTGGCTAAGGAATGAATGAATGAAAAGATAACCTCCTGCTACAGCCAAAACTTGCTCAGAGAGACTATACAACATACCCTCGCTTGTTGTCTAAAGGATATCCCCGTCGTTAATACATCAATTAGTAGTACAGATTAATACACCAAGCTCCATTTGTGGCTTTGTCACAAGCCTGCAAATGTTAGAAAGGTAAGAATTATCATGCCACCAACTAAATTCTGATTTATGCACCTGAATTTCTAGCATAAAAGGTAAAGTTCATCACATACCATGTTCAGTTTATCAAGGTCCGAGAATATGCTTTTTTGCCTTCACTAATTGATCGCAAACATTCAATAAGGTCCTCTTTCAATGACTCCGGTATTTGTGAACTAAAGGTTGATTTAGCATCCGCAATTAACAACTTCCTGTTAAACAAACATCCAGGTGAGTCATGAACTAATGCAAAAAAAAATAATCTCCAGGAAAAAAAAGAGCAGCAGACAGACAATGCAGAGAGTTTCTTATGCTACGAGTGTATCAATACTCTCTCACATGTATATAGCACCCCCAAATACATGGACCCCACATGCATGTGAAAGTGATGTAGTATACACCCGTTACATAAGATGTCACCCGTTACATAATATACCACCTCCAGTTAATGAGACATAATAATCTTTCACGAGCCAGATAGAATTAAAATTTTAAAAGCAATCAGTTTAAAATAGCATACATAGCAAACTAAACTAAACTTTCTTTTCTGGCATTTGAAGTTGTGCAAATGCTGATGTCAACTTCAAGAGCTTTTGAACACAAAAGGTATCAAATTTATAGAGAAGAGAAAGCAAAACAAGAGGTAAAATCCCTCAAGCAAAAGAGAACCTGACAACAAAAAAATACCCAAATCAAGCAACACCATGGCCAATGACCTGAAAACACCCAATGATGTCTAGTACTTTAACAAAGCATTTTCTACCAACTTCGAGCCTTAGAAAAACTGAAATTCACTAGTGGTTCATGCAACTTCAGCTTAAAGGACTTTGGTCTGCACTCCAATTTTCCCGAGGGAAAAAAACAAGCCACTCACTCAAAGGCTACATATTACAATGCCCAAATCGAATTCAATCAGAGAACCACGATGATGATATGTTCTTCAGGTGAAGTCAGTATTATTCAGTTGCAATCCATCCACGAATTCAGTAGTACCATGATTGGGAGCCTTTGGCAAGTGAGCAAGAGTTATATCAAGCTCACAGGGCTCTAAAAGGACCTCATTATTAAACCAACCTCTCAACAGTTATTCCTAGTATGGGGCCCCAAGGGCCACCACAGTTTAGTGGACGGAAGAGGACCTACCCAAGTGGACATGTTACATGCAAATGGGGCGGGTAAGGTTGGGTTGGCTGTAGAGGCTGGGCTTTAACCAATTTAATATTTAATATTACTCAAAAAAATCATTTATTCCTAGTATATGAAACTTCAATGCACCTAAGCAACTACCACTTTCAGAACTAGAAGTTCCTATAGATTTCAGATCTGCGCAGAGATACACCTATCTGACCCTGATTGAAAAGTTCTTGTGATAATGTATTAGTTCTGTTGGGTATTACCAAATATTGCTATTAGTTTTCGTCACTATCAGAAAGCAATGACTATTGCAAAACATGCTTATCAGTGAATCATTTTGCATTGAAAAAGAATTCCTTTAAAAAGCGACAAGATCTAGTAAACAGTATAACACAAGGAACATATCAACACGTGACAATAATTATGTGTAATTCACATTCTATGACAATCAAGGAAGCATACATTAAACCTAAAAAACGTATAAAGAAAGATATAAAGAAAGAGCTTCTTTTTCTTTGGGGGAGCAGGATGACTCGTTTAGGAACCTTTTCTTAAGCTACAATCTTATTTATAAAGTCCAGAAGTTCTTCCACCAAAGCTATACTCAAAGGCTGCCAATGAGCTCTAACTCAAATGGCACCTCCTCCCCTTATAAGAGCAAGGTGGAGGATGAGGTCATAGGTTTAAGACCCAAAGGTGCGTATGTAACTTATCAAATAAAAAACAACACTCAAAGGTCCAAATCAAAAATTTGCTCTTAACAAAATTATAAATTAAAAAAATAACCAATAAAAAGATTTTTTAATTCCTTTAAAACATGTGTAAATTTAAAACTGATGAAAACTTAAAAATTCCGGAACTTTATAAGCAGATTTTCTCGATCCAGGTGACACCCAAATGAGAACTGACGCATATCAACTATTCAGGTTAAGTATATTGCGTATCTATGCCACATTGGTCAATACAACTTAAGAACCATTATTCTTAATAATCCAATTTAAAAGCATCTTTCCTTTTTTTGATAAGCAACTGAATTCATTAAAAAAGCACGAAAAAGGCGCAACCCTAGTACACAGGAAGAATACAAAGGATGGGCCAACAGGGGGAAAAAAATAAAGTGGAAAAGAAAAATAATTAACATGTAAAATTCAGGAGGTCTAAAAAGTCTAAGAAAGATGTTGATGTAGTTGAGCTTGAAATCTGGTCCCACTCATGCAAGGGTCATAAAAACAATGATTTCAAGATCACTAATGATAGCTCATTGCCTTCAAAGACGTGTGCCTTTCCCTCCAAATACTCCATATTCACAAAGGAATGCTCTTCCAATTTTCAGCCCTTCCATGTTTCCCAAAGTATCCATTCCAACATGCCAACAAGCCAGAAACTGTACTTGACATAAACCCAAGTCACCCCAATTATACTGAGAACCATAGACCATTACTCTCTAGCAACCTTACAATGTAGAAAGAGATGATCTACTGACTCTTCATTTGTTTTACACAAGCAGCACCAATTAGTAACGATAATACCTCGTCTCCTCAGATTATCCAATGTCTTTTTCATTGCAACTGTTCACCCAAAGAAAGCCAATCGTGGTGGAACTTTGACTCACCATATACTTCATCATGGAAGGGTTTTTTTTTTTTTTGATAATTCAATAGTTGGGGGAGGGGGGATTGGAACCCTGGATGTCTCCTTTGGAGAACACCAAGAGCTGCCAATCAGTTGAACTACAAGGCTCTTGGTGCCATGGAAAGTTTTTGTCACCCCCTCTTTTGCAAAGCCTTATAATAATCAGCCATGGAAGATTAATTTGTTACTACTTCGCAAATTCATCTATTCAGTTGTGTGGTTTTTAAGGTCTAGTTATGCATGTTTTAGGGTTAAGATAGTTTTTTATTTGGGTTTTTATTTTATTAGTTATGATCAATTTTGTATTCAGGGGCAAAACTGTAATTTCAAAAATATTACAAATTAAGGGTATTTTGGTAGTTTAGTTGAGTCTAGAATTTTTTAGGAAATCCTGAGTACTTTAGGTATTATTTTATTTGGGTCCAATTAGTCTTTTATTAAGTTTTTAGTTTACTAATTAACTAGGAGTCCTAATACTACTAGTACACGAAAGAGGGTCCAATTAGTCTTTTATTAAGTTTTTAGTTTACTAATTAACTAGGAGTCCTAATACTACTAGTACACGAAAGAGTCTATATATATTTGTGCTCAATGTACTAAAGGAGATAGAGTTGATTAATAAAAATAATGACTATTTGAGTGTTGAGGCACATTGGCCTTATTATTCGTTTCTCACTTTTCTTCTTCCCTACATTCCAAACAAGCCCCTTCTTTTTTACCTATCAAAACCCTAAAACCCCACAGACTTTCTTCTACCTAATAGCCATCAAACCACATTTTTAATTCCTAACACAACCCCAAAACCCTTTCTCTCCAACAATTCTAAACCCTAAATCCACAAATCCTCATAACCCTAAGCCCACCACAACACACGTTGACAAATTCCCCAATTTGTCCTACATCACCTTGAGTTCAACTTTTGGGGAAAAAAAATAAAAAAGTGGAATATTTTCATTTATTTTTTGTATCATTTTGGCGACATGGCCGGGCAGTAAGGTAGGGGGACTACAAATCCTTTTTCCCCGTTCAAATTTGGGTGTCACCTAATCAACAAAAAAATCAGCGTTATTATGTTTCACTGATGTAACTTAACAATTTTTCTAGTAGAAGACTAGAAGTAAGTGGGAGAGATTACTCTTGATACTTGCTTGATACTTTAAGCATTTGGCGGTTCTGTTCACTAAATGTTGTATATCCTTGAATCTAATTTCAATTGTCCAAAACAAGCACATATTACTAAAACAACAACAACAAAAGATAATGGGAAAAAACTTAGAGAAGCATGGAAACCTGTAAAGAAAAGATTGGATTGAGCATATACCATGTTTGTAGACATGGACATGGGTGTCAAGCACCAAAATGGACATGGGATGTCCAACATCAAACATCTCAAAATCATGGACATGGTATGTCCAACATCAAACATCTCAAAATTAAGACATAAGTGCACAATTATAAATACATGTAAAAATTTCATGCTCTAATACTAACCCCTCTAGTTTGTTGCCGCTAATTCCACTTCTTCATCGTCTTTGTTTTTTTATAAATATGGGGAAGATTTAATTAGTCTTTCCTTTTATTTTCATTTTTTAAATAAACTTTGACCCAGAAGACGATTATGCTTTTGCAGGGCTCCATTATTAAGGATACTGTCATTTTCTCACCATCAAGACAAAACAATATTTAGGTAACATGGCCACATGTCAAGCACATGTGGCACATGACAGAGCATGTCCGAAAATCATCTATCCATACTAAACTACCAGATATCCCAGTATTTCTATTTTTTAGTTCTTTGAAAGTATCTTTTATTATAGTTTTATTTATTAGTTTTACTTGCAGGAAAAAAATATTCTATACTATCTGTGTATCGACTACGAAATACCCCACAAAATAGGAAAGATCTTAGAAGGGATATAATGAAATTCTTTGATTGGTTCTTTCTGGAGAACTGTGGCTGATGGGGACAACAAACAAAACAATTTTATTATTCTAATATTATTCTATTTCCCAAGATATAGAAATAGAAACAAATAGACTAGAAACTATAAACAACATTTCTTATCTCAATGACACCAAAGGATTATTAAATGAATAGAATTGAGACATGGATGGAATAATGAGACAACATTTATTACAAATCTTTTTTAGATATTGAATTTCAATTTTGAATTTTGAATTTTAGATTTTAATGTTATCGAGGATTTTATGGGCTGTAACAGGGCATTGATGTAATCCTTAAAGCCTATTAAAAGGGGCTCTAGGAATGATTTGAGTAGTCAATGAATACTAAGAATAAGAATTTCCTAACCTGAGAATTTTTCTCAAGCCTTTGTTTGGTGGTGATTCCAAACACCCCTTAGGTGGTGATGCTAATTCCAAACACCTCTTAGGTGGTGATGCCTAGGGAATGCAGGCAAATTCTATATGGTGATTCCTAGGATTTGTTTTGTTTATCTCTTTATTTTCCCTTATTCCTATTTCCCAATTATTTGTCTTGCATCAACTTAGTATCAGAGTAAACTCCAATCCCCACAGCCATTGTTACCCAAACCCAACACAGTCAAAACCACCATCGTATCTTCTTCCACCAGAAGCCCAGAACAATCCCAGCTTCCCACAAATCACAAATCCAAATCACAGCAACTTATCTCAAAACCAAGTTGTCGCCGTTGCTGAGGCCCAAGACCAGCAAAATCACTCAGCCAACAATGTTACAACCCAGTCAAGCCACCATAACACCCATCCAACCACCACAAGTTACAACCCCAAAATCCATCAAGCCAAACAGAAAACTCATATCGTGAACCCTTTCCTCCTTGTCGGCACCGGAAGCCTAATCACAATCCAAAAAACCTCCAGCTAGACTCAGAAACCACCACACCACACATCCCAACCGCCACAGTAACCGCGTAGCCATAAAAAGTCTATTGGAAAGCTGCTGCGAGCATCGCATCTGACATTACTTTCAGACTGAGAAACCACTGTGTCGCACCATCAAGAGTTCGTAGGATATCCATCTAGTTGCCGCCAAAACCAAGACAAGCATCCTCTACGCCACCCTGCCATCACCTCACCTGCCCCGTGTCGCACTACCGTAACCCACTGGTAACCCTCGATCTTGTGTGACGCCACCAAGCCAACGACCCCAACCTGCGAAGGTAACCCCGATAACCCAACCCACTTTTTGCTTCAAACCCCATAACAAAAACCCTTAACCCGCCTCCCTTACCCCAATCCGAATCTTTACATAACCGATCCAAAAAAAACACCATTCAAAGACCCAATATCTTTTACATACAGTCCCGCCCCAACCCAAAGAAAAGCCAAAACAAGCCCAATACCCACCCACCCACCTTTTCAAAAAAATCCCTTTACTAAACCCAACTCAGCCCATTCAACAAAAAAATAAATAAAGAGTTTCTTCACTATTTGTAAAAACAACCCATACCCATACCATACCCTTCCTGCATGACCTGTGAATCACAGTTTTAACTTTTAGCAATGTCAAGCCCGCGACTCCCATCAACAAATTCAACAATCCAGTTTCTAGTCGAAACTCTTTGAAGCATTATTTTATTGAATCATGGTACTCTTTAAGGTACCTGATTTTGGTGGTCTTCAAGATGAAAACCCTTGGGTTTCATCAAGTGGTTAAATGAGATTGAGCAACTTTTTGATCGAAGAAGTTTCTAATATGCAGCTAGAGTCAGATTTGCAAAACGGAAGTTAATAGGGAGAGCTCAAGACTTTTTGGGAAAATCTCGAATATATGCACTTTATCAGGCAAGAACCAGCCATTACTGAATGGGAAGACATGAAAGCAAAGCTTAAAGATGAATATTTACCACAATACTTTCAGGCAAAATATCTACCCCAATCTTATTATGGTAATTCGCAAGGTCAACAAGATAATATGAGGCATTAGAATAGCCAAGCAATTGCACAATTTGAAGAGAATAAGGTGAGTGTTCATTCAGTTTCTAGATATTAGATTTGAATTTTGAATTCTGAATTTCAGATTTTAATGTTATTGACGATTTTATGGGATGGTACAGGGCATTGATGTAATCCCTAAAGCCTATTAAAAGGGGCTATAGGAATTATTTGAGTAGTCAATGAATAATATGAATAAGAATTTCCTGATATGAAAATTTTTCTCAAATCTTTGTTTGGTGGTGATGTCTAGGGTTTAAAGGCAGATTCCTTTTTTGATAAATAATGAATTTTATTAAGAAAAGCCAAAGCATACTAGAAGTATACAAAGGACAAAGGAATTAAAATGTACAAAGATCAATCAGCTCCAAAATGGAGTGAATAGAAAAAGCCCTAGACCCCACAACCCAAGGTGGTGATTCCTAAGATTTGTTTTGTTTATCTCTTTATTTTCCCTTATTCCTACTTCCCAATTATTTCTCCTGCATCACATGTCCTACAAGTCAAAGTATATGCATTATGTTAACAGGAAATAACCCTTCCACTTGGTAAGATACATTCAAAAACAACTTTGGTAAGGGCGAAACTTAGATACAGTAGGTTATGTTCAGTTTGTTAGGTTCCCAATCTAACAATTGGACACGTGGCAAATTAAAACATTCACCAAACGGCGTTAAATCCATCTCATTTCTCTCTCATCTCAGTACTCTCTTTGTCTCTCTCATCTTAGTACTTGTTCTCTCTCTCATTTCAGCTCCACTTCTCTCTCTCTCATCTCAGCGGATCAGCCCAGCCCCTTCTCTGCTCGCCTTCGCCATCATGGGACTCATCCCTACCTCACAGCTTCTCCCAGCAGACTACACAACCTTCATCTGAAAACCCTGCCTCTAAAAACATACCACAACAACATACCACAACACCGCAAAAACCACAAACTAAAGAAAAACCAGATCAGAAATTGTTTCCAGCCATAGAAAATTATACCTTCTTTTTTGAGGAACAATATAAGTCCTTGTATTCCATTAGTTGACATAATTAAGAAATGGCATAAATTTTCCATAAGATCGATACAAAAACATGATACAAAGATGTCAAGGATCAATCCTTTATACCTTACATATCTACAAAACAGTCAATACTAAAACGCCTTGATTTTCTTTGGTGTGCTACTCCACCAGTAAAAGCAAGCACCTCAGAATGGACCAATATAGTCTCATCTATACTTCATTTCTTCTGAATGCCAAAACCCAACTCCATTTCCCACATTTCAGCGAATCTATACAACTTCTTCTCATTGAAAACCAACTGGGGATCCTTGTTAATTTTTTTTTTTTTTTTTTTGATAAGTAAGAAGTTTTATTCAAGAAAGCTTGAAGTGCATAAAGCATGCACTCAAAGCAGGATTACAAATGAATATCAGAGCTATTACAAGCAAAAGACTCTAAAAACTCCCCCACTGAGGGAGAAGACGTTAGCCCCCATGCCCTAGACCAATCAAACAAAGAGAGAAAAAAGATCTCAATGACTTTAGCCAAAGGAGTCTCCATGTTCTCAAAAGTGCGCTTGTTTCTTTCCCTCCATATAGTCCACATTAAGCAAGAAGGGATTAAATTCCAAACACCCGAGGACCTCTTCCCAAACCAATTCCACCAACCAAATAACATCTCTGGAACATGAAGCGGAAGCACCCAATCAATCCCTACAAACTGAAAAACAAAGTTCCAAAGCTGCCTTGCAAACCAGCAATGGAGCAAGAGGTGTTCCACCGTCTCCTCCGCATTTTTGCACATGCAACACCAACCAGCCAACACAATGCCCTTCTTTTTCAAATTATCACAGGTAAGAATCCGCCCCCAAGTCGCTGTCCACATGAAGAAAGCAACCCTTGGGGGAGCCTTCACCCTCCAAATACTCTTCCAAGGAAAACAGATATCTGGAGGATTATGCAACACATGATAGAAAGATCAAGAATCAAAAATTCCCAAGAAAACAACCCAATTCATCTTGGTCTCCGCCAAATAAAACGTTATGGGTTGCTTCAATAGCATATGGTAAGTATAACTAAACTCCTCCTTGAACTCCTCAATGTGATGTACAGAAGCCCTCTTCTCCAACGTCAAGCTCAAGAACTCGTGCAAAACCCCAACCCGACAACCCCAAAACCAGAAAATCAGCTAAGGATTTAACTCCACAGACAGAAACAGGGCCCAATAAATATCAAAACACCCATGAATTAATCCTGCAAAGCAACCCAACAAAAACAAAACCCCCACATCCACAAAAGTATGGCCAGCTCAATGGCCACCAATCACCAAAGCCCCAAACTCAAAACTGGATCTCAGAAGCCAACACCTCAACCATACACAAACACAAACAATCAGCGGAGACGAAACCCACACGGGACGAGAGGCACCCGGCTCACACAAGGAGCGGGGGCCCACGAAGGGCAGATCTGCGGTGACGAAAACCATAAGGGGCAGAGAAGAAACCCTTGAAGGGCGGAGACAAGACCACAAAGTTAGAGACGAGACCCATGATGGCGAGGGCAAGCAGAGAAAGGGGCTGGGCTGGGCTGGTCTGTTGAGATGAGAGAGAACAAGTACTCAGATGAGAGGAGAGAGACAAAGAGAGTACTGAGATGAGAGAGATGTGGAGCTGAGATGAGAGAGAGAAATGCCATGGATTTAACGCCGTTTGGTGAATGCTTTAATTTGCCACGTGTCCAATTTTTATATTGGGAACCTAACGAACTGAATATAATCTACTGTATCTAAGTTTTGCCCCTTTGGTAAACACTAACATGTGAAAAAATAATACAAACATCTTCAAATATAACTTTTGAACCAAAAAAAAAAAAAAAAAGGAAGAAGACAAGTACTAACCGTCCAATTAAAAGCTTAAAACTAAACTTTATTATACATATGACTACAACCTTCTAATCTAAAATTAATTCAAGGCTCACGCGTGACCAAACCCCCCCGCCCAAAAATAAAAAGAAAGTAGAAGATCATTCTTATGACAATAAGTAATTAACAAAAACTCTTAACTTCTAACAAATAACAATTTTCCTTGTTTTCTAGAAGGGAGTAAAGGGTAAACACCCCTTATCTCTAACAAATATTGCAGTCATACGTAACGTAAAAGATTTTTCAACCAGAAAACATAAGCAGTTCACGAGTTTGCTGAATCATTAATCAACTGTAGTATATAAAGTACATCAGTTTAAGCACAACCCCTTTGAAGTAAGTCTAAACTTCCAAGGTGTAAAATTTCAAAGGATCATCCTATGGCCACTTTTTTTGCCAAAAAAAGAAAAAAAGTTTATTGGGAAAGGGAAAATATACAAGTTCAACAAGATCACATTGACAATCCATGGAACTTATTTTGTTGAATTTAATCATATGCATCAAATAGAAGCCATAAGTTTAACACCAAAAAGTTCTACTAAAGGTCCACAAATTATGGTGTATATGCATAATTAAATATGTTGACGACTTTGAAGTGTCAGAACTGTTGCAATCTTGAGAAGCTTTCCTACTAATGAAATGCATTGCGGTTCAGAAAATAAAATGTACCACACAGGAATTTAGAAACCCTTTTACAAAAAATTGCATGTATTTGAAGTTTGATCATTCAATAAAAGTTCCTAAAATATACATGATACATGTAAAAGTTAAGAAAACTTACTTGAATTCACTACTACTTGATGGACCATTTCCAGCTTCTCGACATAACCTCTTCCTTGAACTCATGAAATTATGAACCTTATCTGACCAACCACATGATTGCAAAACTGAAGAAGCTTCTTTCTTGAGACTAAAAGAGTATAACATAAAAAAATTAAAAATTAAAAAAGTTAGCCAACAAAAAACATTCAACAGGCAAACATGAACGACCTAACAGAAGAAAAGGGATGAAACTGAGACTGGCATATAAAAATAAAAAAGGAGCACAAGATTTAACTCAACCTTGTATTATGCATTTTTAAAAATGAAATAATAATTAATTATAAAAATCACAGAGGAAATTCTGGGATTGTGCTCACAATCCAAGCAGGATTAAAAGGCAGAAATCACAATCAGAGATAATGTGAAATGATAGAACAAAAAGAAAAAATGACAATATTCCTTGGCATCTCCGCTCCCCACAAATAAGTCAGATAGACCAAATGGCATCTCCACTCCCACAAATAAGGAGTGCATGGTGAGATGATGGACCCAATTATGTGTGGGTACAAGAGTATTTACCCATCAAAGTGTGAAGCATCCACAAATATCACAGCAATTAGATCATGAAATCATCTGACCTGAAAATATTGTCAGAACTTATCTGGGTAATTGGAAAACCTAGGAGGTCCAAAGATATCAATTTGGACCAAAACTAATTGATGAGCTGGTTCGTCAGTGACCTCATTCTAACAAACACCTTTTATAAATCTCTAGCCTTTAATATGTAGACTAAAGACTCCAACATAATTCAAGTTCATAATTCTCAACCCAACTCTACAATTTCTCAATACTTTCTATTTAAGAACTGGATGAGATATAGGAGTTAAATGTATGACAATATAGGAACTTTGGATTAATATGGATGTAAACTTTTTTTTTTTATCAGTAATAATATGGATGTAAACTAACCAAGAGAATATGAAATACTTAGCAAAGCAAGTTCTTGACCAGACTCTAATCAACACAAGTTATTAGTGATAAGTATTTTACAAGCAAATAAGAAGGGCGTAACATACACTTCTTTCAGTTCTTCAACTTTTGCCCGAGATTGAGAATCCTCTGCAAGCAAAATGCAAGAGCCCTCCTCCCTTGATTTTCTTTTAGAACCTGAAATCTTAGGGTGCCCGTTGACAGCACAAGCTCCCAATTTATGGTGGTCAGGTCTTCCCATTGTCATCCTGCTCATTGTGCCATTACCGTCACCAACATCTGGTTTCACTAAATTAATATCTCCCTTCTGACTAATATCGTTTTCACTGGTTAAAGTGAATCCTTTGTTGTTGTTACTATCAGCAACATCAATATTTTTGGTTCTGTTAAAACCATTCATGTTTACGGACAACACCACATCTTTTTCACTTTTCTCTGTACAAATTGAAGATTTCACATCCCCATTTGCTTCTACTGATTGAATCTTATGAGCATCAACTTTTCCATTACCGTTTGCAGGAGCTCTTTTGGAATTAGAGCTTCCTGATAGGTTAAACCTCATCCGTGGGCTAGAAGGCACTTTAACACCCTTAGAAACAGTTGAGATATCCTTCTGAGAAGATTGTTCAACATATGCTTTTGTATGCACTGATTTCGTAGGGAGAGCAGCCTTTGGGCTTTTAAAGGCCTCACAGCCATTGCAATCACGAGGCTTTATGCCATTCGAAGCAAGAGCAGTGCTGGCAGATGCCGGCCTTTGGTTTGTTCGAGAGAAAAAAAGAATATAAACCTTTTCCGACAAGACCTCCTGCAGGGTCGAAACCGAGACAAACGAATCATTGCAGCAATACCACCGACCCATTGCATCCTGTACATGCATGGGGAATACAGATTAGCAAATGCTTATTTAGCTGCTTTCTTTTAACTTATTTAATGTTTAAAGACAGCAGGACAGGCATAGAAAACCTTTATATATGCATAATAGTGTCCAGATTCTTGCGAGTAGCCGGAATGCACAATAGTACCAAAGAGCTTATATTCTGGTCGTGGATCCTGAATTAGACAAAAATAATAATAAACAACAATACTTTAAAGGAAACTCAGGAATGTATCACATGCATATATGGAACAAGTATAAACAAAAGGCAGTCCTGTCAGACTTTTTTTTTTTCAAAGTCAAAGCAATTTATACTAATAAAAAATTGTACAAAGGTACATAGGAAACAGATATTGGTTATATACCCAAAAGTTCCCCTACAAAGATAAAGAATACAATGTGCATATGAAATCATACAAATTGGAGGGTCTACTCCCATCCAATGACATTCTATAGAATAGAGACCCAACAAATTGAGATTTTAATGTCCGGATATAGCTCTTGCCCCTCAAAAGTATTCTAGTCCTTTCCCTCCAGATTTGCCACATCAAACATGATGTGGCTATATTCCACAAATAAATTTTTTGGGCTCCGTCACCAACATTGAGCAGTCCTATGGGACTATAGTGCAGAGGAAGCATCTGAACAAGCAACCAATAAAATTTCTACCAATTTATAGATAACAGTATTGCATAAGCAATAACTCTGCTCTTTATTATAAACTTAACAGAGTTGACTAATACAAAAACCATGAATTCATATAAACTACTAACTATAGAAATCAGAACTAACAGTATCTAAGGACATAACCACCCTAAAATCTCACTTGTGTTGATCACTTAACAAGACACAGTAAAGTCTATGAACCATCTCCATCATACCTTCCCATACAAAATTTATATCAGGATTCAGCATTATACTTTGCCACACCAAGCTCAAAAGGGGCAGCCAATGGGTCTTGAACCTACGGCCTCACCCTCCATCCCATTATTATGGGAGAAGGAAGTGTCAATTAAGCTATAGCTCATTGGCTGTTATGTAGTAGATTATTATATTGGCTCTTCATGTCTTTTTAGCTATTTTTAATTAGGGCCAACATTGATTTAATCGTAGGGCTGGATTTTTTTTTCTTTAAGTTGATGTTTATCATTATAAAAGGGTTGTAATTCTTAGATTTAAAAGGATAGCATGTGATGCCCCAAAATCTGATAAGTGTGTGCATGCGCTAAGTCCCACGTCGGACATATACTGGGTCGAATTGGGCTTTATTAACAATTGCAAGGAGCCCCAATTGTAACTTGACTAGTCCTTTTGGGGTATAAGCGCAGATGTAGGCTAGTGCTTTCCTTAGGTTGTTACATAGCAAATTATTGAGAAGTAGCAAGTTATCTTTTTCTTTTTTTATTTCCTTTTTTTTATAAGTAATGGTATTTTATTGAGAAAGGTTAATTTATGCTCACAATGGTAAACAAACAAACAAAAAACAAAATGAAATTTTTTTTATTTCCTCAGTATCTTTCTAATTTTCTGTTTCTTACTCATTCATTTTCTACTTGCCCTTTAATCTCATTTTCTCTCTGCAAACATCCCCACAAGCCTATTAAACCCTAAATCTTATTCCTAATACTTTCCACCATGGAACCCTATTGACCCTACCCCTTTCTACATCAAACTCTAGCCCTAATTCCCCAAAATAGAGGTAGAAGTTAGCCGCAGTCTTGCTTCACTACCTCATGAAAACCCAAAGGTTCCGTCTGCTTTATCACTACTTAAATTCAAAAATTATAGGAAAAGAAAACAAAAAAGTTTTAACCAAAGTAGCCCTGCCAAAGCATTGTCCCAAAGATATACATGAACTTATGTGACCATGTATTTATAGTATGCACTTCCCAAACCTTCAGATTTAGATGACCCACTGCCACCTGCCCACCTCTCCCTCCTTGGGCACTACTTTTGAGAAGTTCTATAAAACAATAAGGTGCCCCTTTCACGTATCCTATCGCTCACCGGTTCTTAATAAAATTCTTATTACTTATCAAAAACCGGTTCTAAAAATTGAAACTTTGGAAGAAATAGTTACACTTAATCTCCCTTAAAATCTAAAAGTTGTACTAAAATTTAAAAGCACACTTTCCCTACCATGTGTCCCTCTGTCATTCCAAACTCATGGCCTTATCATAATGTCCTAATTATCTTCACTAACGAAGGAGCATCAAAAATAAATTGCTGATAATATTGTCAAAAACACCCCCTTAATGAATTCACCAGTAACCTTGGCTAATATTCCTTTTCTATTTCAGCTAATCTAGCAGTAATATAAAGCCAAAGTCTAATATTGCTAGAAAACAACCGGGAGTAGAAAGGGATATCTTATGCCAATGAGTTCTGGCTCAAATGGCACTCCATCCTCCAATAAGAATGGGTAGAGGAAAAAGTCAAAAATTCAAAACCCACTAGATTTGTGTGTATCTTACCAATAAAACAAAGGGTAACTCATGGATGTCAATCATTTCAGCTGAAACTAAAATGATGCCATAGAGATTGAGTTTATAATGATTTTCTAAAAGCAATGAGCATTTGTAATTATAATCAGAAAGAAAGAGTACAACTGTTGTTTGTGATATTAAGGTACACTAAGAGATTGGGTTTCTAATGATGTTTCTCGACCTTATTATTGTAGCTAATGAAGAAGCAAAAGTCAAGTTAAACGAGGTGTTTCTCTACCTTAATTTTACATTTTATTATTGATAATGTACATCTTGTATACCTGACTTGCTTTACACATGAAACTCGAAAGCACCAAAACCTCCTCAAATGCAATGGCCTTATCAATCTTCCCGCCGAATATGCTCTCAAATCTCTGCCAACAATTACACTTACATTAGAAATCAAAGATACCAAAACTTATAAACCATTACAAAAATAATAATACCTTGAGCTGGATTACAAGGACGTTCGGAGCTTGAAGTATCGACATTTGCTTCCTCGCTGCCACCAATTTCTTACAACTAAAGCAGCACAAGTTAATGAATTAAAACCATAATAACAAAATGGGCATAGAATGAGTGAGTGAGTGAGTGAGTGAGTGACTTACTTGTCACACTTGTACTTATTGTTTCCATCCAAAACTTCAGGCTGAAAGAACTTATGCAATGCCTCTTTAAGCGAATTACTAAGCAAAACATCAAGACTAATATCCATTATATCATCAACCTTATTTGACTCATTACCACAAGAAAGACACTTCACCTGACTCTGCAATGCACCTCCAAATATCTCCTTCACCACCGACGTAGCATTACTATTACTACTACTACTACTACGCCTATGCTGCTGCAACTTCTTGAGACGAAGACACGTGTTGTGGCAGGCATCGATAACGTAACGAAGGAACTCGTGCGCGTCCTCCTGGCGACCACTCTTAAAGTTGTCGGCAAAAATCCTGAGACAACTGAGGATCTTGGAGGGAGCGTCGAGAGTGAGATCCACGCTGAGCGACCGAGCTATCCGTCTCTCGAGTATACAAAAGGGACAGTCGCGCTTTCGGTCTGTGTCGGAAGTGGAATCGCCTGGTGATAAAAAAAGAGAAATTATTAGTGAAAAAGATTAGGGTTAAAGAAAAGAAAGGAATTGAATTGAGAAAGAAACATACAGAGAGAGGAGTGTTGGTTTTTGAGGCAGAAATTGGCGAGAGGAGGAGTGTATGTGAGACACTGAAGAACGCTGTTGATATAGCAGGAATTGCCGAGGTTTCTGAGCCCTAGAGGTAGACCGCTCTTCCGCTTTTGACTGAGTAGACTCGGCTGCCAACTCATCTGCAATTGCAAGGCCATCAAAGAGGACGACCTCTTGACACCGCTTTCTCTGACGCATCGGACGTCGTCGTTTTTGAAGTCAAACTCTCCCACCGCCACCACAACCACATCGGAATATGTCCGGGAGGGATATTTATTTTATTTTATTGAATAGACAAAAATGGAAAAAGAAATGGGCAAGCCCAGGCTAAGGCTCTCTCAGAAGAAGATAAAGAAAAACCCCAAAATCTGTGATGAGAGTTTAGACTTGAGATTTGTGAAGGTTCATAATTCCCCTCCCTCCCTTCGACTCTTCCCTCCCCCCTCTCCCTTTTTGGCTATGTAGGCCAATTACTATCTCCACATTATTTGGGATTTTTTCGTTTTGGACATCCAATCTCCTTCTGGACCATTGTCTTTTGGGCTCTACTACTCTACCATGTGGCCATGCCAATTAAAAAACTAACATGTGTGGATTCATTGCTTATGTTTCAAACAATATTTTATTTAAGAAAAAACAATTTGTTCATTTCATCATTTTTCATGTTTACTAAAATATATTGTTTAAAGAATTGGTCTAATTGAAACATCAAAAAAAGAAATTGGTCTAATTGAATCAATTTCTAATATTATGTTCACTACAACACCATTGTGTCTCGTTTTCATGTAAATCACGCCAACTTTTAAAGTTTTGAGTGTAATACATAATCAACTTGTGGTATTCTTTTATGTTTAAACCGTTAAACATCTTAAGAAAAAAAAAATTGTAGCTCATGTGATAACACGTATTCATATTATTTTAACGTAAAACAGTACCACATAAAGATTTTGTTTTATAATCAAAATCTACAAGGGTTAAGTGTTACACGATTAACGGTTCATACATAAATAAAATAATACCACAAGGAGTCAAGTGTTATACTCAAAAATTCAAGTAGATTTTTTTATTTTACTAGAAAACCACATAAAGAGAAGACATTGATGGATTTTATAGTTTAGGTGGGAGATTGAGATTGACCCCATAATTTAGGGGGTAAAGTGTAAAAAAACCCTATGTTCTTTGTATGCCTCAAACTTGATTATTTGTGTGTGTGTGTGTGTGTTTCATGGCCCTATTTCTCAAGCATGAATTCTTGCAAGGATTTTGTAGTAACAGAATAGTTAGCTATTACAAAATTCATCACTTCTCTTTCAAGAAAATTTGAATCAAACACCTTATCATCTTTCCTCATGATTGGGTTTGTACAAGTATGAAGACCATTTTCTTTTTGTGATCTCCCAAAGTCCATGTGAACTGTGTTTGCATGCATGAACTCTCCATGGACATCCATTAAGGAAACAAGCATGCAATTTTGTTGTGTTGGACTCAATTCACCTTACATTTTCTAGTTTTTGTTAATGGAGAAAACATTTATTGCATTCTGAGCCTCCTCCTTACTCCTGAAAAGCAACATTATGTGCAAGTCATGACTTATATTCCAACATGATTGACATATTAACTCATCATATGAAGGGTGATTAATATAATCCCAAGTGTTTTCAATAAAATCAATAATGGGGCTTGGAGAATAGGGATTTTTTGTCTAGAGTCAACATATGACATAACCCTCAAGCAATCCAACTCATCTAAGTCCTTATAGGGGATGGGTTTTTATAGATTTAAGAGAAGAGCAGTCTACGAACTTCAAACCTCTCATGACTCTAAACGACTGAACAATCACTAGCTATGATCCTACAAAACACTAACAAGAATCAGATTTTTGGTCAACCTAGTAGGGGTTGGCCTTTAATCCTGATGATAAAGTCAGTAAAAGGCCGGGAGTTGTTGGTGAGCAATAATCAATTTATTCCAAGACAAGAAGTAGAAAAAGCCTAGAGAATAAAAATACCAACCTCTTAAATGTGCATGGCTTCCCCATATTTATACTCCCACAGATCACTCTTCTCTTCCCCATTACGTCTCTCTTAGGGATCTTTTTTTCTAGCTCGCTATCCAAAACTCTTCCCAATGCTTTTCTTCAATTATATGCCCTTCCTTATTCCTGGCATTCGAAATGACACTTATGGATGCCATATTCAAGATATTTAAGCCGCATTCAATGCTCAGATTTGCATTAATATCCTGATTACTTTAATACTATTCGGTTGATCCCGACCAGACAACTCTTGAACCGTGTCCTGAACACGTGTCGTTTACTCATTCGTTGAGTTACTATGCAGTTATTTTCTCCCCTCCAGTCCTTAACCCATAATCATCATAATATTCATCATGATCATAATCAATATCATCATTTGTCTTCATCATCATTCATTGACACCTTCTCTAAGTATTGTACATCATTCACCATCCCATCTTAGACCACATATGAAGGGCTTGGCTCTAATGAAATATACTCATTCAAGTGCAAGGGCCACATTCTTCCAATGGTGTTGGTATCTTATGTATTGGTAGTGTATAACCCTTCTAGTGTGGGGAGTTGTAAAAGACCACCACAATCCTCTAATGTCGTATGTTGTAATTCTTCACCACCACAATCTTCCACTGTCGTCTATTGTAATTCTTCACCACCATGTTCAATAAGAGGTTCCCCATTTATATACAACCCAGCATCTTTAACCTGAGGTGTCGACTCTAACATATCAATCATGAGATTAACATCTTTGTCATCTTTTATTAACAGGGGCAAGTAGACAATACAAATATATTATGTTACTCTATCCTATGAAAAGTCACATTCTTTATCAAATGCAGTGTATATCAATTTTATTCAATGGGATCCATATTTTTTTGGGGAAATTAAAATTTATCCCATTTGATTTAGCTCTATCACAATTTAATCCACAAACGTTCAATTGGTATATTTGACCCCCTAGGAATTGGACAAAAAAATAAATCTTTGACATATCAATCATGAGATTAACATCTTTGTCATCTTTTATTAACAGGGGCAAGTAGACAATACAAATATATTATGTTACTCTATCCTATGAAAAGTCCATTCTTTACAAATGCAGTGTAACAATTTTATTCATGGGATCCATTTTTTTTGGGGAAATTAAAATTTATCCCATTTGATTTAGCTCTATCACAATTTAATCTACAAACGTTCAATTGGTATATTTGACCCCCTAGGAATTGGACAAAAAAATAAATCTTTGACGCTAAAATGAAATCAAAAAATTTTGTCCAACTTAACAATTTTCATTTTAATCCAAATTTTAGTGGTCAAAATATAACAATTGAAAATTTTTGTAGTACAAAATTATGATAGGCCCAAACCACAATTGGGTAGAGTGTAATTAAAAGTTTTCCTAAAAAAATAAAAAATTTGTTAATTGAGACAATAATCTAACAAGTTCAATTTCAATTTCATCCCAACTTTAAAGGGATAAATATAACAATTAAAAGTTTATGAACTTAATAGTGAGGCTAAAATTCATTTTCACCCCTATATTTTTTGGGGTGTTTTCATTTTAGTCATTCATTTTTCTCCTGTTTCATTTTAGTCCCTAAGCGTTTTGAGATATTTTCATTTTCATCTTTGTCGTCATCTATCTCATGGAAAATACTGATATGGCTAACAAATTGCTTATGTATTATTTAATTACAATAAAAATATATTTAAGTAGTATTAAATGGGCCATGTCATCACTTAGATAGCAAAAAAAAAAAAAAAAAAACCATGTTAGCCGCATTGGCTTATATCTTTTCATCTTTCTTTTTATTTTCTTCAGTTTCTCCTATTTTTCCTTTCTCTCTTATGTCTAAATTTTCTTCTCCCCCTACAGCAGATCTCTTTCTCTCTCTCTTTGTTGCATTCAGCCACCAATGGCTTCGTCACCCAAATTGACTGAAGTTCCCAACCCCTCTCTTGCTTCACTTTCGTCCTCCAATGGCATGACGGACTCAACTACCCAATTATCCATTGGTCCCTGAGGTGCTCCAACATGGCTAGGCCTCCTTGATAATTTGGTCTAGGGCCTTGACCTCATTCTTGATGCGCAACGTGTGGCGTATTAATTGGAAGGCCACGTGGCCAGATGGTATGGAAAGCGTTATGGGTGTGTGCTTCGACTACTTCAATTATGATCAATTTGCCAACTTGTTGATTTCTTCTTCTTTTTTTGGTGATTTTGTTGTGATCATGTTTGGTTGCCCAGAAAATGTGGGAAAGGGAAAGAAAATGTAGAGATAAGTTAAGTGATTGGTAAATGAAGGTGGAATATTGAATGTTGTATTTGTGGTTTTGGATTTTTGTTGGCATTCTAAGTGGTTGTTGTGAACATCTAGGAACCAGAAAGAAAATGTGAAGAGCTAATGAAATTTTTTGTTTTTGTTTTTGTTTGGTTACCAAGAAATCAAAAGTAAGAGTAAAAGAAAAGTGAGAGGAGAAATAAAAGGAAAAAAAAAAAAAGATCAAAGAAGAAAAATATTTTAAAATGTTGATGTGGCTATTTTGTCATCTAAGTGTTGATGTGGCCTTTTTAATATTACTTAAATAATTTTGTAGTGTAATCATAAGACATATAAGTAATATGTTAGCCATATCAGCATTTTTCGTGAGGTTGATGACAAAAAGGACGGAATTGAAAATGTCTTAAAACACTTAAGGACTAAAATAGAACATGGGAAAAATGAAGGACCACATTAAAAAACCCACTAAGAGTAGGGACGAAAAGTAAATTTTAGCCAAATTGTGATAGAACAAACTACAAGTGGATTAATTGTAACTCCCACCCCCTTTTTTTTTTGTCAAAACGCAATCCACATTCTAAAGATATGAGCAAGTTTTATGGGAAAATTGCTCATTTCCCCTCAAGTAAAACGGTAGTTGTAAATTGTAATTCCTCGTTTTAGTTTAAAACATAGCAACATCCCCCATTTTCTCTTCGTAATGAGCATTTTACCCATTCCTTTAGTATTTTATGTAAAGTTAGCAGAATTTTTTTTTTTTTTAAATGTGTCCAGACTCACACATTATTAACCTTAATACCCTATGATAACAAACACATAACGTGCATAATGATGACCATACTACCCTCTGTTAGCCCTAAGGTTTCAATGCACATATTTTCTGGGTGAGATTAAAGTAATTTTTATGATTATAAGATATTAAAAGAATTTTGATGATAACAAATATATATGATATTTATGAGCTACTAGTTTTTATGTTTATAAGAATGATTTCACAACTCATCATTTGACCATCATGGTCATCAAGATCAAGATCTCAATCAAGTGAAGTGAAATGTTGAAACTCACAAGATTTCATAAAAGATGAGAATCACATTATGCTTTGGAAAGCAAATGCTCAAGCAAAGCCAAAACTCAAACTCGAGAAGACATTAAAGGTGATGACAAAGCTAGTGGACTTCATGCTAAAGTAACGAAGAAAAGTTTCAAGTGCCATGTCCTTTGTGTCTTGGGGTGAGTGAGCGTTAGACGTTATGTAAGGTTATCCTGGTTTGATCATCATGGCTCATTAACTCAAACAATTAACCTTAGATTGACTGTAAGTCCTTAATTAATCGTTGAACAAACTTATATGGACTTTTAGATGATTAGGAGTGACATAGACTATCAACAAGATCAAACTCTAAGTTCGGTCATTGTTCATCATGGCTTAGATTGTTCATAACACAAAATCAGAATCTGCTCAATCTAAGAGCCTAATATTATGTATCAAGTGCCTAAGCCTTGATTCATGCGCCTAAATTGGACAAATTGAGTCCTATGTTTTGCTACTTGATCCAAGCGCCTAAATGCCTAATCTAGGCGCCTAGATTCATGAGTTACTAAATATAACGACTAGTTTAACCTCTCACACGGCTCTATAACGTACATAACTCATTTTAGGCTATAAATACTCAAGTTTTTTTAGACTCAAACAATTGTTGAAGATTGCACAAGCATTTATAAGATCAATCTAAAATTTCTTAAAGCCTATATTCAATATCATTTAAATATTTTGATAGAAAATCAAAACTTCTCAAATAGTTCTTGGGCCATATTGATTAATCCTTGATATACTATTAAAGTGAGCTTATTGTTGTATATCCTACTCTAGAAGAGAGTTTTATCAATTGTACTTCATCTCCACATCTTTCATTAAGAAGAAAATTAGGGTTTGTAAAACCCTTGTGATTAAAAAGAGGATTTTCACTTGGAGTAGCTTTTGATACAATTTGAGGTTACTCTTTACCCGTGAGTAAGATTGTAACGTTGCTCTTCATTGATAAGCAAGATTGTAAAGTTTGGTCTTTATTCATTAGGAAGACTCTTATAGTGGTTTGGGAATCCTCAAGAAGGTTTTTGAGGCAAGGACGTAGGCAAGAAACCGAACCTAGTTAATATAGTCGAATTTGCTTCTCACTCTCTTGCACTTACATTTGTTTATATTTGCTTGTGCTTGTTTATACTTTATATATTATTTAACATTTAAGTATTGAATTTATACTTGTTTTAATTCCATAATTCAAAAGGTTTGCAACAACCTAATTCTTAGGTTGATATAGAGGCAACATCCTCCAATACCAAACACATCACATGCACTTGAAATCAACTAGGTAAAAAGAATTAAAATACTTGGCATGACACGGTTAGAGTTAGGCATTTCCCAAATCCATATGTTTTGGAATTGAGTATGTTTAGAGGCACAGCAAAATCCACATCAATTTAACAATGGTTGAGATGATGGATTTAGATTGGTGTATGATAAAAGTAATGTCAATGGTGGTCCCATGTAAAAATAATATTATACTAATCACAATCTATCACTTCAATAGTTGTGAAATTTATTATGCCTATACCATTTTGGGATTTCATATTTGAGCCGAGCCTTTTACTGGCCATCACATACATTACATCCCATTTGATCTCCATACAATATTGTACAGGTGATTGCACCAGTGACACCTATGCCAATAAAATTACATGCTTAACCCCTTGGCACACGCTATGGGATCCAATTTATAATCTTCCCGCGTAGTAATCCAAAATTTTACATGCTTGGGCTATAATATTGACACTTCAGAAATTAATACAAAAAAAAAAAAAGAGCATTTGTTTTACTATCGAAGACTAGCAGGTCGGCAATTGCTTTACAACGAAATCAGCATCTTATAATTTTGCAATTGCTTTACAAAGAAATAATGGACTCAAAATCCAGGTATTGTTACACACGTATCATCAATGTCTATGATTAGAAGTACCTCAACTTCGAAATCCTTCATTAAATGCTTCCTTTTCAGATGATACAATTGTGAGATTTCACATCTTTTCACATCATTGTAAATTTGCTCCGTACATCACAAAAAATTCTCAATGTTGGAGCAGCTGCAACAGTCAATAAAAATAGATGGAAGATCTTATACACTGATTTCATCATCAAACGAAAATCCAAATTATGCATTTGTCCCATTCAAAATGTAAAATAAACATCATATGCAATTAGTTAGAATCTCATCAATGGTGGGGGTGAGGGTTGGATTATTGGAAACAAAATAAAGAAATGACCCTAAATTTCCGACAAGTAATAATATGGAGCAAATCTTTTGCTTAAATATATAAGGACACACCTTAAAAAGTAACTTGACTCACTGTTGTTACTATATTTCTACTTGCTGGAAGCCGAGTTTGTGGGTACAGATTCAGCATGTTCCCAATCGTTTGTGGCTACTGGTACAAATTCAACTTGTTCAGAATCATTGACGCTGGCACGCGAAGCTTCTTTTTTCAACTTGTGATTATTATATGCTGCCACACCTGCAATAGCTGCATAGAAAAAAGTGATGATATTTAATATTAAAGCTTGTCTTCACTTTGTTGTGGTTAATAAAACAACTCTGCCCATTGGTTGCTAGAACTTTCTTCATCAACCAAGGTCAGTGCTCAAGCTACAAAGTACAGAGACTGAAACATTTAAAAGAAAAAAAAAGGATACAAAGAAGGATACGCAATCTGAGTGGATTAAGATCAAACTCCTGGGTGAATTCAAACTCTAAGACTATATATTCCTAAACAAACCATTTCTAATTTGCGTGGTGGAAGGGAGGGGTGGGGGGGAGGAGAGAGAGAGAGAGAGAGTAATTATAAGGGTATTGATGGCTATAAGGGTACCAAAGGCAAAGTGCACTTTGCAGAATCAAGTCACTGTGGAGTTGGCCTAATGTTTATGCAAATTATCTTATAGATGAACAGCTTTTCATGTTCAAGATATGCAACTCAAACCAATCATGAGCTATCAGAAAATATCTAGGTTCCAGGACAAAGTAAAAAAAAAAAGTGAATATGATGAGATACTGACCAATGCCATAACCAAACAGATTTATTATAGTCAGCTTCGTATCCGCAAACAGAAGGGCAGACAGTAAGACAACCACCCAATCCTTAACAACTCCAGCAACACGAATGGTTAAAGCACTTGTATGTGTAATTACAAGGAAAACAGATAAATTGAGGGCAAAAGTACAAAGACAGTTGAGTGTTAGCACAAGGGGTGGAAAGTTCCAAGATCCATGTGCTTCCATCTTTGGTCTCTCCAGAAAGATCCATGGAATGAATAGGCAAAGAGCGCTGCATAGAATTAAACTTTTATTCACACAGGCACAAATCTTCACTTTTGGAAGTAGAAAGAAATTATTTCAAACAGATCATGAATTACAAAATAACATAATCGGTATACCTGCAGGGACTAACATAATACATAACAGATATAGGGTTCAGTTTGAGACCCTTCCTCTTAACCAGGATCTCCATGAAAATAAGTCTTAAAGCTTCTCCAACAACACCACCCATTTGATAAACAACTCCAATCCAGTTGATATTCATTTCTCCATAAGAAGCCACCAGAACACCAAAACTTATAACTGACATGATTAACAGCATTCTGCAGCTCATTGCCTCAAGTCCTGCTGCTACTCCAAGAACAAAGACAGCTACTGGCACTGAAAAAGTCATTTAAGAGAGAGATTACGATTTGTGATCATGGTAAATTGTAATATACATATATAAGACCTGGGACTTGCTGACCAACCTACTATCTTACTAGTCAGCACATATACAGCATTACTAGGGTGCTTGTTTGGGATTTTTTTTTTAATTTATTATTATTATTATTTTTTCTGCTTATTTAGTTTGTATGCTTATGTATAGTTTTTTAAAGCCTCACTTTTTTCTAAATACAAATGTACTTATACCCATCTTATTTTTTAAGAAAATAAGCCAATGAAATAGACTTTGCTCTGTCCAGATTGAAATAGACTTTGCAGCCATAGAGACCAAAAGAATTTCACTACAGGCTTTAGATAGTTAGCTAAATTGAGATAATTTACAGGGCTCGTAAGGACTTACTAATGGCCTTCAACATTTGTGCAAATGCAACAGATATATACAGGTAGGCAGTGTTTCCCAGCCAAAGAGTCATTGCAAACATTGCACCAATTGGCACAACTGATGTTGTATATCTGAAAAATTGGAACTTTGTTAGACTTATGTGTAAAATTACTGAACAAGTAGATAAGAAAGGAAATAATTTCTGCAAAATTACAGTAGCAAGGTGAATGACTAGTACACTGAACTGTTATATTAAGATTATCATTCTAATAATATAGACAATGTGACTCAAGATTATATTGAAGGAGGTCCACTGGGTACATTAGGATTATTTCTAATACCAAAACGGCTACATTTATGGAGCAAATTTCCGTTAGGCTTATGCTGATATGCAAAATAAGGAAAATAACTTACAGTGGAAGTTACTTTACAGTAACTTTGCTAAATATATATATATATATCTAACCCAACTGCGTCCCTTGAAAGAAACCCAGTTGCTTATCTAGGATGCTATCACTACTTCTCTAGAATGAAAACTAAATTATTAGGAGATGAGACAACAAACTCTCGAGGTAAGTTTTAGAACATATCAAAATTAAGTGACTCAACTAGAATGCTAGAATTCCCTTGCCTCTCCACATTCAACTCCTTCATTTCTATATTCTCTATTATTTTGAAGACCTCTGTATGTTGCTACATCTTTCTCACTAATTTTTTTTTTCCCAATCTAAATTCTATTTAAATTGTGCTCTTTGTCCTTTACAATCCACTTCAACCTAGAGTCCATTCTTACTCCCTTCCACTTGATTTTCACTGCTTCCTAACAAGCATGGGCTGAGCCAAAAAATTTAGCTACACTAAATAAAAAAAATTTTAAAAAAAAAAATTTAAGTAAAAAAAAAAAGAAACAACATATAAAATTTATATATCAAGTATGTCTTTTAACATGATTCTAACGTATGTTATTGTTTCATATATAGTAGACATTACACCAAATTAATCTTTTCATGACTCAAGATAAATATTTCCCTTTATAAATTAGCTTTAACTTGACAAACTTGTGCTCTATGTTCCCCATAATTTACTTATACTTTGAAACTTGAACATCAAATTTTATAAAATAATTATATAGCCAACTTCTTAACATTTGTGAAGTGTAAACTACGTTTAAATAATTTATCATAATTAATGTTCTTCAGATATGTCAAATCAAGGATTTTTGTTGAAGCCCTATCCCAATTCGCCAACGTATTTCCAATTCTTGTTAGTGTCGCTATATGCATTGAGAAGTTGTAGTGGCCTGGCAGCGCTACATATACTTGCACCACTCAAATTTTAAAATAAAAAATAAAGTATATATAAATCATTAAAGAGATTTGGATCTTTTTTACAACTGCGCCTACTAAAAATAATTGTGGGTCAATTATGAGAACCTTTTTGTAAGATTAGATCCTATTGTAATTAAAAAACCTATTCCTTTATGCATCATGTGGTGTATTTGGAGAGAAATAAATACACGCAGTTTTGAAGATAGTGAGATTACAATTCCAGAATCGAAGTGTTTGCTGTTGAAGACCCTGTATGATTGGATTGCTGCTAATGACTGCTTTTCTTTTTCTAACTTGTTTGGCTGTTGTAAGCAGGCTTGGGAATAGCTATTTGAACAGAAACAGGGACTGAATTTGGAGGTTTTGGGTTGGTTGGGTTTGTTCCTTGATGGTGGAGGAGGTTACGCTTAATGAAATATGTAAAAGTGGTGGATTCCGGGGTCTGGTTGTAGCATTTGAAGAACAACAAAAATTCTATGAACTAAAGAAAGAAAGAAAGAATAGGAGAAACAGAGGAGTTCCTACACTTTTTTATTTTATTTTTATAATTCAATAATTGGGGAAAGGGGATTTGAACTCTGGATGTCTTCGTTGGAGAAACCAAGGAGGTGCTAAACCAGTTGAGCTACAAGCCTCTTGGTGAGAAGGAGTTCATACACTACCATACATTAAACAAAGCAGGCTGCAAACTCAATTCAATAGGCATGAATTTAATAAGAGAGAGTTACAAGTATTTTGTATACAATAATTCCTTAAATAAACTACTCTTAACCCTTAGATTAAGTAAGTCCTAGCGATACTATTATAACCCCTGTTTTTCCGAGAATTAATATATTATTACAAAAAGTGGCAGAAGGTGTACAATCTCAGAACACAAGAGAAACATATAGAAATGTTGTTATCATCAGGCTTTTATTAATGACTAGTAAGGCACAAACAACTACCATGGATACTTCACCCCACACCACAAAGGTTTTCAACAGGCTTTGGCCTCTTAATTGACTGAAGGCCCAAAGCCTTAATCTTGGGCTTCGAAATTGGATGGTTCATGTCCAGCCATGCTACAATTGCTGCGCTGGAAAATATATATCATACAATTCTGATCATGAGTGTTCTTATCCTATCAGTCATAGATAATCACATTTGGGCCTTGGACCTAAAGGACAAAATTAACAATAACACACACCAAAATTTAAAACTATAGGCTGTGCTTTGACTCCACCAGAATTTTGTTTCTTTTCCATACGCAAATATTCTATAATTTCTACTTTTAAGTAATAGAGTCCTCAAATTAGTGATTCTTATGATCTTATCTTTATTATTCACATCAGGCATTGCAACTTTTTAAAGATACTAATGAATTGACAAGTAACAACTTTGAAGAGTTAAATATTTCAGATAGAAGGAGTATATCCCTTTCTTTACTTACAGGTCCGCAGTCATTCCTTCTTCAACCTTCATAATCTGTAAGAAGAGCAAAATACAGTAAAAAAAAAAGGAGTAAAGGATATGATTGTCTCATAATATTTAGTAAACTAAATACCTTGAGAACTTTGGTGAGCATAAAACATAAGACTGATGAGAAGACCATGTGAAGTAGAGTCAATCCAAGAGGATAAGGGAAGTTTATTTCCTTAGATGACAAAACATACTGCATTTCAAAATTTCAATAAAATTAATATGTCAGCCATATAGAGCAACCCTACTAAAATCTCTGTGCAATTATCAGTTAGCCATAGTCCTGTAACAATAATAGAAGTAGTTGCCAAAAAAAAAATTACACACATGAATAGGTTGATTCACAAATAAAGATAGCAATGGAACAAAATACTTGAAAATAAAATTTATTATATGCTTTTCTTCATGTACACAAAGTGTGTAAAGTAGAAGCGCCAAAATTACAAAGAGAAGGAACATGTATCAATCAAATCCAACAAAGAATAATAACAAGAGAACACCCCCGAAGCAGTGACTTGGTTTTTCACATCCCTCAAAAGTCCGATCATTACTCAGTATAGATTTCTCTACACAACACTTGATAAGGGTATTACACTTTTCATCTTTTCCAAATAGATGAGGCTCAATAGAAGGTCAAAAATCTTTCGGAATCAATTTGAAAATTTATACGACATGAAAGAAAACTGGTCTCTTTAGACATTAGGAATGTGATTGCTCATACACCCCAAATCAAACATCTATAGCCCCATTGAAACTAAGAAATAAGGATTCAAAAGTCTCTAATTGTCTAAATTATCTTCTTCTTCATTTTCAAAAAACAAAAACCTTTAGAGCAATTATATAAGAGTGGTATCATAATGAAAAACAATAAATGCTCTCAATTCATCAACATCTTTATCTATCAATTCAATAATTCACATTCATTCAATCATCGAATAGAATTTCAGCATTTCCTTTATCCAAAAACAAGAGAGAAATTGTAGTTCCTTGAGTGAGTAGGTTAATAATGAAAGTGCAATTACAGAAAACTAGTGAAAGAGAGCGACCTTGTTAAAGAAAATTTGAGCACTGGAGAGAGCGATGTAGAGAAGAATGTAAGCGTAGGTTAAAACCTCGTCTTTGCAAAATGGTCTAAAGCGATCCGCCATTGCCGAATGAGATGTATGAGCTAAGTTAACGACTTTATTGTGTGAATGGGCGCGGAACGGCGGAAGTACCAAATAGGTGTGGCGTGGAGGACGTGCAGTGTTGAATTCAAGCAACAAAAACACTTTAAAATCTTTAATAAGACTACTGCCCACAGATCTGGTCCAGATTTTTGTAGGTAATGAAAGGTTAATACTATTCAATTCCTTACTATATATGCATAGATCTGTATCATTATTTGAATCTTCAATTAATAAATAGATTGGATTTTAATGACCATAAAAGCTTTTGAAGATTTAGGTTCCGTTTGTTTCGACTGAAAACGTTTTCCGTAAAACGTTTTCAGCATTTGCAGACGTTTGTTTCGTCGTAAAATGGAAGTCAAACTGAAAATATTTGTTTTTGACCGTAAAATTGCTTTGTAAACTGAGGAAAACGGTTTACGGAAAATTTTTCCGTAAACCATTTTCCAAAACGTGCGAGTGAGCTCTCGACCATTTCACGCCATCTGCTCTCTCTCTTCTCACTCTCTGCTCTCTGCTCTCTTCTCACTCTCTGCTCTCTACTCTCTGTCCCGAGCCACCGCCAGCCACCCCCAGCCACCCCGACCCACCCCGAGCCCAGCCACTGATCCAAGAGCCAAGCCACTCCGAGCCACCTGAAGCCCAGCCCCTCCGAATCTCTCACCGCAGATCAGATCAGATCCGAATCTATTTTTTGGTGTCCCAGCAAGCTCAAAAGCTCCGAGATCAGATCATTACCGTTATTCAAAGCCTCGGTCAACGTTGTCATCATCGCCGGCAAGAGGTCCTGGAACCGGTCTCGATCAGATGAACTCGATAAGCACCGGCCGAAATTGATGATTTTATTTTATTTTATTTTATTTTCATTTTTTGTTTGATATTTGGGAATTGTTGATTTTTTTTTTGGCTAAGGAGTTTTTGTGGATTGATTGGTTTTGGGTTTCAAATACTTTGGTGACAGTAGTATTATGGAATAATATTAACAATTTTGGATAATTCTAAATATTATGGAACAATGAAATTTATAAATTATGTTTAATATTTTGATTATGTATTAAAAATTGGATGAGTTGTGTTATAGTTATATATACTATGAGGGGATATAATTTTAGACATTAGTTTTCATTTATCATATTTATTTATCATATGAAAAAACTTATATTAATTTTATAATATTGTGATAGATGAGTATTTACATTAAAATAAATATTTTTTTATTTTAGGTTTTTAATAAAAAGTAAAAAAAATAAAAACAAAAAAAATAAAATAAAAAACATTTTTTCATTTTACGCCCAACACCGTAAAATATTTTCCAAAGCATTTTCCAGAATGCCAAACACCGGAAAAACAAATTTTTCCTGTAAATTTTGTATTTGCAAATTTTACGGTGGAGAATGTTTTACAAACAAACGGAGCCTTAAGTGAGAGCCCCTTTTTTGCCAATGTCCAAGCCCAAAGCATCGTGTTTTGGCCAAGAAAAGTGAAGTCCAAAACCGTCAAAGGTGTATATAAATTCGGAGAAAACCGCATCACACCTCACCAATTACAACCCTAACAGAAATAAGGGGATATGACATTAGGCCATTACTCAAGCCCAACATAAAGTCAGCCCATTCAATTCAAATTGCACATGTGATAATGTGTCGTGGGCCCCATCAAAATAGCTTAAACTAGGGGAATCAAATTGTTACACGTGTGAAGCTCTCTTCTCTCCTTTTGGTGTGGCGCTCGAGGCACTGATGGAGTGCTTCCCAATACAAAAATCACAGTATTCCATGATTTCATCATTAATCAAGAGCAGCTGGTCACCTCCATTAACCTTCAGTTATGGCAGATATATCATGATCATATCTGCTGCAACACAAGCTATGAATGGAAAAGGTGATGGAGAAGACAAGGATAGAGCAAATGAAGCCAATGGAGCTGCCATGGCCACCAAGGCCACCACCACCCAAGAGCAGCGACCACCATAGCCCAACACTCCGATGGTCCTTGTTCATCTTCAACATAAAACTCATGAAGGTCGATTTGGAGGTAGGGGGATTAATTCTCTAAATTTCGTTGATCTGTCATAACATAAAAGCATTACATCTGCCGGGGATACAATGCAACGGTAAGATTAAACTAAATTGTAGAAAACGTGTATGAGTCAACTTAATTATTCTCACTTTTTTTGTCAAGTATTTAATACTCACCAACCCCAACACCAGAAATGATAGATTATCTATCTGCTGCAGCTCAATTAGGTCTGCAAGAGATAAAGATTATCTCTTTAACCCAAATAAGATTAAGTCAAATCCCAACTC
Source organism: Fagus sylvatica (assembly GCA_907173295.1). Lineage (NCBI taxonomy): Eukaryota > Viridiplantae > Streptophyta > Magnoliopsida > Fagales > Fagaceae > Fagus > Fagus sylvatica. The sequence continues at coordinate 4,806,548 of OU015765.1, forward strand.
TTTTATTTCTTAGATAAATAGTGAACATCATGATTAAGAGGATAATGGATGAGACCACAAGATATTAACACCACTATAAAGAAAGGTTAGAGATAAGAAAAAGGGGTTGGTTTGATCTTAGTAGCTAAGACATTAAGCCTAAGACCAGAACATAATTAATTCTTAGAGCACTCTCTGAAGAATTAAACATGGAGTGAAACACTGTTAGTCTGCCACAACCAAGAAACCTACCCTCACCTACCAAATACTTACACCACTTAGTAATGTTGATTCATACACGTTTTTGAGTAATTAATCCTCTTCCTGTTCACTAAACCTCCTGAGTTCTATTGTTTACCATAAATTTCCTACGTGTTATCATTATTGTAAGCCCTAGTGAAAGTAAGATTTATTGTGTTTAGTCTTAATCTGTGGTATTGATTCTGTCTGTCTACCGTGACTTTCTTTATGAGTATTGTGGCCCAGTAGATCAGAGACTTCAGAGGGAGGCACCATCAGCTCATTGGATAGCCCGACAAGCCCAGTGTAGAATTTTGGGCTCAACATCCCCATCAAATAGATCCAGCCCATGTTCAACCATTCACAAGGTGACGCGTGGTAGTAAGAAATTTTGAGCATCTACATTTTGGCGACTCCACTGGGGAGTTGAGTAGGAATTTTCCCTCATTTTTCTAAAAAAGATCTTTGTTCTTTGAGCTGCAACCATGCCGCCTATGAAGTCTACCAAACAGAAATTCAATAGTTAACTCTCATGTTGAAACGGAAATCTCACGATCATAGCCATGCTATTGGGGAGACATGTATTCCTAGTGGTGGACAATTCTCGGGCTGGACATATCCCAAGGGGTGAGAACATCCTCGGTGGTGGATATATCCCAGGGGGTGAAAACACCCTCGGTGGCGGACATGTTCTAGGGGGTGAAAACATCCCAGGTGGTGGACCACAACAGATGGCACTAATATTTGAGATGATCAGAGGGATGCAGCAGGCTCAAGTGGAGCTGACTGAGTGCTTGAAACAACTGAAAGGGGCCAATAGTTACAAAGAAGGCCACCAAAACAAGAACGATAACCGCAACCACAAAGAGATGGAGTCTTATAACAGAAACGATGCACCATTTGTCACTATGTCTGATGTGGCAGATCTACTTAAGCAAGAAAGAAAAAGGCCTCCCAAGGAGCCTAGACACTTTGTGAGAAAACCCTCTTATCCCATAGAACTCTTGAAAGAGCCCTACTCGGAGAAGTATGATACACCCATTTTTGTTCTTTTTGATGGTCGAAGGGGGAGTGTATTGGAACATATCAGTAAGTTTTTAGACTCCATTGGCCCATTTGCTATAAATGGTGAACTCTGTCTACTGGAGTTCTCAAAATCCCTAGTAGATAGAAGCATATACTTGGTATACGGTGCTGTCCTTCTAGGTCTATTAGGACGTGGGAAGATATGGTAGAGAGTTTTTGCAGCAAATATTTCCATATTGAAGAAAAGATTACTCTTGTTAATTTGCATAGCACTAAGCAACTGATTGAGAAGACTTGGTAAAATACATCCACTGCTTTCGTGATGTGTCTCTAGATTGCCATGTTAAGTATGATGAGGGAGAGCTAGTTGAAGTGTGTATTGACAACATGCTACTTGAGTTCCATGCTTATCTAGAGAACTTAGACATTTCGCAATTTTCCCCTCTACTCCAAAAGGCTAGAAAAACAACTGTCTCTGTTAGACCTCATGTTAAGAAAGTTAGAGATAAGAAGGGTTTACCTCAAGCTCTTACTGTGTCTATTGCTGCTACAGTCAGTGATACCAAACAGAAGAAGTCTATAGAGAAAGTTTATGAGGAGCCACCTCTTTTGCCTTTCACAGCTGAAGAAATGATGGTTATCTTTGATAAATGGGTTAAGGATAATGTGATCAAGCTTCCATAAGTCAGTAAGCAGCCTACAGCAGAAGAAAAGAAAAATCCCAAGTATTGCCATTTCCACAGATATGTGCATCACCCTACGACAGACTGTCGGACTTTCCAATGGGAACTCAACCGTAAGATTCACTATGACACTTTACAACTCTCAGAAGAACAACAAAGGGTTCACAAGACTCCCTTTCCTAATCACAAGAAGGATAACAAAGTTGTGGTTCACAGGAATGCAAGTGACATGGAGGTGGATGAATCTGTCGTAGCTAACTCTTCTTTGGTACCCACGGCTGTTAGGACTTTACAAAAAAGCCCAAAGTTCAAATCATTATTCAATCAGCTGAGATTTGGATCTAAAGCTAGAAGTGTTGCAACAGAGGCACTCATTACAATAGTGGCAAAATCAGGGGCTACTTGTTTTACGGCAGAAGCACATGCTAGCCATGCTTTCTTAGAAATCACGAATGTCATAACCTTCACAGATGAGGATATGAAAGTTCAATACCTTGACCATAGACGCCCGCTTTATTTGTCTGATGTAGTGAAGAATATTCAAGTCAGACTGGCTCTAATAGACATTATTCGTGTCTAAACCTTATTCCATTGAGCACTTTCCAAGCCGCCAATGTTTCGCAACAGAAAATTCAAGGGTCTCCCATGGAAGTGACTAGATTTGGAGGAGTGACTGAATATACAATAGGGCATATACAATTTGTCTTGAAGGTTAGGCCAATTCTAGCACTCACGCGATTTTATGTTGTGAATGCTGAAGCTCTATATCATGTGCTCCTTGGTAGACCATGGTTGCATAAGCATAAGTTGATGTCATCCACTTATCATCAGTGTGTCAAGGGAAGACTCAATGGGAAGCCAATCTGCATAGCTACAAATTCCTCTCCTTTTGATCAAACTGAAGCCCACTTTGTTGAAGCAGCCCTTTATGATGAGCTTTCATCTATGGAAGATCCCTCAATTGTGAAACCATGTGGGACACTACTCCTTGATTGGGAAGATATCGAGAGTGACCCTGAGGTAGATCTACAGGAGCTACTTGAATGAAAGAAGAAGAAGAAGGAATGTGAAGTTGAGAATGGGAGTCCACCGCAATGTGTGCACGTCCAACTCCCTAATGGACGTGTTGTTTATCACTTATGAGGGTGTGTGGGGATTGATTGCCCACTGCAAGAGGGTGTTACACCTGAAGAGGGTGGTCTGCAACCCTCAAGTCACTTGACGCAGCAGACTGAAAATTCTGAAGAAGTTGTGATAGATCAAAAGGAGTCTATAGCAGTAAAGACAAAAGAGTCTACCACAGCTGAACCAAAGATGATTTCCAAGGAAGAACTCGAGGTAATTAATTTAAGTGATAATCCTGATGTTAACAAGCCTGTATCAATTAGTATGTCTTTGTCTGCCAAAGAAAAAAAATGTTTGATTAATTTGCTGCATGAGTATAAATATGTGTTTGCTTGAGATTATGATGAGATGCCTGGAATAGATTCGGGACTTGTGGCCCATTCCTTGAATGTGGAGCCTAGTATCAGACTTGTGGTACAGCCAATGAGAACTTTTCATACAAAAGTTGAAGCTCAGATTACACAAGAAATGAAGAAGTTACTTGCTGCTGGTTTCATTAAACCAATATAGCATCCACGGTGGCTGTCAAATATTCTACTGGTCAAAAAGAAGAGTGGGCAAATCAGATGTTGTGTTGATTTTCGCAATCTTAATAAAGCATGTCTTAAAGATGAATTTCCTCTTTCTAATATGGACTTGTTGATTGATTTGGCCGCCGGTCATGACATGTTTTCTTTCATGGATGGGTTTAGTGGCTATAATCAAATCCGTACGTCACCTAAGGATGCTAAAAAAAACTGTCTTCCGTACACCAATTGGCAATTTTTATTACACTATTATATCATTCAATCTTAAAAATACTGGTGCTACTTACCAAAGGACCATGACGGCCATGTTCCATGATATGATATATTAAGAAATTGAAGATTATGTGGATAATATTCTGGTGAAATCCAAGAGGAAGGAAGATCATCTTGAAATTTTGAGGAAGGTGTTTGAAAGATGTTGTCTTTATAAACTTAAGATGAATCATTTTAAATGTTCTTTTGGGGTGTTTGCCAGAAAGTTCTTGGGTTTCTTAGTGCACAACCGTGGAATTGATGTTGATCCAGCCAAGGCGTCTACCATAGCTACCATGAAGGCACCGACTTCTCATAAGGAGTTGAAGAGTTTTTTGGGGAGATTGTCATATAACAGGAGGTTTATTCCTGGTATGGCAACAGTGACCGCTGTTTTCACACCTCTAATGAAAAAGGGGGTCCCTTTTGTTTAGTCTACCGTATGCCATCAAGTTTTTGAGAAGATTCAAACAATCATGACTAAGTTGCCCACAGTATGCACTCCAGTTGTTGACAGACTCTTGCGTTTGTACTTGGCTTCCAATGGCGAAGCAATTGGGATATTAGTAGCCCAAGAAGATGAAGGTGGAACCGAAAAACCGGTATATTATGTTAACCGGGCACTTAGAGATGCTGAAACGAGGTACTCGGGGGCTGAACGAGCATGTTTGGCCTTGGTATATGCTTTCCAACGTCTACAACACTATTTCTTAGCTCATAAAATTCAACTGATGACCAAGTCTCACCCAATTAGAAGTCTACTACACAAGCCAGTTCTCTTTGGTAGAACTGGCTCAATGGCCTTTGCAATTATCTCAATACGAGATAATCACTAAAACTCCTACATCAATTAAGAGTCAAGCTATAGTAGATCTCCTTACGTAATTCCCGGGAGAGGATAGTTCATCAATCTCACATTAAGTACCAGGAGAAGTAGGAGAATCACTTTTGGCAGATCTGGTAGACTTAATTTGGACTTTGAAATTTGACGGTACTTCTACTTTCACCTCAAGTAGAGCTGGTATTGTGTTGATTAGAGAAGATGGAGAGACTATAGCTAAGTCTTTCAAACTTGATTTCTCATACTCCAATAATGCCTCGGAATACGAAGCTTATATAATCGGGTTGGCCATAGCCCATGAGATGGGAATAAAGCATTTGAAGGTAATTGGGGACTCCAATCTTATAATCTGCCAAGCCAAGGGTGAGTTTTCACTCAGAACCATCATTGGCTTCATACCATGCTTTAACCTAGAAATTGGAGGAGAAATTTGACACTTTTGAGATCTCTCATGCCATAAGGAGTGGGAACCGTTATGCGGATGCACTTGCGGCCTTTGGATTCACAAATTTCATTTGAAGGGCCGAAAGTAGATGTCACAATCAACAAAAGAAATGTGCCCATCACTGATCTATTGAAGGAGGAATTTGAAGAACAACTCTTTGATACCGAGGATTGGAGAACATCCATAAAGACCAAACTTATGTCACTTGAAAGTGTGGCAAACTTGAAGACACTCAAGGATTATGTGTTGATTGCTGGTGATCTTTATTGTAGACTACCTGGAGGTGTCTTGGCAAGATGTGTAAATCTTTAAGAGGCAGCAAGGAAACTCACGAAAGTCCATGAGAAATCTTGTGAATTCAGTGACGGGGTTAAGTCTTTACTGTAGACTCTAACGCTTGGGCTATTTTTGGCCTAACATGAGTAAAGAGGTAGCAAGTCTATAGGAGCAATGTTCATTTTGTTAACACCGACATGAGTGTGATCAAGTCTATGCAACATTTGTTTCTAATGATTGGCGTACTCCTTTTATTGAGTACCTCATTGAAGATATTCTGCCACAGACCAGCAAAACAGAAACCCGACTCAGGAAATTAGCCATAAGGTACTTCGTGGAAGGGGGTCTACTTTTTCGGAAGGGGTTTCATGGGGATCTTTTGAGATGCCTCAACTTGGCTAAGTCTCAAATGGTAATGAGAAGCTCATTCGAGGGAATGTGGAGAGCATCAAGGCAAGAAAAGACTACCAACTACTATTGACTCTTGGCTGTTATTGGCCAACTATGAAGAAGGACACGGTAGACTTCGTTAAGTCTTACCACACTTTCCAGCTTCAAGCTAATCTGATCCATACATACCCAATCAGTCTACAGAACATGGCAATACCATGGCCTTTCCACACTTGGGTACTAGACTTTATTGGCCCTATTAATCCACCCTTCGGTGGATACATTTGGATTTTGGTAGTTACCGAGTATTTTTCAAAGTGGGTCGAGGCCATTCCCCTTCGCAAAGCGACCGGTGTGGCCGTGGCTAATTTCATCCGTGAGCACATTATCACAAGGTTTGACATACCTCATAAAATTATTAGTGATAATGACACTTCTTTTGTTAATAAGAATGTTAGGGAGGTTTTGGAACATTACTGGATCAAACACCGCGATTCACGCCTTATTACCCCTAAGGCAATGGACAAGCGGAGGCGAACCAATCACATGTTGTTACGCATTTTGAGTAAGATGGTTTTCGATTATGGTAAAGTCTGGAGTTCTCATCTGGCAGACACACTATGGGCCTACCGTAGCTCACCCAAGACAACAACGGGCTTTACTCCATTTTCTCTGGTCTATGGCACCGATGTTATTTCTCCCATGGAACTATTTATGCCTAGCTCAAGGATCTTGCATGGAATAGACTTAGAAGCTGATGCTGATGTTTGCGTGGAAGCAAGGGTGGCAAACTTGGAAAGTCTGGAGGAAGCAAGAGAACTGGTCCAAATTCGTAGTCTACGGTACCATAAAAAACTTGCTAACGCCTATAGAAAGATGCTGTAGATTAGGATATTTGTCAAGGGCCAAATGGTCCTAAGAACGGTAGACTATGTGAGAAGAGGTCTCCCTTCTCTATCCAAGTTTGCAACGAATTGGGAGGGACCATACTTAATCGACACTACAACAAAAAAGGGTATTAACAACATTAGATTAACAACATGTATAATAAAATGTTGTGGAGGAATGATTTAACAATATTCATGTTAGGCATGTTGTTAATGGAAAATACAGTAACTCCCTTTTACCACGTGCTATTTCGAGAATGTTGTTAGAATAAATTATAACAATGTTTTTAAAAAAAAGTTGTTAATTCAAAGGTGTTTACAACCTCTAAAAAAAAGTTGTTAATTTAAAAAGTTTTTACAACTTTTAAAAAAAGTTGTTAATTTAAAGGTTTTTATAACATTTAATGCTTGTTGTGACAAGTATAAGTGCTATATTTTCTCAAAAAAAAAAAAGGGTAAATTACACTGTTGGTCCCTAACGTTTAACTACACTGTTTGGTCCCTAACGTTTACCAAAGTTGCGTGTTTGGTCCCTAACGTTTAAAATGGGCAGAAATGGTCCCTAACGTGTCAAAACAATGCAACATTGGTCTTTCCGTTAGTCTCCGTTAACTTGGTAAATACATGGCTAACAAAATTATAATGTGGACAATTTTAATTGACATGTAATTTTTTTTTAATGACAACTAGGATATGACATGTCATACCCATTTAAAAACAACCCAACCCAAAAAAAATTAACCCAATCCAAATTAAAAAAATAATAATAATAAAAACCCACCTGAATTAAAATTAACCCATCTCACCCAAATCAAATTAATCCTAAAATTAAATTCTAAGTTTCTGCCTCTCTAAAACAAACCACCTTGCAGTGTTCATAGAGTTCATTTTGGAGACCGTGAAAGTGATGTGAATGATATGTTTGAAGAATATATTTCTAGTGATGTAGTGGCCTCCAAAGTTAGCAAAGAAGTAGTTGAAGACCACGTACGTTTTAGCAATTGTAAGCAGTATAAGAGAAGTGCATGCAAGAGAGTTAAAATCAAAGTAGGAAGAAAGGGTTATTCTAGTACCTGTGGAATTAATGCAAATGAGGTTGGTCCAGTTGGGATTGATGCAATACGGGTTGGTTCAGATTTAGTTGCAAGAAGTGGTGTAGGTGCTAAAAATGATGCGGCTGAAACTAGCTGGGAGTCAGAAACTTCTGCAATTGTTTCTTCATCATCTGATGATGAGTCAAGGCCTAGGTATCCTCAATACCAAGATCCAAAGGCATTCACTAAATTGAAGTTTAAACTTGGGATGCAATTTGCCACAAAACAGGATGTCACTGATGTAGTCAGGCATTATTCAGTCTTCAAAGGTGTTCAATTACGGTTTAAAAAGAATGATAAAATAAGGGTCAGATTTAAATGTGTATATGGATGTCCGTTTGAGTTGTTTTTTGAGAGGAATCGAAGGCAAGAGGTTGAGAGGCTGAGAAGGTAGATAACATTGTACGGTGGTTTGTTACAGAGAGGCAGAGAATTAGAATTTAATTTTAGGGTTAATTTAATTTGGGTGGGTTGGGTTAATTTTAATTTGGGTGGGTTTTGTTCTTTTTATTTTTAATTTGGATTGGGTTAATTTTTTTGGGTTGGATTGTTTTTAAATGGGTATGTTATGTCATATCCTAGTTGTCATTAAGAAAAATTACATGTCTATTAATTTTAAAAATTGTCCACATCATAATTTCGTTAGCCACGTATACACCAAGTTAACGGAGATTAACAGAAGGATCAATGGTGTATCGTTTTGAAACGTTAGGGACAATTTCTGCCTATTTTAAACATTAGGGATCAAATACGCAACTTGGGTAAATGTTAGGGACCAACAATGTAGTTTACCCAAAAAAAAAAGACAAAGTGGTATAAAGTTTTTTGCCGGGAAGAATTCCCGCTTGCGTGGGAAACCAAAGAAGAAAGAATCCAAAAAATTTAAAACACATTTGGCCGGCCCTAATTCTAGCTCTCCCTCAACACACGTACGTTTGTTTCTCTCTTCCTCTCCACGTCTCTATCCCTCTCCCTCTCCCTCTCCACGTCTCTATCCCTCTCCCCCTCCCTCTCCCTCTCACAATCTTCTTCCCTCCAGCCTCATCATTGCTCTCTCTCATTGCCAATCTCTTCCTCTCACCCACCGCTCTCCCTCTTACTATTGCTCAAAGATCCATTCTTTAGGTGTAAGTGGTAAGTAATATTTTAAACTCTTTACTTTTTATTATATGTTGTTTTGGGGTTTCATTAGAATTTTTTATTTTTGTTTTCCTTATTCTTAGGTTAAATCTTAGGTTTGCCAATAACGTGATGATTTTAGGTTTGCCAATAACGTGATGATTTTGATCTTATCTTTCTCCTTATTCTTGCCGCAACCTAACAGAAATTAAAGAAAAAAGAACACTAATTACCTTGAAGGAATCAGCTGGCCGGCCCTAATTCTAGCTCTCCCTCAAATAGGTTTCACTCAATATTATAAATAGACCAATATATGTTCATAGCTTGCATTCAACATTAGATCAGTTCTAGTTCATTCTATCTGATTACTTGTTTTCCCCATGGCACTAAATATAAATGTCTTAGTATTTTCTTTCACAATGTTTTCATTGTTTAGTGGTCTTCTCTCTTTCACTCCCAATGTCATAGTTGCCGCTGATGGTAGTGGCAACGTTGTCTGATGCTGAACACAATGAAAGAGATATGTAAATTATAACTTTAGATTTCTATAACAAAAATGCAATTTAATTATGGCCATATAGCCAAAAGGCCTTATTACATGGACATCATGCCTCAGATTCTACATGTATATATAGTTTATTAGGTTGCACATAGGAAACTTGAATATTACTCTATTAAAACCTTTTATTGCATCTTGAGGGAGAGACCAGCATTAGAGCTGGCCACAAGATAACACAATAATTCATTTGGAATTTGTGGAATTCTTTAGTGCATATATATATATTACTAATCATAAAGTGCCACGAAATTATATGAACTCCTAAATTCTTTAGTGCATATATATATATATATATATATATGACTACCTAGCTACCATATATTCTTATATATTTAGTGCAAAAATAGGATAGCAAGTTTTTTTCACTCGTAACTCCTACCTTATATTTCATCACCAATGACTTCATGAGATAAGGAAACACATGACACGATCAGTGAAGCCATCACTAATATAACAATCAATAGGGATTACACTTTCGTGATTTTAATAAAAGAAGGAACATACAACGAAGCTGTTTATATAGGACAGAATAAGTCCAATTTAATCCTCCTCTACCTACAAGTATATATGATCACTCTCGAAATTAGGCATCTTGATCTTTTGATGGAGAATCTTTTTTGGTTTGTTAGGTTTTACATTATTCTAAATGTTTATTTTAATTTCATAATTATAGGTTACTCTTTTTTTCTTTTTCTTCTTTTTCCCTCACCATCATTTGATCAATTCTTTTCTTAGTCTATAACAACCTAGTAATATATAAAGATTTTCAAGCTCTTGCTTTTACCGTTCCTTTTCTTCTCTTTGGGCTAAAAACCATTGATTTTCAGGCACTTAATTCTCTGGATCTTGCCTTAGGTGATATCTCTCCCTATTACTGTTGGGGTTTTGCAAAAGACACTATTATAATTATTTGCATGCATATATATCAAATGATTTTCTTACTTTCTTATGCAGTGTTGGATTCTTGGATGGTCTTTGTTATAAGACTTCCACAAAAAGTTTCCTCCATGCGTGTTCTAGGGTTGATTATACGTACAGTCACTATGAGGCTAGAGGAAAATAGGTGGAAGCCATAGGCTTTTATTGCAAGAGTGAAATACAATAAACTACTATTGCAGATTTTTTATTTTTTATTGCAGAAAGCCATAGACTCACATACATTTGCACTTTTATTGCAGATTTTTTGCTCATCAGTGAAGCATAATATAACACTTCCAATTTCTGCAGTGAAACTTCGCAATAGATTTGCTCGTGCGTATTGTAAGGCAGGTGAGTTTTTTTTTTTTTTAATTCACAGAAAGTTTTCAATTTTGATATCATTATTGAATGTGCCAGAATTATGTTTAGAATTACTTTGTAACTTGTTTTGTTTGTGTTAGTCTCTGCCATAAGGCTTTGGCTATGGTGCTTTTGGAATGGATAAAAGTCATTTGTGTGTATGATTAGGTAGGAAAATTTCTTTGGTGTAGAGGAGGTTCTGTTAATTGGGCTGCTCACGATGGATAAAGAATGGGTGCATCTTTCAAGGTTTTTTTTTTTTTTTTTTTGAACCTTAAGCACTATATTGCGTAACTAATTAGTTGCACCAACGTGATTAGATTAATTAAATTAGGACTTTTGATTTGTAGAGTTACGGAGGAGTATAGAGTTGGAGCACGTAACTTTGTTAATATGGCTCGTGTGAATGAAGGAAATATAGATACAATCGTCTGCCCTTGTGTATTATGTAGAAACCTAAAACACCTACATTCTGAGGAAGTGTACGAACACTTAGTCATACATGGGATGGACTCTACATACACTACATGGGTCCTTCATGGAGAACGTCAGAGTGAATTTGTAGAATGTGCAGATGTTGAAATGCCGGAGTCATGTAATATGTACAAAGAAGTGTTTTTTCAAGGTGATAATGTCGCAGAACCTACACATGAAAGAAGAGATGAGGAATTCACAAATTTGGTGGAAGATGCTGAAACTCCTTTATATTCGGGTTGCAAAAAGTACACAAGGATGTCAGCAACAGTTGTATTATTCAAACATAAAGCTACAAATAGTCTATCAGACAAGAGTTTTAATGAACTTCTTGAGATTATTCGTGATATGCTTCCACAAGATAACACACTTCCTGATTCTTTGTATTCAACAAAAAAAATACTTAAGATATTTGATCTAGGGTATGAGAAGATAGATGCATGTGTCAATGACTGTTGTTTATTTAGAAAGGAGTTTGAGAATTTGGAAGCATGCCCGAAATGTAGATCTTCACGGTGGAAAGTTAACAAGCATAATAAAAAGATTTATTATGGAGTTCCTGCGAAGGTATTGCGGTATTTTCCTATAATACCAAGACTTAAGAGGATGTTTGGGTCACTTGAAATGGTAGAACAATTAACATGGCATGCCATTCACCAAAGTCAGGATAACAAGATTCGACATCCAGTTGATTCATTGGCATGGAAAACAATTAATAGTAAATGGCCTTCTTTTGCATCAGATCCTCGAAATCTTAGATTTGGTCTTTCATCTGATGGGTTTAATCCTTTCAAAGATCTTAGCTCTAGATATAGTTGTTGGCCAGTAATTTTGGTTACATATAACTTGCCTCCATGGCTATGTATGGTGAAGGAAAATTTGATGTTAACATTACTGATCCCAGGGCCTAAGCAACCAGGCAACGACATAGATGTTTATTTAGAGCCATTAGTAGAAGATTTAAATGAGTTATGGAGCAATGGGGTTAATGTCTATGATGCGTTCAGTAAGTCCATGTTTAACTTGAAGGCTATGTTGATGTGGACAATAAATGATTTTCCAGCATATGGAAACCTATCTGGGTATAGCACAAAGGGAAAGGTAGCATGTCCTGTGTGTCATGCAGAGACATGTTCAAAATACTTGAACCATAGTAAGAAGTTGGTGTACATGGGCCATAGGCGGTTTCTTGCTCCTGATCATCGATATCGGAAGAAAGCAAGTTGGTTTGATGGAAACGAGGAAAATAGACGGAAGCCTAAAATAGTCACTGGTGAAGAAGTTTTTCTTGAAGTCAAGGATCTCGTAAATGATAGGGGGAAAAATGGAAACAAGAGAAAGAAGAGAAATACAATCCAAATGTGGAAGAAGAAATCAATTTTTTTTTATTTGCCATATTGGAAGGTACGTTATGTAAAATAAATGGTTTTTTTGGTTATTTTTCATTTTTTATATTTGTGGTGAGGTTCATTATAGCCAATGATGACTATTATAACTCGTGTAAATGATGTTTCAGACATTACTTGTGCGTCATAACTTGGATGTAATGCACATTGAGAAGAATATTTGTGAGAGCATTATCGGTACACTTTTGAATGTGAAAGGAAAATCAAAGGATGGTCTTAAATCTCGCATGGACTTAGAGGACATGAAAATTAGGAATAAATTGTATCCAGAGATGAGAGGAACGCGATCCAGAGATGAGAGGAACGCGATTTTACTTACCCGCAGCACCACACACGCTAACAAAGACAGAGAAGAAAATTTTTTGTGAAAGGCTGGCTCATTTAAAGTTACCTGATGGTTATAGCTCCAACATTGGGAATTGTATTTCATTAGAAGAATGCAAGATAATGGGCCTCAAGTCCCATGATTGTCACGTTCTATTGCAACAATTGTTGTCAGTAGGATTGAGAGGACTTCTACCAAAGGGGCCAAGGAATGCAATTTTCCGACTTTGTGCATTTTTTAATGAAATATGTCAAAGAGTTATTGATAGAAATAGATTGGAACAACTTGAGGAAGATGTTGCTGAAACTATGTGCATGTTAGAAAGGTATTTTCCCCATTCTTTCTTCGACATTATGGTTCATCTAACAATTCACCTAGGACGGGAAGCTCGTCTATGTGGGCCGGTGCAATTTTTCCTTTCGCAACTACTTCTTCCTTCTCAAATAAGCACCAATTCAAGAGTTCACATTGTGCATTTTCAAGGTTAGGATCACTGAATATAGCACCACTGCCCTGTTGTGACTGTCATCAACATAATGAATGATGATGAAATAAAAACATTTTTTTTCAACGAAAGACATAACATAATTAGAAAATGCAAAAGTTTTTACCTGAGGGGTATGAGGAGTTTCTATAGGAGTATTACTTTGGCTATTAAAAGGAGTACTCATACCCTAAAAAAGTAACAATTGAATGATTTATCAAATATATACTAGTAACATACATAACAAATACTTATTGTAGATATATTTGGGGTCCTAACCTGTTGTGATTGACTGGAGACCATAGCAGTCAATTTTTCAATTTGTGCTTCAAGATTTTTCATTCCATTTGCTTGTTCTTTTAGCTGGGATTGAAGTTGTCTCACCATCTCGTTACCACGTTTTTCTGCAAGTATTTGGGATGGTGTAGCCCCAAATCCAAGTCCTATTACATAACCTCGACGTCCAGGTCCAACTACCTGTGCTATAGCATCATCTTTTATAGTATTCCCCACTGGTTGAGAAGTAGACGATTGAGTACAGTCTTGTATTTTTTTCTGAATACACAAACATTATGTACTGATCAGAAATGATATAAAAGTAAGTTAATTAATGAAATAAACTTTTGTAGTGTATGATTCGTGACTACCAAAGTTTCATCAACTGCCTTATTAACTGGTTCACCATTCTTCTTCAAGTGTCCTTGTGTCCAAACATCTACTCTTGTAACTGCTGAAGGTGTTTCACTCGCACTTATCTACAAAATAACATATCCAGCTCAAGATTACCAGCACAAGATTAACTATCTTCTTACATTATGAAAACTAAATCAAATTAATTTACAACAAAACATATACCATCTCATCCTCTAACCGGGCATAGCCTTTCCGACTCATTGTATGCAAGAGTTGTTGCTTCTTTCTCATTGCGCTAAATTTGTCACTCTTTACCTGTAAGACAAATACAAGAAAACCTTTCAAAACAGTACGTATGAAAATTTTTTATACTCATTTACTAATAAAACTTCTTTACTTACTTACTTTAAAATCATAAGAAAGCCTATATCTAACAAATTCCACCCATTCCTGAGGAGATTTTACATTCTTAGGCCTAATAATGGAGATGCGACGTGACGTGTCACTATGTTTGGCAGCCTCTAAGATTGCTTTAGTTATTTTTGATTTGAACTGTCTCCACTTTGCACCCATCATTCTTAATGTCATCTTTCTATGGCATTCATTGATAATGAATTTTTGCTGTGTTGGCATATAGAAGAAATAAGTTAGTCAAATTTGAAAAACGAGAAACAAATCATTTGTAATGTAACATATTATATAAATTTTTTATATACCTGAACTAATGTCCATAGATCGTCCCTAGTCCGTGAATCAACCTTTGTCCAATTTTTAATTACTACAGGCACATGTTCACGCACTAAGCACCCGAGATGTGTTGAAAATTTGTCTGAATTGGTCCCAACTACTTGACCTCTTCCATTGTGTCGAAGTTCCAAACGTGGGCTTTGACTTGAGACATATCCTTTCAATTTGTTTGGTCCCCGTGTCTTCTTCGGTATTTTAGCATTCACATTAGATGATTCAGAGATTGCTTGAATATCTGGGGATGGAGTGAGGGGGGAATTAGACCCTTCTGATGATATTCTCACCCTCTCATTGACCTGTTGCACTTTTGAAAGAATTGCAGCTGTACGTTGCGCTTTAGCTTTCTTTGAAATATTTTTAGCAACCTTTATCATATATACAACATAAAATGATTAATAGATTAGAACAACTTTGTCACTATAAGTTCAAAAAAATCAATTAAATAAATAAATTACAACTTACTTGAAGACGATTCATCTTCTTGTAATATATTTTCCTGAAACCTGACAGATATTATAAATTTTTATACACAAATAAACAATTTTGTTCATTAGCATGGACAAATCTCATAACATAAGACTTTTTAAGAACGAAAACAACATGCAATATTTTAGTAACAAGTATAGGAGTGATAACAATTAATAAAACTTCATGACATCTTGTTCATTACAATAAGAAAACTCATAACAAAAGGCTTTCCAAGAATGAAAGCTACACAAGAAAATGTAGTAGCATCCGTAGGAATGATAGAAATAATATCTCATTATATCATGTTCATCATGGCTTCACCAACATGCCCTCACAACCAATCCTTACATAACATTCATCTTCATCATCAACGCTCAAATCAAGTCTAGATAAATCAAGTGGTGTAGATGACATATAAGTACTTTCATCAAACATTTCCAACTCGTCAAAACTTCTAGGTGGTGCTTTTAGTACAACATACCAATTTGATGTATCACTCTCCCTAGAATAAAACACTTGCTTAGCCTGTGATGCCAAAATGAAGGGATCGTTTGCAAATTGATTTTGTCCTTGGTGGAGGTTAACCAATGTAAATCCATGATCATCAACTTTAAGACCATTTACTATATTTGCCCAGTCACACTTAAATATGGGGACTCGAAATGTGTGATAGTCTAACAAAATAATGTCCCTTATAACTCCATAGTAAGATATTTTTCCAACAACTTGTCTCATATCACTCGCACTTGACCTACACATAGTTTCTGCTTCGATTAAAACACCACTATTTTGTCTAGAATTTTCACAATCCTTGGTATTAAATCTAACATTGTTTATAATATAACCAGAAAATGATGTTGCCTCCTCTCTAGGCCCACGTGCAAGCCATTTTAAAGTATTTGACACATTACCACCATCAATCTGGGCCTTGATCTGTTAAAAATTTGAACAAGCAAAAAACAATAAGTATACATTTTTAGATTTATTAATGATTATTTTCATCTCTTATGATGAGTATATAACATTAAATTTTTGCTAACCTTATCATCTAACCATGCACTGAATGTAGCCTTGTGCCTCTTTTGTAATAGTGTTTCATTCTTTAAAAGACGTCTATCCAAATTCCTAAGTTCCTTCATATGCATTCTAAAAAACAAGTAAGATGTTAAGACAAATGCATGATATCAGTAATTGAAAACTAGTGAAATATCAATGTAATCGCTCATACTCTATATATGGTTCGACTTCTGCACTATTAAGAATCACATAGAGATGAGCAATCTCTAACATGTCATCAGGAACTCGTATATCCTTCCCACCAGAAATTGGACGCCCTTCTAATATTGTTTCATTCTCAAAATCTTCATTGCGGGTATGTCGAGCACCTATTTCAGCTGCTTGTTTCATATACCCACTACAGAACTTCAAGCACTCTGATGTTAGATAACGTTCTGCTATGCATCCTTCGGGTCGTGCACGATTCAAAACATATCCTTTCAATACCTTCATATATCTAAATAACAAAATAAAATTAAATGAATGCTAGAAACACCTACACGTACATAAACGTCAAGAAAAAATGGTAGGGAACAACCTCTCAAACGGATACATCCAACGATATTGCACCGGCCCACATAGACGAGCTTCCCGTCCTAGGTGAATTGTTAGATGAACCATAATGTCGAAGAAAGAAGGGGGAAAATACCTTTCTAACATGCACATAGTTTCAGCAACATCTTCCTCAAGTTGTTCCAATCTATTTCTATCAATAACTCTTTGACATATTTCATTAAAAAATGCACAAAGTCGGAAAATTGCATTCCTTGGCCCCTTTGGTAGAAGTCCTCTCAATCCTACTGACAACAATTGTTGCAATAGAACGTGACAATCATGGGACTTGAGGCCCATTATCTTGCATTCTTCTAATGAAATACAATTCCCAATGTTGGAGCTATAACCATCAGGTAACTTTAAATGAGCCAGCCTTTCACAAAAAATTTTCTTCTCTGTCTTTGTTAGCGTGTGTGGTGCTGCGGGTAAGTAAAATCGCGTTCCTCTCATCTCTGGATACAATTCATTCCTAATTTTCATGTCCTTCTAAGTCCATGCGAGATTTAAGACCATCCTTTGATTTTCCTTTCACATTCAAAAGTGTACCGATAATGCTCTCACAAATATTCTTCTCAATGTGCATTACATCCAAGTTATGACGCACAAGTAATGTCTGAAACATCATTTACACGAGTTATAATAGTCATCATTGGCTATAATGAACTTCACCACAAATATAAAAAATGAAAAATAACCAAAAAAACCATTTATTTTACATAACGTACCTTCCAATATGGCAAATAAAAAAAAATTGATTTCTTCTTCCACATTTGGATTGTATTTCTCTTCTTTCTCTTGTTTCCATTTTTCCCCCTATCATTTACGAGATCCTTGACTTCAAGAAAAACTTCTTCACCAGTGACTATTTTAGGCTTCCGTCTATTTTCCTCGTTTCCATCAAACCAACTTGCTTTCTTCCGATATCGATGATCAGGAGCAAGAAACCGCCTATGGCCCATGTACACCAACTTCTTACTATGGTTCAAGTATTTTGAACATGTCTCTGCATGACACACAGGACATGCTACCTTTCCCTTTGTGCTATACCCAGATAGGTTTCCATATGCTGGAAAATCATTTATTGTCCACATCAACATAGCCTTCAAGTTAAACATGGACTTACTGAACGCATCATAGACATTAACCCCATTGCTCCATAACTCATTTAAATCTTCTACTAATGGCTCTAAATAAACATCTATGTCGTTGCCTGGTTGCTTAGGCCCTGGGATCAGTAATGTTAACATCAAATTTTCCTTCACCATACATAGCCATGGAGGCAAGTTATATGTAACCAAAATTACTGGCCAACAACTATATCTAGAGCTAAGATCTTTGAAAGGATTAAACCCATCAGATGAAAGACCAAATCTAAGATTTCGAGGATCTGATGCAAAAGAAGGCCATTTACTATTAATTGTTTTCCATGCCAATGAATCAACTGGATGTCGAATCTTGTTATCCTGACTTTGGTGAGTGGCATGCCATGTTAATTGTTCTGCCATTTCAAGTGACCCAAACATCCTCTTAAGTCTTGGTATTATAGGAAAATACCGCAATACCTTCGCAGGAACTCCATAATAAATCTTTTTATTATGCTTGTTAACTTTCCACCGTGAAGATCTACATTTCGGGCATGCTTCCAAATTCTCAAACTCCTTTCTAAATAAACAACAGTCATTGACACATGCATCTATCTTCTCATACCCTAGATCAAATATCTTAAGTATTTTTTTTGTTGAATACAAAGAATCAGGAAGTGTGTTATCTTGTGGAAGCATATCACGAATAATCTCAAGAAGTTCATTAAAACTCTTGTCTGATAGACTATTTGTAGCTTTATGTTTGAATAATACAACTGTTGCTGACATCCTTGTGTACTTTTTGCAACCCGAATATAAAGGAGTTTCAGCATCTTCCACCAAATTTGTGAATTCCTCATCTCTTCTTTCATGTGTAGGTTCTGCGACATTATCACCTTGAAAAAACACTTCTTTGTACATATTATATGACTCCGGCATTTCAACATCTGCACATTCTACAAATTCACTCTGACGTTCTCCATGAAGGACCCATGTAGTGTATGTAGAGTCCATCCCATGTATGACTAAGTGTTCGTACACTTCCTCAGAATGTAGGTGTTTTAGGTTTCTACATAATACACAAGGGCAGACGATTGTATCTATATTTCCTTCATTCACACGAGCCATATTAACAAAGTTACGTGCTCCAACTCTATACTCCTCCGTAACTCTACAAATCAAAAGTCCTAATTTAATTAATCTAATCACGTTGGTGCAACTAATTAGTTACGCAATATAGTGCTTAAGGTTCAAAAAAAAAAAAAAAAAAAACCTTGAAAGATGCACCCATTCTTTATCCATCGTGAGCAGCCCAATTAACAGAACCTCCTCTACACCAAAGAAATTTTCCTTACCTAATCATACACACAAATGACTTTTATCCATTCGAAAAGCACCATAGCCAAAGCCTTATGGCAGAGACTAACACAAACAAAACAAGTTACAAAGTAATTCTAAACATAATTCTGGCACATTCAATAATGATATCAAAATTGAAAACTTTCTGTGAATTAAAAAAAAAAAAAACTCACCTGCCTTACAATACGCACGAGCAAATCTATTGCGAAGTTTCACTGCAGAAATTGGAAGTGTTATATTATGCTTCACTGATGAGCAAAAAATCTGCAATAAAAGTGCAAATGTATGTGAGTCTATGGCTTTCTGCAATAAAAAATAAAAAATCTGCAATAGTAGTTTATTGTATTTCACTCTTGCAATAAAAGCCTATGGCTTCCACCTATTTTCCTCTAGCCTCATAGTGACTGTACGTATAATCAACCCTAGAACACGCATGGAGGAAACTTTTTGTGGAAGTCTTATAACAAAGACCATCCAAGAATCCAACACTGCATAAGAAAGTAAGAAAATCATTTGATATATATGCATGCAAATAATTATAATAGTGTCTTTTGCAAAACCCCAACAGTAATAGGGAGAGATATCACCTAAGGCAAGATCCAGAGAATTAAGTGCCTGAAAATCAATGGTTTTTAGCCCAAAGAGAAGAAAAGGAACGGTAAAAGCAAGAGCTTGAAAATCTTTATATATTACTAGGTTGTTATAGACTAAGAAAAGAATTGATCAAATGATGGTGAGGGAAAAAGAAGAAAAAGAAAAAAAGAGTAACCTATAATTATGAAATTAAAATAAACATTTAGAATAATGTAAAACCTAACAAACCAAAAAAGATTCTCCATCAAAAGATCAAGATGCCTAATTTCGAGAGTGATCATATATACTTGTAGGTAGAGGAGGATTAAATTGGACTTATTCTGTCCTATATAAACAGCTTCGTTGTATGTTCCTTCTTTTATTAAAATCACGAAAGTGTAATCCCTATTGATTGTTATATTAGTGATGGCTTCACTGATCGTGTCATGTGTTTCCTTATCTCATGAAGTCATTGGTGATGAAATATAAGGTAGGAGTTACGAGTGAAAAAAACTTGCTATCCTATTTTTGCACTAAATATATATATATATATGCACTAAAGAATTAGGAGTTACAGTTAGTAAATATATATATATATATATATATATATATATGCACTAAAGAATTCCACAAATTCCAAATGAATTATTGTGTTATCTTGTGGCCAGCTCTAATGCTGGTCTCTCCCTCAAGATGCAATAAAAGGTTTTAATAGAGTAATATTCAAGTTTCCTATGTGCAACCTAATAAACTATATATACATGTAGAATCTGAGGCATGATGTCCATGTAATAAGGCCTTTTGGCTATATGGCCATAATTAAATTGCATTTTTGTTATAGAAATCTAAAGTTATAATTTACATATCTCTTTCATTGTGTTCAGCATCAGACAACGTTGCCACTACCATCAGCGGCAACTATGACATTGGGAGTGAAAGAGAGAAGACCACTAAACAATGAAAACATTGTGAAAGAAAATACTAAGACATTTATATTTAGTGCCATGGGGAAAACAAGTAATCAGATAGAATGAACTAGAACTGATCTAATGTTGAATGCAAGCTATGAACATATATTGGTCTATTTATAATATTGAGTGAAACCTATTTGAGGGAGAGCTAGAATTAGGGCCGGCCAGCTGATTCCTTCAAGGTAATTAGTGTTCTTTTTTCTTTAATTTCTGTTAGGTTGCGGCAAGAATAAGGAGAAAGATAAGATCAAAATCATCACGTTATTGGCAAACCTAAAATCATCACGTTATTGGCAAACCTAAGATTTAACCTAAGAATAAGGAAAACAAAAATAAAAAATTCTAATGAAACCCCAAAACAACATATAATAAAAAGTAAAGAGTTTAAAATATTACTTACCACTTACACCTAAAGAATGGATCTTTGAGCAATAGTAAGAGGGAGAGCGGTGGGTGAGAGGAAGAGATTGGCAATGAGAGAGAGCAATGGTGAGGCTGGAGGGAAGAAGATTGTGAGAGGGAGAGGGAGGGGGAGAGGGATAGAGACGTGGAGAGGGAGAGGGAGAGGGATAGAGACGTGGAGAGGAAGAGAGAAACAAACGTACGTGTGTTGAGGGAGAGCTAGAATTAGGGCCGGCCAAATAATTAGATTTATTTAGGTGTTTTAAATTTTTTGGGTTCTTTCTTTACTTTGGCTTCCCACGCAAGCGGGAATTGTTCCCGGCAAAAAATTTTATACCACTTTGTCTTTTTTTCTTTTGAGAAAATATAGCACTTATACTTGTCACAACAAGCATTAAATGTTATAAAAACCTTTAAATTAACAATTTTTTTTAAAAGTTGTAAAAACTTTTTAAATTAACTACTTTTTTTTAGAGGTTGTAAACACCTTTGAATTAACAACTTTTTTTTAAAAACATTGTTATTATTTATTCTAACAACATTCTCGAAATAGCACGTGGTAAAAGGGAGTTACTGTATTTTCCATTAACAACATGCCTAACATGAATATTGTTAAATCATTCCTCCACAACATTTTATTATACATGTTGTTAATCTAATGTTGTTAATACCCTTTTTTGTTGTAGTGATCTATGAGGCATATGACATTGGCTATTACAAGATGGCCAAATCTGATGGCACCACTCTGGCAGACCCCATTAATGGGAAATGCTTAAAGCGTTATTACTTGTAAGATACACTTCTACTAGTTAAGTATTTAGTATCTTTTTTATCTTTGAACAATTTAAATTCTCATGTATGCAGAATATTTATGTTTTGTCAAAGAAAGACTTCCATTTTATCTTTGTTAAAATAATAATAATAATAATAATAAATAAAATATACTAAGAAAAAAGGGAAAACATAAAATCACACAAGTAATAGATTAACTATACCACAATCAAATTCACATGCTTAGTTTAACATGAACAAAATATAAGCATAAGAGTTTGAAAGTAAGACCAAAACTTTGTCATTACAAAAACATGAGCATAAGAGTTTGAAAATAAGACCAAAACACGGTCATTACAAAACATGAGAAATACAATAAACATAGAAATCAGTTGATGAGACTATCAAAGAGAGATCTGTTGTGCTTAACTTCGAGAACTGTCACTCCTGTAGACATCATTTCCTCCTGATAAGTTGTCAGCACGGTGAGAGAATTTTGCAAGAGGGTAATCTAATCCCTTAGAGCTTGCATCTCGGCTGAAATCTTCTTGCCAAAAAGGTTCTTGGCTATCTGCCGTAGATGCCCAACCATGAATCTAACATCAAAGCCTACCTCCATGAAATCTTGAACAACACTCTCTCATGAGGGGATCTGAGCATTGGTCAAGGTCTTAGGGTTGTACCTACTAATATCAGTCGTCACAGAAGAGATAACATTGGTCTGCCAAGACCTGCACCAAGTCCGAAATTAGCAGTAAAGTCCTTGTGCTTCGCAGACATTCTTAGCAAATAAGGTGTCCATCACTTGCTACAGTGACCACCGCGGCTAGAGTGTTGACACCAGTTAGTACTTCACGCCCAAAAACAACGATCATCATAATGCCTGAACTCATGGCAAACCATGGCTGCGATGAACAACCAACAACAGCTAACTCATTGGGACCAATCACAAATCCCTCCTCTTCCTCCTTGATTGTAGTATCATTCATATCTACAAAAGGAAGAGACAAAAGAGAAAGTCAATGAAATCGCAAAAAAGACGCAACCAAGTCTGCGGAATATTTCATATGATAAAAAACTTACTCATATCATCAAAGTGTCCATCACTTGCTACAGTGACCACTGCGGCTGGAGTACACCAATTAGTACTTCACGCTCAGAAACAATAGCCATCATAATGCCTGAACTCACGGCAAACCATGGCTGCGATGAATAACCAACAACAGCTAACTCATTGGTACCAATCACAACTCTGTCCTCTTCCTCCTTAATTGTAGTATCATCCATATCTACAAAAGGAAAAGACAAGAGAGAAAGTCAATGAAATCGCAAAAAAAGACACAACCAAGTCTGCAAAATATTTCATATGACAAAAACTTACTCATATCATCTAGGTGTCCATCACTTGCTACAATGACCAACACGGCTAGAATACTAACACCAGTTAGTACTTCATGCCTAGAAACAACATCATGATCACCATGGACTTCAAACACGATCTCTGTGTCTGCCATGAGCTCACCTTTAATGAGCCTTGGGTATAAGTCCCTTCAATCATAGGTACCTCAATACTGGCTGGAGTTTTATCCATTGGGAGTGCCTCTCTAGCAATTTGAGTCTCTGTCATAACAACACCCCTCATGGGGATCCTTTCAAAACAAGGAATAACACCAAAGAGGGAGAATCCCTTCAAACATGAGCAATCTTGGCATTAGAACTCATGGTAGACAGATGCACCTCATCCATAGAAAGGGCACCTCGTTCAAAAGTGTCTAAAAAAAAAAAAAAAAAAATCCAGCGACCTCCTTATCACTACTATAATCCCCTTCAATAGCTTGACTAACATACACGACAATGGCAAAATTAGAGTATGTTGCTCCAGAAGACTCCATTGTTAACTTTTGCTACATCACCTCCTACCATGGTAAACCCAAGCATCACACTTTGCCTTGGAACATTTGTCTCAACCATCATTTCCTCAATGGGCTCGAGAACAATATCTGGTTATGAATCACTAGATACAAATCAACCCTCACCAACAGATTCCCACTCAGAACCTTCCTCAGAGCTGTCTGCGAAACTATCTCATTCATTATCAACAACATATGCAGCAACAATCTCATCCTCCTTAGTAAACTCAAAGATGCCACCATTAATTGAGATCTTTAGAACTAACAGCCTCCTATAATCAAGAACAAGGTTTGCGATTGGTCTGCTGCCAGAAACAAAAAGATGAGGAATAATTTCATGACTACTGCTAAGGCAACAAGCACAAACAGCTGAAGTGCATACAAACAAAGTTGAAGAATAGCAGACTTCCCACTAGCCTTGGAAGGAGATACCGCAGACTTCCCCATACCATTGGAGGAAGATTTTACATCAGATTCTACTTTAGCCTTGGAAGAAGGCTCTACAGTCACACCATTGAATGTTGGGGAAGCTACTGCAAACCTCTCTTTTGCCTTGAAAAGGGTCACGACAGACCTTCCTTCAACTTCTGAAGAGGTAGCAGTAGACTCAATCTTCTTCTTCTCCTTCTTCACTGCCTTTGATTTTCTTTTGGAGGGAGCCTTGCTTGAAGACTCAACTTAGTTCTTAGAATACTTCTTCACAATCTTCCTAGCAGGGAAATCTTTCTTGACCACTTCTCCCATCTATGAGGGTATGCTAAACTGCTCTTCAACCACAATTCCATCCAACCTGCAGGAAAATGCTATTGCAAATTGAGTGGGAGGAGAAAGACGTGAATTCACAATTGGCAGTCTGTAGTGGAAAGGCATAGCTATCATAGTTCCCCCACCACTATTCCTATGCTCAACTAGAAAGAGTCATAGACAAATAACAAGTAAAAAAAAAAAAAAAAAGGGCTAACTGTCCAACGAATACTCGCCCACATCCCATGTAATATGAAGCGTGGGCACGGGGGGCTAAATGTAGAGGCTTGTTTTTTGTTACATCATTCCAAGCCCAAAGCATCAGGCTTTGCTTTGATGGTCCAAGGAAAGCGAAGCCCAGTGGGTCTACAGTAACAAAAACAAGGGGATATGGCATTGGGCCATTACTTAAGGCCAACATAATGTCAGCCCATTCAATTCAAATTGCACATGTGATAATGTGCCGTGGGCCCCATCAGAATAGCTTAAATCAGAGGAGTTAAATTGTCACACGCGTGAAACTCTCTTCTCTCCTTTTGGCGCGGTGCTCATGGCATTGATGGAGTGCTTCCTAATACAAAAATCACGGTATTCCATGATTTCATCATTAATCAAGAGCAATTGGTCACCTCTATTAACCTTTAGTTATGGCAGATATATCATGATTATATCTGTTGCAACACAAGCTACGATGGAAAAGGTGATGGGGAAGACAAGGCTAGGGCAAATGAAGCCAAGGGAGCTACATGGCCACCAAGGCTGCCATCACCCAAGAGTAGCGAATCACCGTAGCCCAGCACTCCGGTGGTCCTTGTTCATCCTCAACATAGAACTCAGGAAGGTCGGTTTGGAGGTAGAGGGATTAATTCTCTAAATTTTGTTGGTCTGCTGTAACAATGCAACGGTAAGATTAAACTAAATTGTAGAAAATGTGTATGGGTCAAGTTAATTACTCTCACTCTTGTTGTCAAGCATTTAATGCTCACCAATCTCAACACCAGAAAGAATAGATTATCTGTCTGTTGCAGCCCAAATCAGGTCTACTAGAGATAAAGATTATCTCCTTAACCTAGATAAGATTAAGTCAATTCCCAACTCTTTTATTTCTCAGATAACAGTGAACATCATGATTAAAAGAATAATGGATGAGACCTCAAGATATTAACACCACTATAAAGAGGGGTTAGAGATAAGGAAAAGGGGTTGGTCTGATCTTAGTAGCTAAGACATTAAGCCTAAGACCAGAACATAATCAATTCTCAGAGCACTCTCTGAAGAATTAAACATGGAGTGAAATACTGTTAGTCTGCCACAACCAAAAAACCTACCCTCACCTACCAAATACTTACACCACTTAATGATGTTGATTCATACACGTTTTTGTAGTAATTAATCATCTTCCTATTCACTGAACCCCCTGAGTTCTATTGTTTACTATAAATTTCCTACGTGTTATCATTATTGTAAGTCTTGGTAAAAGTAAGGTTTATTGTGTTTAGTACTAATCTGTAGTATTGATTCTGTCTGTCTACCGTGACTTTCTTTGTGAGTATTATGGCCCAGTAGATCAGAGACTTCAGAGGGAGGCACCATCAGCTCATTGGGCAGCCCGACAAACCTGGTGTAGAATTTTGGACTCAACATTCCCATCAAATAGATCCAGCCCATATTCAACCATTCACAAGGTGATGCATGGTAGTAAGAAATTTTGAGCATCCACAAGTAACAATAGAATGGTTTAAAGCTCCCACAGATTTTAATTAGACCAATTATGTCCAAATTTGGTAATTATAGAATACTTTCAGAATACATTAAATACGTATTTTCTCCTCTTACATGAGTGGTGGGTCCTGTTAGTTAAATTCATGATAAAACTTATCATTCATGTGAGAGTAGGAAAAAGTACATTTATTGTGTTCCGAACACTCATAAACTAAAAAAAATAAAAATTGGTAATTTTTTTTTTTTAAAATTCTACCAAGTCCATGTATAAATAATGTATATAATTTGAACTTATTTTTTAATTTTAAATCCTTTAATCCTCTTTTACATTGTCGATTTGAATGATAAAATTAAAGATTTATTTTATTTAATTTTTATTATAGTTCAATGGAATTTATTCTTTCTTGTGGGGCTTAAATCTAGGATCAAATCCTCTTATTTACACTTAGGCAAAAAAAAAAAAATGGTGTAGACAGAATAGGTAATTCTTTTATGACCTGGTTACATAATCATGAATAAATCTGATTTTCCATTATACATGATTAATTATAATTTCTATTATGTTCACTAAATTATGAAATAGCTATCTAAATGATCTCTATTGCTACTTAGTGAGCAGGAACGAAGTTTATGTTTAAAGATCATAGGTCATTTTCAACATCTTATTCACATTTCAAGATTGCCAGTCATCCACAAAGGAGAACAGACATCGCTGAGTTACAATACTCTTTCCTGCAAAAATATGACAACTTTGATGTTCTCACATTCGGACTAGCTGACTGGGGAACCCAACTTATACAATCAAGGCTGAATAAATAAATCAAAGCTCAAGCCTAAATACTAGTTATAACTACAAGTAGAAATAACAAAGGATCCCCTTAACAATAATCAGCTTAATCTCCATATCATAGCTTAGGATCAAACTCCAGCCCCACCAGCATCCTGCTAGCCTCCAAGAGCTATGCAGAAACACCCTGTGCCTCAAGTTACCCATATGTGCTTTCTTCATAGAAACCAATGAATATGTATACTTTCTGAAAATTTGACAGCAAAATCTCACTTGCACAGGACTTACGTACCGAAAAAGTTTATTATAAATTACATCACTGGATGAAGAATGCCATAAGCTTTTGGTATGAGATCATCTTTTTCGACATATTGTCATGCCATCTCCAATAGGTACCTAAAGCTCCAAAAAGTTTTGAAGGTTATAGATCAGTTGAGAAGAGTCGCAGAATTTGTCAAAACATAGGCAAAATTACATGTCCTACCATACTGATGCTTACACGCTTGTCCTCCAGTAAACGTTTGTTGAAATTTCTAATGCTAACAGTCTTCGCGTCATTTACCTTCTCAAGATAATACTTTTAAAATCAATTTCATTTCTAGTGGACAAAACTACAAATAAAAGTCATTGATTTACCATTGGGTCACAAACTTTTCCATGCCAAAGGACATTATCAATCACGATGAGACCCCCAGCCTTCACCTGCAAAAGGAAACTAACAACTAAATCCTTTCATACTGCTTGCAGGATAAAGAATGAGCAAATTTGTTAAAATAATGAAAATGAATAGGTAAATGGACTTAGAACAGATTAATTGAACATGATATGTACTCTTACCAGTTGAAGTAGCAATTCGAAGTATTCTTGATTCATCCTCTTCTCCGCATCAACAAATGCAAAATCATAGCTGATAAAAAGGAATACATGTAAAATGTTAATCTGTATTTTTGTCCCTCATAAATTGGGGAAAAAAGTCTGAAACTTCTGCACATGAGAAAAAGCTCATTTTAGGGTGGAAAGGAACAAGGTAGCAGCGCTTCAAATGCAAGCATAGAAAATGTTACGCATTATTTGGTCTCGATCCTTAATACAAACTTTCCGTATATGCAACACATGTAGAAGAGTTGGGAAATGAGAAGAACTATTCATTTGAACTAGAAACCCTATAACCAAAAGAAACATAAACAAAAAGCTGTTTGAGAAAAATGTATAATGGTCAACTGCTTACTACATTTACCTGCAAGCTTCACCATTCAGAATCAGTGATTTTAGGGCATCAGCTGCAAGTCCATATTTCACATCCACCTAATGCAAACCAATTGTTTCAGAAATCATTAAAGGAAGTAGGACTAAAAGAAACATAATGAGAGAAACATGGGATAAACATGCAGTCCACAAATCTAAAAGGCAAAACAAATAGGAACCAGACGATCTATAATTGAGAAATATGATCAAATTGCACTTCTTAAGAAGCTCTTTTTTTATATAAGTAACCAGGGTGTATACAAAAGAATAGCAAAGAAAGGCAAAAAGGAACAAAGAGAGAATACTTAACATCTGAAAAATAAGTCATCTAAAAAGTCCATAAAGGTATTTGTAAAGAAATTATTGGAATTGGAAGTCCACTTGTATAATGTCTTGAGAAAAAGAAACTTGAGATGTGGCAAGGGCAACTCCTTTCCCTCAAGAGCATGACGATTCTGCTCTTTCCAAAAACACCACATGAGGCACGAAGGAGCTGTCATCTAAACTTCCTCTCTCCTAAGATTGCCTATATTTTCCCCTTCCAAGAAGCCAACATAGAAGTTACTGAATTGGGCATTACTCAAGTGACACCAAACAGACATAACAGTAAGTCCCACAACTCCCTCGCAATAGGACAATGAAGAAGAAGATGATCCATACTCCACATTGGATTTATAAATACAACATCAACCCGCAAATACAATTTCCCTTTTTCTCTAATTATCCATTGTTAATATTTTCCCTAGTGCTGCAGTCCACATGAAAAAAGCAACTCTAGGTGGAGCTCTAACTTTCCAAATGCTCCTCCAAGGAAAGGGGGTAACTCTTGCGAACTCTCGCACCCCCTAATCTTAGCATTCTATAATAAATTTTAGCTAGAAATCCATGCTTTGGTGCTGGGGGCCACACCAATCTATCAGTTCCCACTGGGTCAATCTTAACTGCATACAGGTCATCTAAAAAATATTCCAAAGATTCCATCTCCCAATCTGGAGCTTCTCCTATAAAAAGTGGATTCAATGTATCTTACCATTAACCCACTCCATATAGTTTTCTACAAGAGCATCTTTGTCTTTGGCAAACCTTCATAACTCAGGTTATTTGTCCCTAAAAGTTCCATTGCAAGTCCAATGATCCTTCCAAAACTGTATTACTATTTAAGAAGTATTACGGGCTCTTCCAGTGTACATGATGTGGGTTCACACAAGGTGCTTAGCAATTGTATAAGCTATAGAGACAAACTAAATAAGCTACAGTCTTTATAATTGCAAGAACCAAGCACTCACTGATACTAATACTTGCAAAGATAAAAGAGATATACTACCTTATTTAAAACACCAGCTCGCTCATAATACTTCTTGGCAACCTCAAGAGACTTGGCATCTCTTTCGCAGGCAACTAAACGACCTGATTCTGGTAGGACTAATGCAACAGCCAATGATGAGTATCCCTGAATAAATTAAAAGAAATATATATAATCCTAAGAATATGATAAGTTGCTACTTCATTAGATTCCCAAAAATTGAACTTTTCTACTGCATGATAAGAATTGAATCCCATAGTAGAACAAGAACGAAAACATGAAATTCAAAGCCAGAATACAGAAAAAATTGTCAAATTACTTGAACTCAATTTAATTATGAATCCTTATCATTTAAATTGTTATTACTATGGTTAAGGTACAAACCAAGAGAATTTGTGTTTTGGTTTTTAACCACTATAGGTGTAATCAAGAGAATGTTACTTTGATTTTTAAAGAACCAGAGGTAAAGGAAGAAAATTTTATTTTGATTTAACCAACTGCGGTGTAAATTAAGAATATTTATGTTTTGATTTATAAATTATAACTAACTAAAATGTAAATCATGAGAATTTAGTTACAAAAGCAAAATCCTTCTCAAGCACTAATTAGTCCCATTGACATAAGTAACAGCAAGGCTAGGAGATATTTGGCCCCTCTCACTCTAAACCGGTATGGCCTCCTCCTCCAAGAGCCTACCCAACACGTTCTCATCATCAGTTATATATAGTGTAAGTCTAAGATGTTTGAAAAGTTTATGAGCAAAACAGTGATTAAAAAGGGTTTTCCTTGACATGTAAAGACCATCCACTTCAAGACTTCAGATTGTTCATTAACTTAGTCTATTCATAGCAATTTCCTGAAGTGCTATTTTTGTCTGGTGGTAACTGGTTCGAGACAATGGTAGCTTATACTTATAAAAAAAAAGGCAATGGTAGCTTGTTTAATGTATATGAGTGTAAATTATCTTGTTTTGAAGAATTCCATCTGATCAATGTTGGAGTCACCAAAATGTTCACTCTAGAATAATTTGTTAAAAGTCTATGGTTTGACGAGTATTTTTTATTTTATTTTTAAATATTCCTTGTGAAGTCCCACAAAACTAGAAGCCATTTCCATAAATATTTACACTAAGCATATGCGGTAGACCAGCATATGCAATTCTAATTCTTATTCTTTATTGCATAAAGTGCAGATATTCCATTTCATTACTTTACCTTGAACTACTTTGATGGTGTTTACAAAGTAGTCAAGAGAAATTAGAAATCAAAGGACTCGGTCTTATGGTGTTTACTTGTTCACAAGATGAAGAAAAGATATGGCAACAAATACTTGCATAATCAGAAGAAAAGCAGTAAGTCTTCTGTTCAACTAAAGCAGCTAATTTTGTTTATAAGTTAAATTTCAGTGAGATATACATACAGTATAAACACCAACTTCAATACACCGCTCTGCCCCAAGAGTCTGCACAAGCATTGCAAGCAGCTGTGCCTGATCAGGAGACACCTTTTAAGAGAACAATACACTGTCAACTTTCATGTACACATTAAGGAATGAAAACCATGACTTCTGACATTCCATACAACATTAGACTGATAGAAAATAGTTTATTCTATAAACTTAATGCCTTAAAGATCTACTCCAAATATATAAAGATATGTTCTATGTATACATGTTAAGTCTACATGTGTGTATTATGATTATAGAGAATCATTATGTTTCCTTGCACAAGATATTTGTAAATTAATAATCAGCCATTGAGATAATGATGAAACATGACATAAATTGCACCAAACTAGAGAAGGTACATCACATTCTGTAACAGAGGCACATTACTAAGACATAAGGTACTCTTGATCATCAAATCTTCATCTTGAAATATTTTAATATCAACCCATGCAGGACTACAACTCACAAATGAGTATTCCATCATATCAAACAAGTATTTGGAAATACACTTCTAATATCCTAGACCAAACGAAGACAAATAATTTCCTGTCAAATTCTAATGGTTGGAGAACCGTTCTCTCCTTTGGTGTCGATTGAGAAGACTTTGCATGTGCCATTATTTAGCCTATTGTGAATGGTGAAACCATTAACAGAAAAATGTGTTTAAGAAACTTTCACCCAAAAGAAAAAGGAAAAGAAACTTCAACAACTCAAAAGGCTAGAGCAGGCAAAGGAACCAACCAACATCTGATATGAAAACATTCATGAAAAATGTTATTGCATGCTAACTTGGGGGAAGATCTTGTCTCTTGAGATATCAAAAAAATAGTGGTGCAAGTTATTAAAAGTAAGAATCTTTGAAAGAAGCATGTGGACACACACACACACACAAATGTGACTTCTTCTGTGCAGAAAATTGAGCAGTTGACAGGAAGTTATTCAACACAAGCTCAGGCAGCTGCCCAACCCAATCATTGAATTCAAAATGGAGCAATAAGAGGAGCCAGAAACCTCTGCATGCTTTTATAATTAAGAATTTTAGATGTATTAAAATCAGTTGGTTTCTGCGTACAATTTACAAATAAAACATACAAAGGAAGGAATCAGTAATAAATACCTGCATCTGACTACCACGCATAGATGCAGTCTCTTCTCGAAGTTGCCGTAGAATCTGAAATGGAACCTCATACAGAATCACAAAAGGTAAATGTCAAAGAACTAATCAACAAATGGATAAATATATATATATCCAAAAGATACAATACACAATCTCTTCCGAGTAAAATTTATGGTAGGAAATAGGAAATAAGTTCACTACCTCTGGCTCTCGAACATTGGCAAGGATGTAGTCATAAAGATGTGGAGTAACACTAATAACCTCCTTATTGCCATATTTTTCATCATCATTGACAACAACAAATGCATTGGTGGAGCAACTTCTTATGAGCTGTTTCGACTTGCTGCTGCATGTCCTACAGCACCTCTCAAAGGAGGCTTTGCCTGCCAAAGAAGTAGTTGCAGACACTGAATGGAAGTTTCGCATTAGTCTCGGAGATCTCCACGGGAAAGCTACATGTTGACAAGCTAACCTAGACCAACAATGATGAAGCAGCAAGCCGCTGCTGGTCGCCATTCATGTACTAAAGACAAGGCAAGATAGCAAGCTAAAAACAACAGCTGAACCACAGAGCTGACATTTACAACAAAAGAAATGGAGAAAATCAATAGTTTGCATTAATGGGGCTCATCTATTTCTCTTCACCTAAGCTAATTATAAGAACTAAGGTTTAGATGAAGTGTAAATATTAGACATTGTAACAAAAAAGTTCAGTTTAGATAGAGTACCTAAGAAGAACTGGGAAACTTCAGTTTATGTTTCAATCTTCTTTTCCTCTTAGGAAATTATACAAACACCTGGGTGGCACTCCAACAGTGAAACGCGGGCAGTGAAAGTATTTGATTATTTGGCTGTCTAATAAAAATGAAGAAGAAACACAAATCGGAAGATGGCTCCAGTTTTACTTTTAAACCTGTTCACCTTGGCAGTGTGATGTACTGATGTGTCCATCTTTAAAACATGCCTCACGTCGATAAGGATGTTCGTCTTACTTTATAGAACGTTGACGTGTCAGTTCTTAGCTTTTTTTTTTATTTTTTTTTTTTTAAATATGATTTGGTCAGGTACAATTTTTATTTTTAAATATCTTTGTTTTTAGTAGTTTTTTTTTTTATTTTTAAATATCTTTGTTTTTAGTTACAATTATATAACAAATACAGTTTAATAAACTAATAAACTTATGATTAAAGTTAGATCCAAATGCATCTGCACAACCTCTCGGGGAAAATTATATTTTTCCTATTTGATTATTCAGAATAAATTTTGTGTCAATTTGGAATCCTATAAAGAAGATAAAAAACACATTTGAAAATGCAAAACTCAAAGGACAAAGTTTTCCTGCATACCAGTTTGGAGGAATTGGGTATGTGGCACCACACACACATTGACAAGTGTCTTTTTAAACCCTACAACTTAACCCACACTTAACTCACGGTAAACATTACAACTCTCTCTCTCTCTCTCTTACTACAACTCTCTCTCTCTCTATCCTTTCTCTCACTACAACTTTCTCTCTCTCTATCCTTTCACTCACTCCTACTTTCTCTCTCTATCTCCTTTGCCTTTGCCGCTCCCCACCCTTCTACCCCTTGCCTTCTTCGCTCCCCAGCCCTCACATCTCTCTTCGTCTAACTCTCTGTCTCAACTCCGATCTGGCCGTGGATGGTTGAAGGTGGGGTTGAAAGTGGTGTGGGTTGTGGGTGGTGGTTCAAATCTGGCCGGTGTGGGTGAGTTTTGGAGTGGTGGTAGGGTTGATTTTCCGGTGTGGGTGAGTTTGGAGTGGTGGTGGGGTTGATTTTCCGGCGTAGGTGAGTATGGAATTTTCCCAGACAAGTTATTGTATGACAAGTTCAAATGGCTCAAAAAATTCAAAGAAGACATAGTTGGAGGAATGGGACTTGAAAGATGGTAGCTTGAGAGGTCAAGAGTTTCTAATCTATGTAGTGCTCCTATATTCTTTGGTATCTTTCCAGTCAAATGATTCCATGACAAATTTAATGTAAACAGTAATAAGAGATTTGTTAGTGATTTTGGAATCTCCCTTGTGAGATTGTTTCTTGAAAGATCTATACTGTTCACGATAAAAATTTGGCTGAAATATTCAAGTTTTTGGCTTACACATTAGGGGAACGACGGAGCTAGGGGTGGAGGCATGAGGGCTGGGGAGCAAAGAAGGCAACGGGTAGAAGGGTGGGGAGTAGTGAAGGCAGAGAGAGAGAGAGAGAGAGAGAGAGAGAGAGAGAGAGAGAGAGAGAGAGAGAAAGTTGAAGTGTTTACTGTGAGTTAAGTGTGGGTTAAGTTGTAGGGTTTAAAAGGACACTTGTCAATGTGTGTGTGGTGCCACATACCCAGTTTGGAGGAATTCCTTCAAACTGGTATGCAGGAAAACTTTGTCTAAACTGAAATTTTGTGTTTGGTAAGAAGAAAAAAATATGGTTTGTAAAAAACTTCGTCTTAAAAAATCACTTTTTGAGAATGAAACTCAAAATTTCATTTTCAAAACATGCTTTTGGTAAAAAGCATGGTAAGGAAATGGGTTCCCAAACAAACCCTTTATAAGACTTGTCCTCTTAATTAATTTAGGCCCATCACTTATACAAGCATAAGAGAGAGTTTAGAGGAAAATTATAAAATATCCCCTTGGTATTAATACCGTATTTTTTTTCTCTCACATGAATAGTGGGTCCTACTATAAATTTAATTAGCGGAATTTATTATTCATTAGAGAAGGAGTACGACATTAATATGCTACAAGAGTATTGTATAATTTTCTAAGTTTATATGAGATTTTCTATGAATTATTTAATGTCTATAAACTTATATATTGTGATGGATTTGGGAGTATAGTTGTAGAACTTCTCAACCCAATTTTCAGGCTAATGAGTCCAAATTTGTTTTCTACATGCTCCTTGTGCCTAGAGATGTAATGAGTCAAGTCAAATTGAGTATTGTTCATATAATTTTATTTCAATCACGAGTCGAATTCAAGCTTATCACAAAACTAGATTACATGTTCAAGATTAATTCATTTTCTTGTTATACAAACTCAAGTTTGTTTATAATCTATTTGATTAACACTTTTTTTTGCCTAAATATAATAAATACTACGATTAAATTTATTTATCCCTTTACAAATATATGTTAATAACTAATAACTAAATTATGGTTGAAATTATATTATTTAAATTAATTAGATAGAATAATTCTATAAACTTATAAAAATGATATTTAATAATCTTTTATTGTTAAAAAATATATACAATTTTACAATAAAATGAATCATTTATATTATCAATAAGTTACAAATAATAATTTGATATCTCATAAACTTATTTATAAATTTACAATCCAATATAATTATTTTTTTTTTTTTGATAAAAAAAAAAGGGACTCGCAGGTGCGTTCATTGTCCTGACCCACTTAAACCCGATTTTGATATGGCGTGGGGCACATCTGGGCAATAATGGGGCGTACCACTACCCGAA
This sequence comes from Fagus sylvatica, assembly GCA_907173295.1. Taxonomy (NCBI): domain Eukaryota; kingdom Viridiplantae; phylum Streptophyta; class Magnoliopsida; order Fagales; family Fagaceae; genus Fagus; species Fagus sylvatica. Next base: position 4,842,334 of record OU015765.1, read on the forward strand.
CCCACAACTCCCGGACTCGCAGGTGTGATGGGTCACGAGGGTTTCCTTCCATTAAGTCACCTCCCCAGAAGACGATAATTATATTTTAAACATTTATATATATAAACATTTAATCGAGTCTCATACTCACAAACTTGTTCATCATCATATTATTATATTTGAACTTGGCTTGGTTTAATATTTGAGTCTAAAATTTAGCTCAAACTTGGTTTATTTGTTTAATAAACGAACATAAATAAGATTTTTTTCCTCGAACTATGATTTTATCAATACGAATAAACTCAAGATTTCAAATTTAGCAAAAAAAAAAAAAAAAAAACTCACGATTTCAAGATTGCATTGGTCCAAGCAGACGAAATCCAACTCAGCATGAAGTTGTAATATGGAGTGACGAAATTCCCTTAAAATCGTGATTTAAAAACATTGTTATTCACTCCAAAATCTGAGACAGTGTTGCGTAGACTGGAAGGCGATCAAGATTCGAAGAAAGAGTTTTGATTTGGGAAGCAACAATGAGCGAAGGTCCAAAGCTCTACACCAACAAACCCAAAAAGGGTAAACTCAGTCAAAACAGAATCTTGTGCTTTTGTTTTAACTTTTCATTGATTAATTGTTTGTGTTATTTACAAACAAACAGCACAACTGAAACAATTTCAAGAGCAACACCAGAAAGTCAAGGACTTTTCTTCACCTTCATCATCAGCAATGGGGACTCAGTCTTCAGCTCCGCCACCTCAGCCACCACCAAAAGAGTCATTTGCTCGCCGTTACAAGTTTCTCTGGCCTATGCTTTTGGCTGTCAATCTTGCTGTTGGAGGTCCTTTTCTTTCTCTTTTTCCTCAATCCTCAGCTTTCTCAATCATTTTTATGTATATCTTATACAAAGTGATTGGATTTTTAAAATTGTGTAATGGGTTTTGAGATTTCAGTTTAAAAGAATGATCTTTAAGCTCATCCAGTGTTTTTCTTGATGTTTTTGTTGATGGGTATTCTGCTGTTAGCATAGGGGTTATGGTTAATATAGTGGATTATTAAAGGGGAATTAAACATTTTTTGGCTTCTTAGACTGGTTTTGATGCTTAATTCAAGATGCTTGCTCATGTTTATATGTGTTTTGAGAGTGTGATAATATAGGCAGGTAAATGGTTTGAAGAGTGAAGACTAAGATATGGGTCATATAGACTTCCTCTGGTCTTTTTGGTTTTAAGTATATTAAGGTGTTGTTCATTTGGTTTCTATAGGATTGAAGTGTTGGTCAAAACTAATATAATTTTTTTGATACATATTGGAGACAATGTTGGATAACTGGAACAATACAATGTGCCAATGTGCTCTAGCTCAATTGGCACCTCCTCTCCTGGAGGGTGAGGTTGTGGGTTCAAGAACCACTGAGTGTGTGTAACTTACCTATCAAAAATAAATTTTTTGTTTTGATCGGTAATAAACTTATTTTATTGCAATAAAAATCAAGTAAGCCAAGTACACAGGGAGAAAACTAGTCATGATTTGAAGAAGAATTTTCTCTATACTCTGTTGGAATGGGCTGCTGCTTTGGGATTTATTTCTTACTCTCCTTTGCTAGATTTTGTTAATTTTTGCTCCTTTCTTTGTAATTCTGACATATATAGTGTACACGCTTTGTGTACATGGACTATGTCCTTTTCTCTTTTAATGAATTATTACTTATCAAAAAAAAAAAAACAAAGGTCATACATTAAGGAAAATACTTAAGCAATACAAAAGTTTAAGAAATCAAAAATAAAAATAAAAATGGAAGAATACAATGTGATTTTATAACTCTAGGATGGTAAGTCTAGAGGATTGGCCAAACCTTGGCATCTCTCAGTTGGTGTCTTGTCTACTTGTTAACTGTACATTTGATTCGGTCAATGCTAATATTAAAATGGACTCAGGTTGTGTGTCAGCTGTGGATGTGTATCTAGGCATCATCATACTTGTTTATTGTCCAGGTCTTAGGACTCATGGACACAGCAGGATCATCAAAATATCTAATTTTTATTCGTTTCAATCATGCAACCAGAAGTAGTTCTTCATTGTAGTTTGTTGGACATTTTTTTATAAGTAGTTCTTCATTGTAGTTTGTTGGACATTTTTTTATAAGTAATATTGTAGTTTGTTGGATATCTACTTCACTCAACTTGAAATACCCATGTAATAGAAGAGTAACTTAAGATGGTGCCTTAAGGGACTTCTTTTGAACCCCTTTCTTTGTTTATTGGACAATTTTGCTGGGCATCTTTTTCCGCAGAAACAGTGTTGGATATGTATGGGATATGTTTTGTTGAGTATGACACACATACAAAACACAATTAACTCACATGTTTTGAACTACACACACACACACACACACACACACACATAGAGTAGTTCCAAACTAAAGAAGCAACACTGAGTTGAAATAAATCTTGCAATAATCTCAAATAACTTGGAGAACATTCTAAACTCCTGCAATTGAAGGCTTTCATTATCCCTTTTTTAAGAGAAATGAAACTAGAGCACTGTGGTTGTTGAAATGTTATTAAGGTTAAAGATTTTGCGTTGGTACTCTAAAATGTATTCCATGAAAACTGTCAATTTTAGTTATCTCTGATTGAACAAATACGACTATATTTTTTTAAGGCACATGGTTTTTATTACTACAGCTTATGTAATAATATGCAGGGTATATTAAGTGTTGAAGTATATAAAGGCCCATTCCTAGTCTAGACCCAAGTCCAATACTTGATATTAATTTAGGGTTAGACTAGGGTTAGTCTCTTATATATACGTTGTTAAGGAGCTCATTGTAAAAACAAGATTATATAGTAAAAATGTAGCTGTCAAGGGCTTTTGTGTGTGGATGTAGGTCTTCATGACCGAACCACGGTATCTCTTTGTTTCCACTCTCTTTTCTCTCTACTATTATTGCTTTTTATTTTCCTACATGGTATCAGAGCCTCTCTTCGATCCTTGCCAAGCTCTTTGCTATTGTGTTTTTGTTGTTTCTTGGTTGTTTCCCGAAGTTAGTGGCATTTTTGGTATTTCGGTATCTAGAGACGCTTCCAGTGAGATTTCTGTTCAGATCGGGCCACAAATCAACATTTTTCGGTGTTCCAACGAAGAAGAAGACTTGTGTTTGGTTGCAGGTATAAGCTATTCCAACTCTGGGATAAGGATATCCTTATTCTGGAATAGTGCCACGTTATCCTGCGTTCCAAACACATTTGGTAGTCCTGTCTCCGATCGTTTCTTGGCATATTTATGACCGGAAAATGCTACCTTTGTCGCTTCTTCACTGCTCTATGACGATTTCCAGGTGACCCACGTGTGTTCGGTGGTTCTTTATGTAACTGCTTGGTGTTTGGGTATCTGTCTCTTTCTCCAACAATTGTTTGTTGGTGGGCTACCGGATTATGCAGTGTGAGTGCTACAAGTTGCACATGATGATTTTGTGTCCTTCTTTTCCAACTTTGGTGTTGGTGGGCTACCGGGTCGGTAGATTCTCTATGTCCTTTGTAGGTTCAAGGCTTATTCAACCTTCTTCTCTTCTCCAACTTTTGTGTTGGTGGGCTACCGGGTTGGTAGATTCTTAATGCATTTGTAGGTTCAAGGCTTATTCAACCTTCATTCTTCTCAAACATTTGGTGTTGGTGGGTTGCCGGGTCGGTAGCATTGTTTGGATTTCCAAAGTGTTTGGTGGCAGTTTCTTCAGTATTTATTCTTTTTTTCTCTGACAATTGTTTGTTGGTGGGCTGCCAGATCGGTAGCATTGTCCGTTTCTTTGTGGATCTTCATGCAATTTCAAACTCAAACTTCTGTCATGTTACACCTTGAGTTTGAGGGAGGATGTTGAAGTATATAAAGGCCCATTCTCTAGGCCCAAATCCAATACTTGATATTAATTTAGGGTTAGACTAGAATTAATCTCTTATATATACGTTGTTAAGGAGCTCATTGTAAAAACAATATTATATAGTAAAAATGTAGCCGTCTAGGGCTTTTGTGTGTGGATGTAGGTCTTTATGACCGAACCACGGTATCTCTTTGTTTCCGCTCTCTCTTACTCTCTACTATTATTGCCTTTTATTTTCCTACATTAAGTTGTGGGTGCATGGAACAACCACCCCCCCTTCTCTTCTTACATTCCATTTTCTTCTACCCAAGCACAAGGGAGTTTAAAAAGCTTGTTTTTGGCTCCCCATAGATACCCTTGGACCAAATGGCATTTCCTCCCCCCTATGTAAGGGGTAAATGGAAAGATCGTGCCTTTAATCCCATGCAGGTGCATGAGGAGTGTATTTTTCTATAAAAATAGTACCTATCCTCTCTAATCTTAAACTTTTAAAGTACTAACCCCAAGGGATAGCCCTTCCCTTACCCTTGGGGGGGTGGGGGGGTTTATAAAAAAGAACTTTAATCCCATGCAGGTGCATGAGGCGTGTATTTTTCTATAGAAAATAGTATCTATCCTCTCTCAACTTAAACTTTTAAAATACTAACCACAAGGGCTACCCTTCCCTTACCCTGTGGGGCCAAAAACTAACTTATAAAAAAGAATTTTTAAAATACTACAGATTAGTTGAATGTTTGGGAGATAGCTGGTTTGTATACAATAAAATGCAAATTTTAAATTTTGGAGGCTGTGTATTGATGCAGACTTGATTTACTATAATCTTTTTTCCTTATTTCTATATAATGTTCATTGGTGCTTAATTAGGGCTGGGCATTCTAATATGATGCAGAGTACATGAAATGTTTATTTAGTAAGAGTAGAAATAGAGATGGAGGCACTGCAAGATTTGATGCTCAAGAGATACCAAATAAAGAGTTTTCGATACCTAACAATTGCTGTTCGCAACTCCCTCCCCTACTGAAGGGGGTAAAGCTAAGAAAGAAAGAAAGAAAGCAAAGGAAGAATATCAAACGGCTGGCTGAATGAAATTCATTGTGGTTAACTACCACATGTTGCTTATTGAATCTGCTTCATAACTTATATTGTTTTGTATCTGCACTGAACTCTCTGCTTCTCTATACAACAGACCAGGGATGAATATCTTTGATCTATATCTAGGGCTTCCTTTTCTGTACGCCAAATTGAGGACCATATGCTAAACTAAACAGGTTGTGTTGATGCTAGATTATATGGACTGCAAAAGTTGCAACATATGCCTTTAAGACATTATTAGACTTGTGAATATATGGTATCTGCACCTTGCATTGCATGCCTACTGTTGGACATGTACCAAACTGGCATGTCCAACATAGCTAGAGAGGAATGGATCCTCATTTTCTGTAAGGTTGCTCTAAAATTCTTGTATTTTCTTCTAATATACTAATTCGAGTGATTACCCCTGTAGACTAGTGAACGATATGTTAGCCACATTTCCCATAGATAAATATTTGGAAATTAGGCGAATTGGAAACCTTGACACACCCAAACCAACACCAAATCTTCCTACTGTATTATGCTTAATATGATATCTATATTTGCAACTTTACATTTTTGGTATGCTACTTGCAGTTGGATCTTACTCACTTGTATGCTGTTTGAACTTGCCACAATGGGCGTATCCATGTCTCCTTGATATTGATGCTGTTGGTTGTAGTAACGTGAATATCATGATTGTTTTCTGTGTATAGCAAGTTGATATAGGAACATGCGTAGTTAGCCCACTTTCTAGAAAGCAGCAGTTTCCAATAAAGGATGCATATTCCTTCATTTTGGACATGTATCTGGTGATCATCTTTAATATCATGGTTGGCGTCTTAGTCTGGTTTGAGATAGAAAATATGGAGAAGACTTAAAGGATGGTAAACTGGTTTCATTAAATTGACATGGACGAAGAATGAGCAGATTCTTAGAAAGGAAATAGTATATTCTTAACATGTGATAGTCCTATATGGTCTGAGAGGTATTCATATCTAGTTTTGTGGTTATATATATATATATATATATATATATAATTATGGAATAACTATCTTGAAACCTTTGATTTAGTTGCTTGGCAATGTTGTCTCTAGGGCTCTTAATGCGCTTCTTATGAGATTGAGGTTTCTGTGAACTTCATAGGTTACCTCTTTATGAGGACAAAGAAGAAAGATGAAGAAGATGCAACTCCAGTTCCAACCACGGCTGCTACTACTGTTCCTCTTGCTGAAAAGCCTGTACTCTCACCACCCATCACAAAGACCGTGAAGTTGCGGGAACCAATTCCAGAGGATCAGCAGCGTGAACTTTTCAAGTGGATATTAGAAGAGAAAAGGAAGGTCAAACCAAAAGATCCTGAAGAAAAGAAGCGCATTGATGACGAGAAAGCCATTCTCAAACAGTTTATTCGAGCAAAATCTATTCCAAGTATCTAATTATTGAACACTTGTTATCAAATTTAGAGACTCCTAGAACTTTTTTTTTTTTTTTTTTTTTTTTTCAATTTAAACTGGCATGATGTCTGCAAAAACTGGCATCAATGGGATTGCCAATTCTGTCTAGAATGATGTCTGCAGAAACTTCCATCTAATTTGGTTGAAGTTCTTTAAATCATTGTTGTTCAATACAAGGATAATGTTGATGTAAGTAAAAGATTGCACCTACTTGTGTTCAACACAAATGTTACACACGTCTTTTGATGTGTTGAACTTACTGTAAATACATTATAAATATTAAGATTATGTGCTCTAAGTGATTCTATTATCAAAGTTTCAGAAAGTTTGCATTAAAGTTCTATTATAAAAAGTTTCAACAAATTTAAACTTTTATCATTTACGAAATTTTTGGTTTTGGTAAAATTTTGATTTTGCTGGATGTACTTCCATCACATAATGTAAGGTAAATTTTTCTCTTCAATTTTCATAATTAGCTATTTTATTTCTCAATTTTTATGATATTAGTGATTTTTTTTATTTTTATTTTTTATTTTTTAAAAATTAATCCATACAGTGTATGGACATATTGTTAATACGATTGAAAGTCAATACCCTCGAAATACACCAGATCCTCTCTCCATGTCATGGATGCTTCCTCAATTACATCACACACATATCCTCCATGGAGTTATTGGTCCAAAAAACAGATCATTCTGACATGAGACTACCTTTAGGGATAGATTATGGATCAAGGAATGGAGGTTTAAAAGACTTCGTTATTTACAACATTTTGTCTACTTGGAACAGAACACACACACTTTTAACTTTTGAGGTGTTTGCATAAAGTGTGTATCAATTGTGAATTGTTTTAGGCCACCATATACAATCATCTTTTCTTTAACAATCTTATATGAAATTACGTATAAGGGTAGAGTTGAAAGTACCACTCAAGTTAAGAGGCTCAGTGGTTTATATGAAATGATGTAGTAGAAGCTTATAGTCACGAGGTCACATAAATTTTTCACAAAAAATTCATAAAATTTGTCTTGTCAACTATTAGCTTAATCCATTTAATAGTTAATACCGACCCACTTGTCATCACTCTCCACCTCACACCTCATTTTCTTTGGACTTCATCATCTTTGTCTTTTCCTTTTCCACATACATACTATTCTGGTTTTATTTCTTTACTTCAATTTATGTACATATAATTTCATTTGTGACAAAACGGGATTATTGATAGTGAAAGAGGTAGGCTGTGAAACACACATGGGGTTTGTGGATAAGAGGCACCCAATTTCCCTGATCAGATTTGGCTTCAAATGCTCACCTCCAAATGCTCATCCACTTAAAAATTGTGATGCCCTCTATCTCTCTTTCTCTTACATGAATTATATGGTTATATCATATATATGAACCCCACCCCATTTGTCTTCATGCTATCCCACATTTAAAAGCTCTTGTTATTTTGCACTTCATTCTCTTTCTCTTATTATTATTATTATTATTATTATTTTTATCTACAACTCCTCTCACTTGGTTCCTCTGCATGCACTTCATTGCATAGTCTCGGAAACCAAGGTCTCCTTTTCTTGACTCTTTTCTTCTATTACATTTTATGCATGCAACAAGTTTGCACCTTTCTTTCATGTGGGTCTTGGCTAAAACTGCTTGAGATTATATCTTTCTGCATACTTGTGGGATTTTCATATCCCAGCTTTTTATTACTTCTTTTTTGTATTTGAAGAACTTTATATGAGCATGTCAAAGTTTGAGTTTTCCTTGCCATTTATGTGGATTTAGTTTCTTTCTTACATGTGCACTATGATATGGTAAGTTATTGAATTCTACTATCATTCTCTCTCTCTCTCTCTCTCTGTTATTTTCGCTTCCAAAGTATAACAAATTAACCTACCTTAACCAAGCTACTCAATGGACTTTAAATTGAGCAAAGAAGACTTTTTTGATAATGGAAAGATACCCTTTTTGTTGGAGCTGTATGCACACTTTTTAAGCTAAGGTTAAGCTTGTGCTTTTCCTCTCAGCATGGTATGAGAGCTTGGTTTCCATAATTTTATCACATGGAAGTTGGTTTATAAATTGAGCTAGAATAATTATGTCTTATTTTAAAACTCACTCCTTGCTTGTGTTGTTCACATGAGTAGATGATGATCTGATTCCTAATGTCTTTGATGTTAAATATAGATTTTCTGAAGGGAAACATTAACAGAAACCGGAAATGGAGATAACCAATGTCAGTGAGTATGAGGCCATTGCCAAGCAAAAATTGCCGAAGATGGTGTATGACTACTATGCATCAGGAGCAGAGGACCAATGGACTCTGGCAGAAAACAGAAATGCTTTCTCAAGAATTCTGTGAGATTTTCATCTTTGTGTTCAATGGTCAAATATAGTATACAAAACATAATCCCCCCCCCCCCCCCCCATCCCAATTGCTTTATGTGTTATATTAATCAAGAATGTATCTATTTTAAAATTCTTTGAAATAAGCATGTTATTATTAAATATAGGTTTCGACCACGTATTCTTATTGATGTAAGCAAGATAGACATGACTACTACTGTTTTGGGCTTCAAAATATCAATGCCAATAATGATTGCCCCAACAGCCATGCAGAAAATGGCTCATCCTGAAGGTATGCAGTGTTAAGCTACTCCCACTCTTTTTTTTTTTAGCTTATTCCAGCTCTAACCATGTAACTGCTGGTCCTAATTGATTTTAGTTACTATTGTAACTTGTTTTCCAGAACTGCTATAACTTGTTCTGTAGTGCTGATTAATTGATTTTATATGTCATCTGGTTGTACTTAAATCAACTGATTTATGCAACATATGTTCTGATCCAATTCTAAGTAGATAGAGAGAAAGAAAATAAATTTGGAATTTCTTTAAACAGAGTATTATTTAAAGCAGATTATTTGATTGACCATCAAATTTAGTTGAATGTTATTCTAGTCATGTTCATACTGCGGCTTTGATTAGTATTGAATCTAATACCATTTGAAGAATAGCATGCTAGTGTCTAATAACATAATTTTGTTCTAATTCAGGTGAGTATGCAACAGCAAGAGCTGCATCAGCTGCTGGAACAATTATGGTACCACTTTTCTCCTCTATCAATGTTCTTTCTCAGTTGATACCCTTACACTACTTCATTGACTTTAAACTCCGTAAGTGTCACAGATTGTCACTTCCATAGTCCTGAATTGAAAATCGGAAGAGACAATTAGCAACCAAAAAGGGAAAAGTACATATCTAAAGAGACAATGTATAAATTTTAGGGGAACTCATGTTTGCCTACTTGGTCCTGTATGATCTCTTTATGCAGTTGAGAAGATTTTCTATGCTGAGTTTAGTTATAAGTTTTATCAATATCAGATTAAATGTTCCAAGGAAAAAGAAATTGAAGAAAGAATGATTAAATGTTCCTTTTAACCACCAAAAATGACTAAGATGGTTTGACATGTATGAGAGATATGCATGGAAGGAAAAACTTATTATGTTAACCCGGAAGCAAAGTAAATGGCTTAGAAATTTTAGTGGATGCCTTTGATATTTCAAGCAATTGTCAGGGGAGTTTAATCTAATATATCTGTCTGGCATTTAAATTCTTTCCCAGTTTTTCTTTGAAGATCAGATGCTTTTTTAGATTCCTAAATAATTAATAGGAACGTTTTCCAGTACAGATATATCATCAACCACACCTATGATATCATGTTTTTATCAGTCATGTAACCAACTTTGGCAGCGTCTCAATGTGCATAGAAACTGATTCACATAATGATGAGATCACACTGAAAGGACTGGATGGGCATCAGCAAAATAATGAATGCAGAAAAAGGATGGATGCTTTAGATTTGTTAGCTTTATTGGCTGTAATTGTAGTCTGTGCTTTGCTTTGTTTAATCACTCGTCAATCATTTCAGACTTTATCCTCATGGGCAACTTCTAGTGTTGAGGAGGTTGCTTCAACTGGACCTGGAATCCGCTTTTTCCAGCTCTATGTAAGCTTAATTTACATCTTGCATTTCCCTTTATTCGTTTCTGAATTGTACTGCATCCTAAGTGTGTTTTTTTATGCTACATGTGGTTGATGATTCTGCTGGTCATAATGTTCAGGTCTATAAGGACAGGCATGTAGTTGCTCAACTTGTGAGAAGAGCTGAAAGGGCTGGGTTCAAGGCTATTGCCCTTACAGTTGATACCCCAAGGCTGGGTCGCAGAGAAGCTGACATCAAGAACAGGTCACATCAAATTTGTTATAGTCTTATTACCACCATTACTCAATAGATATGGCATTTATTGCTAGAAGGCTGATCATATCAGCTTCTGAAGTAGCTGAAGTTTAGCATGTAAAAAGATTTACTTACACTCTTAAGAGCATGTCTGAGCCTCGATTGGTTCTCTTGCACAGGTTTACTTTACCACCATTTTTAACATTGAAGAACTTTGAGGGTTTGGACCTTGGCAAGATGGACGAAGTGAGTGACAATTGGGACTGTATCACTCTCTCTCTTTCCCTCCTCTGGTTGCAAAGTAGGATGAACCTACAGCATCCACTCCACTATGGTTATGCCTTACCACCAGGATAAGACACCTGTGGTATGCATCACTTAATGAATATTTTGTCTTATTGTTAATGTCTTTTTTTGTGGCTATGCAGAGTACTGACTCTGGACTTGCTTCATATGTTGCTGGTCAAATAGATCGTTCTCTGAGCTGGAAGGTATGTCAAATGGGACCAAGTACTTGAGATACATAACTTCAAAGGTCTTCAGTCTGTTACTATGGTTGAAATTAGGCATTTATTACGTTTTTTATTTGGAGCTATTTAGAATTGATGGACATTTAAACATAAAGTGTTTTCCAATTACAGACAGATGAAAGAAGTTAAAGTTTTCAAATCCCCACACCCCACACCCTCCACCCACAACACAAACCCACCCAACAAAAAAGAAAAGAAGGAAAAAAAAAAAAGAATTATATAAGGCATAGAATAGACAGAACAAGGGGATGAACAGATATTACAATGCTAAACTTCTAATGTTATCTAGCCAAAAGTCCACTAATCCAAAGAGGAAGAACACACCGGAGGGTGGTTAAGGCTAAAAATTATGGATACGTAGCAATGCTTTGGATGTGTGGCTTGTTTTGAAGATTTCCTTAAAGGAGGCTGCCCATATAAATAATCTCTTGTGGGATTTGGACAGGATGTGAAGTGGCTTCAGACAATTACCCAACTGCCAATTCTAGTTAAGGGTGTACTCACTGCTGAGGATGGTAAGCACAATGTAATTCCCGACTATTTTCTCACTATATGGTGAAATTAGTACGAAATCATGAACAATTTATTCTATGGTTATCATGCAGCAAGGCTAGCAGTACAAGCTGGAGCTGCTGGGATTATTGTATCCAATCATGGAGCTCGCCAACTTGATTATGTCCCTGCCACTATTTTGGCCCTTGAAGAGGTACATCAATTGATGAGTCCTGCTTATGGTGATCTCAAACAACTCTTGACATTTCATTTGGGTACTTAGTTTCTTAATATCCTGATTTCATTTCTCTGTCCTATAATTTAGGTCGTTAAAGCTGCGCAAGGACGGGTGCCTGTGTTCTTGGATGGTGGTGTACGTCGTGGAACAGATGTCTTCAAAGCATTGGCATTGGGAGCTTCGGGCATATTTGTAAGCATGATGCAATATAATGCCTTACTCTTATTGCTACATATTGTATTTCTAATAAAGAAAATACTTTCTTGTTGCCAAATTCATGCCGAAAGGTACATATAATCTTTGTTGTTGTTGTTTTTTCCCTCCCAAATTTATTCCTTGGAACTACTCCATTTTCTTTTAGTTTTTCATTTATTCTACTCCTTTAATGGGTTGAAGGATGTTTTGACCACTTTTAGAAACATCAAGTGTCTGTTTGGTAACCCAGTGGGAGAGCTAAAACGTGCTTTTTCCCGCTCAACTGTGATTTTGTGCATTTGGTAACTCCAAAAAAGCACGGAATGAACCCACTTTTGGCCTTAATAATCACGGTTTCTCACTGGACCTCAAGGGTCCATTGCCAAAAAGCGTGGTTTCACACTGGTTTAGCAAACACACCCCACATGTGGTCGGATGTGGGTTTATACAGGAGTACATGACTAAGGCTCTTTTAACTCTTGGCTATATCACAGATTGGACGCCCTGTGGTGTTTTCATTGGCTGCTGAAGGAGAGGTTGGTGTGAGAAAAGTACTCCAGATGCTGCGTGAGGAGTTTGAGCTAACCATGGCATTAAGTGGTTGCCGTTCGCTCAAAGAAATCACCCGTAATCACATTGTGACTGATTGGGACCTTCCTCACCCACGCCCATTGCCCAGGTTATAGAACCATGCATTGGAACATTAGCAGCTGCCTTGTGTTCTTTTAATGCTTATATTGTGTTCAAGAGCCTGCCTTTTCTTTGGAGAACTCATTTTAGCTTTGATGAGTCTGCAAATATTTTGGAAGCTCTAAGCTTTCTGTAATGATGATGAATAGCTGATCTTTATTGCTACTATTTCCTTTCAATGTATATTCTGTAGACACATATATACATTGTTTTTGCTTCATAGGTAGGGACCAACTGTGCCATTAAGGAAAGCATGCCATGAAATTCAAATTATATCTTCTCTTATGTTTTAGTTGCCCATGGGAACAAGGAGAGGATTGCTTTCCAATTTCTTGAGGCTTTAGAATCCAGATAGGATGTTACCAAATAGGATTCAGTTAGGCATCATTTTCCTCAGGGACGGAACTAGAATTTCAAGAATGAGGGAGCCAAAGTAATAACAAATATAAAAATTTAACCAATTTATGGAGGTAATATAATAAATATAAGATTTTGAGGGGACAACCATATATTTTTTAAAAAATACGAAGATTTTGGAGAGAACATCCTTGTACATAGTTCCGCCCCTGATTTTCCTAAAGATTTTGGGATGTTCAAAGTTTGCGATTAATTGGTTTAATTGTCATATTCAATAAACTTTGTCACAATGGCCAATGCCCCTTCTCCCTGTAGGCTTAAGACCATGATTACTTCTCTTTCTTGTTACATTTTTTTTTTTTGTTTGATAATTACAAATACAATGATGGGGGAGGAGAGATTTGAATCTTGGTTCTCCATGTAAAGGTGCCATTGAGCTACAAGGTTCTTGTAACACAATTTTGAATTTGTTTTTTCGGGTCAATAAGTAAACATGCTATAATCAAGAGCTAGTAAAAGAAAAACTGAAACATCAGAATTATTTACATCAGAGACTCCCTGTCAATCAGTAAAAGAAAACAAATTTTTTTGAAGGAAGGCTCTTTGAGCTAGCAAGCAAAAATGGTCTTCATAGCCTGGGCGCAAAGACAAAAAAAAAAAAAAAGTGTATGTCAACACGTGAAAGGGGCTCCTCAAGGGAAAAACAAGTAAATAACCGATCAAGACCAACATGTCAGCTAACATATATATATAAATCTCTGGGAAAACAACTTGTCACATGCATCAATTAAAGAATTACAACATTTGGAAGGATCTTGCATGTTGCAACAAGGGAAACCAAGATCTATTTCTATTGCAGAAACAATTATGAACAACACAATACAAAAAAGTTTGAAAAATAAGAGACACCCACACAGCCACAAGGGAAAACAATGTTAGAAATATGTGTTTAAGAAAGTATAAATATTAAATGAGCCCCAACTATTATTTTATTTTTCCAAGGGGTTCTTCCACTTGCTAGCTTTGCTTGGCATGTTAAAGGCAATCTTAAGGGCTAAAACAATCTACAAACTGGTCGTTGTTCATGGTATATCGTATTAACCATATGATACAATACTACTATCAGAGAGGCATATGATAAACCATGAACACGATCGGATTGTAGTGTTTTACCAAATTAATCTCCTCCTCTAGTAAGTTGTCTATCTGTCTTAACAGCAAAATAAAAATTTCCTACAAACTGATCGCTGCTCATGGTAGAGCACCAAAAGGGGAGCTATCCAGAAGTGATGCTCGGCCATGAACATGATCAGATTGAAGCAATTTGGGTTACAAATTAGACTTGGTACACTTTGGGGCTTAGAAAAAGGTCCTATTTATAGGCATCTTCCGTAGAGAACAAAGATGGGGAGCATTGAAAAAGAGATTTGAACATACGCGTGAATTTAATCATAATCACATTCACATGAAGCACAATATGTGTGACAACGTTCTATAATTTATTATTATCGTTTTATTATTTTTATTATGTTAAGGCCTTAATGAATAATATATTAAGGAATTCTATACTTTTCTTAACTTTGGGAATATGAAAGGAAAATCTTCATATATGATATATGTCGCGGCCCGCGTGAGTGCATAGTGGGTTTAATACACGAGATATGTTACCAAAAAGGGTACTAATACTATGAGCCATAAAGGAAAGCCACCATTATTTTATTTTAGGTGCATGATTCACATCAAATGTGCTTTGTTGGTTAGTATATGTTTGAATTCTTACAAAAAATTGATAGTACTTTTCTTGAAAAAGTTATATCAAAATTATTTTTAAAATTAATGGTAATATGTTAATATCTACCAATTTTACACTTTAATGAATTGTTACCAATTTTCACTTACTAGAAATTTATAAGAAATAGTGAAGGAGAAGATAGGATCATATAAGGCAAAAGTAATTTATTTGAAGAGAAATAAATGGTAAGGAAATAATATGTGCAAGATTAAGAGGAAATAATATGTGCAAGATTAAGAGGAAATTGTTCAAAATGGAGAGAGAGAGAGAGAGAGAGAGAGAGAGAGAGAGAGAGAGAGAGAGAGAGAGAGAGAGAGAGAGAGAGAGAGAGAGAGAGAGAGAGAGAGAGAGAGAGAGAGAGAGAGAGAGAGAGAGAGAGAGAGAGAGAGAGAGAGAGAGAGAGAGAGAGAGAGAGAGAGAGAGAGAGAGAGAGAGAGGTAATTGTGTTGGAGCTCGACAACACATAGAGAAGTGCATTAGAGAGATTTTTCCGAAATAAATTAAGCAAATAAGTAAGTTTTAAAGGGATTTAATTTATTGAATATTTATTAAGTTACTAATTAACAAAAAACGTAAAGTAGTTAATCTGAAAAAGAGAGATTCAAATAATCATTAAAATATGGAAAGAAATAAGTTTAATACATATTTGGCTGGAAATTGATAAATTAAATCATAAAGAAATATAAAGGTGACACCATGTAGTTACGTAACATGTTAATCATCCCCATTATTTATTTATTTATTTATTTTTTATAGATCCCTCGTTAAGTTACTTAATACCCCCGTTACTTTATCCAAAAGTTACTTTATCAAAACAAAATCCCCATTATTTATTTTTTCTAGTCCCTCGTTATACTTAATACACCCGCCAAAACAAAAGTCTTTATTTATTTTGTTTTGCTAAGATTCATCCCCCTCATTTCCCAAAAAAAAAAAAGAAAAATAATTTTTTTTTAATAAAACCCTATGAATTATATAAATTATATATATGGATGAAAAACACACACATAACTCCACAATTATGGTGCCCCTAAATTAAATTTTTGGCTCTGTCCTTGTTGGATGAGTTTTTATTTATTTATTTTTTTGCTTCAATGTATTAGTTAATATGGATATTATTGGTTGTGAACATTTTAAATGCATTTTTCTTAATTCATTTAGTGTATTGTTGTGTATGAATTTATTAGAACCTTCATTCTTATAATTTTATTATAACATTGTTTGGGTTATCTATTTGAAAAAAATGCGTTTTTCAATAATATCGATTTGAAAATTTGCGTATAAAACTTGATTTTAAAAATCACAATTAAGTGTTTGATAAAATTTGTGAAAAAACATTATTTTCATCTTTTGAGCGTTTGGATTTTGTTGGCCTAAAATTGTTGTTTCGGTTGTAAATTACCAAAAAAGACTTAACCTTTTATTTTAAATGTATTCGATCTTTTAAATTGTATAATAATAATAATAACTAACCTCTTCACACACGCTCCACGCGTGTTCAGAGGATTTTTTTGGGGGCAAATTATATCATTCTTTTTTCTAGGTTAATGTGTTTGTCCATTGAAGTTCCATTACTAATTGGAGATGTAAAAAATTAAAACAAAAAATTACATTGAACCAATTTCTTATACAAAAATTACATTAGTATATATGGATATGGATGATAAAAAAAATATGAGGTGAATTGGGTAAAAAAAATATATGGATGATAAAAAAATTACATTAGAGAACAAGAAGCACTTACACAGTTACACTTGGGTCAATTGGGCAATTATTAGTATAGAGAGTATATAAGGTGAAAAAAAAAATTTGGCATGTATTAAAACAAAAGCCAATAGGGCAATATCATGAGAAATTTTGGCATAGGCAAAATATAACTGTAGATAGTAAAATCATTTAAGTACTGTTAGGTACAAATATTTCACACAACTGTTGACTTAGTTTTTCTGAACGTAGCAAAATGAATTTCACTTAAGCCCACCACTTACGCTATTCTTTTTCTATTACTATTAAGAGGATTTTCACTTTTTAAAGGTTCAAAAATACGAATCACATCTTCCAATTTTCCTAAATCACCTGGTTAAAATAATAATGTGTCTTAGAAAAAAAGGTATAATAGTCACATCCGTATATAGAAAAATGTTCACTTTAGTGAACGGACTAAAATAACCTCATATTTTAAATCTATTGGTTTGCTTTTAAAATAAAAAATAAAGGTTAAAAAAGTAATTTACTATATTTTAGAATCAATAGAGTTTGAAACAAGGGTAAAACTTAGGTACAGTTCCTTAGGTTAGGTACATTAGGTTTCCCAATTGAATTCAAACACATGGTTGCATTAACCAATGAAACACAAACAATGTTATCTTTTCCAAGAATATTTAAATTCAATGTATTTGAATTCAATTAGAAACCTAATGTACTTGACCTAAGGAACTGTACCTAAGTTTTACCCTTGAAATAACTCCACGTTCATGTTTCATTTTTTTTTTTCCACATCTCCCTTATCCTTATAACTACTTTTCCTCATTTGAATTAAAAAAAAAAAAAAACAAAACAAAAAAACAAAAACGACCCGTATTTTAAATCCATACGTAAATGAGATTCAATAGCCTAACTTAACTCTTTTTTTCTCTCTCTCTCTCTCTCTCTCTCTCTCTCTCATAATATCCATATTCAACTTTTTTTTTTCTTTCTCATTTGAATTGAACAACTCACGCCACTATTTAAATGTATTTTTCTTTTAGTTTTTTATTTGAATTCAAACTCTTATCCCATACAAATATAGTTACAAAAAACAACTAATCTTTATCCCATTCCATTTACCTAAAAAGATAACTATGAATATTTGAAACTATTATTTAAAAAAAATTAAGGACATATAAGAAAATTCATTGCAGTAGATATCAATCCAAAAAAAATTCACCATTCAATGTATCAAATAAAAAAGATTACATTTAAAATTCCACTATCTCATTTAAATGTGGGAACTTTTTAAAGTTGTAATTACTTTTTTAGCCTTTATTTTTATTTTAAAAGCAGACTAATAGATTTAAAATATGGGGTTAGTTTAGTCCGTGCACTAAAGTGGACATTTAAATATATATGGATATGACTATTATACCATTTTTTCTTAGACATATTATTATTTGAAGTAAGTGATTAAATTAGGAAAATTGGAAAATGTGAGGGGTATTTTTGAACCTTTAAAAAGTGGAAATCAAGAGAATGAATCCTTAATAGATAATAATAATAATATTCTGAGGAAGATTTTTCACAGTGTCTTGGGCGGGCACGAGAACTGAGAAAATCCGAGCGGGCAAAAATTGAGTAATTTGTTCTTTGTCTGACACTCTTTGTGCCAAACAACGCCAAACAAAGAAGGGACAATTGTTATAATCCTATTTTTACCCCCGGGATTTTCTCTGGTTTTGACTTGCAAAACGAGGCAATCGGACTGAGTCGAGTTTGATCCGAGAGTAGTTCAAATGCATCAAGAAGCTCTCAAAAGATGGCTGAGGGCACATTTTGTGAGGTTTGGAAAGATTTGACCGATGTTGACCAAGTTTGACCAAGACAATGACCAGGCCAAAATCAAGATTGGATTGACCACCTTTTGACCATTGAGAAGAGCATATCAAGACCTTCGATTCGATACTTTACGGGTCGAAAATGGACAAGAAACAAGGGAGTTATGGACAAAAACGTAAAAATCGGTCTGACACTTAGCCAAATTTGGCTAAGTGTTATTGACAAAAAACAGGCCCATTACGAGGCGACATTCGTGCATAGAGTCTTTCAACTCGGTACGAGTTGACCCGCAAGTTTGAAACTTTAAGGAAGAGGACAAGTTCAGCTGCAATTTGCAACTCTCGGACCGCCAAAAGCTTCCCCGATCAGGTTGAAATCTCGGTCAGAAAATGACTCTCTATCATGAAAAAACACTCTGGTGGCCTTTGTTCGTAAGGTTGTATCTTACAAGCCCAAGCTCTACTTCTCGCGATATTTGTGACACTCCGAAGAAGACATCATAAGCTTTCCAGAGACACGAAGATCGTTAAAAAACCGACACTGGGAGCCACATCAACCCTACGCGGAAAAATCGACGAAAGTAAGAAAATCGTGCTGGATATTTGACGCATTTTCCCACTCGGGAGACCACCTTCGTGCGCAGAGTCTTCCCAACTCACTGCGAGTTGGTCCGCAAGTCAGGAACTTTAAGAAAGAGGGTAACTTCAGTTGCAACGTTCAACTCTCGGTTCGCCGGCAACATCTCCGGTTTGGCCGAAATCCTCGCCGGAAAAACATAGAAAAACTACTCAGACACCCCCACTTCCGGGAGCCATAACTTTTTCGTCCGAGCTCCAATTTGTGCGAACTTGATATCCTTGGAAAGTAGACTTCTCAAGCTTTCCAACGGTACCACACATGACCCATTTTGGGTACCAAAAGACCCGAAAAAGCGGCCTAAAACAAGAAGGTATAAAGCTGTCCAGAATTCCGGGCCAAAAGAGGTAAGTTCTGCAGGAGGGGCAAGTGGCAAATAAGAATGCCAGGTGTCACGCAGCATCATGCTGCATGAGCCTTGGCTATAAATATAGGCCCCCTCCCCCTCATTTCAACAGGCTTGGCTCGAGAGTTTTAGGCAAAAAAAAGGGTTTTGGGGCAGAAACTCGAGAAAATGGGTTTTCTCTTTAGTTTAGGCTAATTTTTTATTAGAACTTAAGAGATTTTACTTAGTTAACCTCTCGATCTACCTCTCAAAGCTCTCCCCATCCTCCCTTCTCTTCACTCACACATCCTCCATACCCATTCTTCATTTTATGGTGGAAATGATTAGTGATGATCCTACAATGAGAAATGATTCACAATGATCCATGACTTAATGCTTTCATTATTGATTTAATGCTTTCACTATGTTTTACAAGCTTTCATTATGCTTTACAAGCTTTCATTATGTTTTACAAGCTTTCACTATGTTTATAGCTTTCACTATGCTTTACATGCTTTCACTATGTTTATAGCTTTCATTATTGATAGCTTTTACTAAGTGTTTATTAATTAATCCTTTTCCCTCTTCTATTTGGGCATAAAAATCCTAATTGGTCTTGGAGGTTTATGTAAGACTTTCAATAGTATTAACCTCCGTGTAATCCTATAAGGCATTGGACCATTGAGAATCCCCCTTGGTTTAATTTCATTATTATCCCCTCTTTGTTGATTTCCCCTAATTTGGGCATGAAAATCCTAATTGGTCTTGGAGGTTTGTGTAAGACTTTCAATAGCATTAACCTCCATGTAATCCCATAAGGCATTGGACCCTTGAGAATCCCCCTTGGTTTAATTTCATTATTATCCCCTCTTTGTTAATTTCTCCTAATTTGGGCATGCAAATCCTAATTGGTCTTGGAGGTTTATGTAAGACTATCAATAGCATTAACCTCCATGTAATTCCATAAGGTATTGGACCCTCGAGATTCCTTTTGTTATTTAATTGATTTTTCCATTTGATTAATCTTGAATATTTGCTTGTTCACGTAAATCCTAATTGGTCTTGGAAGAGTAGGTAAGTCTTTCAATAACACTAATCCTTCATATAATCTCATAAGGTATTGAACTCCTCTCTACATTTTCTTTCGTTTATTCATGTAAACCCTAAGGTGGTATTGGAGATTATGTAAGCCTTTCAATAACATTAATTTTCAATCCCATGAGGTATTGACTCTTTCCCTAATTCACCACATATTGTCATTCCATCATTATTCCATACTTGCCATTTTGATTAAGTACTTTAATTATGTCATAAATTATACTTTGTCATTTGATTAAGTGTTGCATTTATGTCATAATCATTCTATACTTGTCATCTTGATTATTTCCATTATGTCATAATCATCCATACTTGTCATTTTGATTAAGTATTGTAATTATGTCATATTCATTCCATACTTGTTATTTGTGATCAAAGTGCTGCAAAAATGCCATGATCACATGCTTTGAATGCTTACTTGTTTTGATATAAATGTGTTTAAAATATGTACATTTTGCCATGAAAACTTTAAAAAGAGAAAACATGGTAATGTGGGCGTTACAAACGAAATTGGTCTATCCTAAGTTCTATGGCTTGACCTAGTCTTAGGACGCTATGGTATGAGTCCTATATGTGTTGATATGGCTTGCCATTGACGCACTATAAGGGATTCTACACGTTATAATACCCATAATATTATGGTAAAAAATTCCCAAAGAGAGAATCAATCATCCAAAGGCCCGCTATTCGACAGACCACTTTATTCTTGGAAATCAAGGATAAAGAGATCCCGAATATAGCACTAAAAATATAATTGTTTGTCCCGGCATTCAATGTTAGGATTTTAAGTGCATCATACCATTGAATTGCCCGGAACCCTAAAAAATACAAAAGATAAAGAAAAGTGAAACAAAGAGTCTAAACAAAACCAAATGAAGTCGAATTGCATATACCATTCTTGGTATATTGCTTGACGGAAATTGGGATATTTGTGTCTAATTTAAACCAACATCCATGTTAAGCAAACATAAAGGAACACTTGAAGGGAGGTAACCATTTTTAACGGATGTCGTGGGGTGCCTAACACTTTCCCCACGCATAATCTAACCCCCGAACCTATCTCTGGTTCAAGACTATTTTTAATATGTCTAAGCAAGATAAAATCCATTAGACATAGGTGCCCAATCATACCGCAATTTCACATGATTGGTGGCGACTCTAAATTTGTGCTCACTTGCACACACACACGTGTTCCCCTCACACCCACACACACATTGCATATAGAAATTCGCCAATGGGGGTTGAAATAGGATTGTTTCCATTTAAAGCATCATGCCATATCATGCAAGCCTCCCCAATGTGGCGGTAAGCGCATCTTATGAAAAGAGAGAAAGGAAATTCTCCAGTGTTGACAAATATTTATTGTTTTTTTGTTGTTGTTGACACATGGCAAGTAAGTATTAATTGAAATTGACATGAACAAATTAGATTTAGACACATGGTTTTATTTGTCCAACTAAGCTGATACGTAAAATAAATTGCAGTCACGTGGCTTAATATATCCACATCTGCCTATTGATATGCCATGTGTCATGCAGAAGATATTGTCATACATGCCAAATGGCAGATAGATGGCAACCTCTTCTTGCTTTAATATATATATAGAAGATTAGTAACATGTACTATCCATGGGAAAGTTCAAAAAAATATGAAATTGATAATTATGGTGGTTATTATACATTTATTATATTTTGATTTATATGAAACTATTTATTCTACTATTTAAATAAATTGTGATGTGGAAAGATTCTAATGGAGGGGGTAAAATTGGAGGTTTTACCAGGAATCCTTATAGAATTTAAACTTAATTGAAAAATATATATCAGAATAATGATGTGGAAAAATGTGGGCTTTCAAAAGTTTTTGTAACAACATTAGAAGAAGTCAACAAAAATTAAAAAAATTTGATTTTATATAGATTATATATAGAAGATCCAAAAAATATAAATTATAAATTATAGATAATAGATATATTAAGTGGCCAAAAGTCTACTAATCCATCCAAATATAAATTATAGATTACATATAATAGATATAGGTTAAGTCTTAAAATTATGGATACCAAGCAATGCTTTGAATATTTGTGGCTTGTTTTGAAGATTGCCTTAAAGGAGGCTGCCCATATAATCTCTTGTGGGATTTGGACATGATTTGAAGTGGCTTTTACAATTATCCAACTGCCAATTCTAGTTAAGGGTGTACTCAATTTTCCCACTATATGGTGAAATTAGTAAAAATTCTTATTTCCAATATGGATTGCATGCGGGCACATATTGCCTTCCTCTAATATTGCTACATATTGTATTTCTAAAAAAGAATACTTTCTTGTTGCCAAATTCATGCATGCACAAAAGTACTAATAATCTTCTCTTTTTTTTTTTTCCTTTTCAAATATATTCCTTGAATCTACTCCATTTTCTTCTGACTTATCCTTTATACTATTTTAATAGGTAGCTGAAGGTTGTTTAGACAACTTTTGGACACATCACTTATGATTGGATGTGTGTATATACATGACTAATACTCTTCTAACTCTTGGTTGTATCGCAGATTGGACATCTTGTAGTGTTCTCATTGGTTGCTGAAGGAGAGGCTGGTGTGAGAAAAATACTCCAAATGTTGCATGATGTGTGTGAGGGGTGTTTTTGTCACTATTCCACGTGTTGCACCGAGGTTGATGGTAATGTTGGTTGAGCTTCGAGAATGAAGAGAGTCGAACCCAAAATTCAACCAAGGGTTGAAATGTCGGCCTAAGGGCTAATGGGGCAGCTTCCTCGAAAGGCTTTGAATTGAGTTTGCCAGGCCCATATCAGCATGAATAGTGACACTACAACCCAATGAAATAACTTATTTAGTCGAAACCCAAATCAAGGGTCAAATGGGCCCTTCCATATCTTGTAAAGAACTTGAAATAGAGATAATAACTTGATATGGCTATAATATAACTCAGATTTATCAAAGATATATTAAATCATTAAAAGTTTTGTCAATAGCTGACATCTACCAGAACGTGAAAGTGCATTTGTTAGTTAAAGCCCAAAACAAGGATCAAATGAAGGTTTTCCATATTTTGTAAAGGACTTGAACCAAAGATAATAACTTGATATAGTTATAATATTACATAGATCTAATAAGAGGATAATACTTTCCTTAAGAACTGATGTTTGCTGGATTGCAGAACTAAGTTTGCCAGACTTGAGTCAAAAGGAATAGTAGCATGAACAGTAGCAAAATGACCCAACAAGAGAGTTTTGTTAATAAGAGCCCAAAGTAACAATGGAACAAAGCTTCCACTATTTAATAAATAATATGGATTTAAAATATGATAACTTTAACTAAAACAAGTACGAAGTCATCCATTCCTTACTCTTCTAGTGACATCTGCTGTAACACAAAGATCATTAATAATGAACTTATTGAGACTAAAAAGAGTTTGACTAAGTGGGAGAGAGTTAGTCCCATAAAACATGCATGAGGGTAAGAGAGAGAAGTGTTTGGGCCTTTTATGGAGTTAATTTGGTGACTAAGAGGTGCTACGGCCTTAGTATGACATTTTAGGATTAGAACCCAGACATCTGTTGCAAGGCCTTTTTGTAAGAAAAGAGCGTAGACATCTGCTGCCAGGCATTTCTGGGGAGTTGAGCTCAAGTCTTAGTATTTTTTAGTTGGGCCGGTGTTTAAAGCTAAGGATTGGAGTTTTAAGGTTGAAGATGACCTTAGAACTCCTCTTTGGGATTTCTACTAGAGAGTGCTCTAGAGATGAACAATTTAGCTCTTTGTTGTCCTAATTGTTGTTGTAACTCGAATATCTGCCAGAAGGCACTTTTGGGGATATAAGCTCAAATCATGGTATTTCGGGTTTAAGTTGGTGTTTAGGGTTAGAGATCAAAGTCTTAAGGTTGAAGATGACCTTAGAGCTCTTTGTGTGAGATGTCTACTAGAGAGTGCTCTAGAGATGAATAACTAGGTATAAACTTAGCTTTGTGAAGAGAGTTAATACTCTTGTTGTGCTTGATTCTCTTGTTGTTCTTGTCATGATGTCCTCTCCAAGATTAAGGACTTAATGATGCCTTTTATAGAGGTCATTGAGGTTGCTTAATTTGGTGGGAAATCAGATCTTTGATTTCCCATGATTATGAGATTTCAAATATCAAAGAAAAGTAATATAGCTGTGGCAGATTTCGGGGCAAGACCGCTATTCTCCCCTTGAAATGAATGGTGAAGGGCATTAAATGCTTGATGGTTTGGTTCAAGTGAAGGGTTGTGTCATGCATGCTCTATTGGTTTTGGTTTCCACAAGCTAGCTACCATGCCTCCTAGCAGACTCAGTGCTAGCTGGTGAGTGGATACCAAGGCCCTTGGGACTCCCTCCCCTCCTCCAAACCACACTCCTACAGTCTCAACACGAAAGGGGAGTAGTCCCATCATGGGTCTAGGCCATGATGGCTACTGCTTTGGTTCTATTAGAACCAAATCTAGTGTAGTTGGTGACTTCAAGTCTCATTTTCAGATTTTCATGCATATATGTCATGTCTGATGGATAATAGAGTTTCTGCCCGGAGGTTTGCCGTGGCTACTATGAAACAACCATACTTTCTAGTTGCAACTGGATTTATGGAGTAGCTGGGTTAAGTCTATGAAGACTTGACTACTCTAATGGAAGAAAGATATACGTTACCTCTTTGCTGAAATAGAAGAGAGGAGACTTTGTTGGCTGACCTGCTAGTCCATGGAGCTGTTCCCAGAAGTCTGCCATGAGCATGTACCAAGATCCATAATTTCAGGTGAAATGGGGAACTATGGTGGTGTAGAGTGGCTTGAATGGACTTGAGGAAGAAGAGGGCTGACCATTTCTGATTCAATAAGGGTAGGAATGCACTGTTCCTTAACTGATATAATGAAAAAAGGGGGCTGCCGTGGTTCCCACTAGTAGCAGACTTCGAACCTATCAATTGACAGCTGCATTTTCTGACTTTATAGGGTCCACAGACAAGTGGTCCACAATTGTTAGAGTTGACTTGAGGCTGTGGGTCTTTCTTCCTTGGGCTTAAGTCACTTATTTGGCTAATATAAAATCTTTTTAGGTCCAAAGTGACATGTAAAAGAGATTATGAACACACTTGGGTTGAACCTACACTTGAGCTTTGTTGGACTTATTTAAGGCTGAAATATTTGATGGTAGGCTCAAATGACCCATTTAATACCAGACCTTGGGACCCACGTGGATTAGGCCTGTTGGGCTTGCCGAAATTGCTCCAATTAGGCCCAATTAATTGATAGGGGCTCAATTCATATTAGGATCTAAAAAATAGGCAGGTACAATGTGTTTGAGCTAACTATATATATGGGAACATGTTACATGTTCAATCCATTTCAAATCCTCTATATTCGACCATTTCCCTAACTACGAAATTAAATGGTTGCCGTTTGCTCAAAGAATTAAGTCGTCACATTGTGAGTGTGTGACTGATTGGGACCTTCCTCATCCACGCCTACGCCCATTGCCCAGGTATAGAACCATGCCTAGAAAACCAGCAGCTGCCTATGGCTATATTCTGTGTTTCCTTTTGATGTATATTCTTTATACATATATATACATAGATTTTGCTTTTATATACAAAGTATGGACCAATTGTTATTAAGGGGTTTAGTTGCCCATGGTATAAAAAAAAATAAAAAAATAAAAAGGCTCAAGGAGATGATTGCTTTCAAATTTCTTATGGCTTCAGAATCAAAATGGGATGTTACCAAATGGGATTCAAAAATTATAAGTGTTGCATCATTTTCCAGAACATTTTGGGTTGTTCATAGTTTGGGATTCTGAGGCTCTCTCAGCTAGCGAGTAGGAATATGGTCTTCATAACTTGTGCGTAAAGACAAAAGTTGTGTATGTCAAGTGAAAACAAGTAAATAACCCATCAGGACCAATATATCAGCCAATCATATATAAATAAAATCTATGAGAAAACAACTTATTGCATGCATCAATTAAGGATCTGTTCTGTTGCAAAAACAACTAAGACAAATATGAGACTGAGAGACACCCACACAGCCACAAGGGAAAACAATTTTGAAATTTGTGTTTA
The DNA here is from genome assembly GCA_907173295.1 of Fagus sylvatica. Taxonomy (NCBI): domain Eukaryota; kingdom Viridiplantae; phylum Streptophyta; class Magnoliopsida; order Fagales; family Fagaceae; genus Fagus; species Fagus sylvatica. Next base: position 4,868,922 of record OU015765.1, read on the forward strand.
AGGAAGCATAAATATTAAATGAACCATATATATATATATATATATACATTTTTTATACATTTTTTGTTCCAAGGCACTGGCTAGCTTTGCTTGGCATGGTAAGGAAATATTCTGAGCTCAAACAATCTACAAATTGGTTGTTCATGGTATATCATTAACCATATGAGACATGACAATACCATGAAGGCATATGATAAACCATGAACATGGTCGGACTGTAGTTTTTACCAAATTATTCTTCTCCTCTAGTCAGTTGTCTGTCTTGGCAATAAAAATTTCCTACAAACTGATCGTTGTTCATGGTAGAGTACCAAGAGTGGACCTATTCCAGAAGTGATACTCTGCCATGAACACGATCATATTGTAGCAATTTGTGTTACAACTTAGACATGGTGCGCTTTTAGAAAAAGATCCTATTTATATATAGGCATCTTCCGTGTAGAGAACAAAGTTGGGGAGCCTTGAAAAGGAGATTTTATTATAGGCGTGAATTAAATCGTTATCGAGAGAATCATGCAGCACAATAAATGTGATGTGTGACAGCGTTTTATAATTATTAGAGATATTTTTTTAATCCTAAAATTATCATTTTATTATTTTTATTTATACAGGTCTCTTTCTAATTCCACAAATGTAATTTAATGTCTTTACAAGGATGTGTTGCGTTTTTCTTTCTTTAGGCTTTTAGGACTCCTTAATTTTTTTTTTTTGCTAACATTATCATCAATAAAGATCTACTATTTTAGTAAAAAATTATTAATAGTAACTAGAAGAGAACCCGTGTGATGTGCAGTTAATATTATAAGTTGTAGTCTGATTATGCAAGTGATACATCATTTTTTCATTTTTTGTTTTAATAAGAATTTGAAGTAGATGGTTTGATGTGTCATGAGAATCTATTAGTTTTAGTTTTTTGGAGTAATAAATTACACACGAATTTGGTCTTTTGAGTTAATAAAAGTTTATTAAAAAAATATTAATTTAGTACTATGTTTTTGCACCCATTTGAAATTATGGTATTTACATAGGTGAATTTTGATTTTGGGGTTTTGACAATTATGTCCACTTCCAATTAATACAACAATAAAATGAAGACGGTTATTTTGAAATTATACTATCAATCAATCCATTATAATCAAATAGTGAAATATAAATACAATGGAGACAGTACACAATAAATTCACAATAATATGATTGCCAATAAACATAAATTTGACAAAATCTCATTGCTTTGATACAGTTGAACCTATGATAAAATACGAAAATAAACTACAATTCTTTATGACTATAGCACTAACGTTTTCAAAAAATAACTCTATATTTTTTACTCACGGAGCCATTCAATAGCACCACTCACTCACTTTCTCACAACACTTGGAATGAGACACACATTTTTTTTTCTTTGATGCTAGTAGCACCTATAGGCACCCAGAGTCAGATGTATGGAGCCAATGCTTCCTTTTAAGAGACAGATACCCATTGACATTCTGTGTTCTTGTCCCCCTTTAAGAGGAATATTTTGTTTGTCCTTCACTCCAGGAAATTTGGACATTTAGGTTAATTCTATGAACATATTGATACCCAAATATCAACCTCAAAGCGGGGGCGGGGGAAGGCTGAATTAGGTTGAGGCAAACCTTTTCAATTAATTGCGGAATTAAAAAAAGTATGATTATGATAATTAATTTCTACACAAAATAAGAAATATAATCAAGCATAAACAAGTAAGTAATTAAGAGAGTAAGAGAGAGAGAAGCAAACTCGACGATTTTATCGAGGTTCGGCTTCCCGCCTACATCCCCACCTCAAGAACACTTCTTAAGGATTCCCCAATCCATTATTGACAACCTTCTTCGCGGGTGAAGGTCAAACCTTTACAATCTTCCTTAATGGTGAAGAGTAAGCACCAATTGTAGCATAAGCCACTCCAAGTGAAAAATCCCTTTTCACTTACTAGGATTTTACAAACCCTAACTTACATTCTCAAAGAAAGATGAATAGTTGAAGTACACTTAATAAACTCTCTTCTAGAGTAAGATGTACAAGAATAAGCTCACTCTAATAGTTTCTCAAAGATTTGATCAATATGGCTCAAGAACTATTTGAGAAATTTGATTTTTAATCAAAGTATTTGAATGATGTTGAATATAAGCTTAAGAAGTTATGGATATTGATCTTAGATATTATATGGCTTCAATCTCTATAGTAAATATTTATATATGTGAGTATATATAGTCCAAAATACATTATAGTCGTTTTCTAGCCGTTATACAAAAAGTACCAAAAGTTGTCACCTAAAACTAGCCATTATTTTCGTCCAGACTCGTGAATATAGGCGCTTGGATTTGAGGGCCAAAGAGCTTTAGGGTTCAAGATCTAGTCGACTGAACTGATTTAGTTGACTAAGTTGTGATCTAGGCGTCTAGATCACAATGTAGGCGCCTGAATTAGAATCTTTGTGCCTAAATGTTGATTTAGGCTCTTAAATTACAGATTTAGGCTCCTAAATGATAGATTTGAGTTTTGTATCCCACAACTAATCCAAGCCATGACCAAACTTGAGATGATATCTTTTTGATGTTCTAGGTCATTTCCTAATTATGTTTTAAGTCAATTGAGATTTTTGCATTAACCAAATCCAAGCTTAGATCAATTATAACCAAACTTATAAATTTATCTTTTTAGAAGATTTTGGTTATTTCTTTAAAAATTATAAGCTCGTTTTCAATATTTTTCAAGATAAAAATTGGGAACTTAAGATAGATTTAAGTTCTTAATCTTTTTGAGTTGGTTATAAAGTTGTTGAGCCATAATGATCAAAGTAGATAAACTTTACAAAAACCTAACTCTCACTCACCCTAGTACATAGGAACATGATGTCTTAGGGATTTTCTTGTTTCTTTGGATTTAAGTCCAATAGCTTTATCTTCAATGTATTTCCAATTTGAACTTTGGATGCCCTTTGATGCGATTCAACATTTGAGCTTTGACGAAGTTGCTTTGTTTGAGCTTGTTGACCATGATGGTCCAAGTGTTAACTTGTCAAAGTTATGCATAAACATAAAATCTTTAGCTAGCTTGAAAATATCATTTATAAATTCATTAAATACTTGTTATCATCAAAATTAAATAAATTTCCTTGGATTACTTAACCAATAGAATAGGCATTGAAACCTTAAGGCTAACACTTATGTCAGTAGCTTTCAACTATACAATGAAGGCATATCTATTAGAAATTTTAATTATACTTTTCTAGTGGATACCTCATTAACACAAAGCTGGAGGCAATGATAGTTGGGTGATCATTTGTTGTATCTAAATGCAAATAGTGATGAGGGATCTGTAGCATATCGCATTATGAATATCTTTTCTCATTAGGCAATTGAAGTGTTGAGGCTTCAATCAAAGTCCAGGGATTCCTCTATTTCTGTTGCAAGTTCGATGAGGCTTCATAATGCAGAGCTAAATTTACAATGATGGCAATTGGGAAAGAAGTAACTTCTGCCATGGTATTGGATGAGAGTCATATCCTACTATTAAGTGTCTTGTCCAACATTGCCCAAGCTTTTTTAGGTTGTGCAGTTTATAAGTCATGTGCATCGATCACTCATCTCTCAATGTGCCTTTTGAGATTAAGTTATGGTGTCAGAGCCGCCCTATCTTCAATTCATTCAAGTGCTCATAAGTCATAGCATCATTTCTTTTTGTTCATTAATTATTGTGAAAACCATGACCTGATGGTCAAATGGGCCTCAAAATGTGACTCAACTGACAATGGATCAACCCTCTGGATTTGAAGGTTGATTGTACATGTAAATAGAGTCGCCACTTATTCTAATTATTTAGACAAAATAAGAAGTTCTGCCATAAAAAAATAATTCTTTTTTATTCATCTTTGTATTTTGTACAATTGCCAATGAATTTGTAAGAAGAATGAATTACAAGTAAATGATTTTCCTAGTTATAGTCTAGTAAAAGGAAAAACACTTTTGTAATACACTTTACATGCGAATCATCAATCTAGACTTGGAGGCTTGGTTATAAAATGGGAAGGTGTTAGGCACCCCATTTTACCTGACTTAAGTCGGTCTTCTAGAATAAAGCTTGGCCAAAAAATCTATCATGTCAATACATCAAAACTCATGTTAACATCAAAGTCTAATTTTGATGTTCAAGTTATTTAATTTATTTCATGTCTAATGTCATGTTATAGTCATATAAGCATGGTATCAATGAAAAACAAAACATTCAAATACAAGTAAATGAAATTCAGCTTAGAATTTATACTTCCATGCTTGTATGGCTTGAAAAGATATCTTTCTTGCATAGTTTGAAAATAATTGCTTGTATAGTTTTAAAATATGCTTGTATGGCTTAGGGGTCAAAATGCAATTTTGTGAAGTTTTGGGTTCAAGACTTAATTTTGTAGAAATTTGGGGTTGAAATGTAATTATGGAAAAGTTTTGAGGTTGAAATGTAATTTCTATGAAGTGTGGGCTGATTGGGTTTTAAATTAGGGCTTGGATGGAATTGATTTGGGTTTGGGTTAGATGGGTTTCAGATTGGGTTGTGAGGAAATTGGGTTTTGTTTTAGGGTTGTTCCGGTTCAGCCTGAATCAGGTAGGGCATTACTAAATCGGTTTGGGTCGGTTTGACCCAACCTCTCTTTCTTTTTCTCTTTGAACCAGCCGCCTCACTCTTTCATCTTTTTCTTAATTTCTCTCTCTCTCTCTCTCTCTCTCTCTCTCTCTAACTGCTTTTCCTCATTCTCTTATCGAAGCTCCATGGATCAGACCAAGGACAAGAGATTGAGCTCCGTTTGCCGCTACTCACCATTGGCATAGCCGCCAAACTCGACGGTATCTCTCTCTGGATTTTGCATGGTTCTCTCTCTTTCTCTCTCTCTCTCTTTCCTGGTTTTTCTTTTTTCTCACTTCTCACCTAGACTCCCTAGAGCCACCACGACTACTCTAAGCTCTCACCGGCACTGCTCACCACTGGTGATGGTGATTTTTGTGTGAACCCATGTATGGGTCTTGGGTTTTGTGTGAACCCGTGTGTGGGTGTGGGCAGATGTTTTGGGTGAATCTGTGTATGGGTTGATGTTGTGTGAACCTATGTGTGGGTTTCGAATCGATGACAAAGAAGCCATGGGCCGGGGTTTTTGAATCTTTTGTAGGTGTTCATGGATATGGATATGGATATGGATGTGTATGAACCGGTTTGGCATTATGAATATGTTGATTTGTCAAGTGTTTGTGTTGTGCTTGTGGAATTTGGTTCAAATATGTGTGACTCTGGGGCAAGAAGTGTGTGAGTTTGTGATCATAATAGTGAAATAACTACTGTGTACCAGTTACAAATTTGACGTTGTAACTTTTTAAAGGAAATGAAGTATTTGAATTTATGTTTCTCTCTATATGCTCATGAAGAAAAACAAATAGTAACAAAAATAGTGTTAATGCAGTGTACAATGAAAACGACAGATGGAAATTAGTGTAAGGAGTTCCGATTACTCCCTTTTTCTATTGTCGTGGCTTTCTTGTTGCTTTGTGCTCCTTGTTGGCCATTGTTTTGTGCTCATGAAAGAAAACAATGGAGAACAATGTTAGTATGATCAATTAAAGCAAACCATGAGAATGACAATAAAAGAAACGATACATTAATTACCCCCCTTTGTGAACCTTACCTCGGTTGCTACCATTTTTTTGTGGTTTGGTTTCCTCTCATAGAAACCATGACCCCCCTACCCCCTCTGGCCCCCTCTCCCTATCCACCTCTTTCCTCCTCCACCTCCATCAAACCTCCATACTCCATCTCAACCAAACCTCCATCCCCCTCCTCAATAATATCCCGGCCCAATTTTTGGTTCCTTCCCACCATAGCCCCCACCTTTAGGTTGGCCTTACCCACATAGTTATCCAACCTATCCACCCAAACTAGGCTCTATAACTACTCCCATAACCTCCACACCACCCACCTTCCCTTATCCATCACCCTCTGAAAAGCCTTTCACAACACCTCTCCTTCACAAAGAGGTGACCACTAGTAATGGTAGATTGGGAAATCAAAGAAAAATGGGTGTTAGGGAGGTCTCGATTCGTGTGGGTGTGAAACAATTTTCCCTCGCTTTTGAAGGTGGTTGAGTAGCCCCATATCACATCATTGGGAGAAGAGGGAAATTTGTTAGTTCGCTTTGGTTGGGAATGGCAAGCCTCAAGTGGGTGTTGTTGACATGGGGTACGCTTTGCAAAAGCTCAGATTTAAAAGGGTTCTTAATTTTCCTTAGGACCAATTATAACACCTTGGAACTGAGCTGTTTGCAAAACCAATGTGGTAGATTTGTGGAACTCTCAAAATATCATGGTGGGGCACAACGTGGAGGCATTCGAGTGCCAGAAGGATACCGAGGTACAGGTTGGAAGCGATTTGCTAAGAGAATAGAGTCTTTTTTTTTTTTTTTTTTTTTTTTTTTTTTTTTTCTTCTGGGAAAGGAAGTGCCGGCGAAGGGCTTGGCTGGAAACCACCGTAACGTCCTAGTATAGAAGTGCGAGATTCTCGTGCTATTTCTGACCTAATCATGCAATCAATCGGATCTTCACTCCCATTAAATCAGCGGGGTTGACTTCCACAATTCCACGTGTCCAGCTAGATCCAGATGCTCCTTGCCTGACACGAAAATTTGATTATATGGGATCCTTTACCTAACACATTACATATCACTAAATTCATTGGTGAAAAACAACGGGCCCAATGGGTGGGTTTAAAGCACAAGGCCTAAGGCTTGGCCCAATCAACCGCTCGGGCTTTTTCTTAGGCCCAGGACAATTTAATTGGGTCGATGGCCCAACTCGAGAACCAAACTCCTGTTAGTACACTTCCAGAACCTTTGATCTCCTTCAATCCAACGCCATTTCTTCGTCAATTTGTAGTGATGAGATTGAAGAAGAGAGTAAGCCTCCATTGGAGCTCAATGTTTAGGGATTCAAGTGTGTGCAGGGCGAATCATCCTCGCCTCCTCCGGTATAGGTTAACTTGGCACTGCTAGACCCAGACTTGCGGATCGTCACTATTCTCGAGCCTCAAGGTTCTCTTTTTATCTCTTAATCAAACTTTGAGAAGGGGGAGCCTTCTATGGCTGATTGGGTACCTGAGACTTCGCAGGGAGAGCACTTCCGTTGGCTTTAGTTGAGGAGCCACTTGGTGATCCAACTTGCCCATTGCTATGCGAGCCTCTGGCGATGGTTGGTCCATCTGGGCCCTAGGAGTTTGTGACTGGGTCTTCTCTAGAACTTTCTCTCTGGGTTAAACACAGACATCGATGCTTTTGTAGATTGGTAGGCTTCCCTATTGAGAACCATGAACAAGAATGCCTAGCCTTAGTTCAACGTATAGAGGCAGACCGATTTGTGAAGAAAGAGAAAGTGGGGTCTCGTCGACTCCCAGCATCTGGTATTAAAGGTTCTCGTGAACTTCGAAGCGTAGTTTCCTTTATGAACTATTACGGACGTCAGCCTGTGTGTTGATGTTCTTCTTGTTTAGGTTGGTTTATTGGTGGTGCATTGGGTCTATTTTTTTCTTTATGAAGCTACGCCTTATATCTTGGAATGTGAGGGGCTTAAACAATCCCCAAAAAAGAGAATCCATCAAGTATTGGCTCAGAATGTGGAATTGTGATGTTGTTTGTTTACAGGAAATGAAACTTGAAGGTATGGATCTTTAGATGGTTCGTAGTTTATGGGGGAATTCAAATGTTGATTGGGAGTTCCTCCCAGCTGTTGACTCTGCAGGTGGAGTTCTGTTGCTTTGGGATAAACGTGTTTTGGAGAAATTGGATTCTATTGTGAATCAATTCTCAGTGTCTTGTCTTTGGAAGGGTGTTTTCGATGGTTTGGAATGGGTTGGTACTGGCATCTATAGTCCAACTGATGACTTGTTACATCGGAATTTATGGGAGGAGCTTAGCAGTGTGCATCAGACTTAGAGCTTTCCTTGGTGTGTTTTCGGAGAATTTAATGTAGTCTGTTTCCCTAGTGAACGATTGGGTTGTAATAGATTGACTTCTCATATGACGGATTTCTCAGACTTCATTGAAGCTTCCAATCTCGTTACCTTCCTTTGGGAAGGGGTCCTTACACTTGGAGTAGTGGTACAGCCAATCCGTCAATGTCTCAAATTGATAGGTTTTTGATTTCTACTGATTGGGAGGATCACTACCCTGATGTTACTCAGAAGTTGTTGCCCCATCCTTTATTTGATCACTTCCCTCTTTTGTTACAAGTTGGCTGCATGGTTCGGGGTAAGATTCCTTTTTATTTCGAAAATGTGGCCACATGATGAAAGTTTTGTGGATAGATATCAGGGTTGGTGGTCACATTACTCTTTTTGTGGTCCCCCAAGTTATGTTTTGGCTTATAAGCTAAAAGCTCTTAAGGAGGATTTGAAGAAGTGGAATTACCATGAGTTAGGTAATGTGAGTCTTAAGTAGCAACAATTATTCTGTGATTTGGAGACTTTGAATTGTAAGGAAAGCCTTCGGGGTCTTTCTTCTACTGAAAAAGATCTCCGCGGGTCTTTGTTACTCGAATTGGATAAAGTAGCTCACTTGGAGACTTCTTGGCATTAAAAATCCAGGGTTCTTTGGCTTAAGGAGGGAGATAATAATACAATTTTATAGAGAATTTGGAGATGGATGGTACTCTATATTCTTCGAATTCCGATATTAGAGCTGAGGCGGTGCAGTTTTATGAATCTTTATATACGGAAAAGGAGGCTTGGATACCTTTTGCTGATGATTTGTCTTTTTCTATGATTGGGGAGCTTGATCGGAATCTCCTGGGGAGTCGTTTTGAGAATGATGAAATTGTGCAGGTTGTTAAGGACCTCTAAGGGGATAAATCTCCAGGACCTGATGGTTTCACTGTGGCATTTTTTTAGAAATGTTAGAGAGTGATTGAGAAGGATATCCTGAGGTTTTTTTATTTTTTTATTTTTTTTATGAGGTTTACGAGCAAGGTACGTTTGCTTTTTCTCTCAATGCTACTTTTGTTGCTCTTATTCCTAAGAACCAGAATACGTTGAATATTCGGGATTTTAGGCCCATAAGTCTTATTGGGAGTGTTTATAAGATTCTGGCTAAAGTCCTAGCCAACAGGTTAAAGTGGGTGTTGGATGGTCTTATTTTTGAATCCCAAAATGCTTTTATTGGAGGTCGACAAACTACTGACTATTTTAATTGCCAATGAATGTCTGGATAGCCGGGTTAAATGTCATATTTCGGGTGTGATCTACAAGCTTGACATTGAGAAGGCCTATAACCATGTTAATTGAGGATTGTCTCCTTTATCTTATGGACCGTATGGGCTTTGGTGGTGAATGGAGATCATGGATCAAAACTTGTATTTCTACAGTCGCTTCTTGTCATAACCCTATTTTTACCCTCGGGATTTTCTCGGGTGTCGGCACACAAAACGAAGTAGCCTGGGCCGAGCCGGTTTGACCCAACAGAGGCCCACCACATCAAAAGAACCTCAAAATAGGGTCCGGGGCACATTTCCCAGAGTTTGGCGAAGGTTTGACCAACTTTGACTAGGGTTGACCAAGTTTGACCGAGGTTTGACCAAAGCGTTGACCGGACCAAAAGCTTGATTGGGATTGACTGCTTCCTAAACCATTGGATAGAGCATATTGAGAGCTTCGATTCGGTACTTTACGGGTTGAAAACGGACAAAAAACGAGAGAGTTATGGGCAAAACCGTGGAAATCGGTCCAACACTTAGCCAAATTTTGCTAAGTGTTGTTGACAAAACAGCCTATTTGGGAGGCAGTGTTTGCACGTAGATTCTTTCCAACCTGCAACGACTTGGTCCGTAAGCTGAAACCTTTAAGGAAGAGGGTAACTTCAGCTACAATGTGCAACTCTCGGATCGTCAAGAGCTCCTCTGGTCAAGCCGGAATCTCGATCAGAAGATGACCCCCGGCATGAGAAACATTCCAACGGCCTCTGTTCGTGGGACCGCATCTCGCAAACCCAAGCTCACCTCTATGGGAACCTAGGACCTTAAGAAAGAAGGTAATGCAAGCTTTCCGGCGATACCAAGATCGCTAAAATCTGACATCGGGAGCTACGTCTACCATGCGCGTGAAAACTGACGGAAGAAATAGGATTATGCTGAAAATTTCATAGTTTCCCCCCGGAGGATGTCACGCTCGCGCAAAGATTCTTTCCGTCTCGCTGAAATGTGATCCACGACCCTGGGTGCGTAAGAAAGAAGACATGTTCAGACATGACGTGCAACTCTCGGATCGCCAAGATTTTCCCCAATCTAGCTGGAATCTTGATCGGAAAATTGCCCTCCGGTATGCCAAAAACACTCCGGTGGCCTCTGTTTGTGGGACCATATCTCTCGAGCCCAAGCTCGGTTTCCCACAAGTCCAGAACTTTAAGGGAGAGGGTAGCACAATCTTTCCAACGGTACCAAGAATGTCGAAAACCGACGTCGGGAGCTAGGTCAACCATGTGCGCGAACACAAATGAAAAGTAAGGAAAACGCGCTGGAAATCTGACGCGTTTTTCCTCCCGGACAACCGCCTTCGTGCGTGAATTCCCTCTAGCTCGCTATGATTTGATCCATGAGCCCGGGTGTGTTAGAAAGACCGCAACTCTAGCTGCGAGACGCAACTCTCGGTTCGCCGGTGGCATCCCCCATTTGGCCGGAATCTTTGCCGAAAAACGCGAAAAAACAGCTCCGACACCTCGACTTCCGGGAGCCATAACTCTCCTGTCTGAACTTCGATTCACGCAAACCTTATATCGTTGGAAGGTAGACGTCGCGAGCTTTCCGAAGATTTGCCGCATGACCCATTTTGAGCACCAGAAGGCCTCCAAAAGCTGCCCCGAAAATTGGGTCGAAAAACAGTACACGAGCGAAAAAATAGGAGGATTCGGTGGAGGGGCCACGTGGCGGATAAGATCGCCATGTGGCGGGGAGCACGCCGAGCGCGGCCTCACCACGCGCGGCGCGGCATGAGGCTACGCGAGGCATGCTCACTCCACCTATAAAAGAAACACCCCTCCCCCTCATTTCAGGTGTTAAAACCCAAGCTCCTAGGTAGTCTTGGGCATAGAATAGGTAGAAAATAGGGGTTTTGGGGTCTTCCTTTGGGTTTTTGGGTAGTTTTTAGAGTGAGACACCTACTTAGGTAATCTCTCTCTCTAACCTTCTCTCCCCTCTCTCTTCACTCCTTTTCTTTCTTTTTTAGTGGAAGTGACTAGTGATGATCCCAAAAATAGGAAGGGATTCACAAGGATCCACTCTTATTTAAGTTTATTGCTTTAAATAAGTTTATTGCTTTCCATTATTGCTTTAAATACCATTTATCGCTTTATGCTTTAAGTTTATTTAATGCTTTCCATTATTTGCTTTAAATACGTTTATCACTTTCCGCAATGCTTTAAATACATTTATTGCTTTCATTATGTGGATTATTGCTTTATTTATTGTGATTATCCCCTTTCCCCATGTATTTGGGCGTGAAATTTCTTAGCGGTTTTGGCGGATTATGTAAGCCCTCTACGAGGCATTAACAACCATGTAAACCCGCAAGGTATTGGATTCAAGAACACATCCCCTTTGATTAAATTCCGTCATTTTATTATTTACTATGTTGTGAATATTTTCTCCCCATTTTTTCCCTTGTGATTTGGGCGTAAAAATCCCAATTGGTTGTGGTGGATTATGTGAGATCTCAACAAGGCATTAACAACCATGTAATTCCATAAGGCATTGGACCCACAAAAATCCCTTGCTTTAAATTCATTTATGCTTAAATACATTTATCGCTTTCCGCAATGCCTTAAATATATTTATTGCTTTATTCCATTATTTACTACGTTGTGAATATACTTATTGTGATTTTTCCCTTTTTCCTCTCGTGATTTAGGCGTGATAATCCCGATTGGTCGTGGTAGATTATGTGAGACCTCAACGAGGCATTAACAACCACATAATTCCATAAGGCATTGGACCCATAAAAAACCCCTTTGTGCTTTAAATTTATTTATTGCTTTCCACTATTGTTTTAAATACATTTATCGCTTTCCGCAATGCTTTAAATATATTTACCGCTTTCCGTAATGCTTTAAATATATTTACCGCTTTCATTTACATTTACTACGTACTTGTGAATATTATATTGTGGCTATCCCTTTCCCCTCGTGTGATTTGGATGTGAAAATCCTTAGCGGTTTTGGTGGATTATGTGAGACCTCAACGAGGCATTAATAACCATGTAAACCCGCAAGGCATTGGATTCATGAGCACGTTCCCATGATTAAATCCCATCATTTGCATTATTTAATTCATTGACGTAAATATTGTCCATTTTTCAACATTGATTTGGGTATGAAAATCCAGACCGGTATTGGTGGTTTAGATAAGTCTTTCAATAGCACTAAACCCCATGTAAACCCATGAGACATTGGACCCGCAAAATTCCCGACATACTTTTAAAAATGATTTTTCACTCATATAAGTCCTAATCGGTATTGGAAGTTTAGGTAAGTCTTTCAATAGCACTAAACCTCATGTAAACCCATGAGGCATTGGACCCGCAAGATTCCCGACATATTTTCAAAAATGATTTTTCACACATTTAAGTCCTATTCGGCCTCAAAGGATTAGGTAAGTCTTTCAATAGCACTAATCCTTCGTGTAAGCCCGAGAGGCGTTGAACTCCCTTCTAAATTGCCTTATTTTATTCATGTAAATCCTAAGGTGGTATTGGAAATTGAGTAAGTCTTTCAATAGCATCGAATTTTGGTCCCACGAGGTCTTGACCCTTTCCCTAAAATACATCATATTGTCATGAATTATACTTTGTCACTTCGATTGAGCGTCACATTCATGTCATAATACTTGTCATTTTCATCACATCCCATATTTGTGTTTATGATTAATGTGCTGTAAACATGCCATGATCATCCCATACTTGATGTTTTAGTGATTTATGTGCTGCAAACATGCCGTGATCACTTGTTAGAATTATCTTTTGTAATTTATGTGCTGCAAATATGCTGATTACTTGTTTGTTTATTCGCTTTGATATAAATGTGATTAAAATACACTTTGCCATGAAAACTTTTAAAAAGAGTAAACATGGTAATGTGGGCGTTATAAACGAAGTTGGTGCAACCCAAGAGCTACGGCTCGCCCCGGCATTGGGACACCATGGTATGAGTCCTTTACGCGTGGGCGTGGCTGATTCGTGCTCTCGTCGTAGGGGATTCTACACGTTCTAACTCCCATAAGATCATGGTCTAAAATTCCCCAAAGTGTGAATTAATTATCCAAAACCCCGCCATTTGACGGACCGCTTTATTCTTGGAAATCAAGGGTAAAGAGATCCCGAATATGGCATCAAAAACATTAATTGTTTGTCCCGGCACTAGGTGTTAGGATTTCAAGTACATCCTACCATCGAACTGCCCGGAACCTAAAAAATACAAAGATGAGGGAAGGTGAAATAAAAGAGTCTAATCAAAACTGAATGAAGTCAAAATTGCGTTTATCATTCTTGGTACATTGCATGACGGAAATCGGGACATTTGTATATAATTGAAACCAACAAACCTAGGCTTAGCAAATAAAAGGGAACACTAGAAGGGAGGTAACCGTTTCTTGACGAATGTCGTGGGTGCCTAACACCTTCTCCACGCATAAGCAAACCCCCGAACCCATTTCTGGTTCAAGACCATTTTATTTTAAATGTTTAAACAAGATAAAATCTATTAGACATAGGTGCCCAATCACACCTTAAATTTCCCATGGTTGGTGGCGACTCCAAATTTGTGCTCACATGCACACACACACACGTGTTCCCACACACACACACACACACACACATTCCTTCTCTTCCGAAAAAGAACGAGACTTGCCAAATGGGGGTCGGGATCAAGGAAAAAATAAAAAGACTACTTAGCCTAGCAAGAAAGACTTGGCTAGAGAGAGGAGAAGTAGTAGTGATTTTCCGCCGGTGTTGATAGCTTGGCGACTTTACTGGGGACTTAGAGGGTTTAAGCCTATAGTGTTTTGATTCTAGCATGTCTATATTCTTGTATATATAAACTGCAAATATAGGATAGAGATTTATTTTATGCAACACATATTATATATTGTGCTTTGTACAAAAAAAAAAAAAGTCTTTTCCCTTTTTGTTTTCAAAATCATGACATTTACCCTCATTGGACTTTTGGGTCAAACCCGGACTCAGGTGGTAGCCGGGCTGGTATAGGCTCCACCACGAACCCTTTATATTTAGGACCTGGATCATGAAAATCCACCTCTCTTCCTCCACACTTGTGGGGATCAAGGGAGGCGTGAAAGTGATTCCCCAGTGATCCAATACCCTTTAGCTTCCTTCGGGAGGGCAAAATAGGCATGATCATCGGCTCATTTAGGAAACAAAATTCCAAACCTTGTCATACCATGTTGCATATAGTAAGCTGTAGTGTAGAAAACTTACCTGTGAGGGCTCTGGTAAAGGCCAACCGAGTGAACATCCAACCTAAGATAGGATACCCGAAAATAGGACGTGTCTTTTCAAAATGAGTCAAGGGAAAAGCGTTATGCTATTTTCTAGGTGGTGATAAAATAAATGGAGTCGAGCCAGGTTCTATCCATCTGAACCTTTGTTTGCGTGTCATTGCTTGATAAAGGGAAAGGATAACCACGTTGTCCATACCAAAGCAAACCACCCGAGCCCTAGGAGTTCTCAACTCTATATAGGGACGTATGTACATAGTCTTGTCGTTCTCAACCAAAAGTATGACCCTCACATCGACCGACGCCGGTTCCCAAAAATCTTTCAAAATGGAACCGAGCGCCGAAAGGCTCGTCGAATTTTGGTAGTGTGAGAGTCCATCTTTTTGTTAGTACGCCTTGTAACCATCATGTACATACACATGGGAGCCCCAAAGAGTTTCCAACTCTACACGGGGGGATGTATAGAGTTTTGTCGTATTCAACCAAAAGTATGATCCTCACATCGACCAATGTCGGTTCCCAAAAAATCTTTCAAAATGGAACTGAGCGCCGAAAGGCTCGTCGAATTTCGGTAGTGTGAGAGTCCATCTTTTTGTTGGTACGCATGTAACCATCATGTACATACACATGAAAACCCCAAGAGTTTTCAAACTCTATAGGGAACTCTATAGGGATGTATAGAGTCGTGTCGTATTCAATCGAGAGTATAACCCTCATATCAACCGACGTCGGTTCCCAAAAATCTTTCAAAAATGGAACCAAGCGCCAAAAGGCTCGTCGAATTTTTGGTGATATGAAGGCTATCTCCCTGTTGAGGAATCCATAACCATAAGTACATACACAAAAACCCTAAGAGTTCTTGACTCTATATAGGGATGTAAATGCTTACCCATTATGTCTTTCTCAACCAAGAGTACGACCTTCACACCAACCGACACCGGTTCCCAAAAATCTTTCAAAATGGAACCGAGCGCCGAAAGGCTCGTTGAATTTTTGGTGGTGTGAAAGTCTATCTCCTTGTTGATGAGTCTACCGTGTACATATACACGTAAACCTTGAGAGCTTCCAACTCTATATGGGGATGTAGATATCCACCCATGATTAGCCCGACCCTCACATCGACCGATGACGGTTACCCAAGGTTTCAAAATGAAATCGTGAGTCGGAAGGCTCGCCAATTTTGGTAACCCGATGTGAGAGTCCATCTATTTGTTGATGCATAATGCACTCATGCATATCACATGCGCATGCATACTTAGCCATGGTTTACCCGCAAGGTAGGCCAAGGTCATGCACCTAACTGTGAATTCAAAGTCTAACTTGATGTTGTTTACCTACTTAGGTTTTTATCCATACTCACGATCAAATGGCTGGAGAGACAAGTGGGCCCAGCGAACAAGAAATCCGGATGGTCGCTCTTGAGCAAAAATTCGACGAACTCCTTAACTTCGTGCAACTAATGGTGAGGCGAAACTTAGATGACGAGGACCAAAGGAAGGAAGACAACAAAAACACCAACGACGAGGTGTCAGAAGGACACCCCCACGCCAACACCACTCCACCACCGCCAACACCACCAAGGCCGCCGACGCCACCAAAACCGGAAGGGAAAGACTCCTAGATAGACAACAAGATTGATAGCCTAGAGGAAAAGATCAGGCTCATGCAGGGTCTGAACTCCTTCGGGAATACGAACTTCTCTAGCATGTCATGGTTCCCTAATATGACAGTGCCACCCAAGTTCAAGGCCCCGGAATTCGAAAGGTACAATAGGAGAGGAGACCCCATGATCCACCTGCAAATGTATTGCCGAAAAATGGCGCCGTACGCTAACAACGAGCCATTGCTAATTCAAACTTTCCAAGACACCCTGACAGGGCATGTAGCCGAGTGATACTCATAGCTGAAGAAGATCTCTCATTGGAAGGAGCTGGCAGATACCTTCTTGGTCCAATATGGCTTCAACTCCCAAATAGCGCCGGATTGGTTCGATCTCCAAAGAATGGAGAAGAAGAGTAACAAGACCTTCAAGGAGTATGCTCAGAGGTGGAGAGAAAAGGCGGCCCGAGCACGCCCTCCCCTAGATGAGAAAGAGATGATCAAGATTTTCGTCGACACGTTAAAGAACCCCTACTTTGATCGGATGATAGGTCTACAACTGCAGTTCTTTGTTGACCTGATACTAGTGGGGGAGAGGATTGAGGATGCCGCGAAAAAAAAGAAGATTGTGGACATGTCGGCCCTGCTAGCATTGGCCGAACAAGCCGCCAAGAAGGCTCCGGCGAAGAAGAAGGAATGGGATGTACAGATGATTGGGAGGAGCAATGGAAGACCAAGACAGGCTCTCCCTACCTTCACAATGCAACCGATACAACCCATGCCGACCCCAATTCCGACTCCGACTCCAGCTCCAGCCCCAGCACCTTAGATGCCTGCAAGGCCAGTAGGGAACCAAACCAACGACAATAGGCCAACTAGGAGGGAGCCGAGGCAATTCACTCCGTTGCCTATGCCTTTGACGCAGCTGTACCCGATCTTGATAGAGAAGAACTTAATCTCACTCGTTGTCCCAAGGCCTTACAACGGCCTATAGAGGAGAGACTTCGACCAGAATTTGACCTGTGATTTCCACTTTGGAGAAGTGGGGCATGCGGTGGAAAATTGCCAACAGTTGAGGCATCGAGTTCAGGACCTAATTGATCACTGGATTTTGAAATTTGAAGGACTACCCAACATCACTACCAACCCCTTGCCCAACCATCCGGGAGGAGAAGTGAACATGGTTGAGATTAAGGAGGAGGACGACCAATTTAACCTAGCCAGTGAACGAGCCTCGTGGAAATGCCTATTCCACACCTTGAAGGAGCAAGGACACATCACCCCGTTGGAAGCGCCACCAGGACCATCAACCGGCGACACATGTGAGTACCACTCTGGGGCACGGGGGCATAGCCTAGAGTGTTGCAAAGAGTTTAAGGATGAGATCGCCAGCCTAACAGAAAGGGGGTTGATAAGGAAAGAGGAAACACAAACAAGAGGAAGTTACCAGCTGTATGACCCGTCGGACCTCGATTGGTACGCAGAGCTTGACCTGGACAATATCTTGGAAGAAGATATGGACCTTGATGACCTGCTGGATGAAGAAGACTCCAAAGGGTACTACATAGAGGAAGACGCCGATGAATGGAGGGATGTCGATTTCTCTAAACTACTCCAGTTCCCGTGCCTGATAGTACCACGCGGGTTTGAGACTCCCGAATTTGAGATATTCTATGAAAATAGGGATTCAGAGTCTCATTTTCAGAAATACTGCGAGAAAATGACCTTACACGTAGAGAATGAGCTCTTGATGATCTCAATATTTCCCGAGAGCTTATCAAGGCGTGTGGTTGCCTGGTTCTATCAGCTGAGGGATCTTACAGGTTGGGAAGATTTGGAGAAAGCCTTTCTGGAACAATATCGTTTCAACACCAAATCAATACTTGAATATTTGGGGTTGAAAGAAGACGAAGAGCCATATACCATCCCCGACCTAGGAGTGAATGAGGTGATCGTGGAGATCAAAGGGGAAATGGAGATGTCATCCTTATCGGCGTTGACCAATTGTCATAACCCCATTTTTACCCACGGGGTTTTCTCGGGTGTCGGCACGCAAAACGAGACAGCCCGAACCAAGCCGGCCTGACCCGACGAAGGCTCGCCATATCAAATAACCCCAAAAAGAAGATCCGGGACACATCTCCCGAAGTTTGACCAAGTTCGACTAGGGTTGACCAAGTTTAACCAGGTTTGACCGAGCCGTTTCCGACTCGACCAGGGTCCGCCATGCCCAGAAACCCTCAAAATGCGGTCCGGGATGCCTTTCCCAGAATTTGGAGAGCTTTGACCAAATTCGACCAAGTTTGACCAAGGTTGACCAAGTTTGACCAAGGTTTGACCAGACCGTTTGACCAGACCAAAGGCTGAATCGAACTGACCGCTTCTCGACCATTCTGAAGAACATGATGAGAGCTTCAATTCGGTACTTTACGGGCCAAAAACGGACGAGAAACGAGGGAGTTATGGTCAAAACGGTGAAAAAACGGTCCAACACTTAGCCAAATTTTGCTAAGTGTTGTTGACAAAACAGCCTATTTGGGAGGCAACGTTTGCGCGAAGATTCTCTCCGACCCGCTGTAACTTGGTCCGCGAGCCAAGATCTTTATGCAAGAGGGTCACTTCAGCTACGACGCGCAACTCCCGGATCGTCAAGAGCTCCTCCGGTCAAGCCGGAATCTCAATCAGAAGATGACCCCTTGGCGTAAGGAACATTCCAACGGCCTCCGTTCGCAAGATCATATCTTGCGAACCCAAGTTCGCCTCTGTGCAAGGCCTGTACCTTTGGAAAATAGGTAGCATAAGCTTTCCGACGATACCAAGATCGTCAAAATCCGACATCGGGAGCTACGTCTACCACGCACGTGAAAACAGGCCGACGAAATGAGGCTGTGCTGAAAATTCCGGAATTTTCCCACCGACGTTGCCACGCTTGCGCGCAGAGTCTTCCTGACTCGCAACAAGTTGATCCGCAAGCCCTGGGCACGTTGGAAAGAAGACACATTCATGCACGACGTGGAACTCTCGGATCGCCAAGAATTTACCGGGTCTAGCCGGAATCCCGATCGGAAAAATGTCCTCCAACGGACCAAAAACACCCCGGTGGCCTCTGTTCGCGGGACCATATCTCACAAGCCCAAGCTCGGATTCCCGCGAATCCGAACCTTGCAAAAGTAGGCAGCGCAAGCTTTCCGACGGTACCAAGAACGTCGAAATCCGACATCGGGAACTAGGTCAAATACGCGCGCGAACTGGGACAAGATTTGAGAAAAAACGCGCTGGGAGTAAAACGCGTTTTTCCTCCCGGACAGCCGCCTTCGCGCGCAGAGTCTTTCCGACTCGCAACAAGTTGATCCGCGAGCCCGGGTGCGTTGGAAAGATAACGACTCCGGCTACGACGTGGAACTCTCGGTTCGCCAAAAGCATCCCCCGTTTGACCGGAATCTTCGCCGGAAAAACACACAAAAACAGCTCCGGCACCCCGACTTCCGGGAGCCATAACTCTCTCGTCCGAACTCCGATTCGCGTAAACTTTATACCGTTGGAAAGAAGACGTCGAGAGCTTTCCGAAGATATGCTACATGACCCATTTTGAACACCGGAAGACCTCCAAAACTGCCCTCGAAAATCGGATCAAAAAAGGGTACGCGCGCAAAAATCGAGGAGGATCAGGTGGGGGGCTGGCGTGGAAGGATAAGACCGCCACGTGGCAGGTGCACGCGAGGCGCGCCATCATCACGCGCCGCGCGCCATGATGGCGCGCCCGGCGTGCACGCCCCCTATAAAACCAGCCCTCCCCCCCCTCATTTGCACACAATTTTGCTCGGGCTCTAGGCACCTTGAGCGTTAGAATAGGCAGAAATAGGGGTCTTAGGGGGTTTTAGAAGGGGTTTTGGGTAGTTTTTAGAGGGAGAGACTCCTCTCTAGGTACTCTCTCTCTCTAAGCTCTTTCTCTCTCCTCTCTCCTCTCTTTTCTTTTCTTTTTTAGTGGAGGTGACTAGTGATGATCCCTAAAATGGGAAGGGATTCACAAGGATCCACTAGTGTTTATATTTATTAGTTCATTTATGTTATATTTATGCTTTTTAGTCCATTTATACATGATTTATGCTTTCCTAGTCCATTTATTATCTTGTTATTGCTATTATTTGTAGATCTGAGTTATTTATTGCTATTATTTGTAGATCTGAGTTATTTATTGCTTTATTTATGTTTACTACGTTATTGTGCATATATATTGTGATTATCCCTCCCCCCGTGTGTTTTAGTACGGCAAATATTGAGTAGCTTTGGCGGAGTGCGTAAGACCTCTTTGAGGCCGTAACAACCATGTTAGCCTACGAGGTATTTGACCCGAAAAATACACTTCCCCATGTCTAAATAATGTCATTTATCGCTTTATTTACATTTACTACGTACTTGTGCATATTATATTGTGATTATCCCTTCCCCCGTGTTTTAGTACGGCAAATATTGAGTAGCTTTGGCGGAGTGCGTAAGACCTCTAACGAGGCCGTAACAACCATGTTAGTCTACGAGGTATTTGACCCGAAAAATACACATCCCCATGTCTAAATAATGTCATTTATCGCTTTATTTACATTTACTACGTACTTGTGCATATATATTGTGATTATCCCTCCCCCCCGTGTGTTTTAGTACGGCAAATATTGAGTAGCTTTGGCGGAGTGCGTAAGACCTCTAACGAGGCCGTAACAACCATGTTAGTCTACGAGGTATTTGACCCGAAAAATACATCCCCATGTGTAAATAATGTCATTTATCGCTTTATTTACATTTACTACGTTGTGCATATTATATTGTGAATATTGCCATTTTCTCTCCCTTATTCTCTTGTGATTTGGGCGTGATAATCCCGATTGGTCGTGGTGGACTATGTAAGACCTCAATGAGGCTTTAACCACCATGTAATCCCATAGGCATTGGACCCTTGGAAAAATCTTTGTTTTAAAGTCATTCATCGCTTTATTTACATTTACCACGTTGTGAATATTGCCATTTTCTCTCCCTTATTCTCTTGTGATTTGGGCGTGATAATCCCGATTGGTCGTGATGGATTATGTGAGACCTCGATGAGGCATTAACCATCACGTAATTCCATAAGGCATTGGACCCACAAAAACACTTTTCCTTAAACCTCGTTATTTTCGTCATTACGTTATTGTTGTAATTATTGTCCATTCTTTTATTTTGATTTGGGCATGAAAATACCGAACGGTATTGGCGGTTTTAGGTAAATCCTTCAAACGGTACTAAAACCTCCATGTAAATCCATGAGGCGTTGGACCCATCAGATTTCCAACTCATTTTCAAAACGATTTTTCTCATATAAGTCCTATTTGGCTTCGCGGGTTTAGGTAAATCTTTCAAATAGTACTAAACCCCCGTGTAAGCCCGAAAAGGCATTGAAACCCATTTTCAAAATGATTTTTCTTCATATAAGTCCTATTTGGCTTCGCGGGTTTAGGTAAATCTTTCAAATAGTACTAAACCCCCGTGTAAGCCCGAAAAGGCATTGAAACACATTTTCAAAACGATTTTTCTCATTTAAGTCCTATTCGGCTTCGCGGGTTTAGGTAAATCTTTCAAATAGTACTGAACCTCCGTGTAAGCCCGAGAGGCATTGAATCCTCTTCTAAAATTGCCTTGTTTTATTCATGTAAACCCTAAGGTGGTGTCGGGGTTCGAATAAGCCTTTCAAATAGCATCGAATCCCAACCCCACGAGGTCTTGACCCTTTCCCTAAAATTCTCATGAATTATATCTTGCCATTTCAATTAAGTGTTGTATCCATGTCATTTCATATTCATGATTAATGTGCATGTGAATATACCTTGATCATCCTATATTATGTCATACTCGTGATTTATGTGCTGCGAATATGCCATAATTATTTGTTTGAACATTCTACTCGCTTTCATGCTTTTTCTTGTAATTATGTGTTGTGAATATACCGTGATTATTTGCTTGATTGTTTACCGCTTTGATATAAAAATGTGATTAAAATACACTTTGCCATGAAAACTTTAAAAAAGAGTAAACATGGTAATGTGGGCGTTAGAAATGAAGTTGGTGCAACCCAAGGGCTACGACTCGCCTTGGCTTTTGGGGCACCATGGTATGAGTCCTTTACACGGGGGCGTGGCTGGTACGTGCTTTCGTGTAAGGGATTCTACACGTTCTAACTCCCATAGGATCATGGTCTAAAATTCCCCAAAGTGTGAATTAATCATCCAAAACCCCGCCATTTGACGGACCGCTTTACTCTTGGAAATCAAGGGTAAAGAGATCCCGAATATGGCATAAAAAACATTAATTGTTTGTCCCGGCACTAGGTGATAGGATTTCAAGTACATCCTACCACCGAAATGCCCGGAAACTTAAAAAATACAAAGATAAGGGATGGTGAAATAAAGAGTCTAATCAAAACCAAATGAGGTTAAATTGCATTTGCCATTCTTGGTATATTGCTCGACCGAATTTGGGACATTTGTACATAATTAAAACCAACAAACCTAGGCTTAGCAAATAAAAGAGAACATTAGAAAGGAGGTAACCGTTTTCTTAAACGGATGTCGTGGGGTGCCTAACACCTTCCCCACGCATAAGCAAACCCCCGAACCTATCTCTGGTTCAAGACCATTTAGTTTTAGATGTCTAAATAAGATAAAATCTATTAGACATAGGTGCCCAATCACACCTTAAATTTCCCATGGTTGGTGGCGACTCCAAATTTGTGCACACACGCACACACGTACACAAGTTCCCACACACACACACAACTCATATCTCGAAACGGAAAAGAGATAGAGGTCACACACAACACTCGCCAAATGGGGGTCGGTATCTAGGAAAATAAAAAGAAAAAAGACCCTAAACACTTTCTTTTTTTAGAGGTCGGATTTTCCGCCGGTGTCGACACCAATGATGAAGAAGAAGAAGAGAAGACCAAGATACCACCAACCAATGACTTGAACATCAGCACCACCACCGTTGAAGAAGAAGAAGAGCCGACTAAGCTGTCATCGGCCGAGAGCCCAAACAATGGCACCACCATCGCCGAAGAAGTACAGACTGGCCCCGCGGTTGAAGAACTGAGCATCAACGCCATCACCACGGAGGGGGATTCCACCATGCAACCGATCCGCTGCTACCAGTAAGGAGAGGAAGCAAAGATATGGACCAGTGTACCATTGCTACAGCGTATCTCAAGTAGCAATGAGTAAGCGGTATCCCAGCTGTTGATAACTCGGGTTTTGAGTTTATCAATGGGTCGGGAATTTTTGTATTACAATTTTATGTTTATTTCATGCTTTTAAGACATCATGCTACAATCATTATCATTTTATCATTGTAATATTCCCATCTTATATTTCCAATGATATGTCACATGTTTATCTCATGAACTCCATCATTCAAATATTCCAATATGCTTAAAACAAATCAAACACGCCATCGTACAAAATGAATGGCCTCCTTTTCTCGTTTCCTTACTTTTTTCCATCCGTCATCCATTCCAGGATTACACGCAAAATCCCAAACGATCCCCACGTCTCCGAAATTGACAATAAAACGATTGCTCACTGGATAACATAGATAATTCGGACGAAGAAGTTGAATTGCCAAATGACATCCTTGAGGCATTAGAGAGACAAGATGAGGGGTTCAAGCCCAACATAGAAGAGCTAGAAGTCATGAATCTGGCCGATGAGGGTGAAGAACCGAAGGAAGTAAAGATTGGGACCCACTTCACCACTGAGCAAAAAGGAGGCACTCATCGCACTGTTGAGAGAGTTTTATGAGATCTTTGCCTGGTCCTACCAAGACATGCCGGGCCTAGACACCGACATAGTGGTCCACAAGATTCCATTGAAGCCAGAATGCAAGCCCGTCAGACAAGCGCTACGACAGATGAAGCCCGAGGTCATCCTAAAGATCAAAGAGGAAGTAGAGAAGCAACTGAAGGCAGGGTTCCTGAGCACAGTAACCTATTCGGACTGGGTAGCCAATATAGTCCCAGTGCCGAAGAAGGACGGAAAAGTTAGAATGTGTGTGGATTATCGAGACCTGAACCCAGCCAGCCCAAAGGACAACTTCCCTCTACCGCACATAGACACCCTGGTTGACAATACAGCAACAAACGCCGTGTTCTCATTCATGGATGGATTCTCAGGGTACAATCAGATCAAGATGGCCGAGGAAGACAAATCCAAGACTGCTTTCGTCACATATTGGGGAACCTTCGTGTATGACGTCATGCCTTTCGGTCTAAAAAACGCAGGGGCCACTTATCAGCGAGCCATGGTTACTCTTTTCCATGACATGATTCACCATGAGATAGAGGTTTACGTGGACGACATGATTGCTAAGTCTCGCACCACACAAGATCATCTCACAGACCTACGCAAGCTCTTCCAGTGTTTGAAGAAGTATCAGCTCAGGTTGAATCCGAACAAGTATGCCTTTGGCGTCACATCCGGGAAACTATTGGGCTTCATTGTCAGCGGCAAGGGAATTGAGATTGATCCTGCAAAGGTTCAAGCTATACAAAGTATGCCCGCGCCGAAAACAGAAAAAGAGATCCAAAACTTCTTGGGAAGGATCAACTACATAGCCCGCTTCATTGCACAGCTCACCGCAACCTGCGAGCCACTTTTCAAACTGCTGAGGAAAGATGTGAAGATAAAGTGGACAGAAGATTGCCAGAAAGCCTTCGACAAGATCAAGGAGTATCTGCTCACCCACCCATCCTGGTTCCACCAACTCTGGGACGTCCCCTCATTTTATACCTCACAGTCCAGGAGGCATCCATGGGCTGCATGTTGGGACAACAAGACGAGACTGGGAAGAAGGAGCAAGCAATCTATTATCTCAGCAAGAAGTTCACGGAGCCGGAGACCCGCTATATGCTAGTTGAAAAGACATGCTGTGCACTGGCCTGGATCTCCAAGAAGCTGAGACAGTACATGCTTTATTATACCACTTGGCTGGTGTCTCGAATGGACCCGATCAAATACATCTTTGAAAAGCTCGCCTTGACAGGGAAGATTGCAAGGTGGCAAGTACTCCTATCTGAGTTTGACATCTTGTTTGTGGTTCGAAAGGCGATCAAGAGACAAGCCATAGCTGACTACTTGGCAGATTATCCGTCCGAGCAGCTAGAATTGATGGACTCAGAGTTCCCAGACGAAGATGTAATGGCAGTCGATGAAGGCGACCACTATAGGTGGAAGCTTTATTTTGATGGAGCAGCAAACGCTATCGAAAGTGGGATTGGCGTAGTTTTGGTATCACCAAAGGGACAGCAAACTCCTATTTCTGTCAAGTTAGGATTTGACTGCACCAACAACATGACTGAGTACGAAGCATGCATCATCGGCCTACAAGCAGCTCTGGAATTCGGTGCCCACGAGTTGGAAGTCTTCGGAGACTCTCTACTAATAGTATCATAGACTAATGGGGAATGGTAGGCTTGAGATCCTAAACTCATCCCATACCAACGATACATCAGCCAGCTAGTTCCCAAGTTCAAGTACGTCACCTTCATATACACCCTAAGAGCTCACAATCACTTCGCTGATGCGCTCGCCACACTAGCGAGCCTTATCAAGCTAACTGAGGGGGATGATGTGCGACCATTGTGGATCAAAACTCGAGACATTCCAGTGTACTGTGTGTGCGTGGAAGAGTGCATGAATGTCGAAGCAGAGGTAGACAACAAGCCTTGGTATTACGATATCAAGCGCTTCGTACAAAGCAGAGAGTACCCACCGCAAGCGACTGAGAATGAGAAGAAGTACATCAGGAGAATGGCCTTCCAATTCTTCCTGAGTAGAGAGATCCTGTACAAACGGACTCATGATGCCACCCTCCTGCGATGTGTAGACGCAGAGGAAGCCAATCGCCTGATCCAAGAGATGCATGCAGGATTGATAGGAGCTCACGCCAACGGACCATTCCTTGCTAGAAAGATCGTGAGAGCTGGTTATTACTGGCTGACAATGGAGAGCGACTGCATTAAACATGTCCAGACGTGCCACAAGTGCCAAATGTATCAAAATTGCAAGAATGCACCTCCCTAATATCTCCACACTATGGCCTCGCCATGGCCCTTCTCAGCTTGGGGAATCGATGTGATTGGTGCAATTACCCCGAAGGCGTCAAATGGGCATGAGTTCATACTGGTGGCCATCGATTATTTTACCAAATGGGTGGAGACATGTTCTTTCAAGAATGTCACTCAAGTCGCGATCACCCAGTTTGTGAAGAACAACATCATTTGCCGCTATGGGATGCCGGAGATACTCATTACTGACAACGCTTCCAACCTAAACAACCGCATGATGGACCAATTGTGCCAACAGTTCAAGATCCAGCACCACAACTCTGCGCCATACTGCCCGAAGATGAACGGAGCTGTGGAAGCTGCCAACAAGAATGTGAAAAAGATTCTGAGCAAGATGATGGAAACATATAAAGATTGGCACGAACATTTGCCATATGCTTTGTGCGCATACCGGACATCAGTGAGGACATCTGTTAGGGCCACCCTCTATTCCTTGATATATGGGATGGAAGTAGTGCTGCCAGTTGAAGTGGAGATCCCTTTTTGAGAATCCTGTCACAAACTCAGCTGGACGAAGCTGAATGGGCCCAGGCGCATTATGAGCAGTTGAACTTCATAGACAAGAAGAGACTGGCGGCACTATGCCACGGACAGCTCTATCAGAGGCGAATTGAAAGAGCTTACAACAAGAAGGCTCAACCTCGCACCTTCCAACCAAGGGACCTCATCTTGAAGAAGAGGAACACAGCCCTTTCAGACATGTGGGGAAAGTTCGCACCATCATATGAGAGTCCGTACGTGGTGAAGAAAGCTTTCTCAGGAGGAACGATCATTTTGGCTGACATGGATGGTGAAGAGTTCCGTTCGCCCATTAACTCTGATTCTGTAATCAAGTACCATGTATGACTTTAATCAAATTAATCAAAGAGAAATATTCACAAAAGTTCCCAATTTGTCATTTCAACAATTTTGGAAGAAGACCTGGGGAACAACAAAAATCCGTAAGGACATTACCCTCGGATGAAATTACCACGGGTATGGTGAAAACCTTGAAAGAGGCACCATAGGCAAAAGTAACGTGGAAAGCTGGACTTGGTGGAAGCCAAGGGTAATATATGGCTAAAAATTACCAAGGGTATGGTGAAAACCTTGAAAGAGGTGCCATAGGCAAAAGTAACGTGGAAAGCTGGACTTGGCGGAAGTCAAGGGTAATATATGGCTAAAAAAAAAAAGGGGTACCACGACAAGACAAGCGTTAGATCAGTGCAAGACTAGTGTTCGAGGATGTTATTTGGTAAAATACTTCAGACGAAAGAATGACCTATGTTATCCTTTGAGCAGTGCATGGTTTGTTCGATATGAAGAGAACGTTTGGGGATCAAGGGGTGGAGCATAAGTATATCCTTCCAAATACCCAGTTTCAAGTGACATATCAAGATTCACATCCTCATTTATACCACA
Source organism: Fagus sylvatica (assembly GCA_907173295.1). NCBI lineage: Eukaryota > Viridiplantae > Streptophyta > Magnoliopsida > Fagales > Fagaceae > Fagus > Fagus sylvatica. The sequence continues at coordinate 4,896,609 of OU015765.1, forward strand.
TTCATTCATAAAAGGCCAATCCCTGTTAAATTCATAAATTTTCACATTCTTTTCTCATAATGACATTCAATTCCCATCATTCATAAAAAGCTTAAACTTTGTCAAATTCATAGATTTTACATAGACTTTCACAATAAAATTCACACTTTCATCATTCATTCATAATTCATGCCAAATTTGTAAATATTTACATTGATTTTCCATGATGTCTTGAAAGCATATCTAAATATATCAACTTAGAAGTTAGAAATGGGAGCCACACATAATCCGACTCGGATTTATGAGAAGCTCTCCATTCAAATACAAAAACTACTGACTACTTGTTGTTACATTAAATGTGCTAACACTCACTAGTGACCAAGACGTATGCAGGTCTCCGTGTAGAATCTCCCTAAGGCAGTGAAGAGGATCAGATCTCCCTTATCATACCCCTCTAAGACAGTGCAGGCTGCAGTGCCCAAAGAATCCACCACCTGGGTAGCCTCATGAAGAGCCCTAACCACAGGAAGACCCTTACTATTGAGCCAGGAAGCATCAGATGCAAGAGCGTCCTATACCAAGTCCACCTCAGTCAGCAGGACCGCATTGTCACCCTGGAGGACGCTAATCTGGACCCGCATGGCCCCTATAGAAGTGCGTGTAGTTGTGAGTGATGCCTCACTCTCATCTAGTGCCCGCTGGAGGGCTACGATGTCATGAGGGTGACCTGTAGAGGGATCGACCATGGCCTGAGTATAAGAACGAAGAGAATCAAGCTCATCCTGGACCCGAGTCCTCTCCACCTGCTTGGCCTCTAGCTGTCCCTGAGTTTCAGCCAAGGCCTGCTCTAGATGATCTTTGGCTCCCTCAGAAATCTCAAGCTGCTCGCAAATGAAGTTGTTCATTTCCCGGTAGGCGGAGACATTCCCTCTCTAGGCCTCCAAGTCACGACGGAGGTTCGCCACCGCCGCATTACTATGATGTAGGGTACTCCGCATAGACTCCACACGATCCGCGGACTCCTCCCTCTCAGATACTCTAGCAAGGTGTAGTGCCGCCAACTCTGCCCGAGCCTCCTCAAGCTCTCTCTCCAAGTCAGCGACCCTCCCGGGTTGGCCCGTAGGAGCAGAAACCTGAAAAGAAGGAGGCACTGAAGGATGTGACACACCTGACCGTACAGTAGGCCGAGGAGCAAAGGAAGGGCTCCACCCCTCCCTTCACTCGACAAAATCAGCAGTGATAGAGCTGTCTGCAGGAAGACCATCTTCAACAAGAACCATCTCTGAACGGCGACCTCCCCACATGTTCCCGACCCTGGAGAGGAATCTCCACATGTCGTCGCCAGGAACGTAATCAAATGTCACTAAACTCAAGTCACCCAGACGAGGAGGGTACTGAAGACAACCAAACTGACGAAGGGCGAGGCTGGGGTAATAGCCTGTGCAACCCCACACCCCAGGAAGGGGCACTCCATCAAAGAGACTGCAATGAGTCTAAGGTCTCCACATTGCGGGTCCCCAAGTGACTCTCTAAGACCACTCACTCAGAGGCAAGTTGAGGAGATATAATGCCCAATCGTGGCTGTTGCCGGTGAAAAGAAGCACTGTATCGACAGTCTGTCTCACTGTGTGCCTCGTGAAATGATGAGGGGTCTAGAGGAGGTAAAAGTACCGCAAATGACTGCAGAACCAGAGTTGTAGAAGCTGCGTGCAAAACATTGGGACCCCCTCTCCCTGTCTTCGGTAGTAAGACAATGATCGCACGGTCTCGCACAATATGGCAGGCACGATGGACCTACCCTCGCTGAATACTAGAGGGATGACCTCCAAGTCTATCTTGCCAGTAGAAGTGGGAAAAAGAAAAATACCTGCAAAGGTGATCTTGAAGGTGTTGACTCGAAACTCCCCCCAGTCCTGCTCACCTGCAATAAAGTCCCTTGCGAGCTTAGCTGGAAAGTTACTCCAAGAGAAATACTTCGTCAGCAAATCCAAGGAAATGCTAGCTTTCCGCCAAGTCCCGTCTACTCAGCAGATCTCAGGGCGCAAGACCTTGGAAGTCAAGCCCAAGTACTCCAAGACTCGGTTCGACCGAGGGCCCTGGATGGGTATGACAGGCATCTCACTAAAAGGATTGCCTAATTGAAGAAGCTCAGCGTACTCTTCCAAGGTAGGCATTAGATCCATCTCCCCGATGGAAAAGCAGCAGTGAGTCGGATCCCAGAAGGAGGCAAGAGCCTCGAGCAAGCCGCGATCTACTCACAACCGCATGAGGGAAGAGAACTTGCCAAAGACACCCTTGATGGTAGCGTGGTCATTCCCCCCAAGAAGAGTCTACCAATGCCTCATCCGCTCAGCGTGAAAGTCGTGGAAATAAAGTACCACCAAAGAGTCGGGATCGCTACTTGAAGAAGCCATAGACACAAAAGACTCAAAAATGGAGAAAACCGAGAGATTTTAGTGAAGAAAGGAGAAAAAAAACGCAAGAGAAGCTGCTGGCCCGAAGGGGGGGTTCAACTCCTTAAAAGGACGGAACTCGAGCGGCTTCATGGCATGTCGTGCGTGGTGAGGCCGCGCGAGGACCTTTGCAAATCCTAACGTCTCGATTTTCATGCCCACACGAGTCTGGCCCTTTTCGCTCGCTCCCAGAGGCTTGTTTCGCACTGTATAAGAACCATTTTGTGGGGAATCACTCAGGGAAGAGTCTTGGGGGATCCGACGACCGAGAATTTCGACCTAGGGACCTGGCGGTTGGGAACCGGCCCGAAACCCTAAAATCGGTCCGAAGATCGAGAAGTTGAACCAAGATTGCTCTCGCGGGAGATGGTTGACACAACGGAATCAGGGTTAGTTTTCCGCTACGAGATGGCCCTAGAATCGAGAGCCAGGCCCGACAACCAAGAATCGGCCCGGAAACCTAAGCTCGGCCCGAGAATCGGAAGAGTCCAGAAACAACTAAGGGGTGTCGCACGGTTGGATCCAACGGCACACTGGGGAAAAAATTTTCAAAGGGTTTTTGAAAAATTTCAAAAAAAAAAAGGGGCAGCCCGACACTCGGGCGGCTATTGCAGTCCAAGGTGAAGGAGACAGAAGCATCAGCATGTGTAACTCCACACTGGGGCAAATTTTTCTATCTTCAAGAAGCTAGAAAAATTTATTCAATGTTCCATACTGGGGAAAATTTTTCTATCTTCAAGAAGTTAGAAAAATTCATCCAACATTACACACTGGGGCAAAATTGTTTCCATTTTTCGGGTGGAAAATTGGAAAAATTCGAAGGTTCATCTAAGTGGGCCTCGTGGAAGAGTAGATCCCAACATTTGCTGATCCGGGCCTCGTGAAGGAGTAAGACCCGAGATTTGTCTGAACTAGGCCTCATGAAGGAGTAAGCCCCAACATCTGTCTAAAGTGGGCCTCATGGAGAAGTAAGCCCGACATTTGCTGAACCGGGCCTTGCGAAGGATCAAGACCTGATGTCCATACATATACCCATACAATCCAAAAACACATATCCATACATATACCCATACAATCCACAAACACATATCTGTACACATAACCATACAATCCAAACACATAGCCATAAACACAATCCATATACATAGCCATAAACACAATCCATATACAATCCATAAACACAAACCACAAATACAATCCATAAACCATGAATACCATATATACAAAATCAAATGTCTGTACATCCCAAATGTGAATACAAAGATAGCCGGCAGAATACAAGGCCCCAAAAGAAAACAAAAAGAAAAGAGAGAAAAATACACATCACAAAGATGGAGGGTCATCAAAGAACCAATCCCGAGAAACAGGTGCAGGAGACGGCGAAGAGGAAGTCTAACTGCGACCGGATGAGCTAGCTCTAGTGATAGGGGCAATACCCAAGCTCGAGAGCTAATCCTCTAGACTCTGAATGCTCGCATCCCGAATGGCCAGCTCCGCATCCCGAGAGGCCACCTCCCTCTGCCGCTAGGCCAAATCTGCCTGCAACTGGGCCATCTCCCTCTGCCGCTGGGCCACCTCCTTTTACAGCTGGGCCATCTCCCCCTGCAATCGAACCACCTCAGCAGCATGGCGGTCCTCACCAACTAACAGCTTGAGTTGGAGACGCAGTATCTCGCTCTGGAGCCTATTTATCTCCCTAGAAGACCGAATGTGATGGCTGTCCATGGCCATCCCACCCATAACACGACCACCTTTGACCTCATGAATGGACATCAGGGGCCTTAAGGAGTTTTGCGTGAACCACCACTGATATGGCACCTCAGCTCGAACCAGGTCCGGATAAAAGTCTACTCCTTCCACAGGGACAATGGCATCACCACCCAGCTGTCGTACGGTCCTCTCACCCATGAGGAGCTCCCAAGACCTCGGAGTCCGGATCCATATCCTCCGTCGAGACAACTGAACAACCTCGAACAGCACAGCACGCCCGACCAAGGCTGATGAGTAAGGCTGGAAGATGACATCTATGTCTTTGATGCAATCCACCATCGTACGACACTCAAGGAGTGTACGGGCGGTCAGTCTCTAAATCCGAGCCGAATCCCAACGCCTAGCAAAAGGAAAAGCAGGGTCAGGTGCCGACGGAAGCCTGCTAGGACCAAAGCATGGAAAGTGCTTGAACGCTCAGAAGAGAATGAACTGCTAGAAGCCGAGGAGGCCGTTGGTCTCCCGGCGAGAGAAACGTCGTAGACCCCGGATGTAAAACCTATATGTCAGAGCTCCCTAATCATACTCCCTCAGGGTGTCGACATCCCGGAACATGCCGACAATGGGTGTAGGTACAGTGGACTTGTCATTGCAGAGAAAATAGCTGAAGATGAAGTATGCCGTCCACTGGCGATACCGCAGCTCAGTAGGAGGCTCATCCTTCTCCCTCCTCAAAAGATCCCTCAAGTACCTGAGCCTTAAGGAAGTGCTCTTGGTGCCCTTAATAGCTGAAGGATCCTCAATACCCAGAATGTCAAGAGCCTCAGGGCTAGATACAGGCTCACTAGGGGGAGCCCTACCCCCAAAGCGAATACCCAGAATGGCACTCCAATCCACTGGGAGCACTCCCATATCACAGGTGCTAAAATGGAAGGTCCCCGTGTGGTGAAAGAACCTCTCCACCCAACATCTCACCAATGGATGGCTCACGTACACATACGGGATGTCAAGAAAAGGGCCGAAACCCAGCTCCATCAGAAACTCGCAGTACTCTCGGCGAGCACCAACTAGGAGCTTGTAGAAGTCAGACCAACGCCACGACCGGTGCTCTCAGCACTAGGATCCTACACGGAAAAGAGTGTCAGTACAAAAAGATCAGGGAAAGCACAAAGCAGAGGGACATACAAAGCGTATAAATACCTCACAATGGCGAACCAAAGATGATGGATGGTGGATGAGATTCATGAGAAGAGGTGTATCCATCACTGGAGTAATGACATGGTAACGCGGTCGGATGCCACCCTGAGGAGGATACCTAAGGCCCGGCATGACAAAGTCCTCGGGTATGGGATCCGCAGAAGGAGGAACCTGATCAGCTCTCTGCCTCTTAGATGAAGACCTCACAGGAGGAGCGCCCGTCGGCGTCCTAGAGGATAGGCGAGATGTGCCAGAAGACCTAGCACTACCGCCAATAGTAATGCCAGGCCCAAGAGGGGGTTGGGCCTCCCCAGCAGCAACACTAGCAGCCTCAACATCAAAGTGCTGTTACAAGTTCCTAGCTATCACGCTGTCAGCGTGAGTACGAGGATCCTCCATGGCGTCGTACTTGTCATCAAAGTCTGGAGAACTCTCCGGAGCATAGGCCACGGCCTTGCCTTTCGCAAGGCGATCAGATCAACGCTGGCCGCCACTACCGCTACCCTGACCAGACATCTGCAAAAGAGGATAACAAGCGATCCAAGAGTCAGAAAAACCAGGTAAATTTCATACTCGAAGAAAAAAAAGAAGAGAAGAAAAAGAAAACACACAATGATCAAAATCATACAAATAGAAGAAAAAAGAACAATCAAACAAACAATATTTCCTCGACCGTTTGGATAAATTTCCAAACCGGGTCTAATTACCCAATTGCGATCTGACAAAATGTCAAATCATAATTTTTCCCTGACCGTTTGGATGAATTTCCAAACCGGGACTGATTACCCAATTGCGATTTGACAAAGTGTCAAATCCCAATTTTTCCTCGACCATTTGGATGGATTTCCAAACCGGGTCTGATTACCCAATTGCGAGTTGACTAAGTGCCAAATCCCAATTTTTCCTCGATTGTTTGGTTGAATTTCCAGTCCAGGTCTGATTACCCAATTGCGATCTGACAAACTGTCAAATCACAATTTTTCTCCGACCGTTTGGATGAATTTCCAAACCTGGTTTGATTACCCAATTGCGATTTGACAAGTTCCAAATCCCAATTTTCCCCGACCGTTTGGATAAATTTCCAAACCGGGTTTGATTACCCAATTGCGAACTGACAAAATGTCAAATCACGATTTTTCCCTGACCGTTTGGATAAATTTCCAAACCGGGTTTGATTACCCAATTGCGATTTAACAAAGAGTCAAATCACAATTTTTCCCCGACCGTTTGGATGAATTTCCAAACCGGGTCTGATTACCCAATTGCGATTTGACTAAGTGTCAAATCCCAATTTTTCCCCGACCGTTTGGATGGATTTCCAAACCGGGTCTGATTACCCAATTGTGATTTGACTAAGTGTCAAATCCCAATTTTTTCCCGACCGTTTGGATGAATTTCCAAACCGGGTCTGATTACCCAATTGCGATTTAACAAAGCGTCAAATCCCAATTTTTCCCCGACCGTTTGGATGAATTTCCAAACCGGGTCTGATTACCCAATTGCGATTTGACTAAGTGTCAAATCCCAATTTTTCCCCGACCGTTTGGATGAATTTCCAAACCGGGTCTGATTACCCAATTGCGATTTGACAAAGCGTCAAATCCCAATTTTTCCCTGATCGTTTGGATGAATTTCCAAACCGGGTCTGATTACCCAATTGCGATTCGACTAAGTGTCAAATCCCAATTTTCCCCGACCGTTTGGATGAATTTCCAAACCGGGTCTCTGATTACCCAATTGCGATTTGACTAAGTGTCAAATCCCAATTTTTCCCCGACCGTTTGGATGAATTTCCAAACCGGGTCTGATTACCCAATTGCGATTTGACAAAGTGTCAAATCCCAATTTTTCCTCGACCATTTGGATGAATTTCCAAACCGGGTCCGATTACCCAATTGCGATTCGACAGAATCCCAATTTTCCCCGACCGTTTGGATGAATTTCCAAACCGGGTCTGATTACCCAATTGCGATTGGACAAAGTGTCAAATCCCAATTTTTCCCCGACCGTTTGGATGAATTTCCAAACCAGGTCTGATTACCCAATTCCGATTCGACAAGTGTTAAATCCCAATTTTTCCCCGATCGTTTGGATGAATTTCCAAACCAGGGTCTGATTACCCAATTGCGATTTGACAAAGTGTCAAATCCCAACTTTTCCCTGACCGTTTCAAAAGATTTTCAAACCGGGTCTGATTTGCCTATTTTCCGAGACCCACTCGAGCCCTGAATCTAATTAAAGTATTTCCTAAGTTTGTGTAAATCTCAAATTTAGTCTATGCTTTTAAGAGTTTCTACCCCATTCAAAAATAATAATAACACGTACGTAGTAACGTACCCCCAAAAATATAGATAAAAAAAATGCACAACACAGTGCCCCAAAGAAAATATATATGAAGCAAAAAAAAAAATGAGCAACATTGTGCTAAAAAAATAATAATATAGACAAAAAAAATTTCATCATCCTTGCCTCCTATTTTTCTAAGCATATATGTATATTTATATGTGCCTACAAATGTCCATTTATGCGTGTACATGTTTCTATACATAAATGCATTTTTGTGCGCTAACATGTTTGCTAAGTGTGTAGACAATCCCAAAACATACAATGGCATGTGAAATCAAAAGCAAAAATGCATAAGAAAAAAAGTAAAAGACATAAAGAGAGAGCAACCAATGCAGCACATTCCAACTGTTCAAAACTTCAAAAGAATGGTAAGGATGGGAAGATGCTTACTTGTATGACGCGTAGTCGCTGACAGATCGTCAATCGGAGTCCTGGATCACAAGAAAAGAGCAAAAAGACATAAAGAAGAGAGCAACCAATGCAGCACATTCTAACCGTTCAAAACTAAAAAGAATGGTAAGGAGGGGAAGATGCTTACTTGTATGATGCGTTGGCGAAGACGGATCGTCAATCGGAGTCCCGGATCGCAAGATATGTGCGAAAGAAGTGGCTGGGGCGAAATGGGGTTTGAACAGTGAAAAGGGAGAGAAAAAGACGAAAATGAAGGAGAAAGGCCGATCAGCGCGTTTTAAGGTGGGACCTCATGCGGCCCTACCACCCGCCGCGCGTGGTAAAGCCGCGCAAGTTTCTCTTTTCAGCCGAAGCGCCACCTCGTGCCGCGCGCCGCCATTTCATACCCCGCCCGATCTTCTTTGACCCCTGGAAAGCCTGTTTGGAAGCCAAAAGGACTGGCACGCAAACCAAGACGAACTACGCAGCAATCGTAAACGGGCATGAAAACCGAGAAAATTGAGCGGGCAAAAATCGAGTCATTTATTCTTTGTCCGGCGTTCCTTGTGCCAAGAAACGCCAAACAAAGAAGGAGCAACTGTCATAACCCTATTTTTACCCTCGGGATTTTCTCGGGTGTCGGCACGCAAAACGAAGCAGCCCGGGTCAAGCCGGTTTGACCCAACAGAGGCCCACCGCATCAAGAGAACCTCAAAACGGGGTCCGAGGCACATTTCCCGGAGTTTGGTGAAGTTTGACCAAGTTTGACCAAGTTTGATCGAGGTTTGACCAAAGCGTTGACAAGACCAAAAGCTGGATTGGGCTGACCGCCCCCTAACCATTGGATAGAGCATATTGAGAGCTTCGATTCGATACTTTACGGGTAAAAAACGGACGAAAAAAGAGAGAGTTATGGGCAAAACCGTAGAAATCGGTCCAACATTTAGCCAAATTTTGCTAGGTGTTGCTGACAAAACAACCTATTTGGGAGGCAGTGTTTGCGCATAGATTCTTTCCAACCTGTAGCGACTTGGCCCGCAAGCTGAAACCTTTAAGGAAGAGGGTAACTTCAGCTACAACGTGCAACTCTCGGATCGTCAAGAGCTCCTCTGGTCAAGCCGGAATCTCGATTAGAAGATGACCCCCCGGCATGAGAAACATTCCAACGGCCTCTGTTCGCGGGGCCGCATCTCGCAAACCCAAGCTCGCCTCTGTGCGAACCCAGGACCTTAAGAAAGAAGGTAATGCAAGCTTTCCGGCGACACCAAGATCGCCAAAATCCAACATCGGGAGCTACGTCTACCATGCACGCAAAAACTAACGGAAGAAATAGGACTATGCTGAAAATTTCATAGTTTCCCCCCGGCGGATGTCGCGCTCGCGCAAAGATTCTTTCCGTCTCGCTGAAATGTGATCCACGAGCCCGGGTGCGTAAGAAAGAGGACATGTTCAGACACGACGTGCAACTCTTGGATCACCAAGATTTTCCCCGGTCTAGCCGGAATCTCAATCGGAAAATTGCCCACCGGCAAGCTAAAAACACTTTGGTGGCCTCTGTTCATGGGACCATATCTCTCGAGCCCAAGCTTGGTTTCCCACAAGTCTTGAACTTTAAGGGTGAGGGTAGCACAAGCTTTCCAACGGTACCAAGAACGTCGAAAACCGACGTCGGGAGCTAGGTCAACCATGCGCGCAAACACAGACGAAAAGTAAGGAAAACGCGTTGGAAATCTGACGCGTTTTTCCTCCCGGACAACCGCCTTCGCGCGCGAATTCCCTCCGGCTCACTGTGATTTGATCCACGAGCCCGAGTGTGTTAGAAAGACCCCAACTCCAGCTGCGAGACGCAACTCTCGGTTCGCCGGTGGCATCCCCCATTTGGCCGGAATCTTTGCCGGAAAAATGCGAAAAAACAGCTCTGACACCCCAACTTCTGGGAGCCATAACTCTCCCGTCTGAACTCTGATTCGCGCGAACCTTATATCGTTGGAAAGTAGACGTCACGATCTTTCCAAAAATATGCCGCATGACCCATTTTGAGCACCAGAAGGCCTCAAAAAGCTTCCCCGAAAATCGGGTCGAAAAATAGTATGTGCACAAAAATCGAGGAGGATTCGGTGGAGGGGCCGCGTGGCGGATAAGATCGCCACGTGGCGGGGAGCACGCCGAGCGCGGCCTCACCATGCGCCGCGCTGCATGAGGCCGCGCGAGGCGTGCTCACTCCGCCTATAAAAGTAACACCACTCTCCCTCATTTCAGGTGTTAGAACCCGAGCTCCTAGGCAGTCTTGGGCGTAGAATAGGCAGAAAATAGGGGTTTTGGGGTCTTCCTTTGGGGTTTTTGGGTAGTTTTTATAGTGAGAAACACCTACTTAGGTAATCTCTCTCTCTAACCTTCTCTCCCCTCTCTCTTCACTCATTTTCTTTCTTTTTTAGTGAAAGTGACTAGTGATAATCCCAAAAATGGGAAGGGATTCATAAGTATCCACTCTTATTTAAGTTTATTGTTTTAAATAAGTTTATTGCTTTCCATTATTGTTTTAAATACCATTTATCGCTTTATGCTTTAAGTTTATTTAATGCTTTCCATTATTTGCTTTAAATACGTTTATCGCTTTCCGCAATACTTTAAATACATTTATTGCTTTCATTATGTGGATTATTGCTTTATTTATTGTGATTATCCCCTTTCCTCGTGTATTTGGGCGTGAAAATCCTTAGCGGTTTTGGTGGATTATGTAAGCCCTCTACGAGACATTAATAACCATGTAAACCCGCAAGGCATTGGATCCAAGAACACATCCCCTTTGATTAAATTCCGTCATTTTATTATTTACTACGTTGTGAATATTTTCTCCCCTTTTTCCCTTGTGATTTGGGCGTGAAAATCCCGATTGGTCGTGGTGGATTATGTGAGACCTCAACGAGACATTAACAACCACGTAATTCCATAAGGCATTGGACCCACAAAAATCTCTTGCTTTAAATTCATTTATGCTTAAATACATTTATCGCTTTCCGCAATGCCTTAAATATATTTATTGCTTTATTCCATTATTTACTACGTTGTGAATATACTTATTGTGATTTTTCCCCTTTTCCCCTCGTGATTTGGGCGTGATAATCCCGATTGGTCGTGGTGGATTATGTGAGACCTCAACGAGGCATTAACAACTACGTAATTCCATAAGGCATTGGACCCATAAAAAACCCCTTTGTGCTTTAAATTTATTTATTGCTTTCCACTATTGCTTTAAATACATTTATCACTTTCCGCAATGCTTTAAATATATTTACCGCTTTCATTTACATTTACTACGTACTTGTGAATATTATATTGTGGCTATCCCTTTCCCCCCGTGTGATTTGGACGTGAAAATCCTTAGCGGTTTTGGTGGATTATGTGAGACCTCAACGAGGCATTAACAACCATGTAAACCCGCAAGGCATTAGATTCATGAGCACATCCCCATGATTAAATCCCATCATTTGCATTATTTAATTCATTGAAAAAAATATTGTCCATTTTTCAACATTGATTTGGGTATGAAAATCCCGACCAGTATTGGTGGTTTAGGTAAGTCTTTCAATAGCACTAAACCCCATGTAAACCCATGAGGCATTGGACGCGCAAAATTCCCGACATACTTTCAAAAATGATTTTTCACACATTTAAGTCCTATTCAGCCTCAAAGGATTAGGTAAGTCTTTCAATAGCACTAATCCTTCGTGTAAGCCCGAGAGGCGTTGAACTTCCTTCTAAATTGCCTTATTTTATTCATGTAAATCCTAAGGTGGTATTGGAAATTGAGTAAGTCTTTCAATAGCATCGAATTCCGATCCCACAAGGTCTTGACCCTTTCCCTAAAATACATCATATTGTCATGAATTATACTTTGTCACTTCGATTGAGTGTCACATTCGTGTCATAATACTTGTCATTTTCATCACATCCCATATTTGTGTTTATGATTAATGTGTTGCAAACATGCCATGATCATCCCATACTTGATGTTTTAGTGATTTATGTGCTGCAAACATGCCATGATCACTTGTTAGAATTATTTTTAGTAATTTATGTGCTGCAAACATGCCGTGATTACTTGTTTGTTTATTCGCTTTGATATAAATGTGATTAAAACACACTTTGCCATGAAAACTTTAAAAAGAGTAAACAAGGTAATGTGGGCATTATAAACGAAGTTGGTGCAACCCAAGAGCTACGGCTCGCCCTGGCATTGGGACACCATGGTATGAGTCCTTTACGCGTGGGCGTGGCTGGTACGTGCTCTCGTCGTAAAGGATTCTACACGTTCTAACTCCCATAAGATCATGGTCTAAAATTCCCCAAAGTGTGAATGAATCATCCAAAACCCCACCATTTGACAGACTGCTTTATTCTTGAAAATCAAGGGTAAAGAGATCCTGAATATGGCATCAAAAACATTAATTGTTTGTCCCGGCACTAGGTGTTAGGATTTCAAGTACATCCTACCATCGAACTGCCCAGAACCTAAAAAATACAAAGATGAGGGAAGGTGAAATAAAAGAGTCTAATCAAAACCGAATGAAGTCAAAATTGCGTTTACCATTCTTGGTACATTGCATGACGGAAATCGGGACATTTGTACATAATTGAAACCCACAAACCTAGGCTTAGCAAATAAAAGGGAACATTAGAAGGGAGGTAACCGTTTCTTGACGGATGTCGTGGGGTGTCTAACACCTTCCCCACGCGTAAGCAAACCCCCGAACACATTTCTGGTTCAAGACCGTTTTATTTTAAATGTCTAAACAGGATAAAATCTATTAGACATAGGTGCCCAATCACACCTTAAATTTCCCATGATTGGTGGCGACTCCAAATTTGTGCTCCCATGCACACACACACACGTGTTCCCACACACACACACACACACACATTCCTTCTCTTCTGAAAAAGAGAGAGACTCGCTAAATGGGGGTTGGGATCAAGGAAAAAATAAAAAGACTACTTAGCTTAGCAAGAAAGACTTGGCTAGAGAGAGGAGAAGTAGTAATGATTTTCCGCCAGTGTCGACACTTCTCTATTATGGTGAATGGCTCATGTCGACACCAGCAGAAAAATTCGACCTTAAAAGGGTTAAGGTCTTTTCTTTATTTTCCTAGATATCGACCCCCATTTGGCGAGTGTGTGTGTGATCTCTATCTCTTTTCCATTTCGAGATATGAGTTGTGTGTGTGTGGGAACATGTTTACGTGTGTGCGTGTGAGCACGAATTTGGAGTCGCCACCAACCATGGGAAATTTAAGGTGTGATTGGGCACCTATGTCTAATAGATTTTATCTTGTTTAGACATTTACAACTAAATGGTCTTGAACCAGAGATGGGTTCGGGGGTTTGCTTATGCGTGGGGAAGGTGTTAGGCACCCCACGACATCCATTTAAGAAAACGGTTACCTCCCTTCTAGTGTTCCCTTTATTTGCTAAGCCTAGGTTTGTTGGTTTTAATTATGAACAAATGTCCCGATTTCCATGATAGGATATACCAAGAATGGCAAACGCAGCGTGACTTCGTTCGGTTTTAATTAGACTCTTTATTTCACCATCTCTCATCTTTGTATCCTTTAAATTTCCAGGCATTTCGATGGTTGGATATACTCGAAATCCTAACACCTAGTGCCGGGACAAACAATTAATGTTTTTGGTGCCATATTCGGGATCTCTTTACCCTTGATTTCCAAGAGTAAAGCGGTCCGTCAAATGGCGGGGTTTTGGATGATTAATTCACACTTTGGGGAATTTTAGACCATGATCCTATGGGAGTTAGAACGTGTAGAATCCCTTACACGAAAGCACGTACCAGCCACGCCCCCGTGTAAAGGACTCATACCATGGTGTCCCAAAAGCCAGGGCGAGCCGTAGCCCTTGGGTTGCACCAACTTCGTTTCTAATGCCCACATTACCATGTTTACTCTTTTTAAAGTTTTCATGGCAAAGTGTATTTTAATCACATTTTTATATCAAAGCGAATAAACAAGCAAGCAAGTAATCATGGCATGTTCGCAGCACATAAATTAATAATTCTAACAAGTATGGAATGATCACGGCATGCTCGCAGCGCATTAATCATGAGTATAAATGAATGCATCATGGGAATGACAAATATGGGATGACATAAATGTAACACTTAATCGCAGTGACAAAATGTAATTTATGACAGATATTGATGAATTTAAGGAAAGGGTCAAGACCTCGTGGGGTTGGGATTCGATGCTATTGAAAGACTTACTCGAATCTCGACACCACCTTAGGATTTACATGAATAAAACAAAGCAATCTAAAAAAGGATTCAACGCCTTTCGGGCTTACACGAAGGATTAGTGCTATTGAAAGACTTACCTAATCCTACGAGGCCGAATAGGACTTATATGAATGAAAATCATTTTTGAAAAGGGGGTTTCAATGCCTCTTCGGGCTTACACAAAGGGTTAGTGCTATTGAAAGACTTATCCAAACCTTTGATGCCAAATAGGACTTATATGAGTGAAAATCATCTTTAAAAAGGGGTTTCAATGCCTTTTGGGCTTACACAAAGGGTTAGTGCTATTGAAAGACTTATCCAAACCTTTGATGCCAAATAGGACTTATATGAGTGAAAATCATTTTGAAAATATATTGGCAATTTGCGGGTCCAACGCCTCATGGATTTACATGGGGTTTAGTGCTATTGAAAGACTTACCTAAAACCACCAATACCGTATGGCGTTTTCATGCCCAAATTGAAGTAGAAAAACGGACAATAATTACGACAATAATGAAAGTAACGGGGTTTAAGACAAAGGATTTTCGTGAGTCCAACGCCTTATGGAATTACGTGGTTGTTAATGCCTCGTTGAGGTCTTACATAATCCACCACGACCAATCGGGATTTTCACACCCATTTTACAAAGGGGGAAAATGGGGAATATTCACAATATAACATCTACAACGTAGTAAAGCGGTGAAAGCGCTAAATATATTTAAAATATTGCGGAAAGCGATAAATAAATTTAAAGCAATAATAAATCTAAAACAAAGGGGGTTTTTATGGATCTAATACCCTATGGAATTACGTGATGGTTAATGTCTCTTTGAGGTCTCACATAATCCACCACGACCAATCGGGATTATTACGCCCATTTTACAAAGGGGAAAAATAGGGGATATTCACAATATAATATTCACAACGTAATAAAACGGTATATGAAAGCGATAAATCTATTATATAAACTAAAAGGCCAAGCTGAGAGAAGGTTTTTAGCCTTCTCCAAACACCGCCACGTCATAATCCCTACACCCACATACGTCCATGTCATCCTTCCCTATTTTTGCTTTCTCTCTCACACTTAAGTCTCATATTAATTCCCATTAATTTCCACCATCTCTCTCACACGTACGTTTTATAGACTCTCTATCTCCACCGGTTGTTTTATACTTCCTTTGCCTCCTCACCTTCTTCTCCCCCTCTCGACTGCTCATCTCCCTCTTACAGGTTTGTTTGTTTGTTTTTTTGCCTTTTCCCCTCCTTATTAAAGCTGGGCTTAACTGAAACGGGCTGCTCATATTCTACCGTTTCACTTCCTTATCTTTTTGCCCTTTCATTGGTTCAGATAGAAATTCTTTTAAATAGATCAGCTTTCACTCTCCTGAGTTGATTGTGAGAACCAAAGGTGACTTATTTTTCATATCTTCCTCCTTTTTTTTATTTTTTATTTTTATTTTTTACTGTCAAATTGTTCGAATCTGGGCATCATACTAAATTTATTGGTTTGGTTATAGTTGCACGCTATGTGTTTGGTGTAATTCCATTGAGATATGTGTTGTGGTGAATCTCAATATGTATTTAATATACAATGTGCTTTTTTGCCTTTTGTCTTTGATCTAAAGTTAAATATGATCAATATTAATCTTCCTCCCTGTTTTTTTTTTTTTTTTTTAAATATTGTCACATTGTTCGAATCAATGCAATTGAGCAATTGTGTACAGAATTGTGTCGATTGTTACAACATCTGTACCATGAACAGGTGCTGCCAGCTATGGATGATTTCCTGAATCCTAAAGTACAGGTTAGTTGCTTGGTATTAGTATGGGTATTTTGTGCTTTTAAAAAAGCCCAATTTTGTTTTTCTTGGAATACTTATACGAAAGTAGTCATATGTGATGCAAAGATTTTTCTACATGAGCGCCATGTCTTTGATGCATTGTGTTTATTGATCATTGAGCTGGAAAGTTGTGAAGCCATTTTCTTGGTCTTCTAATGTTGGTTTCTGAATGTGACTTAAATGTATATATATTTTTTCATCATAATATGTCTTTAGATTAGTCCATAATGTGTTTGATAGAATTCCTAATAGAACATATTCATTACTTATTTGTTTATACTTTGCATTTTGTTAAAAATTAATTTTTTTTTTTTTTGCTGAAATGTTAAACAATAATTTCGATAGGCTTGGTACTGCACAAGAGTATTTAGTTTTAATTTTCGTTGCTCATTTCTTGAAGAGAACTGCAAGCTTTTTTTTTAATCTATCGTAGGTGATTAACTACAAGAAAACCTAGGAAAAGGTAAGGTTATTGCTTCGGTCAAATATATGGTATATGATGACTATATGCATCTACAAGGGCATTTAATTGTTTTTCCTCTTTAACTGCTGGCTTTTAGACTGTCTTAGGTTTTGAATATTGAAATCCAATAAAGAATAAGAATGCATTAGTATCTACTTTAATCAAATATAGGCTCTACATCTACTATTAATGATGAAACTTCTGTCTGATCAACTAGAGACCCTAAATTGTGAAGAGGATTGGAGCTATGGCTGCACTTGAAGTTAGAGCTACAAGCATTTTATAGGTTTTGGCTCCTTGTATAGCAGTAACTAATTTGATCTAACTGATCATTTCTATCAAAATAATAAATTTTTTAACTAAAGTTGTGAGTTCTTTACTCTGCATGTGCAGGTTTGTAGCTAAGGGTGTCCTATTTGTTGCTGGAAGGTAAAAAACTTGGCAAAAAAATGCAATCAATCCAAGTGAACAATTGTTAGCTATAGTGGCTTTTAGTTTTGAGGGACATGACTGATGCTTTGCTTTTTGGGTCTGAACAGAAAGGGCTGATATCAGAATTGTTCCTGTACAAAATATTGCT
This sequence comes from Fagus sylvatica, assembly GCA_907173295.1. Classification (NCBI taxonomy): domain Eukaryota; kingdom Viridiplantae; phylum Streptophyta; class Magnoliopsida; order Fagales; family Fagaceae; genus Fagus; species Fagus sylvatica. The sequence continues at coordinate 4,913,847 of OU015765.1, forward strand.
CTTGACTCGATTCCTGTTTTGTTGTCAATATAAATTGAAAATATGAACTATTGGATGTTGTACGGCATTACATTACTAGATATATTCAGGGAAGTTAAATCTTTGGTTCATTAACTATGATTAACCCTCTTAATTCTATACTTTTATGTAGTTATAACCTCTTACAACCTTTTGTATTGAGGAAATGCAATTTTGTAAATGTCTACTTTTCAATTCACGTCATCAATTACAAAATTTAGATTAATCTAAAGGAGAGGTAGATTCTTTATCAATTTATAGAGCCTAATAGATTGCATTATATAATAGTTTTTCACATAATTTAAATTGTTTGGATAGATATTTTTGTAACAGTTGATTTTCTTACGTCCATTTATTGATTATCAAATATAAATTGTTAGATTTTGGTTAAAGTTGAAGAAGAAAAAACTTTGTAATGTGCTGGAAAATGATATTCGAGAATGTTTTGGAACTATTGAAATTGAATTGCAGTGTTTGTACTTTGTGGTAAAGTGGTTGAGCTTAACCTCCATTTTTAGTTGGGAGATGCTTTGGTTCTATAAATTTATAATAGCTCATTGATGTGATTTATATAAATTTATACAAATTTGTTAGAATTTATCTTGCCTCTATTTTCTTTCGTGACCTCCATTTCTATGATGATGATTGCAAATAATATATTATTATTGCAGGCTTTCTTTCTAATTTGTTATTTATAAATGTATGGTTTGCCCCATTCTTTACATAGCAAATGGCACTATAGAAAACATACAATTTAAAACACAATTTCAAATAACACATAGAATTTTAAAATTACAAAATCCATAATATACTATTGCAATTATGTTCCATTAAAAATAACAAAATCAACTTTTCCGCGCATCGCGCGGGTTCGCGACTAGTATATTTAAAGCATAAATAAATCTAAAGCAAAGGGGTTTTTATGGATCCAATGCCCGATGGAATTACGTGGTGGTTAATGCCTCTTTGAGGTCTCACATAATCCACCACGACCAATCAGGATTATCACGCCCATTTTACAAAGGGGAAAAATGGGGGGAAACATAAATATTTACACCGTAGTAAAGCGGTAAATGACGGTATTTAAATATAGGAGTGTGTTTATCGGGTCAAATACCTCGTGGGCTAACATGGTTGTTACGGCCTCATGGAGGACTTATGTAATCCGCCAAAGCCACTCGGCATCGTCGTACCCAAACACACGGGGAAAGGGACAATAACAATACAATATATTCACAAGTACGTAGTAAATGTAAATAAAGCGATAAATGTACTCAGATCTACAAGTGAAAGCAATAAATAACTTAAAGCATGTGAATAAAGCAATAAATGAACTTGAAGAACGTAAATAAAGCAATAAATGAATTCTAAGGCATAAATAAAGCAATAAATGAACTACAAGGTAAAAATAATAGTGGATCCTTGTGAATCCCTTCCCATTTTAGGGATCATCACTAGTCACTTCCACTAAAAAGAAAGAAAAAGAGAGAGGAGAGAAGAGAGAAAGAGCTTAGAGAGAGAGAGTACCTAGAGAGGAGTCTTTCACTCTAAAACTACCCAAAAACCCCTCCTAAAGACCCCTAAAACCCCTATTTCTGCCTATTCTAACGCTCAAGGTGCCTAGAGCCCGAGCAAAGTGTGCACAAGTGAGGGGGGGGGAGGGTCTTATTTATAGACAGACTTGCACGCCTCGCGTGGCATCATCCCGCACGGCGCGTGATGATGGCGTGCGAGTTCGTACAAGTGCCACGTGGCATTCTTATCCGCCACGCAACCCCTCCACCGAATCCTCCTCGGTTTTCGTGCGTGTACCCTTTTCTGACCCGATTTTCAAGGGCAGTTTTGGAGGTCTTCCAATGCTCAAAATATGTCATGCAGCATATCGTCAGAAATCTCTCGACGTCTACTTTCTAACGGTATAAAGTTTGCGCGAATCGGAGTTCGGACGGGAGAGTTATGGCTCCCGGAAGTTGGGGTGCCGGAGCTGTTTTTGTGTGTTTTTCCGGCGAAGATTCCGGTCAAACGGGGAATGCCACCGGCGAACCAAGAGTTGCACGTCGTAGCTGGAGTCATCATCTTTCCAACGCACCCGGGCCCGCTGGTCAACTTGCAGCGAGTCAGAAAGACTCTGCACGCGAAGGCAGCTGTCCGGGAGAAAAACGCGTCAAATCTTCGGCTCATTTTTCCTTGCTTTTTGTCTGTGTTTGCGCGCGTATTTGACCTAGCTCCCGAAGTCGGATTTTGACGATCTTGGTATCTTCGGAAAGCTTGCACTAGCCTCTTTTTCAAGGTTCTGGATTTGCGGGAAACTGAGCTTGGGCTCGAGAGATAAGGCTCCGCGAACAGAGGCCGCCGGAGTGTTTTTGGTCTGTTGGAGAGCATTTTTCCGGCGAAGATTCCGGCTAGACCGGGGAAAATCTTGGTGATCCGAGAGTTCCACACCGTGCATGAATGTGTTCTCTTTCCAACGTACCCGGGCTTGCGGATCAACTCGTTGTGAGTCAGGAAGACTCTGCGCGCAAGCATGGCAACGTTAGGGGAAAAGATCCGGAATTTTCAGCATAGCCTTATTTCGTCGGCCTGTTTTCGCGTGCGTGGTTGACGTAGCTCCCGATGTCGGATTTCAGCGATCTTGGTATCGTCGGAAAGCTTGTGTTACCTACTTTCTAAAAGTACAGGCCTTGCACAGAGGCGAGCTTGGGTTCGCAAGATATGATCTTGTGAACAGAGGTCGTTGGAAAGTTCCTTATGCCAAGGGGTCATTTTCCGATTGAGATTCCGGCTTGATCGGAGGAGCTCTTGACGATCCGGGAGTTGCACATTGTAGCTGAAGCGACCCTCTTGCTTAAGGGTTTTAGCTCGCAGACCAAGTTGCTGCGGGTCGGAATGAATCCGCGTGCAAACGCTGCCTCCCAAATAGGCTGTTTTGTCAATAATACTTAGCGAAATTTGGCTAAGTGTTGGGCCGTTTTTTCACAGTTTTGTCTATAACTCCCTCGTTTCTCGTCCGTTTTTGACCTGTAAAGTATCAAATTGAAGCTCTTGACATGCTCTACACATTGGTCAGGGGGTGGCCATTTTGATCTAGTTTTTGGTCTGGTCAACGGTCCGGTCAAACTTTGGTCAAAATTGGTCAACCTTAGTCAAACTCGGTCAAACTTGGTCAAAGCTCTCCGAACTTTGGGAAATGCATCCCGGACCACGTTTTGAGGGTTTCCGGGTATAGTGGACCCCAATCGGGTCAAAAACGGCTTGGTCAAACCTCGGTCAAACTTTGGTCAACTCCAGTCAAGCTTGGTCAACCCTGGTCAAACTTGGTCGAATTTCGGGAAATGCACCCCGAATCCCATTATGAGGTTATTTGATGTGGTAATCCCTTGTCGGATCAGGCCGGCTTGGTTCGGGCTGCCTCGTTTTGCGTGCTGACACCCGAGAAAATCTTGGGGGTAAAAATGGGGTTATGACAATTGCCCCTTCTTTGTTTGGCGTTTCTTGGCACAAGGAACGTCGGACAAAGAATAAATGACTCAATTTTTGCCCGCTCGGATTTTCTCGATTTCCGTGCTCACTTACGGTTGTCGCGCAGTTCATCTCGGTTCGTGTGCCAGTTCTTTCGGGGTCCAAATGGACATTCCAGGGGTTGAAGAAGGTCGGACAGGATGCGAAAAGGCGATTCGTGGCTCAAAGTGGCCGGTTGGCGCAAGGCTGGGGACTCGCGCGTGATCTCTTTGTGGGGCATATATTTTGAAAATCGTGGGTTGGATTTGGGACTTACCTTATTTAGACTTGGGACTCGGATGGGTCCCGCAATAAAAACAAATTTGACTTGGTTTGGAAATTCCTCCAAACTGTTTGTGAAAATTGGGATTTGAGACCTATTTCAAATCTCAATTCGGGGCAAATTCGACAGTTTGGAAATCCTGAGTCCAAACATGTCAAGGGTAATTTGGGATTTGGAGAGTATCCAAATCTCAAATCGGGTGATCCAACGGTCTGGAGATCCTGAGTGCAAACACGTCAGGGGTAATTTGGGATTCGAAGACTATCCAAATCTCAAATCGGGTGATCCAACGGTCTGGAAATCCTGAGTCCAAACACGTCGGGGATAATTTGGCTTGGGTGACCACCCAAGTCTCAAATCGGGTCATCCAACGGTATGGAAATCTTGAGTCCACACACATCGGGGATAATTTGGCTTGGGTGACCACCCAAGTCTCAAATCGGGTGATCCAACGATCTGGAAATCCTGAGTCCAAACACGTCGGGGATAATTTGGCTTGGGTGACCACCTAAGTCTCAAATCGGGTGATCCAACGGTCTGGAAATCCTGAGTCCAAACACGTCGGGGATAATTTGGGGTTTGGAATTACACAAATCTCAATTGGGTAATTAGACCCAGTTTGGAAATTCATCCAAACGGTCGGGGAAAAATTTAGGATTTGACACTTGTCAAATTGCAATTGGGTAATCAGACTCGGTTTGGAAATTCATCCAAACGGTCGGGGAGAAATTGGGATTTGACATTTGTCAAATTGCAATTGGGTAATCAGACCCGGTTTGGAAATTCATCCAAACGGTCGGGGAGAAATTGGGATTTGACACTTGTCAAATTGCAATTGGGTAATCAGACCCGGTTTGGAAATTCATCCAAACGGTCGGGGAAAAATTGGGATTTGACACTTTGTCAAATCTCAATTGTGTAATCAGACCCAGTTTGGAAATTCATTCAAACGGTCGGGGAAAAATTGGGATTTGATACTTTGTCAAATCTCAATTGGGTAATCAGACCCGGTTTGGAAATTCATCCAAACGTTTGGGGAAAAATTGGGATTTGACACTTGTCAAATCGCAATTGGGTAATCAGACCCGGTTTGGGAATTCATCCAAACGGTCGGGGAAAAATTGGGATTTGACACTTTGTCAAATCTTAATTGGGTAATCAGCCACAGTTTGGAAATTCATCCAAACGATTGGGGAAAAATTGGGATTTGACACTTGTCAAATCGCAATTGGGTAATCAGACCCGATTTGGAAATTCGTCCAAACGGTCGGGGAAAAATTCGTTGTTTGATTGTCTTTTCCTATCATTAAGTTTTGAGTATGAAGTTTACTTGGCTTTTCTGGCTCTTGGATGGCTTGTTGTCGATTTCCTTTGTAGATGTCTCATTGGGGTAGAAGCGGTGACGCTGCTTCTCCTGCCTTTGAGTCTTGTGAATGCATGAACATTAAGGATCGAGTCTTAAGAAAGACCTAAGGTAGACTTGGGGTCATGCTAATTTAGTTCCCTCTTCTTGGGTCTGTTGCCGATGGTGGAATTCCATGTGGTCCATTCCTGAGGGACTTTCGCTCTGTGTGCTTTAGACGCCATGTGGGCTCCATTGAGGTGGTTGTTGCTCTGTCTGTTGGGTCGGAGTGCACTTGCATCCCATACTTTAAGCTTAGCTATCTCATAGGTTAGCTGCAGATTCGAAACATTAGAGGGTTGGGTCTTATACATCCAAGAGGCCCATTTATATCATCATCGGGTCTTACTCCTTCACAAGGCCCATTTCTTATCATCATCGAGTCTTACTCCTTCACGAGGCCCATTTCTTATCATCATCGGGTCTTACTCACTTGCGAGGCCCATTTCATCATCATCGGGTCTTACTCCTTCACAAGGCCCATTTCTATCATCATTGGGTCTTACTCATTTGCGAGGCCCATTTCAGCAACTCTTGGGTCTTACTCCTTCACGAGGCCCATTTCATCATCATCGGGTCTTACTCCTTCACGAGGCCCATTTCTATCATCATTGGGTCTTACTCACTTACAAGGCCCATTTCAGCAACTCTTGGGTCTTACTCCTCCACGAGGCCCATTTCTATCAATGTTGGGACTTACTCCTTCACGAGGCCCATTTCTATCATCATCAGGTCTTACTCCTTCACGAAGCCCAGTTCAACAAATATTCGGGTCTTATAGTTTTTTCCAGACACGGAAAAATTGCCCCAGCATATGATGTCACCACAAATTTTTCCAGCTTCGCAAAGATGGAAAAATTTTGCCCCAGTATGGAATATCGAAACAAATTTTTCCAGCTTCCCAAAGATGGAAAAATTTTGCCCCAGTATGGCATTATCTTGATCGGTACGAGTTTCCGCACATACTTCTTGGTTTGGTCCAAACTAACTGCCCAAGTATCGAACCAGCTCTTCTTCACAATTTTTCAGTTTACTGAAAAATTTGCCCCAGGGTGGAATCACACGCGTCAATGCAGAATCCAAATTTCCGCTTCTATCCCCTTTGCCCTGGATCGAGATAGCCGTTCAAGTGTTGAGCCGCTTCTCCTTCAAAATTTTTCAAAACCCCTTTCGAAAAATTTGCCCCAGTGTGTTGTCAAATTCAATCATGAGACATTCCTTGGCTGCTTCTTAACTTTTCCGGTCTTCTCAGTGCTGACGACATGCTCTTGGTCATTAGCTCATCTGGTCGGTCTGTCTGATGCTCTTGATCATTTGGTCGGACGACACTTTCTCAATCTTCGATCCATCCGGTTAGGCCTTTGATTCTTTCATCACATTCTTGATGGTGGTAGCCCTCTCTTGATCTCTGGTTTGTCTTCCAATTTTTCCGCTTACGAGAAAATTGCCCCAGTGTGGCACAATAAAATCAATGGTGAGACCCATGGACAAATCAAAGGTCTTTCTCACATTTTCTCCAATCCGGGTCTCATTTTTCTTTCTGAGACTTTTCTCGCATTGCTATTCAGAATCCCTTATTCCCGGGCTTCGATACTGTCACCGATTTGGGAGGTTCTGCAAGAGGTGTCCATTTGCCTGGATGATGCAGGTTTTCAGTGGCCTAGAAATCTGCCTCAGCATTGACCTCCGTGTCTACTGAGTGTGTCCATGACGAGAGATTTCTTTCCGATTTTCTGAAACTTTTGAATACCACCCACTGCTTGGTAGAACCAAGAAGGAAAAATTGCCCCAGTATTAAGGTTGAGACTGGGGCCTGGCCTTCGTTTTCTATGGACAACATTCGACCAAAGCCAGTGTATGGGATTGTGTTTGGGCATTTTCTGGTCAAGGCATGCTGTTTGAAGGGAGTCTAGGGAGAAAGTGCTCAACATCTTTCAGGGTTTTTTGGCCAGTGGCTTGATTGGTGGTTTAGAGGGTGAAATGAATTTCATAGGTTGTTGCAATTCTGCACAAATCCTTCTTTGAAAAATTTTCCTCATTCAAGATTTCGAGGACTGTTTTTTAGAAAATCATTTTTCAAATCTTTTTATTCTTGGAAAATCATTAAAGAGTATAATCTTTTGAAAATTCTTTCAAATGCATGCATCGTCTGAGAGAGGCTAGGCAAAGCCTTGTTTCCTTTACAGTTAATGGGTGCCTCTGCTCAACAACCATCCCTTACCGAGAATGGAAAGCGTGGTCCCTCGGGTTAATCTGTTTGGCATTATCCTGTGAGCTTTCTGAGTGAGCTCTTCTTTTATTTCTTTTGAATTGGGGTGAGGCTTCAAACATTGAAGTCACTCTTGTTTGGCCCAAAGGCCATGGTGCAAAGTGGACGGTGCCCTTTATGAGATACGACCTCTTGAAGGTGCGTGATCTAGATTCCATCATTACCAGTTTTTGACCAAAAGTTCGTTGCTACATGACCAACCGATCATCGATGATCAGTGAGGTCTTTGTTGGCTTGTAACGTGGCCTTGGGGTTAAAAGGGTGCTTGAAACGAAGGATATAAGGCTCAAAATTACTTCATGATGTTTCCTTGGCACAAGCTCCTTAGGCTAAGTAGTCGCTCCCAGTTAGGAAGGACTTTCAAAGGACCGTAATGTAAGGCTTTGGTTCTCCTAGGCTTATGGGAGGATAATTTTGGCTTTGAAATTACTTGAGGGGTTTTCCTAAAGTCAAGGATTACTCTTCGTTTGAATTTCACTCCATTAAGCACTATCTTAGTCCTCAATTTGAACATTTCACTAGACTCTCCTATTCACTGAGTTTAGCTTTCCTTGGGTTGACTTTTTCTTCAGTTTTTGGACTTCTTTTCCCCTTTCTTTTTGGGGAATTCACTTGATTGACTTTGTTTCCTTCGAAAATCTCATTTATTCACTTTGTTCGCTTTTGCCTAACATGAGACTCTCACAACCATTTAACCTGCCCCAGCGTGGGGGGTAATGCTTGACTGGTTTTTCATAGAAGAAAAACGAACAGGCTCAACTTGGTTAGCAAATGGCATTTTTCTACAACCGGGAGGATAGTTGAACGGAGGCCTTTTCCGTCATCCTGAGTACTAACTTCTTAGCCTAGAGAGTTTAAGCGCCATTTCATAAATCCAGGTGTATTTCCTTTAAAAATATATTCTTTGGATCAGCGGGGTTTACAAGTGGTAAAACTGTTTGGATAGTAGAAACAATGCCTCTATCATTTCATATCCAATCAATTGGTCAGTGAAGCTAGAACTTTTAGGCACCTACTGGTTTAGGATCACACCAACATTGGTCGTGAAAAGTAGGAATCATGTGCAAAAGGTTAAGTGCTTCATACATTTGAGAAAAAGTGTTTTGGGCGTGGGTGTTCAGAGAACACATGCCGTTTTTTCTCAGTAATGGATAGCAGTCTTACTTGGACACGACATTTTCCGTGAGTGGAGCTATGGGGTTGATTTGTCCCTCTCATGGGTGCACGTATTTCAAACAAATCTTTTTGTGATGCAATTTTTGGAAAATTTGTGGGATCATGGTTGGATCCCTAGGGTCTTTTCATGTTTTGTCTTTCGTGGTCATCTGAAGCGCACGGGTTTCATGAAATGTGCATATTATTGAAGATATAAAAGTGGAAATATTACAATGATATGATGACAATGATTGTGGCATGATGTCTTGAAAGTATGAAATAAACATAAAAAAACTCGAAATCGTCTGATACAAAAATTCCCAAGCCATGGTCTCAAAACCTGAGCTGTCCATGACTGGGATACCATTTACTCCTTGCTACTCTGGGCATGCTGTGGAAATGGCACATAGGTCCACATCTTGGCTTCTTTTCCCTGTTGGCAGTGGCGGGTCGGCGGTGTGGTGGAATCCCCCTCCTCGGTGATGACATGGATGCTCAATTCTTCAACCATGGGGCCAATATGTGCTTCTTCAGCGGCGGTGATGGTGTTATTGCTTAGGCTCTCGACTAGTGGCGGTGTCTTGACTTTGTAGCGGTATCGGTCTAGAAAAGCTCTTGCCAAGTCCTTCCAACAGGCAATATCCTTCAGCTGATAGAACCAGGTGACTACACATTCCGGTAGGCTCTCATGGAACATTGAGATCATTAAGAGCTCATCGTCCGTGTATAGGGCCATCTTCTCGCGGTACCTCCGCAAATGGGACTCTGGGTCTCCATGCTCGCAAAACATCTCGAATTCCAGAGTCTCGAGCCCACATGGAGTCATCAAATGTGGGAGTAGGTTGGGGAAGTCAGTATCTTTCCCGGTGTCCTCATCGAGTGTCCCTTCCTCTATACGATATCCCTTGAGGTCCTCTTCGTCTAGAAAGTCTTCGAGATCTACTCCCCTGTATTGATCAGGGCGGACTGGAGGTGCGGTGGAATCCCCTTCTGTAGTGATGGCATTGATACTTAGATCCTCAGTGAAGAGTAATGCTAGTTCGTCCACATCGCCCTCGTCAACTTGAAACATCGCTGATGCGAGGAAGGTGGTGCGGATATGGGGGATAACTATCTTCTTTTCGGGCCACTTTTCCCCTCTGAGCTTTGCTGCAGCTCTTTGCCTTCTGGCTTCATAAGCCAACTGGCGATCCTTTCTAGTTGGGGTGTACCCGAGTCCGTATCCATCTTTGTTTCCCTCCACGGTCACAATTGCGGTTCTTCCTTGGTTTGCACAACCTAAGCCTTGCCCTGGCTGAAATCCTACCTTGACAAATTCTCTGGCTACCATAATCCCAGCTTTGGATAATTTCGGTTCCAAGACTGCCACCCTGTGAATGACAGTGACGAACTCGAAACTGTGGAATGATACTTCTTCGGATGCACATCCGTCAATGTAAGGGACTGCGCCGTCATTGTAAATGGATATAGGCTCTTTGGCTAGGATGGTGACCAATTGATTTCCAATGATGAGCTTCATTTTCTGGTGTAGGGAGGAGGGTACCGCTCCGGCCGTGTGTAACCATGGTCTCCCCAATAATAGGTTGTAAGGAGAATCAATTCTCAGTACTTGGAAATTGATGTTATAGACTTGCGGGCCAACCTCCACTGGCAAGTCTATTTCTCCTAGTACCTCTCTGCGGGTTCCGTCGAAAGCTCGTACGACCATGCTAGTGACTCTCACACGAGTGGGGTCAATGTCTAGTTTCTCCAGGGTTGACAGCGGGCATACGTTTAGGGTCGATCCATTGTCGATTAGTACCTTCGATACAATGCGGTCATTGGTCTTGACGGAGATATACAAGGCCTTGATATGGCCTCTCCCCTCCGGAGGCAACTCATCGTCGGAGAAAGTTAACTGGTTCATGACTAGTATGGAGGTCACCATGTTTTCGAAGGATGGTCCGGTAATGTCCTCCGGCATATACGCTTCATTCAACACCTTTAGCAGAGCTTTCCTGTAAGACTCGGATGCGAGCAACAGTGATAGTACTGATATATGGGAGGGCATCTTACTTAGTTGCTTTACCACGCTGTACTCACTGCTCTTGATTATCCTTAAGAAATCCGCGGCCTCGTCTTCTGCTGCCTTCGTTTTTACGGGGTCCTCCACCGCCTTTCCCATTTCTTTCCTTCTTTTCTTTAACTCCTCCGGGGTGTAGCACCTACCATTCCTAGTGATCCCACCAAGCCCGGACGTGAGGTTCCCAACCACTTCTTCCTCCGTTTTAGGCTTGCCTTCCCGCGTTGATATTACCTTCATCCCATAATTCCAAGGAACCCTCTTGTCATCTTGGTAAGGGAAAGGTTGTGGAACTTGGATCACAACGCTCGGAACTTTCTCCGAAGACTGAATCGTAGATACTGAAGCTGTCTGAAGCATGATCTTTTCTTTGGTAGCGTATTGGATGACCACTGGGTCGGGCTTGGACATCTCCGGTGGTGTGGCTGGTGAAAGCTTCCCCAATTCTTCTTTCTTCTTCTCACAGAATTCCTCGAAATCTTCTTTAATCCTATCCATTCTTGCTTGGAAGTTTGTTCTTTCATAAGGGCTAAGTCTTAGCTGGTCAATCGTCATGTAGTCTCCCTCCGGCTGTTCTCTCCTCTTCCTTATCAGTCCTCTTGTTATTAGATTGGCGACCTCCTTCTTGAATTCTTCACAGTCTTGTAGGTTGTGGTCTTGAGCTCCGGAATGATACTTGCACGTGCCTACCTTTGCTGATTCTTTCGGTGCCTTTGGTACGGTGAGTAGCCCTCGTCTCTTTAGCTCATGGAAGAGTGGTTCCCATGGGATTTTTGTGGAGGTGATGTCGACTTCGTCACTCTTCTCTGCTCCAATTGCATTCACGATCCCTTCTACTCGGAACTTCAACACCCCTTGGTCTAACAAATCTTGAATGCAGTGTCTTAGGACCCTGCAATTTTCTACCATGTGCTCGATTTCTCCTTGATGGTACTTACAGGTCAGGTCCTTGTTGTATTCTTTGGGTTGTGGTCCGATACGCGTCCTTGGGCCGACAGGCGTGATCATCTTCTTGACCAACAATGTATACAGTTGCGGGACCGGAACTGGCAATGGTTGGAATTGTCGAGGCTCCGTCCGGGACGGCCTAGGGACATGGAAGGCTGGCCTTCTTAGAGTTGATAGAGTCTGAGCTGCTTTTGACAGGTTGAGGGCTGGGTGGATCTCTTTCTGTCTTTTGCTGATCATTGCCTTCTTCTTTTCCTCCTCTCGTTCGGTCACCCGACGCATGAATTGTAGCAAAAAGTTAAACTTTGTCTCTAGTGCCGCTACCCGAGCCTCCAATCCTCGGAGTTTGCTTGCTTCTTCCGCCATTTGATTGTGAGTGTGGATAAAACCTAGAGAGGGATAAACAACGTCAAGTTAGATTTTGAATTCACAGTTGGGTGCATGACCTTGGCTTACTTTGCGGGTAAACCATGGCTAAGTATGTATGCGTATGTATGGTATGCATGAGTGCATTATGTATTGATGAACAGATGGATTCTCCCATTGGGTTGCCAAAATTGGCGAGCCTTCCGGCTCATGGTTTTATTTCAAAATTTTGGGTGACCATCATCGGTTGATGTGAGGGTCGGGATGACACGGGTAGATGTCTATAGAGTTAAGAACTCGTGTATGTACATGGCGGTCTCGTCAACAAAGAAATAGGCTTTCACACCACCAAAATTTTGATGGGCCTTTCGGCGCTCGGTTCTGTTTTGAAAAGATTTTTGGGAACCGATGTCAGGTAGTACGAAAGTCGTATTTTTGGTCGACGGACAACACAATGGGTAAATATCTACATCTCTATATAGAGTTAAGAACTCTTAGGATTCACACATGTACGGACTTATCAACGAAGAGATGGACTTTCACACTATCAAAATTTGACAAGCCTTTCGGCGTTCGGTTCTATTTTGAAAGATTTTTTAAGAACCAATGTCAGTTAGTGTGAAGGTCATACTCTCGGTTGGACATGACAAGACTCTATATATCCCTTGTAGAGTTTGGAAACTCTTGGGGTTTACAAGCATACCAACGAAAAGATAGACTCTCACATTACCAAAATTCGACGAGCCTTTCGGCGTTCGGTCCCGTTTTGAAAGATTTTTTGGGAACCGATGTCAATAGATGTGAGGGTCATACTCTTGGTTGGATACGACAAGACTCTATGCACACAATGGCTACAAGCGCATCAACGAAAAGATGGACTCTCACATTACCAAAATTTGACGAGCCTTTCGGCGTTTGGTTCCATTTCGAAAGATTTTTGGGAACCGATGTCGGTAGATGTGAGGGTCATACTCTTGGTTGGATACGACAAGACTCTATGTACATGATGGTTACAAGCATACTAACGAAAAGATAGACTCTCACATTACTGGAAATTCGACGAGCCTTTCGGCGTTCGGTTCTATTTTGAAAGATTTTTTGGGAACCGATGTCAATAGATGTGAGGGTCGTACTTTTGGTTGAATACGACAAGACTATGTACATCCCATATAGAGTTGGAAACTCTCAGGGCTTGAGTGGTTTGCATGGGTATAGACAACGTGGTTATCCTATCCCTTTATCAAACAATGACATGCAAACGAAGGTTTAGATAGATAGAACCTGGCTCGGCTCCATTTATTTTATCACCACCTGGAAAATAGCACAACGCTTTTCCCTTGACTCATTTTGAAAAGACACATCCTATTTTTGGGTATCCTATCTTAGGTTGGATGTTCACTCGGTTGGCTTTTACCAGAGCCCTCACAGGTAGGTTTTCTACTCTATAGCTTACTATATGCAACATGGTATGACACGGTTTGGAATTCTGTTTCCTAAAGGGGCCGATGATCATGCCCATTTCATCCTCCCGAAGGAAGTCAAAAGGGTATTGGATCACCGGGGAAGCACTTGCACGCCTCCCTCGATCTCCACGGGTGTGGAGGGAGAAAGGTGGATTCTCGTGTTCCATGTCCTAGATATAAAAGGGTTCGTGGTGGAGCCTGTACCAGCCCAGCCCCACCCGAGTCCGGGTTCGACCCAAAAGTCCAATGAGGGTAAATGTCATGATTTTGAATACCAACAAATGTATACACACATGTTTAGCAAAGAAAACACCAAAAGACTATAGGCTTAAACCCTCTAAGTCCCCATTGGAGTCGCCAAGCTGTCGACATCGGCGGAAAAATTCGACCTTAAAAGGGTTAAGGTCTTTTCTTTATTTTCCTAGATACCAACCCCCATTTGGCGAGTGTGTGTGTGATTCCTATCTCTTTTCCATTTCGAGATATGAGTTGTGTATGTGTGGGAACATGTGTACATGTGTGCGTGTGAGCACGAATTTGGAGTCGCCACCAACCATGGGAAATTTAAGGTGTGATTGGGCATCTATGTCTAATAGATTTTATCTTGTTTAGACATTTACAACTAAATGGTCTTGAACCAGAGATGGGTTCAGGGGTTTACTGTGGGGAAGGTGTTAGGCACCCCACAACATCTGTTTAAGAAAACGGTTACCTCCCTTCTAGTGTTCCCTTTATTTGCTAAGCCTAGGTTTGTTGGTTTTAATTATGAACAAATGTCCCGATTTCCGTCATACGATATACCAAGAATGGCAAACGCAGCGTGACTTCGTTCGGTTTTAATTAGACTCTTTATTTCACCATCCCTCATCTTTGTATCCTTTAAATTTCCGGGCATTTCGATGGTAGGATATACTCGAAATCCTAACACCTAGTGCCGGGACAAACAATTAATGTTTTTGGTGCCATATTCGGGATCTCTTTACCCTTGATTTCCAAGAGTAAAGCGGTCCGTCAAATGGCGGGGTTTTGGATGATTAATTCACACTTTGGGGAATTTTAGACCACGATCCTATGGGAGTTAGAACGTGTAGAACGTCCCTTACACGAAAGCACGTACCCTTACCACGCCCCCGTACCAGCCACGCCCCCGTAAAGGACTAAAGGACTACCATGGTGTCCCAAAAGCCAGGGCGAGCCGTGGTGTCCAGCCCTTGGGTTGCCCTTGGGTTGCACCAACTTCGTTTCTAACGCCCACATTACCATGTTTACTCTTTTTAAAGTTTTCATGACAAAGTGTGTTTTAATCACATTTTTATATCAAAACGAATAAACAAGCAAGCAAGTAATCATGGCATGTTCGCAGCACATAAATTAATAATTCTAACAAGTATGGAATGATCACGGCATGCTCGCAGCGCATTAATCATGAGTATAAATGAATGCATCATGGGAATGACAAATATGGGATGACATAAATGTAACACTTAATCGCAGTGACAAAATGTAATTTATGACAGATATTGATGAATTTAAGGAAAGGGTCAAGACCTCGTGGGGTTGGGATTCGATGCTATTGAAAGACTTACTCGAATCTCGACACCACCTTAGGATTTACATGAATAAAACAAAGCAATCTAAAAAAGGATTCAACGCCTTTCGGGCTTACACGAAGGATTAGTGCTATTGAAAGACTTACCTAATCCTACAAGGCCGAATAGGACTTATATGAATGAAAATCATTTTTGAAAAGGGGGTTTCAATGCTTCTTTGGGCTTACACAAAGGGTTAGTGCTATTGAAAGACTTATCCAAACCTTTGTTGCCAAATAGGACTTATATGAGTGAAAATCATCTTTAAAAAGGGGTTTCAATGTCTTTTGGGCTTACACAAAGGGTTAGTGCTATTGAAAGACTTACCCAAACCTTTGATGCTAAATAGGACTTATATGAGTGAAAATCATTTTGAAAATATATTGGCAATTTGCGGGTCCAACGCCTCATGGATTTACATGGGGTTTAGTGCTATTGAAAGACTTACCTAAAACCACCAATACTGTATGGCGTTTTCATGCCCAAATCGAAGTAGAAAAACGGACAATAATTACGACAATAATGAAAGTAACGGGGTTTAAGACAAAGGATTTTCGTGGGTCCAACGCCTTATGGAAAAATGGGGGGAAACATAAATATTCACAACGTAGTAAAGCGGTAAATGACGGTATTTAAACATGGGGGTGTGTTTATCGGGTCAAATACCTCGTGGGCTAACATAGTTGTTACGGCCTCATGGAGGACTTATGTAATTCGCCAAAGCCACTCGGCATTGCCGTACCCAAACACACGGGGAAAGGGACAATAACAATACAATATATTCACAAGTACGTAGTAAATGTAAATAAAACGATAAATGTACTCAGATCTACAAGTGAAAGCAATAAATAACTTAAAGCATGTGAATAAGGCAATAAATGAACTTGAAGAACGTAAATAAAGCAATAAATGAATTCTAAGGCATAAATAAAGTAATAAATGAACTACAAGGTATAAATAATAGTGGATCCTTGTGAATCCCTTCCCATTTTAGGGATCATCACTAGTCACTTCCACTAAAAAGAAAGAAAAAGAGAGAGGAGAGGAGAGAGAAAGAGCTTAGAGAGAGAGAGTACATAGAGAGGAGTCTCTCACTCTAAAACTACCCAAAAACCCCTCCTAAAGACCCCTAAAACCCCTATTTCTGCCTATTCTAACGCTCAAGGTGCCTAGAGCCCGAGCAAAGTGTGCACAAGTGAGGGTGGGGAGGGTCTTATTTATAGACGGACTTGCACGCCTCGCGCGGCATCATCCCGCTCGGCGCGTGATGATGGGGCGCGAGTTCGTACAAGTGCCACGTGGCATTCTTATCCGCCACGCAACCCCTCCACCGAATCCTCCTCGGTTTTCGTGCACATACCTTTTTCTGACCCGATTTTTAAGGGCAGTTTTGGAGGTCTTCCAGTGCTCAAAATATGTCATACAGCATATCGTCGGAAAGCTCTCGACATATACTTTCCAACGGTATAAATTTTGCGCGAATCGGAGTTCGGACGGGAGAGTTATGGCTCCCAGAAGTCGGGGTGCCAGAGCTATTTTTGTGTGTTTTTCCGGCGAAGATTCCGGTCAAATGGGGAATGCCACCGGCGAACCGAGAGTTGCACGTCATAGCTGGATTCGTCATCTTTCCAACGCACCTAGGCCCACGGGTCAACTTGCAGCGAGTCGGAAAGACTCTGCGTGCGAAGGCGGCTGTCCGGGAGAAAAACGCGTCAAATCTTCGGCTCATTTTTCCTTGCTATTTGTCTGTGTTTGCACGCGTATTTGACCTAGCTCCCGAAGTCGGATTTCGAAAATCTTGGTATCGTCGGAAAGCTTGCGCTACCCTCTTTCTCAAGGTTCTAGATTTGCAGGAAACCGAGCTTGGGCTCGTGCGATAAGGCTCCGCGAACAGAGGCCGCCGGAGTGTTTTTGGTCTGTTGGAGAGCATTTTTCCGGCGAAGATTCCGGCTAGACCGGGGAAAATCTTGGCGATCCAAGAGTTCCACACCGTGCATGAATGTGTCCTCTTTCCAACGTACCCAGGCTTGCGGATCAACTCGTTGTGAGTCAGGAAGACTCTGCGCGCAAGCATGGTAATGTCGGGGGAAAAGATCTGGAATTTTCAGCATAGCCTTATTCCGTCGGCCTGTTTTCGTGTGCGTGGTAGACATAGCTCCCGATGTCGGATTTCAGCAATCTTGGTATCGTCGGAAAGCTTGTGTTACCTACTTTCTAAAAGTACAGGCCTTGCACAGAGGAGAGCTTGGGTTCGTAAGATATGATCTTGCGAACAGAGGTCGTTGGAAAGTTCCTTATGCCAAGGGGTCATTTTCCGATTGAGATTCCGGCTTGACCAGAGGAGCTCTTGACGATCCGGGAGTTGCACATTGTAGCTGAAGCGACCCTCTTGCTTAAGGGTTTCAGCTTACGGACCAAGTTGCTGCGGGTCGGAAAGAATCCGCATGCAAACGCTGCCTCCCAAATAGGCTGTTTTGTCAACAATACTTAGCGAAATTTGGCTAAGTGTTGGACCGTTTTTTCACAGTTTTGTCTATAACTCCCTCGTTTCTCGTCCGTTTTTGACCCATAAAGTATCAAATTGAAGCTCTTGACATGATCTACACATTGGTCAGGGGGCGGCCATTTCGATCCAGTTTTTGGTCTGGTCAACGGTCCGGTCAAACTGCGGTCAAAATTGGTCAACCTTAGTCAAACTCGATCAAACTTGGTCAAAGCTCTCCGAACTTTGGGAAATGCATCCCGGACCATGTTTTGAGGGTTTCCGGGTATAGTGGACCCCAGTCGGGTCAGAAACGGCTTGGTCAAACCTCGGTCAAACTTTGGTCAACTCCAGTCAAGCTTGGTCAACCCTGGTCAAACTTGGTCGAATTTCGGGAAATGCGCCCCGAATCCCATTCTGAGGTTATTTGATGTGGCAATCCCTTGTCGGATCAGGCCGGCTTGGTTCGGGTTGCTTCGTTTTACGTGCCGACACCCGAGAAAATCCCGGGGGTAAAAATGGGGTTATGACAGCTCACCTTCAGGGTTTTTGGAGAGCTCTAGAGGTCTTCGTCTAGGGGATCCTTTATCACCCTTATTGTTTCTCTTAGTCATGGAAGTTCTGAGTAGGATGTTGCGGAGAACGGAGGAGGCGAGTCTTATAAGAGGCTTTAAGGTAGGAAAATCAACAGAGGGAGGTATCTTCATATCTCACCTCCTATTCGCAGATGATACCATTATTTTTTTGTGATGCGGATCCTGAGCAGCATCTACACCTTAGAATGGTTTTATCTTGTTTTGAGGTTGTGACTGGCTTGGGCGTTAATATGGGCAAAAGTGAATTGGTTCCTGTGGGGGAGATGCCTAATGAAACCCCATTAGCAGATATTCTCTGTTGCCGCATAGGTGTTTTACCTTTGATGTATCTTGGCATGCCGTTAGGAGCTTCTTTTAAAGCTTCTTCAGTTTGGAATCCTATTCTTGAAAAGATTGAGAAAATGCTAGCCGGTTGGATGAAGCTTTACTTATCCAAAGGAGGTAGGTTGACTCTGTTAAAGAGCACCCTTTCTAGGCTCCCTACTTATTTTTTGTCTCTTTTCACCATTCCTAAACATGTGGCTGAAAGAATTGAGAAGCTCCAGTGTAATTTCCTTTAGATTAGGGAGGGCTGGGAGTGAGAAAGGTGGAGGTTGCTAATAGAGCTCTCTTGGGGAAATGGATGTGGTGGTTTGGTAAGGAAGATTCGCACCTGTGGTGAAGGGTTGTAGTTGTAAAATATGGATTGGATTGGGGTGGCTGGATCTTGAAGAAGCCTAAAGGGACTCATGGTTGTAGTCTTTGGAAAGTAATTATTTTTGGTTGGGAAAATTTCCTTCAACATGTGGAGTTGGTTGCTGGATTAGGTAGTAGGATTTGCTTTTGACATGACAACTGGTGCGATGATACTCTCCTTAAGACTAGGTTCCCGGTGCTTTTTGGTTGTTTATCAAACAAGAATGCTTTTATAGATTCTTGCTTGACAAGACCTGCTGTGGGTGAGGGTCTGGTTTGAAATCTTACTTTCATCCGAGACTTTAAAGATTGGGAGGTTGAAGAGGTGATTCCTTTCTTCACTTTTATTCATTTGAAAACCCCAGTCAACGATGATCAGGATGCTATGAGATGGAAAATCCGTCATCATGGGAACTTTGATGCTAAATCTTTTTACTATTCCCTTGCTAGTAAGAATGATATTAAATTCCATTGGAAAGCCATTTGGAAGGTTAAAGCTCCTAGACGAGTTTCTTTTTTTATGTGGTCTGCGGCTTAAGGGAAGATTCTCACTTCTGATAATCTTATGCGGAGAGGTTATATCATGGCTGAGTGGTGTTGTATGTGTCGTAGCAACTAGGAAATTGGGGACCATCTTTTGATTCATTGTACTGCTGCTTCAGCCTTATGGAACTCGGTTTTGCACTTTTTTAGGGTTCTTTGGGTTCTGCCTAACAACATTGCAGCTCTTCTTTTCGGTTGGTATAACTGCTTTGGAAAGCACAATTCTAAGGTTTGGAATCTGTTGCCTTTATGCTTAATGTGGAATGTTTGGCATGAGCGTAACATGCGTACTTTCAATGATGAAGAGCATTCAAAGACCAAACTCACTGAATTATTTTTTGGGCTTCTTTTTTATTGGGCTCGGTTTGGGGCATTACCTGGGGCATTAACCTCTAAGCTAACCCGTGCTGATTTTGTTGTTTCTTTAACAGTGTTTTTGGATGAGGAAATTATTAATTGCATGGAAATTGATAAATGATGGGATTTACACTCCCATCATTTTAAATCCCAGCATTTATAAATTCAATCGTTTGTATGTAAATACTAAGTAAAAGTATAACTAGCTAATTTTGTGACCATAAGGCTAACTCTTTTTTTTTTTTTTTTTTTTTTTTTTTTTTTTTTTTTTTTTTTTTTTTTTTTTTTTTTCTTTTTTTTTTTTTTTTTTCGGCTCATTTACACAAACACCCACTGACCACTAGTTTGTTTTGTCTATCTTTTTTCCACTGCCACCTATGTCATCTTCTCCACCAAGATCACCATCATCGCAAGCTCCCCCAGACAAATATAAATCATAATACCCCCATCAATTTGTTACAAGAAGCAATAGGTGTAATAGGTGTAGAAGCTCAAAAGGATCTACCCAGCAAAAAAGAAAAGAAAAGAGGAGCTCAAATGGATTCAAGGTTGATATATGGTCATGTGGAGTCATTCTCAATGTACTGCTCCCTGGCTTCCATCCTTTTCAAGGTGAGAGAATTTGATGAAAATGTATACCAAAATAGAAAAATCTTCAAAGCCCAGTACGAGTTTCCACCCTATGATTTCGTTCAATTCCAAGCTGCTCATCATCGACCCAGATTAACGAACACCATCTGGTCGCCCATGAGACGTGTCCCTTGGTTCTGTAAAGGTTTCAGCAAGCAGCTCATGTTTTCCATCAAATAAGACAAGGCCCATGCGAGGAGACGCAATTAGAGGATGACAAGGACGAGGACAAGGCGGAGTTCCCAAGACCCCCAACTTCTTCTAACATTTTACGCCTTCAAGTTCATCTTGTCCATGTTGTCCGAGTTTGACTTGTCGAGTTTGTTTGAGAACAAAAGTAAGGTGGGGACGTGGGGTACATGTTCACATTTAGATTTGCCATCGCAGTGATTATTGGGAGGATTCAGACGGTGGCAAAGGGGTTGAGTTCCAAGGTGTAGAAGGTGAAGGACTTCAAGGTAAGCATGAAGGGCACCGCGGAAGGGCTTAAGGAGGTGAAGAAGGAGCTGGACCAGTTGAGAAGATTGATGTGGTTTGAGAGTTTAGTGGTTTAGTAAAAAATGGTGTGTTCGTTTTGAAGGAATAGAGAGAAAGGGGAAAGACGAGGAGAAAGAGAGAGCAAGATATAGTGAGATAGTGAGGAAATTTGCAAATAACGCCTATTTGGGTGGAATTTGTAAATGGGATTTAGGTCCCTCAAATTCCGGCTTAAATTCCATCAAGAATTTGAAATTTCTCTACATTGTGTACCTAGACGAGGAATTTTATTGGATGGATTTTTTAAATTCTGTCGTGGGCTTAAATTCTACCTACAAATCCTTGATCCAAACACACCATAAGTTTTTCTCAGAATTCGTAATTTAGATCCTTTGTAATTATTCTCCTTCTGAGTGCATGCTTTATGCCCTTAGAGGGAGTTTATGTTTTTTCTTAATACAATCTTTATTACTTATCAAAAGAAAAAAAAAAATTACAATTAATCCAATTAATGGACCAATCATAATTAATTTGGATTAATCTTATGTAACCAATGCCATTTAATTATTATGGACTCTATTCATTAAAACTTCAACTGGTTATAATTTTCACATATGTGGTCCGATTCAAACACATGACACGTCATTTCAATCGTCTCGACTTAAAAATCTGTTTGATTGCTTTTAATAGTTGATCAAATGGTCAAAAACACATTTGGTTTAAAACCCTAATTTAGGTAATTTGTGCATTTTTTGTTTTTTTACAATTTTAATTTGAAAAACCCTAGTTTGTGTTAGTGTTAGAATGTAGGTAGTAAAATGGGGTGTCAACGGAATGCCTCTCATTGGCAAAACTTGTAAAGCGAATGACAATATTTGAGAAAGACACCGAGTTTTGCGACCAAGATTTATTTTCTATTTGAAAAATTCAAGGAACTTTTGTTAGGGATGATTTTAGGTGTTTGTAACAACCCAACAAATTTTAAAACTTTTAGAATTGATTTTAAGTGTTATAATAGCCTAAAAAGTGGATATACCAAGAACAATTTTTTGTTGTAAAGAACAACGTGATATTTTGAAAACATTTAAGGACTTAATTTTAAGTGTTTTAACAACCTAAAAAGGTGGGTATACCAAGAACTATTTTATATTGTAAGAAACAACCCGATATTTGAAAACTTTTTAGAACTTGATTTTAAGTGTTTTAACAACCTAAAAATTTGAATATACTAGGAATGATTTTATGTTGTAAGAAACAACCTGATATTTTTGAATAAAAAAATTAGAATTTGATTTTAAGTGTTTTAATAACCTAAAAGTCTTGTTGGGATATATTTTATGTGATTCCAAGACAACCCGAGCATGTGTGTTGTCAAAATCATGTTAAGATAATGCCGGGAAATTTTATTCGTCACAAGGCGTAATTCCATATTTTTCAAACATTTCTAATCTCCTTGCAAGAACCAAGATTCATTAGGTGTCTTGTTCAGCTAGTGGGTAGGCATGTACTCTCCTCTAAAAACAAGAACAATTATTTTTCAAACAGGTTATATATTGTTTACAAAAACAATCTTGGGCCAATGGCCCAATGTAGCATGGTTGTGCATAAAACAAATGGGCCAATGCCCCTAGTTTAAACAAGTCATGAAAACATGTTGAGGTCAACATACCTGCAAATGAAAACAACAGGGTGATTATGCTATTTAAGAATGTTTACAAATAGAATGATGTCATGTGAACAAGTTGATTGTTTGCAGCTCAAAATCATGGAATGTATGAATGTGGATGTGGATCTAGGAATATGATTGTGTGTAGATGAAAACGTGTGTAAGTGGATGTGGGACTAAGCCTTAAGGAAGACTACCTACGTACCTCTATCAAAAAGGATCAGATGCAAACGTAGTTCGAAATGTGGAAAGTGTTTTTGTGGGTGTGGAAAAACTGCCTACGTACCTCTATCAGAGAGGATCATATCTGAACGTTGTTTGAAATGTGAAAAGTGTAGGTGGATGTGTAGACTTCTTGTTTGGAGGTGCGAAATTGTATAGTTATGGACCTTTTCTGCTGTATTTCAAAATATATGTGGATTTCTAGTGTGGAAGTGAAAAATGTTTTTCATTGGAGATGATTTTAATTGTTTGCAACAACCTGAAAATATATGTTTTTGGAAAGATTTTATGTTCTCACAAAAAATCTGGAAAAAAAAAAATTTTGTTGTTGTGTTTGTATGTCTTGTGTCTTAACTATGTACCCTGAACTTGTGATCTCAGTTTGTG
This sequence comes from Fagus sylvatica, assembly GCA_907173295.1. Lineage (NCBI taxonomy): Eukaryota > Viridiplantae > Streptophyta > Magnoliopsida > Fagales > Fagaceae > Fagus > Fagus sylvatica. The sequence continues at coordinate 4,936,935 of OU015765.1, forward strand.
TATCTTGATTTTATGCCTTGGTTGTGTACCTCTTTTGGAGAAAGTATTTCAAAAATGAAAAGATGGACTTTGTAAATCATTTTGAAAACTCATTTTTTTTTTTTTTTAAATGGATGTAATTGAAAATCTTGGGATACTTTTGTTTTCTTGGTAAGACATGTTGACAAACCCTAAGGTTGCAAAACAATATTGTTATCTTTCACTTTGAGGGGCTTAAATTCATTTAACGCTGATAAACATATTCTCTTTTCACTTTGAGCTTGTAAGAATGAAACCTTTTAAAACAATTAAAGAGATTAAGTGATTGAGATTTTTCTCAAATCAACAAAATGATGAAGAAGTAATGATATTTTCGAAAAGTTTGGATGATTTTGCAAGTCAATATTGTTTGGAGCAATGATAGAGGCATTCCCTTGACTTGAAAATTTGACCATTTGAGAAACAAGGGGGAATGCCCCTGGTTTCGAATACATGTGATCTTGTGTTGATTATGTTGAAGGGAGACTGTTTTGTCGACAAACTACGAAGAATGCTCCTAATTTGGAGATATGTGATCTTGTGCGAACCATGTTGAGGAAAGACTATTTCCTTGACAAACTAGGGAGAATACCCCTGTTTGGAGATGTAGATGGAGTAGCTGAAAATAAGGGGGGATGCCCCAAGTTTTGACATGAAAGTGAAGTCTTTGTGTCACGTGTTCTCACTTTGCTTCATTCTTATTGAAGGTTGACGCCTCTGTCGAGCATGTCCTTGTTTTTTTGTTCTTCCTTCTTTGACACTTTGATTTTGAGAAACAAATCCATAATTTCCTTTTTGGGAACATCTAGAATTCTCACCCAAGTTTGGTTTATGGGTTTCAAGAAACAAAAAGCTCATTTTTTTGAAAGGCCCAAATTGGCTAGCAAGGGATTACATTTGTTAGGGGTTGACAATAAGAAGTAGGTTTAATAAAAAATGGCCCCCTATCTTTGGTAAAGCTTGCTTTTGGCATGTAACGTTTGAGTTCTTTTGATGAGTTCTTTCTTGGAAGTAATTCTCTATTTCTTTCTTTTTCCTTTTATGTTGTTTTCTTTATGAAGCCCTAATTTTTGCTTAGGTCGCCCTTTCAGATTTTTGACCTAACAGGCTTCCATTTCTCTTTTTGCATGGATGTTCCATTGTAAGCCCAATTATTAGGACACCTTTTTGAATGAATGCACAAGAATGTACAAATAATGACAGGATTTAGAAGAAACTTCAGAAGAAGTGACTCGAGATCTTTTAATGACCTAATTTCCTTGATTGTCTTTTTAGGATCCTTTCTTTCATTGTTCAAAGTATTTGGCGACAATTTTTATATGAATTGAATGAAAATGATCTCCTTACCAGTGCAAATGATTGGTCAAGTGATATGACCTTATGATTTGTCATTTGTTTCCCAATAAAGAAGATTTCAAAAAGAACTTGATTTTCCAAAAGTACTTTTCCAAAAACAATTTCGAAAATTTTCCTTCCTCCAAAAAGATGTGAGAACATGAGAGTCTTGAAGAGTTTTGCTTAAAATTTCTTTTTGTTGATGTGATCAAATTTTTAGTAAGTATAATTTGAGATGTGAATTTTAACCATTGGGGCTTGATTCAAAAATGTGAATTTTAACCATTGAGATGTGATTAAAAAATGTGAATCATAACTGTTGATGGTTTTAATAAATTTGATGAATTTTAACCATTTAAGGTGTAATGGGTGAATTTTAATCATGTGAGGTGTGAGTCAATTTTAAACGTGTGAGGTGTAATTCAATTGGTGAGTTTTAACAATTTAAGGTGTAATGGGTGAATTTTCATCGTGTGAGGTGTGAGTGAGTTTAACTGTGTGAGGTGTGATTCAATTGGTGGATTTTAACATTTGGTGGTATAATTTAGTTAGGTGAATTTTAACTTGTTTAAAGTGTGATTCAATTGAATGGATTTTAACTGTTTTGAGGTGTGATTCATTTGGGTGCGAATTTTAACTGTTTGAGGTGTGATTCAATTTGGGTGCATATTAATTGTGTGAGGTGTGAGTAAATTTAAACCGTGTGAGATGTGATTCAATTTGGGTGAATTTTAGTTGTGTGAGGTATGGGTGAATTTTAACCATGTGAGGTGTCATTTAATTGGTGAATTTTAATCATTTAAGGTGTAATAGGTGAATTTTTATTGTGTGAGGCGTGAGTGAATTTTAACTGTATGAGGTATAATAAAGTTGGTGAATTTAACTTTTTGAGGTGTGAGTATAACCGTATAAGGCCTGATCCAATGGGTTGAATTTTAACTGTTTGAAGTGTTATTCAATTGGGTTAATTTTAACTATTTGAGGTGTAATTCAATTGGGTGAATTTTGACTGTTTGAGGTGTGATTCAATTGGGTTAATTTTAACCATTTGAGTTGTGATTCAACTTGGTGTGAATTTTAACCATTTGGGGTGTGAGTCAATTGAGTAGAGTTTAACCGTTTTGAGGTGTCATGGGTGAATTTTAATTGTGTAAGGTGTGAGTGAATTTTAACCGTGCGAGGTGTGATTCAATTGGTGAATTTTAAAATTTTAAGCGGTGATTCAGTTGGGTAAATTTTAACCATTTTGAGGTGTGATTTAGTTGGGTGAATTTTAACTTGTTTAAGGTGTGATTCAATTGAATGGATTTTAACCATTTTGAGGTGTGATTCAATTGGGTCCGAATTTTAACCGTTTAAGGTATGATTCAATTTGGGTGAATTTTAATTGTGTGAGGTGTGAGTGAATTTTAACCGTGTGAGGTGTGATTCAATTAGGTGTGAATTTTATCTGTTTGAGGTGTGATTCAATTTGGGTGAATTTCAATTGTGTGAGGTGTGAGTGAATTTTAATTGTGTGAGGTGTGATTCAATTGGGTGCGAATTTTAACCGTTTGAGGTGTGATTCAATTTGGGTGAATTTTAATTGTGTGAGGTGTGAGTGAATTTTAACCATGTGAGATGTGATTCACTTGGTGAATTTTAACCATTTAAGGTGTAATGGGTGAATTTTAATTGTGTGAGGTGTGAGTGAATTTTGACCGTATGAGGTGTGATTCAATTGGTGAATTTTAACTATTTGAGGTGTGACTCAATCTGGTAGAGTTTAATCATTTTGAGGATTAATGGGTGTATTTTAATCGTGTGAGGTGTGAGTAAATTTTAACCGTGTGAAGTGTGATTCAATGAGTGAATTTTAATCGTTTAAAGTGCAATTCAATTAGGTGAATTTTAACCTTTTGAAGTGTGATTCAAAGTTTGGCCCGTTGGATTTTTTTTGTGAATTGTTGATTTTTTTTGTCTTTTCAATTTTTGATTTGTGATCTTTGGTGCAAAGTTGAAGAAATTTTTGTTCTTTAAAAGATGTTTTTCTTGATCCAAAATTCTATGCTATACACCAATAAAACAAACAAAGAAATTCAAATGAAAATCACACAACCAAATTCAAAAATGTAAAACCAAGTGATGACTTGATGAAGCAATTCAAATGTCCTCGTGGGCCATTGATGTAGGGGAAGCCCATGGATTAGTCTTGTTGGAGGAAGAGGCTCGTGCGATCTTTTATGACATTGATTTCAAATCTTGAAACTTGAAAGCTTGTGATCTTTGTAGAATGGTTGTTATAACGCCCCAAAATTTTTAACATAATTAGTATTGTTCAATTGGTTAAGTCCAACACATAGTTAAAATTTAATTTAGAAGTTGTATAAATAGGCCCAATAGTAGGCTAAATTAGATTGGATATTAAAGAAAAGAATTTAAATAAGAGTTATTTATTTGGAAGGGTTAAATAGACAATAAACATATTAACTAGGGTTATTAAAGTAAATTGGCCTAAACCCTAACTAGGGTTGCCGTGTTCACATATATTCATAATTATATCACTCATCTTCATGATTTAGAGTCACACGTTGAATGAATAGAGGCCTCCCTTCCTTTTTGCTGTACGTGTTCAATTGTCCTCCTTCTCTAGCCTATTGTTGAATCCTTATTCTCTAAGCAGCAGTAGGTGATATTCATAGGGTAAGTTGCTGAAATTTTGTATTAGAATACATATATATATATCAAATGTTGAAATTGTTGTATCATGGAATTAAATCCGTGTGATGTCCATAGCCTATTATTATACATGGTGTGTGATAATTCTAGGCTTATATATAAGACATCTAATGTTAGTCAAGATGAAATATAGGGGCTGTTATGGTGCTATATACGTTATGTTAGAAATTACGGAATACATGGACTAATGTTATGATGGGAAGATATAATACATAGGCGTTCACTATTGTGATGGGTTATTATGATTGGAATTCTACAAACATTGAGACATTAATTTTATCACCATTGTTTCATAAAGAAAGTGACAGTTGTGGGCATGATTGATTTGTTAATTGTAAACAGTAGGTTTAATGTAACAAGGAGCAGAATCCTGCTGGTGGCTAATTTTCTAATATACCCTGTTAAGAGAATAATATTTAAGGTCATATTATGTTTGGGTGAATTATGTGATTAATATGATTGGGTTTGGAGGACACTAGGTATAATTTAGTTATTGGTGTATTATAGTTTTAGTAATGCTTTAATGAGTTTAAATATTCTAGCACAATATTTTAAGAACTAAACCAGTTAGGTATCAATGATTAAATCCTTATATGTTCCTTACAGTTTTATCTTCGCTTAGATCGATAGTTAATTATTGTACCTATCCTTATTGGGTCATCTAATCCTTCGTTAGGTTCTAGTTGATATCACCCCGGACATTGGAGGCAAAACTTGGCCTTGGCTATTCAAGGTAAGTGGACTTCGGATCATGACATCTCTCAATATATATATATATATATATATATAGATTTCAAAGAGTGAAACTATAATTTTAAATTATTGTTAGTTCCGTATACTGATTATTGTATTATATAAATTGTATTTATGAAGTCTTTAAGAAAAGTAAAAATGTTTTCAAATGGTCAGCTAGACTGTCTGCAACCTATGCCAACACAGGGTTAAGTGTTGGCCTTCGGCCGAGGTATCGTATATTGTGGTGTGGTGCATTGTATTGTTGCTCTTCGGAGCCATTGTATTGTTATCGTTGCTCATGAGCTATTGTTATTGTTTACCTCTTTGAGGATATTGTTTCCCATGGGACTCACCCACCGATTGTTTAGCAGCATAAGTCTTGTCTGGCTAATGTTTTTAATATAGTAATTTTACTGTTTATCGTTCGTTACAGATTGAATTGTGGAAAACAATCTTATGATTAAGTATATCGTTCTTATATATTGCTTATTGAATTTGACAAAGTTTTATAAGAATAGTTATCTATTTCTGGAAACTATGCAATTTTCAATGTACTGTCTATACTGAATAATCATTTATTCTGTTGGTTAATGTTTTGTAAAGCAAATATATTATTTAAGCAATACGTATTTTTATTTGAGAATGTCATGTGATGTGGTCTCTTATTGAGCAATCAAGCTCACCCCCTTCCCTTCCCCACTTTTCAGATTAGTGCAGTGGACTCTTTGAATCTGACTAGTTGGTGACTATTGGAGCTGTGAAGTGAAGACTACATTATATTAGAGAGAAATGTTAGTAGATTGGTTTTAGTGTTCTAAATTTTATAAAGGATTGTAAACTCGTTAATTTCATAACGTTCAGGTTATAGTTTAAGGTTTATTTATTGTGTTTCAAGATGAGATATTTTTATCAGGAGAATTATGGTTTTTGGAGTATTAGAATGACATTTCTGATTGATTATATTATGGATATCTAGTTTTGCTCTGCTCCATTTTTGGTTGCTAGTTTTCTCTACATTATAGGTTTAAATCTCTTGTTCTATTACTACTAAGCTAAGCTTAGTGTTAAATATGACAAGTCATGTACCTAAATCTTTGGTTTGGGTTCGGGTCGTGACAGTTGTGGTATCAGAGCATAGGTTTAAGATTCTGTAGACTCATAGGTTTAATCTTGAGGACTCTTAGAACAAGAGTATAAGTTTTGTCAATAACTTTAGTGGTAATGTGATTCGACCTTATGTAGTATTTTGTTATAGTATATAGAAAGTTCGTTGTATTATTAGTATGCTTGATTTATAATTTGGGGTTATCTAAATTTTTACTTATACTACCCTATTGTACCGTATAGATGGCTCCACCAAGAAAGAACTCAAGGAACGGTCTACCAAGCACTGAGGGAACATCTGATATCCTTCAGACTATTATTCAAGCAATAGGTGGTTTGACCGAGGTTGTGCAACATCAGGTTGGAGCAACCAACCCAATGAGTACTTTGGAGAAATTTAGGAAGCTTGACCCTCCTAGTTTCAAGGGTTCAAACGATCCACTGGAGGCTGACAACTGGCTTAAGGAACTGAATAGGCTTTTCAAGGCAATGAATGTTAGAGATGAGCAGCGAGTTACCCTTGCAATCTTTATGTTGAAGGGTGATGCACTAGAGTGGTGGGAATCTACAGAGAGGACACATGAGGGAGGAGTCGTATCTTGGCAGCAATTTGTGGACCACTTCCGAAAAAGGTACTTTCCTGACAGCTTGAGGCTCCAAAAAGAAGCTGAGTTCATTCGCATAGAGCAAGGGAACCAATCAGTGTATGAGTATGAGCGTAAGTTTGCTGAGTTATCACGTTTTGCTCCACACATGGTTGACATAGAAGTAAGGAAGGCTAGACATTTCGAGAGGGGCTTAAGGGAAGAAATTCAGGGACCGGTTTCTATGTTCAAATTGGAAACGTATGCAGAAGTGGTGGATCGAGCTCTTATAGCGGAAAGGAATTGCAAACGCCTCTCGAAGACCAATGATGAAGAAAGGAAGCCAAAGTCAGGTAATTTCCTAAAGGGAAAGTCTAGTGGTGGTTCATTCAAGAAACATGGAGTATCTAACTCAAGCAAGAAGACTTATCAAGCTTGTCCGAGATGTGGAAAGAATCATAGTGGGACATGTTACTTGGAGACTGGAGCATGCTTTAAATGTGGCAAGACTGGACATTTCATCAAGGATTGTCCAAAGCAGCAAAATGAGCAGACAGACAAAGCAAATGGGAACCAACAAAAACCGAAAGTGGCAGGTCGAGTCTTTGCTTTAACTAAGCAAGATGCTGAGACATCCCCATCTGTGGTGTCAGGTACGCTTGTTATTACTAATCAACATGCTCAAGTGTTATTCGATTCTGGTTCAACACATTCTTTCATCTCTCATGGTTTTGCACGGAGATTAAATATGATACCCGAGACCCTTGATTTCGAATTGTCTGTTGATACACCTTCCGGACATGTAATGTGTACGGATAAAGTGTACAAATCATGTAATGTCCTAGTCTCTGGGAGGGAATTAGAAGCAAATCTTGTGTTGTTGGATATGTATGAATTTGACGTAATATTAGGGATGGATTGGTTATCTACTTTCCATGCTTCCATTGACTGTTTTGGAAAGAAAGTGGTTTTTAGAATTCCTGGTCAAGCAGAATTTGTATTTGAAGGAGATCGTGTGGTGAGACCACCTCCACTAGTTTCAGCTATGCAAGCAAAGCGATTGCTTAGGAAGGGTTGTAAGGGGTTCCTGGCTTATGCGTTAAAGAGTGAGGAAACAACGCTAAAGACCGAAGACATTTCGGTAGTGAAAGAATTTCCAGATGTGTTCTCAGAAGACTTACATGGATTACCCCCTGAGAGAGAGGTTGAGTTTACTATTGACTTAGTTCCTGGAACTGGTCCAATTTCCAAGGCACCGTATAGAATGGCTCCTGCTGAACTCAAGGAGCTGAAGGAACAGTTGCAAGACTTGATAGACCAAGGTTTTATTCGGCCCAGTGCTTCCCCTTGGGGTGCACCGGTATTGTTTGTTAAAAAGAAGGATGGTAGCATGAGGTTGTGCATTGATTATAGGGAGTTGAATAAGGTAACCATAAGAAACAAATATCCCTTGCCACGAATTGATGATTTGTTTGATCAACTTCGAGGCTCTGAAGTTTTCTCCAAAATTGACTTGAGATCAGGTTATCATCAGTTGAGGGTTAAGGAGGAAGACATACCCAAGACAGCTTTTCGAACTAGGTATGGTCACTATGAGTTCTTAGTGATGCCTTTTGGTCTGACTAATGCTCCAGCTGTTTTCATGGATTTGATGAACAGGGTATTTCATGAGTACCTGGATAGTTTTGTTATTGTTTTTATTGATGATATCTTGGTTTACTCTAAAAGCCAGGAAGAGCATGAGGAGCACTTAAGAATTGTGTTGCAAATTCTAAGGGACAGGAAGTTGTTTGCTAAATTGAAGAAGTGTGAATTTTGGATGGATCGTGTGGTGTTCTTGGGGCATGTGATCTCTAGGGATGGGATTACTGTGGATCCTAGCAAGATTGAAGCTGTGGTCAATTGGGTTAGGCCGACTAATGTGAGTGAGGTCAGGAGTTTCTTGGGTCTTGCAGGTTATTACAGAAGGTTTGTGGAAGGATTTTCCTGTATTGCAACTCCTTTGACTCGTTTGACTCGGAAAAATGCGAAGTTTGAATGGACAAATGAATGTGAAAGAAGTTTCCAGGAGTTGAAGGAACGGTTGGTTTCCGCTCCGGTATTGACTATTCCTTCGAGTTCTGGTGGCTTTGTTATATATAGTGATGCGTCCCACAAGGGACTTGGTTGTGTACTAATGCAACATGGCAAGGTGATTGCTTATGCCTCCCGACAATTAAAGAGTTATGAACAGAATTATCCAACACATGATCTAGAATTGGCTGCTGTTGTTTTTGCATTAAAAATATGGAGGCATTACTTGTATGGGGAGAGGTGTGAAATATACACAGACCATAAGAGCCTAAAGTACATCTCCACTCAAAAGGAGTTGAATATGAGACAAAGGAGATGGCTTGAGTTGATTAAGGACTATGACTGCTCAATTAATTATCATCCTGGTAAGGCCAATGTTGTAGCTGATGCACTCAGTCGAAAGTCCTATGGCTTCTCAGCCGCATTATTAACTACA
>OU015765.1:4946037-5131037 GCA_907173295.1 Fagus sylvatica
TAAGGATTGGAGTTTTAAGGTTGAAGATGACCTTAGAACTCCTCTTTGGGATTTCTACTAGAGAGTGCTCTAGAGATGAACAATTTAGCTCTTTGTTGTCCTAATTGTTGTTGTAACTCGAATATCTGCCAGAAGGCACTTTTGGGGATATAAGCTCAAATCATGGTATTTCGGGTTTAAGTTGGTGTTTAGGGTTAGAGATCAAAGTCTTAAGGTTGAAGATGACCTTAGAGCTCTTTGTGTGAGATGTCTACTAGAGAGTGCTCTAGAGATGAATAACTAGGTATAAACTTAGCTTTGTGAAGAGAGTTAATACTCTTGTTGTGCTTGATTCTCTTGTTGTTCTTGTCATGATGTCCTCTCCAAGATTAAGGACTTAATGATGCCTTTTATAGAGGTCATTGAGGTTGCTTAATTTGGTGGGAAATCAGATCTTTGATTTCCCATGATTATGAGATTTCAAATATCAAAGAAAAGTAATATAGCTGTGGCAGATTTCGGGGCAAGACCGCTATTCTCCCCTTGAAATGAATGGTGAAGGGCATTAAATGCTTGATGGTTTGGTTCAAGTGAAGGGTTGTGTCATGCATGCTCTATTGGTTTTGGTTTCCACAAGCTAGCTACCATGCCTCCTAGCAGACTCAGTGCTAGCTGGTGAGTGGATACCAAGGCCCTTGGGACTCCCTCCCCTCCTCCAAACCACACTCCTACAGTCTCAACACGAAAGGGGAGTAGTCCCATCATGGGTCTAGGCCATGATGGCTACTGCTTTGGTTCTATTAGAACCAAATCTAGTGTAGTTGGTGACTTCAAGTCTCATTTTCAGATTTTCATGCATATATGTCATGTCTGATGGATAATAGAGTTTCTGCCCGGAGGTTTGCCGTGGCTACTATGACAACAACCATACTTTCTAGTTGCAACTTGGATTTATGGAGTAGCTGGGTTAAGTCTATGAAGACTTGACTACTCTAATGGAAGAAAGATATACGTTACCTCTTTGCTGAAATAGAAGAGAGGAGACTTTGTTGGCTGACCTGCTAGTCCATGGAGCTGTTTCCCAGAAGTCTGCCATGAGCACTGTACCAAGATCCATAATTTCAGGTGAAATGGGGAACTATGGTGGTGTAGAGTGGCTTGAATGGACTTGAGGAAGAAGAGGGCTGACCATTTCTGATTCAATAAGGGTAGGAATGCACTGTTCCTTAACTGATATAATGAAAAAAGGGGGCTGCCGTGGTTCCCACTAGTAGCAGACTTCGAACCTATCAATTGACAGCTGCATTTTCTGACTTTATAGGGTCCACAGACAAGTGGTCCACAATTGTTAGAGTTGACTTGAGGCTGTGGGTCTTTCTTCCTTGGGCTTAAGTCACTTATTTGGCTAATATAAAATCTTTTTAGGTCCAAAGTGACATGTAAAAGAGATTATGAACACACTTGGGTTGAACCTACACTTGAGCTTTGTTGGACTTATTTAAGGCTGAAATATTTGATGGTAGGCTCAAATGACCCATTTAATACCAGACCTTGGGACCCACGTGGATTAGGCCTGTTGGGCTTGCCGAAATTGCTCCAATTAGGCCCAATTAATTGATAGGGGCTCAATTCATATTAGGATCTAAAAAATAGGCAGGTACAATGTGTTTGAGCTAACTATATATATGGGAACATGTTACATGTTCAATCCATTTCAAATCCTCTATATTCGACCATTTCCCTAACTACGAAATTAAATGGTTGCCGTTTGCTCAAAGAATTAAGTCGTCACATTGTGAGTGTGTGACTGATTGGGACCTTCCTCATCCACGCCTACGCCCATTGCCCAGGTATAGAACCATGCCTAGAAAACCAGCAGCTGCCTATGGCTATATTCTGTGTTTCCTTTTGATGTATATTCTTTATACATATATATACATAGATTTTGCTTTTATATACAAAGTATGGACCAATTGTTATTAAGGGGTTTAGTTGCCCATGGTATAAAAAAAAATAAAAAAATAAAAAGGCTCAAGGAGATGATTGCTTTCAAATTTCTTATGGCTTCAGAATCAAAATGGGATGTTACCAAATGGGATTCAAAAATTATAAGTGTTGCATCATTTTCCAGAACATTTTGGGTTGTTCATAGTTTGGGATTCTGAGGCTCTCTCAGCTAGCGAGTAGGAATATGGTCTTCATAACTTGTGCGTAAAGACAAAAGTTGTGTATGTCAAGTGAAAACAAGTAAATAACCCATCAGGACCAATATATCAGCCAATCATATATAAATAAAATCTATGAGAAAACAACTTATTGCATGCATCAATTAAGGATCTGTTCTGTTGCAAAAACAACTAAGACAAATATGAGACTGAGAGACACCCACACAGCCACAAGGGAAAACAATTTTGAAATTTGTGTTTAAGGAAGCATAAATATTAAATGAACCATATATATATATATATATATACATTTTTTGTTCCAAGGCACTGGCTAGCTTTGCTTGGCATGGTAAGGAAATATTCTGAGCTCAAACAATCTACAAATTGGTTGTTCATGGTATATCATTAACCATATGAGACATGACAATACCATGAAGGCATATGATAAACCATGAACATGGTCGGACTGTAGTTTTTACCAAATTATTCTTCTCCTCTAGTCAGTTGTCTGTCTTGGCAATAAAAATTTCCTACAAACTGATCGTTGTTCATGGTAGAGTACCAAGAGTGGACCTATTCCAGAAGTGATACTCTGCCATGAACACGATCATATTGTAGCAATTTGTGTTACAACTTAGACATGGTGCGCTTTTAGAAAAAGATCCTATTTATATATAGGCATCTTCCGTGTAGAGAACAAAGTTGGGGAGCCTTGAAAAGGAGATTTTATTATAGGCGTGAATTAAATCGTTATCGAGAGAATCATGCAGCACAATAAATGTGATGTGTGACAGCGTTTTATAATTATTAGAGATATTTTTTTAATCCTAAAATTATCATTTTATTATTTTTATTTATACAGGTCTCTTTCTAATTCCACAAATGTAATTTAATGTCTTTACAAGGATGTGTTGCGTTTTTCTTTCTTTAGGCTTTTAGGACTCCTTAATTTTTTTTTTTTGCTAACATTATCATCAATAAAGATCTACTATTTTAGTAAAAAATTATTAATAGTAACTAGAAGAGAACCCGTGTGATGTGCAGTTAATATTATAAGTTGTAGTCTGATTATGCAAGTGATACATCATTTTTTCATTTTTTGTTTTAATAAGAATTTGAAGTAGATGGTTTGATGTGTCATGAGAATCTATTAGTTTTAGTTTTTTGGAGTAATAAATTACACACGAATTTGGTCTTTTGAGTTAATAAAAGTTTATTAAAAAAAATATTAATTTAGTACTATGTTTTTGCACCCATTTGAAATTATGGTATTTACATAGGTGAATTTTGATTTTGGGGTTTTGACAATTATGTCCACTTCCAATTAATACAACAATAAAATGAAGACGGTTATTTTGAAATTATACTATCAATCAATCCATTATAATCAAATAGTGAAATATAAATACAATGGAGACAGTACACAATAAATTCACAATAATATGATTGCCAATAAACATAAATTTGACAAAATCTCATTGCTTTGATACAGTTGAACCTACGATAAAATACGAAAATAAACTATAATTCTTTATGACTACAGCACTAACGTTTTCGAAAAATAACTCTATATTTTTTACTCACGGAGCCATTCAATAGCACCACTCACTCACTTCTCACAACACTTGGAATGAGACACACATTTTTTTTTCTTTGATGCTAGTAGCACCTATAGGCACCCAGAGTCAGATGTATGGAGCCAATGCTTCCTTTTAAGAGACAGATACCCATTGACATTCTGTGTTCTTGTCCCCCTTTAAGAGGAATATTTTGTTTGTCCTTCACTCCAGGAAATTTGGACATTTAGGTTAATTCTATGAACATATTGATACCCAAATATCAACCTCAAAGCGGGGGCGGGGGAAGGCTGAATTAGGTTGAGGCAAACCTTTTCAATTAATTGCAGAATTAAAAAAAGTATGATTATGATAATTAATTTCTACACAAAATAAGAAATATAATCAAGCATAAACAAGTAAGTAATTAAGAGAGTAAGAGAGAGAGAAGCAAACTCGACGATTTTATCGAGATTCGGCTTCCCGCCTACATCCCCGCCTCAAGAACACTTCTTAAGGATTCCCCAATCCATTATTGACAACCTTCTTCGTGGGTGAAGGTCAAACCTTTACAATCTTCCTTAGTGGTGAAGAGTAAGCACCAATTGTAGCATAAGCCACTCCAAGTGAAAAATCCCTTTTCACTTACTAGGATTTTACAAACCCTAACTTACATTCTCAAAGAAAGATGAATAGTTGAAGTACACTTAATAAACTCTCTTCTAGAGTAAGATGTACAAGAATAAGCTCACTCTAATAGTTTCTCAAAGATTTGATCAATATGGCTCAAGAACTATTTGAGAAATTTGATTTTTAATCAAAGTATTTGAATGATGTTGAATATAAGCTTAAGAAGTTATGGATATTGATCTTAGATATTATATGGCTTCAATCTCTATAGTAAATATTTATATATGTGAGTATATATAGTCCAAAATACATTATAGTCGTTTTCTAGCCGTTATACAAAAAGTACCAAAAGTTGTCACCTAAAACTAGCCATTATTTTCGTCCAGACTCGTGAATATAGGCGCTTGGATTTGAGGGCCAAAGAGCTTTAGGGTTCAAGATCTAGTCGACTGAACTGATTTAGTTGACTAAGTTGTGATCTAGGCGTCTAGATCACAATGTAGGCGCCTGAATTAGAATCTTTGTGCCTAAATGTTGATTTAGGCTCTTAAATTACAGATTTAGGCTCCTAAATGATAGATTTGAGTTTTGTATCCCACAACTAATCCAAGCCATGACCAAACTTGAGATGATATCTTTTTGATGTTCTAGGTCATTTCCTAATTATGTTTTAAGTCAATTGAGATTTTTGCATTAACCAAATCCAAGCTTAGATCAATTATAACCAAACTTATAAATTTATCTTTTTAGAAGATTTTGGTTATTTCTTTAAAAATTATAAGCTCGTTTTCAATATTTTTCAAGATAAAAATTGGGAACTTAAGATAGATTTAAGTTCTTAATCTTTTTGAGTTGGTTTTAAAGTTGTTGAGCCATAATGATCAAAGTAGATAAACTTTACAAAAACCTAACTCTCACTCACCCTAGTACATATGAACATGATGTCTTAGGGATTTTCTTGTTTCTTTGGATTTAAGTCCAATAGCTTTATCTTCAATGTATTTCCAATTTGAACTTTGGATGCCCTTTGATGCGATTCAACATTTGAGCTTTGACGAAGTTGCTTTGTTTGAGCTTGTTGACCATGATGGTCCAAGTGTTAACTTGTCAAAGTTATGCTTAAACATAAAATCTTTAGCTAGCTTGAAAATATCATTTATAAATTCATTAAATACTTGTTATCATCAAAATTAAATAAATTTCCTTGGATTACTTAACCAATAGAATAGGCATTGAAACCTTAAGGCTAACACTTATGTCAGTAGCTTTCAACTATACAATGAAGGCATATCTATTAGAAATTTTAATTATACTTTTCTAGTGGATACCTCATTAACACAAAGCTGGAGGCAATGATAGTTGGGTGATCATTTGTTGTATCTAAATGCAAATAGTGATGAGGGATCTGTAGCATATCGCATTATGAATATCTTTTCTCATTAGGCAATTGAAGTGTTGAGGCTTCAATCAAAGTCCAGGGATTCCTCTATTTCTGTTGCAAGTTCGATGAGGCTTCATAATGCAGAGCTAAATTTACAATGATGGCAATTGGGAAAGAAGTAACTTCTGCCATGGTATTGGATGAGAGTCATATCCTACTATTAAGTGTCTTGTCCAACATTGCCCAAGCTTTTTTAGGTTGTGCAGTTTATAAGTCATGTGCATCGATCACTCATCTCTCAATGTGCCTTTTGAGATTAAGTTATGGTGTCAGAGCCGCCCTATCTTCAATTCATTCAAGTGCTCATAAGTCATAGCATCATTTCTTTTTGTTCATTAATTATTGTGAAAACCATGACCTGATGGTCAAATGGGCCTCAAAATGTGACTCAACTGACAATGGATCAACCCTCTGGATTTGAAGGTTGATTGTACATGTAAATAGAGTCGCCACTTATTCTAATTATTTAGACAAAATAAGAAGTTCTGCCATAAAAAAATAATTCTTTTTTATTCATCTTTGTATTTTGTACAATTGCCAATGAATTTGTAAGAAGAATGAATTACAAGTAAATGATTTTCCTAGTTATAGTCTAGTAAAAGGAAAAACACTTTTGTAATACACTTTACATGCGAATCATCAATCTAGACTCAGAGGCTTGGTTATAAAATGGGAAGGTGTTAGGCATCCCATTTTACCTGACTTAAGTTGGTCTTCTAGAATAAAGCTTGGCCAAAAAATCTATCATGTCAATACATCAAAACTCATGTTAACATCAAAGTCTAATTTTGATGTTCAAGTTATTTAATTTATTTCATGTCTAATGTTATGTTATAGTCATATAAGCATGGTATCAATGAAAAACAAAACATTCAAATACAAGTAAATGAAATTCAGTTTAGAATTTATACTTCCATGCTTGTATGGCTTGAAAAGATATCTTTCTTGTATAGTTTGAAAAGAATTGCTTGTATAGTTTTAAAATATGCTTGTATGGCTTAGGGGTCAAAATGCAATTTTGTGAAGTTTTGGGTTCAAGACTTAATTTTGTAGAAATTTGGGGTTGAAATGTAATTATGGAAAAGTTTTGAGGTTGAAATGTAATTTCTATGAAGTGTGGGCTGATTGGGTTTTAAATTAGGGCTTGGATGGAATTGATTTGGGTTTGGGTTAGATGGGTTTCAGATTGGGTTGTGAGGAAATTGGGTTTTGTTTTAGGGTTGTTCCGGTTCAGCCTGAATCAGGTAGGGCATTACTAAATCGGTTTGGGTCGGTTTGACCCAACCTCTCTTTCTTTTTCTCTTTGAACCAGCCGCCTCACTCTTTCATCTTTTTCTTAATTTCTCTCTCTCTCTCTCTCTCTCTCTCTCTCTCTATCTGCTTTTCCTCATTTTCTTATCGAAGCTCCATGGATCAGACCAAGGACAAGAGATTGAGCTCCGTTTGCCGCTACTCACCATTGGCATAGCCGCCAAACTCGACGGTATCTCTCTCTGGATTTTGCATGGTTCTCTCTCTTTCTCTCTCTCTCTCTTTCCTGGTTTTTCTTTTTTCTCACTTCTCACCTAGACTCCCTAGAGCCACCACGACTACTCTAAGCTCTCACCGGCACTGCTCACCACTGGTGATGGTGATTTTTGTGTGAACCCATGTATGGGTCTTGGGTTTTGTGTGAACCCGTGTGTGGGTGTGGGCAGATGTTTTGGGTGAATCTGTGTATGGGTTGATGTTGTGTGAACCTATGTGTGGGTTTCGAATCGATGACAAAGAAGCCATGGGCCGGGGTTTTTGAATCTTTTGTAGGTGTTCATGGATATGGATATGGATATGGATGTGTATGAACCGGTTTGGCATTATGAATATGTTGATTTGTCAAGTGTTTGTGTTGTGCTTGTGGAATTTGGTTCAAATATGTGTGACTCTGGGGCAAGAAGTGTGTGAGTTTGTGATCATAATAGTGAAATAACTACTGTGTACCAGTTACAAATTTGACGTTGTAACTTTTTAAAGGAAATGAAGTATTTGAATTTATGTTTCTCTCTATATGCTCATGAAGAAAAACAAATAGTAACAAAAATAGTGTTAATGCAGTGTACAATGAAAACGACAGATGGAAATTAGTGTAAGGAGTTCCGATTACTCCCTTTTTCTATTGTCGTGGCTTTCTTGTTGCTTTGTGCTCCTTGTTGGCCATTGTTTTGTGCTCATGAAAGAAAACAATGGAGAACAATGTTAGTATGATCAATTAAAGCAAACCATGAGAATAAAAGAAACGATACATTAATTACCCCCCTTTGTGAACCTTACCTCGGTTGCTAATTTTTTTGTGGTTTGGTTTCCTCTCAAGAAACCAACCCCCCTACCCCCTCGCCCCCTCTCCCTATCCACCTCTTTCCTCCTCCACCTCCATCAAACCTCCATACTCCATCAACCAAACCTCCATCCCCCTCCTAATAATATCCCGGCCCAATTTTTGTTCCTTCCCACCATGCCCCCACCTTTAGGTTGGCCTTACCCCATAGTTTCCAACCTATCCACCCAAACGGCTCTATAACTACTCCCATAACCTCCACACCACCCACCTTCCCTTATCCATCACCCTTGAAAAGCCTTTCACAACACCTCTCCTCACAAAGAGGTGACCATTAATTAGATTGGGAAATCAAAGAAAAATGGTTTAGGGAGGTCTCGATTCGTGTGGGTGTGAAACAATTTTCCCTCTTTTGAAGGTGGTCGAGTAGCCCCATATCACATCATTGGGAGAAGAGGGAAATTTGTTAGTTCGCTTTGGTTGGGAATGGCAAGCCTCAAGTGGGTGTTGTTGACATGGGGTACGCTTTGCAAAAGCTCAGATTTAAAAGGGTTCTTAATTTTCCTTAGGACCAATTATAACACCTTTGGAACTGAGCTGTTTGCAAAACCAATGTGGTAGATTTGTGGAACTCTCAAAATATCATGGTGGGGCACAACGTGGAGGCATTCCGAGTGCCAGAAGGATATCCGAGGTACAGGTTGGAAGCGATTTGCTAAGAGAATAGAGTCTTTTTTTTTTTTTTTTTTTTTTTTTTTTTTTTTTTTTTCTGGGAAAGGAAGTGCCGGCGAAGGGCTTGGCTGGAAACCACTGTAACGTCCTAGTATAGAAGTGCGAGATTCTCGTGCTATTTCTGACCTAATCATGCAATCAATCGGATCTTCACTCCCATTAAATCAGCGGGGTTGACTTCCACAATTCCACGTGTCCAGCTAGATCCAGATGCTCCTTGCCTGACACGAAAATTTGATTATATGGGATCCTTTACCTAACACATTACATATCACTAAATTCATTGATGAAAAACAACGGGCCCAATGGGTGGGTTTAAAGCACAAGGCCCAAGGCTTGGCCCAATCAACCACTTGGGCTTTTTCTTAGGCCCAGGACAATTTAATTGGGTCGATGGCCTAACCCGAGAACCAAACTCCTATTAGTACACTTCCAGAACCTTTGATCTCCTTGAATCCCGTTGATCTCCTTCAATCCAACGCCATTTCTTCGTCAATTTGTAGTGATGAGATTGAAGAAGAGAGTAAGCCTCCATTGGAGCTCAATGTTTAGGGATTCAAGTGTGTGCAGGGCGAATCATCCTCGCCTCCTCCGGTATAGGTTAACTTGGCACTGCTAGACCTAGACTTGCGGATCGTCACTATTCTCGAGCCTCAAGGTTCTTTTTTTATCTCTTAATCAAACTTTGAGAAGGTCCTTCTATGGCTGATTGGGTACTTGAGACTTCGCAGGGAGAGGATGATGTTACTGTGTCAACACTTCCGTTGGCTTTAGTTGAGGAGCCACTTGGTGATCCAACTTGCCCATTGCTATGCGAGCCTCTGGCGATGGTTGGTCCATCTGGGCCCTAGGAGTTTGTGACTGGGTCTTCTCTAGAACTTTCTCTCTGGGTTAAACACAGACATCGATGCTTTTGTAAATTGGTAGGCTTCCCTATTGAGAACCATGAACAAGAATGCCTAGCCTTAGTTCTACGTATAGAGGCAGACCGATTTGTGAAGAAAGAGAAAGTGGGGTCTCGTCGACTCCCAGCATCTGGTATTAAAGGTTCTCGTGAACTTCGAAGCGTAGTTTCCTTTATGAACTATTACGGACGTCAGCCTGTGTGTTGATGTTCTTCTTGTTTAGGTTGGTTTATTGGTGGTGCATTGGGTCTATTTTTTTCTTTATGAAGCTACGCCTTATATCTTGGAATGTGAGGGGCTTAAACAATCCCCAAAAAAGAGAATCCATCAAGTATTGGCTCAGAATGTGGAATTGTGATGTTGTTTGTTTACAGGAAATGAAACTTGAAGGTATGGATCTTTAGATGGTTCGTAGTTTATGGGGGAATTCAAATGTTGATTGGGAGTTCCTCCCAGCTGTTGACTCTGCAGGTGGAGTTCTGTTGCTTTGGGATAAACGTGTTTTGGAGAAATTGGATTCTATTGTGAATCAATTCTCAGTGTCTTGTCTTTGGAAGGGTGTTTTCGATGGTTTGGAATGGGTTGGTACTGGCATCTATAGTCCAACTGATGACTTGTTACATCGGAATTTATGGGAGGAGCTTAGCAGTGTGCATCAGACTTAGAGCTTTCCTTGGTGTGTTTTCGGAGAATTTAATGTAGTCTGTTTCCCTAGTGAACGATTGGGTTGTAATAGATTGACTTCTCATATGACGGATTTCTCGGACTTCATTGAAGCTTCCAATCTCGTTACCTTCCTTTGGGAAGGGGTCCTTACACTTGGAGTAGTGGTACAGCCAATCCGTCGATGTCTCAAATTAATAGGTTTTTGATTTCTACTGATTGGGAGGATCACTACCCTGATGTTACTCAGAAGTTGTTGCCCCATCCTTTATTTGATCACTTCCCTCTTTTGTTAGAAGTTGGCTGCATGGTTCGGGGTAAGATTCCTTTTTGTTTCGAAAATGTGGCTACATGATGAAAGTTTTGTGGATAGATATCAGGGTTGGTGGTCACATTACTCTTTTTGTGGTCCCCCAAGTTATGTTTTGGCTTATAAGCTAAAAGCTCTTAAGGAGGATTTGAAGAAGTGGAATTACCATGAGTTAGGTAATGTGAGTCTTAAGTAGCAACAATTATTCTGTGATTTGGAGACTTTGAATTGTAAGGAAAGCCTTGGGGGTCTTTCTTCTACTGAAAAAGATCTCTGCGGGTCTTTGTTACTCGAATTGGATAAAGTAGCTCACTTGGAGACTTCTTGGCATTCAAAAATCCAGGGTTCTTTGGCTTAAGGAGGGAGATAATAATACAATTTTATAGAGAATTTGGAGATGGATGGTACTCTATATTCTTCGAATTCCGATATTAGAGCTGAGGCGGTGCAGTTTTATGAATCTTTATATACGGAAAAGGAGGCTTGGATACCTTTTGCTGATGATTTGTCTTTTTCTATGATTGGGGAGCTTGATCGGAATCTCCTGGGGAGTCGTTTTGAGAATGATGAAATTGTGCAGGTTGTTAAGGACCTCTAAGGGGATAAATCTCCAGGACCTGATGGTTTCACTGTGGCATTTTTTTAGAAATGTTAGAGAGTGATTGAGAAGGATATCCTGAGGTTTTTTTATTTTTTTATTTTTTTTATGAGGTTTACGAGCAAGGTACGTTTGCTTTTTCTCTCAATGCTACTTTTGTTGCTCTTATTCCTAAGAACCAGAATACGTTGAATATTCGGGATTTTAGGCCCATAAGTCTTATTGGGAGTGTTTATAAGATTCTGGCTAAAGTCCTAGCCAACAGGTTAAAGTGGGTGTTGGATGGTCTTATTTTTGAATCCCAAAATGCTTTTATTGGAGGTCGACAAACTACTGACTATTTTAATTGCCAATGAATGTCTGGATAGCCGGGTTAAATGTCATATTTCGGGTGTGATCTACAAGCTTGACATTGAGAAGGCCTATAACCATGTTAATTGGGATTGTCTCCTTTATCTTATGGACCGTATGGGCTTTGGTGGTGAATGGAGATCATGGATCAAAACTTGTATTTCTACAGTCGCTTCTTGTCATAACCCTATTTTTACCCTCGGGATTTTCTCGGGTGTCGGCACACAAAACGAAGTAGCCTGGGCCGAGCCGGTTTGACCCAACAGAGGCCCACCACATCAAAAGAACCTCAAAATAGGGTCCGGGGCACATTTCCCAGAGTTTGGCGAGGTTTGACCAACTTTGACTAGGGTTGACCAAGTTTGACCGAGGTTTGACCAAAGCGTTGACCGGACCAAAAGCTTGATTGGGTTGACTGCTTCCTAACCATTGGATAGAGCATATTGAGAGCTTCGATTCGGTACTTTACGGGTCGAAAACGGACAAAAAACGAGAGAGTTATGGGCAAAACCGTGGAAATCGGTCCAACACTTAGCCAAATTTTGCTAAGTGTTGTTGACAAAACAGCCTATTTGGGAGGCAGTGTTTGCACGTAGATTCTTTCCAACCTGCAATGACTTGGTCCACAAGCTGAAACCTTTAAGGAAGAGGGTAACTTCAGCTACAATGTGCAACTCTCGGATCGTCAAGAGCTCCTCTGGTCAAGCCGGAATCTCGATCAGAAGATGACCCCCGGCATGAGAAACATTCCAACGGCCTCTGTTCGTGGGACCGCATCTCGCAAACCCAAGCTCACCTCTATGGGAACCTAGGACCTTAAGAAAGAAGGTAATGCAAGCTTTCTGGCGATACCAAGATCGCTAAAATCCGACATCGGGAGCTACGTTTACCACGCGCGCGAAAACTGACGGAAGAAATAGGACTATGCTGAAAATTTCATAGTTTCCCCCTGGAGGATGTCACGCTCGCGCAAAGATTCTTTCCGTCTTGCTGAAATGTGATCCATGACCCCGGGTGCATAAGAAAGAAGACATGTTCAGACATGACGTGCAACTCTCGGATCGCCAAGATTTTCCCCGGTCTAGCTGGAATCTCGATCGGAAAATTGCCTTCCGGCATGCCAAAAACACTCCGGTGGCCTCTGTTCGTGGGACCATATCTCTCGAGCCCAAGCTCGGTTTCCCACAAGTCCAGAACTTTAAGGGAGAGGGTAGCACAATCTTTCCAACGGTACCAAGAATGTCAAAAACCGACGTCAGGAGCTAGGTCAACCATGTGCGCGAACACAGATGAAAAGTAAGGAAAACGCGTTGGAAATCTGACGCATTTTTCCTCCCGGACAACTGCCTTCGCGCGCGAATTCCCTCTGGCTCGCTGTGATTTGATCCATGAGCCCGGGTGCGTTAGAAAGACCGCAACTCCAGCTATGAGATGCAACTCTCGGTTCGCTGGTGGCATCCCCCATTTGGCCGGAATCTTCGCCGGAAAAATGTAAAAAAACAGCTCCACACCTCGACTTCCAGGAGCCATAACTCTCCCGTCCGAACTCCGATTCGCTCGAACCTTATATTGTTGGAAAGTAGACGTCGCGAGCTTTCCGAAGATTTGCTGCATGACCCATTTGGAGCACCAGAAGGCCTCCAAAAGCTGCCCCGAAAATTGGGTAAAAAAAAAGTACACGAGCAAAAAAAGAGGAGGATTCGGTGGAGGGGCCACGTGGCGGATAAGATCGCCACGTGGCGGGGAGCACGCCAAGCGCGGCCTCACCACGTGCCGCGCGGCATGAGGCTACGCAAGGCGTGCTCACTCCGCCTATAAAAGAAACACCCCTCCCCCTCATTTCAGGTGTTAAAACCCGAGCTCCTAGGCAGTCTTAGGCATAGAATAGGTAAAAAATAGGGGTTTTGGGGTCTTCCTTTGGGGTTTTTGGGTAGTTTTTAGAGTGAGACACCTATTTAGGTAATCTCTCTCTCTAACCTTCTCTCCCCTCTCTCTTCACTCATTTTCTTTCTTTTTTAGTGGAAGTGACTAGTGATGATCCCAAAAATGGGAAGGGATTCACAAGGATCCACTCTTATTTAAGTTTATTGCTTTAAATAAGTTTATTGCTTTCCATTATTGCTTTAAATACCATTTATCGCTTTATGCTTTAAGTTTATTTAA
Source organism: Fagus sylvatica (assembly GCA_907173295.1). NCBI lineage: Eukaryota > Viridiplantae > Streptophyta > Magnoliopsida > Fagales > Fagaceae > Fagus > Fagus sylvatica. The sequence goes on from OU015765.1 coordinate 4,959,842, forward strand.
TGCTTTCCATTATTTGCTTTAAATACGTTTATCACTTTCCGCAATGCTTTAAATACATTTATTGCTTTCATTATGTGGATTATTGCTTTATTTATTGTGATTATCCCCTTTCCCCATGTATTTGGGCGTGAAATTTCTTAGCGGTTTTGGCGGATTATGTAAGCCCTCTACGAGGCATTAACAACCATGTAAACCCGCAAGGTATTGGATTCAAGAACACATCCCCTTTGATTAAATTCCGTCATTTTATTATTTACTATGTTGTGAATATTTTCTCCCCTTTTTTCCCTTGTGATTTGGGCATGAAAATCCCAATTGGTCGTGGTGGATTATGTGAGATCTCAACAAGGCATTAACAACCATGTAATTCCATAAGGCATTGGACCCACAAAAATCCCTTGCTTTAAATTCATTTATGCTTAAATACATTTATCGCTTTCCGCAATGCCTTAAATATATTTATTGCTTTATTCCATTATTTACTACGTTGTGAATATACTTATTGTGATTTTTCCCCTTTTCCTCTCGTGATTTAGGCGTGATAATCCCGATTGGTCGTGGTGGATTATGTGAGACCTCAACGAGGCATTAACAACCACATAATTCCATAAGGCATTGGACCCATAAAAAACCCCTTTGTGTTTTAAATTTATTTATTGCTTTCCACTATTGTTTTAAATACATTTATCGCTTTCTGCAATGCTTTAAATATATTTACCGCTTTCATTTACATTTATTACGTACTTGTGAATATTATATCGTGGCTATCCCTTTCCCCTCGTGTGATTTGGACGTGAAAATCATTAGCGGTTTTGGTGGATTATGTGAGACCTCAACGAGGCATTAATAACCATTTAAACCCGCAAGGCATTGGATTCATGAGCACGTTCCCATGATTAAATCCCATCATTTGCATTATTTAATTCATTGACGTAAATATTGTCCATTTTTCAACATTGATTTGGGTATGAAAATCCCGACCAGTATTGGTGGTTTAGATAAGTCTTTCAATAGCACTAAACCCCATGTAAACCCATGAGACATTGGACCCGCAAAATTCCCGACATACTTTTAAAAATGATTTTTCACTCATATAAGTCCTAACCGGTATTGGAAGTTTAAGTAAGTCTTTCAATAGCACTAAATCTCATGTAAACCCATGAGGCATTGGACCCGCAAGATTCCCGACATATTTTCAAAAATGATTTTTCACACATTTAAGTCCTATTCGGCCTCAAAGGATTAGGTAAGTCTTTCAATAGCACTAATCCTTCGTGTAAGCCCGAGAGGCGTTGAACTCCCTTCTAAATTGCCTTATTTTATTCATGTAAATCCTAAGGTGGTATTGAAAATTGAGTAAGTCTTTCAATAGCATCGAATTTCGGTCCCCTTCTAAAATACATCATATTGTCATGAATTATACTTTGTCACTTCGATTGAGCGTCACATTCATGTCATAATACTTGTCATTTTCATCACATCTCATATTTGTGTTTATGATTAATGTGCTGTAAACATGCCATGATCATCCCATACTTGATGTTTTAGTGATTTATGTGTTGCAAACATGCCGTGATCACTTGTTAGAATTATCTTTTGTAATTTATGTGCTGCAAACATGCTGATTACTTGTTTGTTTATTCGCTTTGATATAAATGTGATTAAAATACACTTTGCCATGAAAACTTTAAAAAGAGTAAACATGGTAATGTGGGCGTTATAAACGAAGTTGGTGCAACCCAAGAGCTACGGCTCGCCCCGGCATTGGGACACCATGGTATGAGTCCTTTACGCGTGGGCGTGGCTGGATTCGTGCTCTCGTCGTAGGGGATTCTACACGTTCTAACTCCCATAAGATCATGGTCTAAAATTCCCCAAAGTGTGAATTAATTATCCAAAACCCCGCCATTTGACGGACCGCTTTATTCTTGGAAATCAAGGGTAAAGAGATCCCAAATATGACATAAAAAACATTAATTGTTTGTCCCGGCACTAGGTGTTAGGATTTCAAGTACATCCTACCATCGAACTGCCCGGAACCTAAAAAATACAAAGATGAGGGAAGGTGAAATAAAATAGTCTAATCAAAACCGAATGAAGTCAAAATTGCGTTTATCATTCTTGGTACATTGCATGACGGAAATTGGGACATTTGTACATAATTGAAACCAACAAACCTAGGTTTAGCAAATAGAAGGGAACACTAGAAGGGAGGTAACTGTTTCTTGACGAATGTCGTGGGGTGCCTAACACCTTCCCAACGCATAAGCAAACCCCCGAACCCATTTCTGGTTCAAGACCATTTTATTTTAAATGTCTAAACAAGATAAAATCTATTAGCCATAGGTGCCCAATCACACCTTAAATTTCCCATGGTTGGTGGCGACTCCAAATTTGTGCTCACATGCACACACACACACACACACACACACACATTCCTTCTCTTCCGAAAAAGAATGAGACTTGCCAAATGGGGGTCGGGATCAAGGAAAAAATAAAAAGACTACTTAGCCTAGCAAGAAAGACTTGGCTAGAGAGAGGAGAAGTAGTAGTGATTTTCCGCCGGTGTCGACAGCTTGGCGACTTTACTGGGGACTTAGAGGGTTTAAGCCTATAGTGTTTTGATTCTAGCATGTCTATATTCTTGTATATATAAACTGCAAATATAGGATAGAGATTTATTTTATGCAACACATATTATATATTGTGCTTTGTACAAAAAAAAAAAAAGTCTTTTCCCTTTTTGTTTTCAAAATCATGACATTTACCCTCATTGGACTTTTGGGTCGAACCCGGACTCAAGTGGTAGCCGGGCTGGTATAGGCTCTACCACGAACCCTTTATATCTAGGACCTGGATCATGAAAATCCACCTCTCTTCCTCCACACTTGTGGGGATCAAGGGAGGCGTGAAAGTGATTCCCCGGTGATCCAATACCCTTTAGCTTCCTTCGGGAGGCCAAAACGGGCATGATCATCGGCTCTTTTAGGAAACAGAATTCCAAACCTTGTCATACCATGTTGCATATAGTAAGCTGTAGAGTAGAAAACTTACCTGTGAGGGCTCTGGTAAAGGCCAACTGAGTGAACATCCAACCTAAGATAGGATACCCGAAAATAGGACGTGTCTTTTCAAAATGAGTCAAGGGAAAAGCGTTATGCTAGTTTCCAGGTGGTGATAAAATAAATGGAGTTGAGCTAGGTTCTATCCATCTGAACCTTTGTTTGCGTGTCATTGCTTGATAAAGGGAAAGGATAACCACGTTGTCCATACCCATGCAAACCACCCGAGCCCTAGGAGTTCTCAACTCTATATAGGGACGTATGTACATAGTCTTGTCGTTCTCAACCAAAAGTATGACCCTCACATCGACCGACGCCGGTTCCCAAAAATCTTTCAAAATGGAACCGAGCGCCGAAAGGCTCGTCGAATTTTGGTAGTGTGAGAGTCCATCTTTTTGTTGGTACGCTTGTAACCATCATGTACATACACATGGGAGCCTCAAAGAGTTTCCAACTCTACACGGGGATGTATAGAGTTTTGTCGTATTCAACCAAAAGTATGACCCTCACATCAACTGATGTCGGTTCCCAAAAAATCTTTCAAAATGGAACTGAGCGCCGAAAGGCTCGTCGAATTTCGGTAGTGTGAGAGTCCATCTTTTTGTTGGTACGCATGTAACCATCATGTACATACACATGAAAACCCCAAGAGTTTTCAAACTCTATAGGGATGTATAGAGTCGTGTCGTATTCAATCGAGAGTATAACCCTCATATCAACCGACATCAGTTCCCAAAAATCTTTCAAAAATGGAACCAAGCGCCAAAAGGCTCGTTGAATTTTTGGTGATATGAAGGTCTATCTCCCTGTTGAGGAATCCATAACCATAAGTACATACACAAAAACCCTAAGAGTTCTTGACTCTATATATGCTTACCCATTATGTCTTTCTCAACCAAGAGTACGACCTTTACAGCAACTGACACCGGTTCCCAAAAATCTTTCAAAATGGAACCGAGAGCCGAAAGGCTCGTCGAATTTTTGGTGGTGTGAAAGTCTATCTCCTTGTTGATGAGTCTACCGTGTACATATACACGTAAACCCCGAGAGCTTCCAACTCTATGTGGGGATGTAGATATCCACCCATGATTAGCCCGACCCTCACATCAACCGATGACGGTTACCCAAGGTTTCAAAATGAAACTGTGAGCCGGAAGGCTCGCCAATTTTGGTAACCCGATGTGAGAGTCCATCTATTTGTTGATGCATAATGCACTCATGCATATCACATGCGCATGCATACTTAGCCATGGTTTACCCGCAAGGTAGGCCAAGGTCACGCACTTAACTGTGAATTCAAAGTCTAACTTGATGTTGTTTACCTACTTAGGTTTTTATCCATACTCACGATCAAATGGCTGGAGAGACAAGCGGGCCCAGCGAACAAGAAATCCGGATGGTCGCTCTTTAGCAAAAATTCGACGAACTCTTTAACTTCGTGCAACTAATGGTAAGGCGAAACTTAGATGACGAGGACCAGAGGAAGGAAGACAACAAAAACACCAACGACGAGGTGCCGGAAGGACACCCCCACGCCAACACCACTCCATCACCGCCAACACCACCAAGGCCGCCGATGCCACCAAAATCGGAAGGGAAAGACTCCCAGATAGACAGCAAGATTGATAGCCTGGAGGAAAAGATCAGGCTCATGCAGGGTCTGAACTCCTTCGGGAATACAGACTTCTCTAGCATGTCATGGTTCCCTAATATGACAGTGCCACCCAAGTTCAAGGCCCCGGAATTCGAAAGGTACAATGGGAGAGGAGACCCCATGATCCACCTGCAAATGTATTGCCGAAAAATTGCGCTGTACACTAACAACGAGCCATTGCTGATTCAACTTTCCAAGACACCCTGACAGGGCATGCAGCCGAGTGGTACTCACAGTTGAAGAAGATCTCTCATTGGAAGGAGCTGGCAGATACCTTTTTGGCCCAATATGGCTTCAACTCCCAAATAGCGCCGGATCGGTTCGATCTCCAAAGAATGGAGAAGAAGAGTAACAAGACCTTCAAGGAGTATGCTCAGAGGTGGAGAGAAAAGGCGGCCCGAGCATGCCCTCCCCTAGACGAGAAAGAGATGATCAAGATCTTCGTCGACACGTTAAAGAACCCCTACTTCGATCGGATGATAGGTCTACAACTGCAGTTCTTTGTTGACTTGATACCAATGGGGGAGAGGATTGAGGATGCCACGAAAACAAAGAAGATTGTGGACATGTCGGCCCTGCTAGCATTGGCTGAACAAGCCGCCAAGAAGGCTTCGGCAAAGAAGAAGGAAGGGGATGTACAGATGATTGGAAGGAGCAATGGAAGACCAAGACAGGCTCTCCCTACCTTCACAATGCAACCGATACAACCCATGCCGACCCCAATTCCGACTCCAGCTCCAGCTCCGGCCCCAGCACCTCAGATGCCTGCAAGGCCAGTAGGGAACCAAACCAACGACAATAGGCCAACTAGGAGGGAGCCGAGGCAATTCACTTCGTTGCCTATGCCTTTGACGCAGCTGTACCCGATCTTGATAGAGAAGAACTTAATCTCACCCGTTGTCCCAAGGCCTTACAACGGCCCACAGAGGAGAGACTTCGACCAGAATTTGACCTGTGATTTCCACTTTGGAGAAGTGGGGCATGCGGTGGAAAATTGCCAACAGCTGAGGCATCAAGTTCAGGACCTAATTGATCACGGGATTTTGAAATTTGAAGGACTACCCAACATCACTACCAACCCCTTGCCCAACCATCCGGGAGGAGAAGTGAACATGGTTGAGATAAAGGAGGAGGATGACCAATTTAACCTAGCCAGTGATCGAGCCTCGTGGAAATGCCTATTCCACACCTTGAAGGAGCAAGGACACATCACCCCATTGGAAGCGCCACCAGGACCATCAACTGGCGACACATGTAAGTACCACTCTGGGGCACGGGGGCATAGCCTAGAGTGTTGCAAAGAGTTTAAGGATGAGATCGCCAGCCTAACAGAAAAGGGGTTGATAAGGAAAGAGGAAACACAACCAAGAGGAAGTTACCAGCCGTATGACCCGTCAGACCTCGATTGGTACGCAGAGCTTGACCTGGACAATATCTTGGAAGAAGATATGGACCTTGATGACTTGCTGGATGAAGAAGACTCCAAAGGGTACTACATAGAGGAAGACGCCGATGAATGGAGGGCTATCGATTTCTGTAAACTACTCCAGTTCCCGTGCCTGATAGTACCACGTGGGTTTGAGACTCCCGAATTTGAGATATTCTATGAAAATGGGGATTCAGAGTCTCACTTGCAGAAATACTGCGAGAAAATGGCCTTACATGTAGAGAATGAGCTCTTGATGATCTCAGTATTTCCCGAGAGCTTATCAAGGCGTGTGGTTGCCTGGTTCTATCAGCTGAGGGATCTTACAGGTTGGGAAGATTTGGAGAAAGCCTTTTTGGAACAATATCGTTTCAACACCAAATCAATACTTGAATATTTGGGGTTGAAAGAAGATGAAGAGCCATATATCATCCCCGACCTAAGAGTGAAAGAGGTAATCGTGGAGATCAAAGGGGAAACGGAGATGTCATCCTTACCGGCGTTGACCAATGATGAAGAAGAAGAAGAGAAGACCAAGATACCACCAACCAATGACTTAAACATCAGCACCACCACCGTTGAAGAAGAAGAATAGCCGACTAAGCTATCACCGGCCGAGAGCCCAAACAGTGGCACCCCCACTGCCGAAGAAGTACAGACTGGCCCTGCGGTTGAAGAACTGAGCATCAACGCCATCACCACGGAGGGGGATTCCACCATGCTACCGATCCGCTACTACCAATAAGGAGAGGAAGCAAAGATATGGACCAGTGTACCATTGCTACAGCGTATCTCAAGTAGCAATAAGTAAGCGGTATCCCAGCTGTTGATAACTCGGGTTTTGAGTTTATCAATGGCTCGGGAATTTTTGTATTAAACAATTTCGGGTCTTTTATGTTTATTTCATGCTTTTAAGACATCATGCTACAATCATTATCATTTTATCATTGTAATATTCCCATCTTATATTTCCAATGATATGTCACATGTTTATCTCATGAACTCCATCATTCAATATTCCAATATGCTTAAAACAAATCAAACACGCCATCGTACAAAATGAATGGCCTCCTTTTCTCGTTTCCTTACTTTTTTCCATCCGTCATCCATTCTAGGATTACACGCAAAATCCCAAACGATCCCCACGTCTCCGAAATTGACAACAAAGCGGATTGCTCACTGGATAACATAGATAATTCGGACGAAGAAGTCGAATTGCCAAATGACATCCTTGAGGCATTAGAGAGACAAGATGAGGGGTCCAAGCCCAACATAGAAGAGCTAGAAGTCATGAATCTGGCCGATGAGGGTGAAGAACCGAAGGAAGTAAAGATTGGGACCCACTTCACCACTGAGCAAAAAGAGGCACTCATCGCACTGTTGAGAGAGTTTTATGAGATCTTTGCCTGGTCCTACCAAGACATGCCAGGCCTAGACACCGACATAGTGGTCCACAAGATTCCATTGAAGCCAGAATGCAAGCCCGTCAGACAAGCGCTACGACGGATGAAGCCCGAGGTCATCCTAAAGATCAAATAGGAAGTAGAGAAGCAACTGAAGGCAGGGTTCCTGAACACAGTAACCTATTCGGACTGGGTAGCCAATATAGTCCCAGTGCCGAAGAAGGACGGAAAAGTTAGAATGTGCGTGGATTATTGGGACCTGAACCCAGCTAGCCCAAAGGACAACTTCCCTCTACCTCACATAGACACCCTGGTTGACAATACAGCAACAAACGTTATGTTCTCATTCATGGACGGATTCTCAGGGTACAATTAGATCAAGATGGCCGAGGAAGACAAATCCAAGACTACTTTCGTCACACATTGGGAAACCTTCGTGTACGACGTCATGCCTTTCGGTCTAAAAAACGCAAGGGCCACTTATCAGCGAGCCATGGTCACTCTTTTCCATGACATGATTCACCATGAGATAGAGGTTTACGTGGACGACATGATTGCTAAGTCTCGCACCACACAAGATCATCTCACAGACCTACGCAAGCTCTTCCAGTGTCTGAAGAAGTATCGGCTCAGGTTGAATCCGAACAAGTATGCCTTTGGCGTCATATCCGGGAAACTATTGGGCTTCATTGTCAATGGTAGGGGAATTGAGATTGATCCTGCAAAGGTTCAAGCTATACGAAGTATGCTCGCGCCGAAAACAGAAAAAGAGATCCGAAACTTCTTGGGAAGGATCAACTACATAGCCTGCTTCATTGCACAGCTCACCGCAACCTGCGAGCCACTTTTCAAACTGCTGAGGAAAGATGTGAAGATAAAGTGGACAGAAGATTGCCAGAAAGCCTTCGACAAGATCAAGGAGTATCTGCTCACCCACCCATCCTGGTTCCACCAACTCCGGGACGTCCCCTCATTTTATACCTCACAGTCCAGGAGGCATCCATGGGTTGCATGTTGGGACAACAAGACAAGACTAGGAAGAAGGAGCAAGCAATCTATTATCTCAGCAAGAAGTTCACGGAGCCGGAGACCCGCTATATGCTAGTTGAGAAGACATGCTGTGCATTGGCTTGGATCTCCAAGAAGCTGAGATAGTACATGCTTTATTATACCACTTGGCTGGTGTCCCGAATGGACCCAATCAAATACATCTTTGAAAAGCCCGCCTTGACAGGGAAGATTGCAAGGTGGCAAGTACTCCTATATGAGTTCGACATCTTGTTTGTGGTCCGAAAGGCGATTAAGGGACAAGCCATAGCTGACTACTTGGCAGATTATTCGTCCGAGCAGCTAGAATTGATGGACTCAGAGTTCCCAGACGAAGATGTAATGGCAGTCAATGAAGGCGACCACTGTAGGTGGAAGCTTTACTTTGATGGAGCAGCAAACGCTATCGAAAGTGGGATTGGCGCAGTTTTGGTATCACCAAAGGGACAGCAAACTCCTATTTCTGTCAAGTTAGGATTTGACTGCACCAACAACATGACTGAGTACGAAGCATGCATCATTGGCCTGTAAGCAGCTCTGGAATTCGGTGCCCACGAGTTGGAAGTCTTCGGAGACTCTCTACTGATAGTATCACAGACTAATGGGGAATGGTAGGCTTAAGATCCTAAACTCATCCCATAACAACGATACATCAGCCAACTAGTTCCCAAGTTCAATTATGTCACCTTCATATACACCCCAAGAGCTCACAATCACTTCGCTGATGCGCTCGCCACACTAGCGAGCCTTATCAAGCTAACTGAGGGGGATGATATGCGACCATTGTGGATCGAAACTCGAGACATTCCAGTGTACTGTGTGTGCGTGGAAGAGTGCATGAATGTCGAAGCAGAGGTAGACAACAAGCCTTGGTATTACGATATCAAGCGCTTCGTACAAAGCAGAGAGTACCCACCGCAGGCGACCGAGAATGAGAAGAAGTACATCAGGAGAATGGCCTTCCAATTCTTCCTGAGCAGAGAGATCCTGTACAAACGGACTCATGATGCCACCCTCTTGCGATGTGTAGACGCAGAGGAAGCCAATCGCCTGATCCAAGAGATGCATGCAGGATTGATAGGAGCTCACGCCAACGGACTATTCCTGGCTAGAAAGATTGTGAGAGCTGGTTATTACTGGCTGACAATGGAGAGCGACTGCATTAGACATGTCCAGACGTGCCACAAGTGCCAAATGTATCAAAATTGCAAGAATGCACCTCCCCAATATCTCCACACTATGGCCTCTCCGTGGCCCTTCTCAGCTTGGGGAATCGATGTGATTGGTGCAATTACCCCGAAGGCGTCAAATGGGCATGAGTTCATACTGGTGGCCATTGATTATTTTACCAAATGGGTGGAGGCATGTTCTTTCAAGAATGTCACTCAAGTTGCGATCACCCAGTTTGTGAAGAACAACATCATTTGTCGCTATGGGATGCCGGAGATGCTCATTACTGACAATGCTTCCAACCGAAACAACCACATGATGGACCAATTGTGCCAATAGTTCAAGATCCAGCACCACAACTCTGCGCCATACCGCCCGAAGATGAACGGAGCCGTGGAAGCTACCAACAAGAATGTGAAAAAGATTCTGAGCAAGATGATGGAAACATATAAAGATTGGCACGAACATTTGCCATATGCTTTGTGCGCATACCGGACATCAGTGAGGACATCTGTTGGGGCCACCCTCTATTCCTTGATATATGGGATGGAAGCAGTGCTGCCAGTTGAAGTGGAGATCCCTTTTTGAGAATCCTGTCACAAACTCAGCTAGATGAAGCTGAATGGGCCCAGGCGCGTTATGAGAAGTTGAACTTCATAGACAAGAAGAGACTGGCGGCACTATGCCACGGACAGCTCTATCAGAGGCGAATTGAAAGAGCTTACAACAAGAAGGCTCGACCTCGAACCTTCCAACCAAGGGACCTCATCTTGAAGAAGAGGAAAACAGCCCTTTCAGACACGCGAGGAAAGTTCGCACCATCATATGAGAGTCTGTACGTGGTGAAGAAAGCTTTCTCAAGAGGAGCGATCATTTTGGCTGACATGGATGGTGAAGAGTTCCGTTCGCCCATTAACTCTGATTTTGTAATCAAGTACCATGTATGACTTTAATCAAATTAATCAAAGAGAAATATTCACAAAAGTTCCCAATTTGTCATTTCAACAATTTTGGAAGAAGACCCGGGGAACAACGAAAATCTGTAAGGACATTACCCTCGGATGAAATTACCACGGGTATGGTGAAAACCTTGAAAGAGGCACCATAGGCAAAAGTAATGTGGAAAGCTGGACTTGGTGGAAGCCAAGGGTAATATATGGCTAAAAATTACCACGGGTATGGTGAAAACCTTGAAAGAGGCGCCATAGGCAAAAGTAACGTGGAAAGCTGGACTTGGCGGAAGTTAAGGGTAATATATGGCTAAAAAAAAAACCGGTACCACGACAAGACAGGCGTCAGATCAGTGCAAGACTAGTGTTCGAGGATGTTATTCGGTAAAATACTTCAGACAAAAGAATGACCTATGTTATCCTTTGAGCAGTGCATGGTTTGTTCAATATGAAGAGAACGTTTGGGGATCAAGGGGTGGAGCATAAGTATATCCTTCCAAATACCCAGTTTCAAGTGACATATCAAGATTCACATCCTCATTTATACCACATTCATTCATAAAAGGCCAATCCCTGTTAAATTCATAAATTTTCACATTCATTTCTCATAATGACATTCAATTCCCATCATTCATAAAAAGCTTAAACTTTGTCAAATTCATAAATTTTACATAGACTTTCACAATAAAATTCACACTTTCATCATTCATTCATAATTCATGCCAAATTTGTAAATATTTATATTGATTTTCCATGATGTCTTGAAAGCATATCTAAATATATCAACTTAGAAGTTAGAAATGGGAGCCACGCATAATCCGACTCGGATTTATAAGAAGCTCTCCATTCAAATACAAAAACTACTGACTACTTGTTGTTACATGAAATGTGCTAACACTCACTAGTGACCAAGACGTATGCAGGTCTACGTGCAGAATCTCCCTAAGGCAAGGGAGAGGATCGGATCTCCCTCATCATACCCCTCTAAGACAGTGCAGGCTGCAGCGCCCAAAGAATCCACCACCTGGGTAGCCTCATGAAGAGCCCTAACCACAGGAAGACCCTCACTATTGAGCCAGGAAGCATCAGATGCAAGAGCGTCCTGTACCAAGTCCACCTCAGTCAGCAGGACCGCATTGTCACCCTGGAGGACGCTGATTTGGACCCGCATGGCCCCTATAGAAGTGCGTGTAGCTGTGAGTGATGCCTCACTCTCATCTAGTGCCCGCTGGAGGGCTACGATGTCATGAGGGCGACCTGTAGAGGGATCGACCAAGGCCTGAGTATAAGAACGAAGAGAATCAAGCTCATCCTGGACCCGAGTCCTCTCCACCTGCTCGGCCTCTAGCTGTCCCTGAGTTTCAGCCAAGGCCTGCTCTAGATGATCTTTGGCTCCCTCAGAAATCTCAAGCTGCTCGCAAATGAAGTTGTTCATTTCCCGGTAGGCGGAGACATTCCCTCTCTGGGCCTCCAAGTCACGACGAAGGTTCGCCACCGCCGCAGTACTATGATGCAAGGTACTCTGCATAGATCCACACGAGCCGCGGACTCCTCCCTCTCAGATACTCTAGCAAGGTGTAGTGCCGCCAACTCTGCCCGAGCCTCTTCAAGCTCTCTCTCCAAGTCAGCGACCCTCCCGGGTTGGCCCGTAGGAGCAGAAACCCGAAGAGAAGGAGGCACTAAAGGATGTGACACGCCTGACCGTACAGTAGGCCGAGGAGCAAAGGAAGGGCTCCACCCCTCCCTTTACTCGACAAAATCAGCAGTGACAGAGCTGTTTGCAGGAAGACCATCTTCAACAAGAACCATCTCTGAATGGCGACCTCCCCACATGTCCCCGACCTTGGAGAGGAATCTCCACATGTCGTCGCCAAGAACGTAATCAAATGTCACTAAGCTCAAGTCACTCAGACGAGGAGGGTACTGAAGACCACCAAACTGACGAAGGGCGAGGCTGGGGTAATAGCCTGTGCAACCCCACACCCTAGGAAGGGGCACTCCATCAAAGAGACTGCAATGATTCCAAGGTCTCCACACTGCGGGTCCCCAAGTGACTCTCCAAGACCACTCACTCAGAGGCAAGTTGAGGAGATATAATGCCCAATCGTGGCTGTTGCCGGTGAAAAGAAGTACTGTATCGACAATCTATCTCACTGTGTGCCTCGTGAAATGATGAGGGGTCTAGAGGAGGTAAAAGTACCGCAAATGACTGCAGAACCAGAGTTATAGAAGCTGCGTGCAAAACATTAGGACCCCCTCTCCCTGTCTTCGGTAGTAAGACAATGATCGCATGGTCTCGCACAATATGGCAGGCACGATGGACCTACCCTCGCTGAATACCAGAGGGATGACCCCCAAGTCTATCCTGCTAGTAGAAGTGGGAAAGAGAAAAATACCTGCAAAGGCGATCTTGAAGGTGTTGACTTGAAACTCCCCCCCAGTCTTGCTCACCTGCAATAAAGTCCCTCGTGAGCTTAGCTGGAAAGTTACTCCAAGAGAAATACTTCGTCAGCAAATCCAAGGAAATGCTAGCTTTTCGCCAAGTCCCGTCTACTCGGCAGATCTCAAGGCGCAAGACCTTGGAAGTCAGGCCCAAGTACTTCTCCAAGACTTGGTTCGACCGAGGGCCTTGGATGGGTATGACAGGCGTCTCACTAAAAGGACTGCCTAACTGAAGAAGCTCAGCATACTCTTCCAAGGTAGGCACTAGATCTATCTCCCCGATGGAAAAGCAGCAGTGGGTTAGATCCTAGAAGGAGGCAAGAGCCTCGAGCAAGCTGAGATCTACTCGCAACCGCATGAGGGAAGAGAACTTGCCAAAGACACCCTTGATGCTAGCGTGGTCATTCCCCCCAAGAAGAGTCTACCAATGCCTCATCCGCTCAGCACGAAAGTCGTGGAAATGAAGTACCACCAAAGAGTTGGGATCGCTACTTGAAGAAGCCATAGACACAAAAGACTCAAAAGTGGAGAAAACCGAGAGATTTTAGTGAAGAAAGGAGAAGAAAAACGCAAGAGAAGCTGCTGGCCCGAAGGGGGGGTTCAACTCCTTAAAAGGACGGAACTTGAGCGGCTTCATGGCATGCCGCACATGGTGAGGCCGCGCAAGGACCGTTGCAAATCCTAACGTCTCGATTTTCACGCCCACACGAGTCCGGCCCTTTTCGCTCACTCCCAGAGGCTTGTTTCGCACTGTATAAGAACCATTTTGTGGGGAATCACTCACGGAAGAGTCTTGGGCGATCCGACGATCGAGGATTTCGACCTAGGGACCCGACTGTCGAGAACCGGCCCGAAACCCTAAAATTGGTCTGAAGACCGAGAAGTTGAACCAAGATTGCTCTTGCGGGAGATGGTTGACACAACAGAATTGGGGTTAGTTTTCCGCTACGAGATGGCCCTAGAACCGAGAGCCAGGCCCGACAACCAAGAATTGGCCCGGAAACCTAAGCCCGACCCGAGAATCGAAAGAGTCCAGAAACAACTAAGGGGTGTCGCATGGTTGGATCCAACGGCACACTGGGGAAAAATTTTCAAAGGGGTTTTGAAAAATTTCAAAAAAAAAAAGGGGCAGCCCGACACTCAGGCGGCTATTGCAGTCCAAGGTGAAGGAGATGGAAGCATCAGCATGTGTAACTCCACACTGGGGCAAATTTTTCTATCTTCAAGAAGCTAGAAAAATTTATTCAATGTTCCATACTGGGGAAAATTTTTCTATCTTCAAGAAGTTAGAAAAATTCATCCAACATTACACACTGGGGCAAAATTGTTTCCATTTTTCGAGTGGAAAATTGGAAAAATTCGAAAGTTCATCTAAGTGGGCCTCGTGGAAGAGTAGATCCCAACATTTGCTGAGCCGGGCCTCGTGAAGGAGTAAGACCCAAGATTTGTCTGAACTAGGCCTCATGAAGGAGTAAGCTCCAACATCTGTCTAAAGTGGGCCTCATGCAGAAGTAAGCCTGACATTTGCTGAACCGGGCCTTGCGAAGGATCAAGACCTGATGTCCATACATATACCCATACAATCCACAAACACATATCCGTACACATAACCATACAATCCAAACACATAGCCATAAACACAATCCATATACATAGCCATAAACACAATCCATAAACACAAACCACAAATACAATCCATAAACCATGAATACCATATATACAAAATCAAATGTTTGTACATCCCAAATGTGAATACAAAGATAGCCGGCAGAATACAAGGCCCCAAAAGAAAACAAAAAGAAAAGAGAGAAAAATACACATCACAAAGATGGAGGGTCATCAAAGAACCAATCCCGAGAAACAGGTGCAGGAGACGGCGAAGAGGAAGTCTAACTGCAACCGGATGAGCTAGCTCTAGTGATAGGGGCAATACCCAAGCTCGAGAGCTAATCCTCTAGACTCTGAATGCTCGCATCCCGAACGGCCAGCTTCGCATCCCGAGAGGCCACTTCCCTCTGCCGCTGGGCCACCTCCTTTTACAGCTGGGCCATCTCCCCCTACAATCGAACCACCTCAGCAGCATGGCGGTCCTCACCAACTGACAGCTCGAGCTGGAGACGTAGTATCTCGCTCTGGAGCCTATCTATCTCCCTAGAAGACCGAATGTGATGGCTGTCCACGGCTATCCCACCCATAACTCGACCACCCTCGACCTCATGAATGGACATCAGTGGCCCTAAGGAGTTTTGCGTGAACCACTACTGATATGGCACCTCAGCTCGAACCAAGTCCGGATAAAAGTCTACTCCCTCCACAGGGACAATGGCATCACCACCCGCTGTCGTACGGTCCTCTCATCCATGAGGAGCTCCCAAGACCTCGGAGTCCGGATCCATATCCTCCGTCGAGACAACTGAACAACCTCGAATAGCTCAGCACGCCCGACCAAGGCTGATGAGTAAGGCTGGAAGACGACATCTATGTCTCTGATGCAATCCACCATCATACGACACTCGAGGAGAGTACAGGCGGTCAATCTCTGAATCCGAGCCAAATCCCAGCGCCTAGCAAGAGGAAAAGCAGGGTCAAGTGCCGACGGAAGCCTGCTGGGACCAAAGCATGGAAAGTGCTTGAACGCTCAGAAGAGAATGAACTGCCAGAAGCCGAGGAAGCCATTAGTCTCCTGGCGAGAGAAATGACGTAGACCCCGGATGTAAAACCTATATGTCAGAGCTCCCCAATCATACTCCCTCAGGGTGTCGACATCCCGGAACATGCCGACAATGGGTGTAGGTACAGTGGACTTGTCATTGCAGAGAAAACAGCTGAAGATGAAGTATGCCGTCCACTGGCGATACCGCAGCTCAGGAGGAGGCTCATCCTTCTCCCTCCTCAAAAGATCCCTCAAGTACCTGAGCCTCAAGGAAGTGCTCTTGGTGCCCTCAATAGCTGAAGAATCCTTAATACCCAGAATGTCAAGAGCCTCAAGGCCAGATACAGGCTCACTAGGGGGAACCCTACCCCCAAAGAGAATACCCAGAATGGCACTCCAATCCACTGGAAGCACTCCCATATCACAGGTGCTAAAATGGAAGGTTCCCGTGTGGTGAAAGACCCTCTCCACCCAGCATCTCACCAATGGATGGCTCACGTACACATACAGGATGTCAAGAAAAGGGCCGAAACCCAGCTCCATCAGAAACTCGCAGTACTCTCGGCGAGCACAAACCAGGAGCTTGCAGAAGTCAGACCACCCGCCTCGACCGATGCTCTCAGCACTAGGATCCTGCACGGAAAAGAGTGTCAGTACAAAAAGATCAGGGAAAGCACAAAGCAGAGGGACATACAAAGCGTATAAATACCTCACAATGGCGAACCGAAGATGATGGATGGTGGATGAGATTCGTGAGAAGAGGTGTATCCATCACCGGAGTAATGACATGGTAACGCGGTTGGATGCCACCCTGAGGAGGATACCTAAGCCCCGGCATGACAAAGTCCTCGGGTATGGGATCCACAGAAGGAGGAACTCGATCAGCTCTCTGCCTCTTAGATGAAAACCTCACAGGAGGAGCGCCTGTCGGCGTCCTAGAGGATCGGCGAGATGCGCCAGAAGACCTAGCACTACCGCCAATAGTAATGCCAGGCCCAAGAGGGGGTTAGGCCTCCCCAGCAGCAACACTAGCAGCCTCAGCATCAAAGTGCTCCTGCAAGTTCCTAGCTATCATGCTGTCAGCGCGAGTACGAGGATCCTCCATGGCGTCGTACTCGTCATCAATGTCTGGAGAACTCTCCGGAGCATAGGCCACGGCCTTGCCTTTCGCATGGCGATCAGATCGACGCTGGCCGCCACTACCGCTACTCTGACTAGACATCTGCAAAAGAGGATAGCAAGTGATCCAAGAGTCAGAAAAACCAGGTAAATTTCATACTCGAAGAAAAAAAAGAAGAGAAGAAAAAGAAAACACACAATGATCAAAATCATACAAATAGAAGAAAAAAGAACAATCAAACAAACAATTTTTCCTCGACCGTTTGGATAAATTTCCAAACCGGGTCTGATTACCCAATTGCGATCTGACAAAATGTCAAATCACAATTTTTCCCCGACCGTTTGGATGAATTTCCAAACCGGGACTGATTACCCAATTGCGATTTGACAAAGTGTCAAATCCTAATTTTTCCCCGACCATTTGGATGGATTTCCAAACCGGGTCTGATTACCCAATTGCAATTTGACTAAGTGCCAAATCCCAATTTTTCCCCGATTGTTTGGTTGAATTTCCAGTCTGGGTCTGATTACCCAATTGCGATCTGACAAAATGTCAAATCACAATTTTTCTCCGACAGTTTGGATGAATTTCCAAACCGGGTCTAATTACCCAATTGCGATTTGACAAGTTCCAAATCTCAATTTTTCCCCGACCGTTTAGATAAATTTCCAAACCGGGTTTGATTACCCAATTGTGATCTGACAAAATGTCAAATCACAATTTTTCTCCGACAGTTTGGATGAATTTCCAAACCGGGTCTAATTACCCAATTGCGATTTGACAAGTTCCAAATCTCAATTTTTCCCCGACCGTTTAGATAAATTTCCAAACCGGGTCTGATTACCCAATTGCGATCTGACAAAATGTCAAATCACAATTTTTCCCCGACCGTTTGGATGAATTTCCAAACCGGGACTGATTACCCAATTGCGATTTGACAAAGTGTCAAATCCTAATTTTTCCCCGACCATTTGGATGGATTTCCAAACCGGGTCTGATTACCCAATTGCAATTTGACTAAGTGCCAAATCCCAATTTTTCCCCGACCGTTTGGATGAATTTCCAAACCGGGTCTGATTACCCAATTGCGATTTAACAAAGCGTCAAATCCCAATTTTTCCCCGATCGTTTGGATGAATTTCCAAACCGGGTCCGATTACCCAATTGCGATTCGACTAAGAGTCAAATCCCAATTTTCCCCGACCGTTTGGATGAATTTCCAAACCGGGTTCGATTACCCAATTGCGATTTGACTAAGTGTCAAATCCCAATTTTTCCCCGACCGTTTGGATGAATTTCCAAACCGGGTCTGGTTACCCAATTGCTATTTGACAAAGCGTCAAATCCCAATTTTTCCCCGACCGTTTGAATGAATTTCCAAACCGGGTCCGATTACCTAATTGCGATTCGACTAAGTGTCAAATCCCAATTTTCCCCGACCGTTTGGATGAATTTTCAAACCGGGTCAGATTACCCAATTGCGATTGGACAAAGCGTCAAATCCCAATTTTTCCCCGACCGTTTGGATGGATTTCCAAACCGGGTCTGATTACCCAATTGCAATTTGACTAAGTGCCAAATCCCAATTTTTCCCCGACTGATTGGATGAATTTCCAAACCGGGTCTGATTACCCAATTGCGATTTGACAAAGTGTCAAATCCCAACTTTTCCCTGACCGTTTGAAAATATTTTCAAACCAGGTCTGATTTGCCTATTTTCCGAGACCCACTTGAGCCCTGAATCTAATTAAAGTATTTCCTAAGTTTGTGTAAATCCCAAATTTAGCCTATGCTTTTCAGAGTTTCTACCCCATTCAAAAATAATACGTAACACGTACGTAGTAACGTACCCCCAAAAATATAGATAAAAAAAATGCACAACACAGTGCCCCAAAGAAAATATATATGAAGCAAAAAAAAAAATGAGCAACATTGTGCTAAAAAAATAATAATATAGACAAAAAAATTTCATCATCCTTGCCTCCTATTTTTCTAAGCATATATGTATATTTATATGTGCCTACAAATGTCCATTTGTGCGTGTACATGTTTCTATACATAAATGCATTTTTGTGCGCTAACATGTTTGCTAAGTGTGTAGACAATCCCAAAACATACAATGGCATGTGAAATCAAAAGCAAAAATGCATAAGAAAAAAAGTAAAAGACATAAAGAGAGAGCAACCAATGCAGCACATTCCAACTGTTCAAAACTAAAAAGAATGGTAAGGATGGGAAGATGCTTACTTGTATGACGCACAGTCACTGACGGATCGTCAATCGGAGTCCTGGATCACAAGAAAAGAGCAAAAAGACATAAAGAAGAGAGCAACCAATGCAGCACATTTTGATCGTTCAAAACCGAAAAGAATGGTAAGGAGGGGAAGATGCTTACTTGTATGACGCGTTGGCGAAGACGGATCGTCAATCGGAGTCCCAGATCGCAAGATATGTGCGAAAGAAGTGGCTGGGGCGAAATGGGGTCCGAACAGTGAAAAGGGAGAGAAAAAGACGAAAATGAAGGAGAAAGGCCGATCAGCGCGTTTTAAGGTGGGACCTCCTGCGGCCCCACCACCCGCCGCGCGTGGTGAAGCCGCGCGAGTTTCTCTTTTCAGCCGAAGCGCCACCTCGTGCCGCACGTCGCCATTTCATACCCAGCCCGATCTTCTTTGACCCCTGGAAAGCCTGTTTGGAAGCCAAAAGGACTGGCACGCAAACCGAGATGAACTACGTAGCAACCGTAAACGGGCACGAAAACCGAGAAAATCGAATGGGCAAAAATCGAGTCATTTATTCTTTGTCCGGTGTTCCTTGTGCCAAGAAACGCCAAACAAAGAAAGAGCAATTGTCATAACCCTATTTTTACCCCCAGGATTTTCTGGGGTGTCGGCACGTAAAACGAAGCAGCCCGGGTCGAGCCGGTTTGACCCAACAGAGGCCCACCGCATCAAAAGAACCTCAAAACGGGGTCCGAGGCACATTTCCCGGAGTTTGGCGAAGTTTGACCAAGTTTGACCAAGTTTTATCGAGGTTTGACCAAAGCGTTGACCAGACCAAAAGCTAGATTGGGCTGACCGCCCCCTAACCATTGGATAGAGCATATTGAGAGCTTCGATTCGGTACTTTACGGGTAAAAAACGGACGAAAAACGAGAGAGTTATGGGCAAAACCGTGGAAATCGGTCCAACATTTAGCCAAATTTTGCTAGGTGTTGCTGACAAAACAGCCTATTTGGGAGGCAGTGTTTGCGCATAGATTCTTTCCAACCTGTAGCGACTTGGTTCGTAAGCTGAAACCTTTAAGGAAGAGGGTAACTTTAGCTACAACGTGCAACTCTCGGATCGTCAAGAGCTCCTCTGGTCAAGCCGAAATCTCGATCAGAAGATGACCCCCCGGCATGAGAAACATTCCAACGGCCTCTGTTTGCGGGGCCGCATCTCGCAAACCCAAGCTCGCCTCTGTGCGAACCCAGGACCTTAAGAAAGAAGGTAATGTAAGCTTTCCGGCGACACCAAGATCGCCAAAATCCAACATCGGGAGCTACGTCTACCATGTGCGCAAAAACTAACGGAAGAAATAGGACTATGCTGAAAATTTCATAGTTTCCCCCCGGAGGATGTTGCGCTCGCGCAAAGATTTTTTCCATCTCGCTGAAATGTGATCCACGAGCCCGGGTGCGTAAGAAAGAGGACATGTTCAAACACGACGTGCAACTTTTGGATCACCAAGATTTTCCCCGGTCTAGCCGGAATCTCAATCGGAAAATTGCCCTCCGGCAAGCTAAAAACACTCCGGTGGCCTCTGTTCGTGGGACCATATCTCTCGAGCCCAAGCTCGGTTTCCCGCAAGTCCAGAACTTTAAGGAAGAGGGTAGCGCAAGCTTTCCAACGGTACCAAGAACGTTGAAAACCGACGTTGGGAGCTAGGTCAACCATGCGCGCGAACACAGACGAAAAGTAAGGAAAACGCGCTGGAAATCTGACGCGTTTTTCCTCCCGGACAACCGCCTTCGCGCGCGAATTCCCTCCGGCTCACTGTGATTTGATCCATGAGCCCGAGTGTGTTAGAAAGACCCTAACTCCAGCTGCGAGACGCAACTCTCGGTTCGCCGGTGGCATCCCCCATTTAGCCGGAATCTTCGCCGGAAAAATGCGAAAAACCAACTCTGACACCCCGACTTCTGGGAGCCATAACTCTCCCGTCTGAACTCTGATTCGCGTGAACCTTATATCGTTGGAAAGTAGACGTCACGATCTTTTCAACGATATGCCGCATGACCCATTTTGAGCACCAGAAGGCCTAAAACAGCTGCCCCGGAAATCGGGTCGAAAAATAGTACGTGCACGAAAATCGAGGAGGATTCGGCGGAGAGGCCGCGTGGCGGATAAGATCGCCACGTGGCGGGGAGCACGCCGAGCGCGGCCTCACCATGCGCCGCGCTGCATGAGGCCGCGCGAGGCGTGCTCACTCCGCCTATAAAAGTAACACCCCTCCCCCTCATTTCAGGTGTTAGAACCCGAGCTCCTAGGCAGTCTTGGGCGTAGAATAGGCAAAAAATAGGGGTTTTGGGGTCTTCCTTTGGGGTTTTTGGGTAGTTTTTATAGTGAGAAACACCTACTTAGGTAATCTCTCTCTCTAACCTTCTCTCCCCTCTCTCTTCACTCCTTTTCTTTCTTTTTTAGTGAAAGTGACTAGTGATGATCCCAAAAATGAGAAGGGATTCATAAGTATCCACTCTTATTTAAGTTTATTGTTTTAAATAAGTTTATTGCTTTCCATTATTGCTTTAAATACCATTTATCGCTTTATGCTTTAAGTTTATTTAATGCTTTCCATTATTTGCTTTAAATACGTTTATCGCTTTCCGCAATACTTTAAATACATTTATTGCTTTCATTATGTGGATTATTGCTTTATTTATTGTGATTATCCCCTTTCCCCGTGTATTTGGGCGTGAAAATCCTTAGCAGTTTTGGCGGATTATGTAAGCCCTCTACGAGGCATTAATAACCATGTAAACCTGCAAGGCATTGGATCCAAGAACACATCCCCTTTGATTAAATTCCGTCATTTTATTATTTACTACATTGTGAATATTTTCTCCCCCTTTTTCCCTTGTGATTTGGGCGTAAAAATCCCGATTGGTCGTGGTGGATTATGTGAGACCTCAACGAGACATTAACAACCACGTAATTCCATAAGGCATTGGACCCACAAAAATCTCTTGCTTTAAATTCATTTATGCTTAAATACATTTATCGCTTTCCGCAATGCCTTAAATATATTTATTGCTTTATTCCATTATTTACTACGTTGTGAATATACTTATTGTGATTTTTCCCCTTTTCCCCTCATGATTTGGGCCTGATAATCCCGATTGGTCGTGGTGGATTATGTGAGACCTCCACGAGGCATTAACAACTACATAATTCCATAAGGCATTGGACCCATAAAAAACCCCTTTGTGCTTTAAATTTATTTATTGTTTTCCACTATTGCTTTAAATACATTTATCGCTTTCCGCACTGCTTGAAATATATTTACCGCTTTCATTTACATTTACTACATACTTGTGAATATTATATTGTGGCTATCCCTTTCCCCCTGTGTGATTTGGACGTGAAAATCCTTAGCGGTTTTGGTGGATTATGTGAGACCTCAACGAGGCATTAACAACCATGTAAACCCACAAGGCATTGGATTCATGAGCACATCCCCATGATTAAATCCCATCATTTGCATTATTTAATTCATTGAAAAAAATACTGTCCATTTTTCAACATTGATTTGGGTATGAAAATCCCGACCGGTATTGGTGGTTTAGGTAAGTCTTTCAATAGCCCTAAACCCCATGTAAACCCATGAGGTATTGGACCCACAAAATTCCCGACATACTTTTAAAAATGATTTTTCGTTCATATAAGTCCTAACCGGTAGTGGAAGTTTAGGTAAGTCTTTCAATAGCACTAAACCCTATGTAAACCCATGAGGCATTGAACCCGCAAGATTCCCAACATATTTTCAAAAATGATTTTTCACACATTTAAGTCCTATTCAGCCTCAAAGGATTAGGTAAGTCTTTCAATAGCACTAATCCTTCATGTAAGCCCGAGAGGCGTTGAACTTCCTTCTAAATTGCCTTATTTTATTCATGTAAATCCTAAGGTAGTATTGGAAATTGAGTAAGTCTTTCAATAGCATCGAATTTCGGTCCCACAAGGTCTTGACCCTTTCCCTAAAATACATCATATTGTCATGAATTATACTTTGTCACTTCGATTGAGTGTCACATTCATGTCATAATACTTGTCATTTTCATCACATCCCATATTTGTGTTTGTGATTAATGTGCTGCAAACATGCCATGACCATCCCATACTTGATGTTTTAGTGATTTATGTGCTGCAAACATACCGTGATCACTTGTTAGAATTAGTTTTAGTAATTTATGTGCTGCAAACATGCCGTGATTACTTGTTTGTTTATTTTCTTTGATATAAATGTGATTAAAACACACTTTGCCATGAAAATTTTAAAAAGAGTAAACATGGTAATGTGGGCGTTATAAACGAAGTTGGTGCAACCCAAGAGCTACGGCTCGCCCTGGCATTGGGACACCATGGTATGAGTCCTTTACGCGTGGGCATGGCTGGTACGTGCTCTCGTCGTAAAGGATTCTACACGTTCTAACTCCCATAAGATCATGGTCTAAAATTCCCCAAAGTGTGAATTAATCATCCAAAACCCCGCCATTTGATAGACCGCTTTATTCTTGAAAATCAAGGGTAAAGAGATCCTGAATATGGCATCAAAAACATTAATTGTTTGTCCCGGCACTAGGTGTTAGGATTTCAAGTACATCCTACCATAGAACTGCCCAGAACCTAAAAAATACAAAGATGAGGGAAGGTGAAATAAAAGAGTCTCATCAAAACCGAATGAAGTCAAAATTGCGTTTACCATTCTTGGTACATTGCATGACGGAAATCGGGACATTTGTACATAATTGAAACCAACAAACCTAGGCTTAGCAAATAAAAGGGAACACTAGAAGGGAGGTAACTGTTTCTTGACGGATGTCATGGGGTGTCTAACACCTTCCCCACGCATAAGCAAACCCCCGAACACATTTCTGGTTCAAGACCATTTTATTTTAAATGTCTAAACAAGATAAAATCTATTAGACATAAGTGCCCAATCACACCTTAAATTTCCCATGGTTGGTGGCGACTCCAAATTTGTGCTCCCATGCACACACACACACATGTTCCTGCACACACACACACACACACACATTCCTTCTCTTCTGAAAAAGAGAGAGACTCGCCAAATGGGGGTCGGGATCAAGGAAAAATAAAAAGACTACTTAGCTTAGCAAGAAAGACTTGGCTAGAGAGAGGAGAAGTAGTAATGATTTTCCGCCGGTGTCGACACTTCTCTATTATGGTGAATAGCTCGCCTTCAGGCTTTTTGGAGAGCTCTAGAGGTCTTTGTTTAGGGGATCCTTTATCACCCTTATTGTTTCCCTTAGTCATGGAAGTTCTGAGTAGGATGTTGCGGAGAACGGAGGAGGCGAGTCTTATAAGAGGCTTTAAGGTAGGAAAATCAACAGAGGGAGGTATCTTCATATCTCACCTCCTATTCGCAGATGATACCATTGTTTTTTTGTGATGCGGATCCTAAGCAGCATCTACACCTTAGAATGGTTTTATCTTGTTTTGAGGCTGTGACTGGCTTGGGCGTTAATATGGGCAAAAGTGAATTGGTTCCTGTGGGGGAGATGCCTAATGAAACCCCATTAGCAGATATTCTCTGTTGCCGCATAGGTGTTTTACCTTTGATGTATCTTGGCATGCCGTTAGGAGCTTCTTTTAAAGCTTCTTCAGTTTGGAATCCTATTCTTGAAAAGATTGAGAAAATGCTAGCCGGTTGGATGAAGCTTTACTTATCCAAAGGAGGTAGGTTGACTCTGTTAAAGAGCACCCTTTCTAGGCTCCCTACTTATTTTTTGTCTCTTTTCACCATTCCTAAACATGTGGCTGAAAGAATTGAGAAGCTCCAGTGTAATTTCCTTTAGATTAGGGAGGGCTGGGAGTGAGAAAGGTGGAGGTTGCTAATAGAGCTCTCTTGGGGAAATGGATGTGGTGGTTTGGTAAGGAAGATTCGCACCTGTGGTGAAGGGTTGTAGTTGTAAAATATGATTGGATTGGGGTGGCTGGATCTTGAAGAAGCCTAAAGGGACTCATGGTTGTAGTCTTTGGAAAGTAATTATTTCTGGTTGGGAAAATTTCCTTCAACATGTGGAGTTGGTTGCTGGATTAGGTAGTAGGATTCGCTTTTGGCATGACAACTGGTGCGATGATACTCTCCTTAAGACTAGGTTCCCGGTGCTTTTTGGTTGTTTATCAAACAAGAATGCTTTTATAGATTCTTGCTTGACAAGACCTGCTGTGGGTAAGGGTCTGGTTTGAAATCTTACTTTATTCCGAGACTTTAAAGATTGGGAGGTTGAAGAGGTGATTGCTTTCTTCACTTTTATTCATTCGAAAACCCTAGTCAACGATGATCAGGATGCTATGAGATGGAAAATCTGTCATCATGGGAACTTTGATGCTAAATCTTTTTACTATTCCCTTGCTGGTAAGAATGATATTAAATTCCATTGGAAAGCCATTTGGAAGGTTAAAGCTCCTAGACGAGTTTCTTTTTTTATGTGGTCTGCGACTTAAGGGAAGATTCTCACTTCTGATAATCTTATGCGGAGAGGTTATATCATGGCTGAGTGGTGTTGTATGTGTCGTAGCAACTGGGAAATTGGGGACCATCTTTTGATTCATTGTACTGCTGCTTCAGCCTTATGGAACTCGGTTTTGCACTTTTTTAGGGTTCTTTGGGTTCTGCCTAACAACATTGCAGCTCTTCTTTTCGGTTGGTATAACTGCTTTGGAAAGCACAATTCTAAGGTTTGGAATCTGTTGCCTTTATGCTTAATGTGGAATGTTTGGCATGAGCGTAACATGCGTACTTTCAATGATGAAGAGCATTCAAAGACCAAACTCACTGAATTATTTTTTGGGCTTCTTTTTTATTGGGCTCGGGTTTGGGGCATTACCTCTAAGCTAACCCGTGCTGATTTTGTTGTTTCTTTAACAGTGTTTTTGGATGAGGAAATTATTAATTGCATGGAAATTGATAAATGATGGGATTTACACTCCCATCATTTTAAATCCCAGCATTTATAAATTCAATCGTTTGTATGTAAATACTAAGTAAAAGTATAACTAGCTAATTTTGTGACCATAAGGCTAACTCTTTTTTTTTTTTTTTTTTTTTTTTTTTTTTTTTTTTTTTTTTTTTTTTTTTTTCGGCTCATTTACACAAACACCCACTGACCACTAGTTTGTTTTGTCTATCTCTTTTCCACTGCCACCTATGTCATCTTCTCCACCAAGATCACCATCATCGCAAGCTCCCCCAGACAAATATAAATCATAATACCCCCATCAATTTGTTACAAGAAGCAATAGGTGTAATAGGTGTAGAAGCTCAAAAGGATCTACCCAGCAAAAAAAGAAAAGAAAAGAGGAGCTCAAATGGATTCAAGGTTGATATATGGTCCTGTGGAGTCATTCTCAATGTACTGCTCGCTGGCTTCCATCCTTTTCAAGGTGAGAGAATTTGATGAAAATGTATACCAAAATAGAAAAATCTTCAAAGCCCAGTACGAGTTTCCACCCTATGATTTCGTTCAATTCCAAGCTGCTCATCATCGACCCAGATTAACGAACACCATCTGGTCGCCCATGAGACGTGTCCCTTGGTTCTGTAAAGGTTTCAGCAAGCAGCTCATGTTTTCCATCAAATAAGACAAGGCCCATGCGAGGAGACGCAATTAGAGGATGACAAGGACGAGGACAAGGCGGAGTTCCCAAGACCCCCAACTTCTTCTAACATTTTACGCCTTCAAGTTCATCTTGTCCATGTTGTTCGGATTATGTGAGACCTCAACGAGGCATTAACAACCATGTAAACCCACAAGGCATTGGATTCATGAGCACATCCCCATGATTAAATCCCATCATTTGCATTATTTAATTCATTGAAAAAAATACTGTCCATTTTTCAACATTGATTTGGGTATGAAAATCCCGACCGGTATTGGTGGTTTAGGTAAGTCTTTCAATAGCCCTAAACCCCATGTAAACCCATGAGGTATTGGACCCACAAAATTCCCGACATACTTTTAAAAATGATTTTTCGTTCATATAAGTCCTAACCGGTAGTGGAAGTTTAGGTAAGTCTTTCAATAGCACTAAACCCTATGTAAACCCATGAGGCATTGAACCCGCAAGATTCCCAACATATTTTCAAAAATGATTTTTCACACATTTAAGTCCTATTCAGCCTCAAAGGATTAGGTAAGTCTTTCAATAGCACTAATCCTTCATGTAAGCCCGAGAGGCGTTGAACTTCCTTCTAAATTGCCTTATTTTATTCATGTAAATCCTAAGGTAGTATTGGAAATTGAGTAAGTCTTTCAATAGCATCGAATTTCGGTCCCACAAGGTCTTGACCCTTTCCCTAAAATACATCATATTGTCATGAATTATACTTTGTCACTTCGATTGAGTGTCACATTCATGTCATAATACTTGTCATTTTCATCACATCCCATATTTGTGTTTGTGATTAATGTGCTGCAAACATGCCATGACCATCCCATACTTGATGTTTTAGTGATTTATGTGCTGCAAACATACCGTGATCACTTGTTAGAATTAGTTTTAGTAATTTATGTGCTGCAAACATGCCGTGATTACTTGTTTGTTTATTTTCTTTGATATAAATGTGATTAAAACACACTTTGCCATGAAAATTTTAAAAAGAGTAAACATGGTAATGTGGGCGTTATAAACGAAGTTGGTGCAACCCAAGAGCTACGGCTCGCCCTGGCATTGGGACACCATGGTATGAGTCCTTTACGCGGTGGGCATGGCTGGTACGTGCTTCTCGTCGTAAAGGATTCTACACGTTCTAACTCCCATAAGATCATGGTCTAAAATTCCCCAAAGTGTGAATTAATCATCCAAAACCCCGCCATTTGACGGACCGCTTTATTCTTGGAAATCAAGGGTAAAGAGATCCCGAATATGGCATCAAAAACATTAATTGTTTGTCCCGGCACTAGGTGTTAGGATTTCAAGTACATCCTACCATAGAACTGCCCAGAACCTAAAAAATACAAAGATGAGGGAAGGTGAAATAAAAGAGTCTCATCAAAACCGAATGAAGTCAAAATTGCGTTTACCATTCTTGGTACATTGCATGACGGAAATCGGGACATTTGTACATAATTGAAACCAACAAACCTAGGCTTAGCAAATAAAAGGGAACACTAGAAGGGAGGTAACTGTTTCTTGACGGATGTCATGGGGTGTCTAACACCTTCCCCACGCATAAGCAAACCCCCGAACACATTTCTGGTTCAAGACCATTTTATTTTAAATGTCTAAACAAGATAAAATCTATTAGACATAAGTGCCCAATCACACCTTAAATTTCCCATGGTTGGTGGCGACTCCAAATTTGTGCTCCCATGCACACACACACACATGTTCCTGCACACACACACACACACACACATTCCTTCTCTTCTGAAAAAGAGAGAGACTCGCCAAATGGGGGTCGGGATCAAGGAAAAATAAAAAGACTACTTAGCTTAGCAAGAAAGACTTGGCTAGAGAGAGGAGAAGTAGTAATGATTTTCCGCCGGTGTCGACACTTCTCTATTATGGTGAATAGCTCGCCTTCAGGCTTTTTGGAGAGCTCTAGAGGTCTTTGTTTAGGGGATCCTTTATCACCCTTATTGTTTCCCTTAGTCATGGAAGTTCTGAGTAGGATGTTGCGGAGAACGGAGGAGGCGAGTCTTATAAGAGGCTTTAAGGTAGGAAAATCAACAGAGGGAGGTATCTTCATATCTCACCTCCTATTCGCAGATGATACCATTGTTTTTTTGTGATGCGGATCCTAAGCAGCATCTACACCTTAGAATGGTTTTATCTTGTTTTGAGGCTGTGACTGGCTTGGGCGTTAATATGGGCAAAAGTGAATTGGTTCCTGTGGGGGAGATGCCTAATGAAACCCCATTAGCAGATATTCTCTGTTGCCGCATAGGTGTTTTACCTTTGATGTATCTTGGCATGCCGTTAGGAGCTTCTTTTAAAGCTTCTTCAGTTTGGAATCCTATTCTTGAAAAGATTGAGAAAATGCTAGCCGGTTGGATGAAGCTTTACTTATCCAAAGGAGGTAGGTTGACTCTGTTAAAGAGCACCCTTTCTAGGCTCCCTACTTATTTTTTGTCTCTTTTCACCATTCCTAAACATGTGGCTGAAAGAATTGAGAAGCTCCAGTGTAATTTCCTTTAGATTAGGGAGGGCTGGGAGTGAGAAAGGTGGAGGTTGCTAATAGAGCTCTCTTGGGGAAATGGATGTGGTGGTTTGGTAAGGAAGATTCGCACCTGTGGTGAAGGGTTGTAGTTGTAAAATATGGATTGGATTGGGGTGGCTGGATCTTGAAGAAGCCTAAAGGGACTCATGGTTGTAGTCTTTGGAAAGTAATTATTTCTGGTTGGGAAAATTTCCTTCAACATGTGGAGTTGGTTGCTGGATTAGGTAGTAGGATTTCGCTTTTGGCATGACAACTGGTGCGATGATACTCTCCTTAAGACTAGGTTCCCGGTGCTTTTTGGTTGTTTATCAAACAAGAATGCTTTTATAGATTCTTGCTTGACAAGACCTGCTGTGGGTAAGGGTCTGGTTTGAAATCTTACTTTATTCCGAGACTTTAAAGATTGGGAGGTTGAAGAGGTGATTGCTTTCTTCACTTTTATTCATTCGAAAACCCTAGTCAACGATGATCAGGATGCTATGAGATGGAAAATCTGTCATCATGGGAACTTTGATGCTAAATCTTTTTACTATTCCCTTGCTGGTAAGAATGATATTAAATTCCATTGGAAAGCCATTTGGAAGGTTAAAGCTCCTAGACGAGTTTCTTTTTTTATGTGGTCTGCGACTTAAGGGAAGATTCTCACTTCTGATAATCTTATGCGGAGAGGTTATATCATGGCTGAGTGGTGTTGTATGTGTCGTAGCAACTGGGAAATTGGGGACCATCTTTTGATTCATTGTACTGCTGCTTCAGCCTTATGGAACTCGGTTTTGCACTTTTTTAGGGTTCTTTGGGTTCTGCCTAACAACATTGCAGCTCTTCTTTTCGGTTGGTATAACTGCTTTGGAAAGCACAATTCTAAGGTTTGGAATCTGTTGCCTTTATGCTTAATGTGGAATGTTTGGCATGAGCGTAACATGCGTACTTTCAATGATGAAGAGCATTCAAAGACCAAACTCACTGAATTATTTTTTGGGCTTCTTTTTTATTGGGCTCGGGTTTGGGGCATTACCTCTAAGCTAACCCGTGCTGATTTTGTTGTTTCTTTAACAGTGTTTTTGGATGAGGAAATTATTAATTGCATGGAAATTGATAAATGATGGGATTTACACTCCCATCATTTTAAATCCCAGCATTTATAAATTCAATCGTTTGTATGTAAATACTAAGTAAAAGTATAACTAGCTAATTTTGTGACCATAAGGCTAACTCTTCTTTTTTTTTTTTTTTTTTTTTTTTTTTTTTTTTTTTTTTTTTTTTTTTTTTTTTTTTTTTTTTTTCGGCTCATTTACACAAACACCCACTGACCACTAGTTTGTTTTGTCTATCTCTTTTCCACTGCCACCTATGTCATCTTCTCCACCAAGATCACCATCATCGCAAGCTCCCCCAGACAAATATAAATCATAATACCCCCATCAATTTGTTACAAGAAGCAATAGGTGTAATAGGTGTAGAAGCTCAAAAGGATCTACCCAGCAAAAAAAGAAAAGAAAAGAGGAGCTCAAATGGATTCAAGGTTGATATATGGTCCTGTGGAGTCATTCTCAATGTACTGCTCGCTGGCTTCCATCCTTTTCAAGGTGAGAGAATTTGATGAAAATGTATACCAAAATAGAAAAATCTTCAAAGCCCAGTACGAGTTTCCACCCTATGATTTCGTTCAATTCCAAGCTGCTCATCATCGACCCAGATTAACGAACACCATCTGGTCGCCCATGAGACGTGTCCCTTGGTTCTGTAAAGGTTTCAGCAAGCAGCTCATGTTTTCCATCAAATAAGACAAGGCCCATGCGAGGAGACGCAATTAGAGGATGACAAGGACGAGGACAAGGCGGAGTTCCCAAGACCCCCAACTTCTTCTAACATTTTACGCCTTCAAGTTCATCTTGTCCATGTTGTTCGGGTTTGACTTGTCGAGTTGTTTGAGAACAAAAGTAAGGTGGGGACGTGGGGTACATGTTCACGTTTAGATTTGTCGTCGCAATGATTATTGGGAGGATTCAGACAGTGGCAAAGGGGTTGAGTTCCAAGGTGTGGAAGGTGAAGGACTTCAAGGTAAGCATGATGGGCACCGTGGAAGGGCTTAAGGAGGTGAAGAAGGAGCTGGACCAGTTGAGAAGATTGATGTGGCTTGAGAGTTTAGTGGTTTAGTAAAAAATGGTGTGTTCGTTTTGAAGGAATAGAGAGAAAGGGGAAAGAGGAGGAGAAAGAGAGAGCAAGATATAGTGAGATAGTGAGGAAATTTGCAAATAACGCCTATTTGGGTGGAATTTGTAAATGGGATTTAGGTCCCTCAAATTCCGGCTTAAATTCCATCAAGAATTTGAAATTTCTCTACATTGTGTACCTAGACGAGGAATTTTATTGGATGGATTTTTTAAATTATGTCGTGGACTTAAATTCTGCCTACAAATCCTTGATCCAAACATACCATAAGTTTTTCTCAGAATTCGTAATTTAGATCCTTTGTAATTATTCTCCTTCTAAGTGCATGCTTTATGCCCTTAGAGGGAGTTTCTGTTTTTTCTTAATACAATCTTTATTACTTATCAAAAGAAAAAAAAAATTATAATTAATCCAATTAATGGACCAATCATAATTAATTTGGATTAATCTTATGTAACCAATGCCATTTAATTATTATGGACTCTATTCATTAAAACTTCAACTGGTTATAATTTTCACATATGTGGTCCGATTCAAACACATGACACGTCATTTCAATCGTCTCGACTTAAAAATCTATTTGATTGCTTTTAATTGTTGATCAGATGGTCAAAAACACATTTGGTTTAAAACCCTAATTTAGGTAAGTTGTGCATTTTTTGTTTTTTTACAATTTTAATTTGAAAAACCCTAGTTTGTGTTAGTGTTAGAATGTAGGTAGCAAAATGGGGTGTCAACGGAATGCCTCTCATTGGCAAAACTTGTAAAGCGAATGACAATATTTGAGAAAGACACCGAGTTTTGCAACCAAGATTTATTTTCTATTTGAAAAATTCAAGGAACTTTTGTTAGGGATGATTTTAAGTGTTTGTAACAACCCAACAAATTTTAAAACTTTTAGAATTGATTTTAAGTGTTATAATAGCCTAAAAAGTGGATATACCAAGAACAATTTTTTGTTGTAAAGAACAACCTGATATTTTGAAAACATTTAAGGACTTAATTTTAAGTGTTTTAACAACCTAAAAAGGTGGGTATACCAAGAACTATTTTACATTGTAAGAAACAACCCGATATTTTGAAAACTTTTTAGAACTTGATTTTAAGTGTTTCAACAACCTAAAAATGTAAATATACTAGGAATGATTTTATGTTGTAAGAAACAACCCGATATTTTTGAATAAAAAATTAGAATTTGATTTTAAGTGTTTTAATAACCTAAAAGTCTTGTTGGGATATATTTTATGTGATTCCAAGACAACCCGAGCATGTGTGTTGTCAAAATCATGTTAAGATAATGCCGGGAAATTTTATTCGTCACAAGGCGTAATTCCATATTTTTCAAACATTTCTAATCTCCTTGCAAGAACCAAGATTCATTAGGTGTCTTGTTCAGCTAGTGGGTAGGCATGTACTCTCCTCTAAAAACAAGAACAATTATTTTTCAAACAGGTTATATATTGTTTACAAAAACAATCTTGGGCCAATGGCCCAATGTAGCATGGATTGTGCATAAAACAAATGGGCCAATGCCCCTAGTTTAAACAAGTCATGAAAACATGTTGAGGTCAACATACCTGCAAATGAAAACAACAGGGTGATTATGCTATTTAAGAATGTTTACAAATAGAATGATGTCATGTGAACAAGTTGATTGTTTGCAGCTCAAAATCATGGAATGTATGAATGTGGATGTGGATCTAGGAATATGATTGTGTGTAGATGAAAACGTGTGTAAGTGGATGTGGGACTAAGCCTTAAGGAAGACTACCTACGTACCTCTATCAAAAAGGATCAGATGCAAACGTAGTTCGAAATGTGGAAAGTGTTTTTGTGGGTGTGGAAAAACTGCCTACGTACCTCTATCAGAGAGGATCATATCTGAACGTTGTTTGAAATGTGAAAAGTGTAGGTGGATGTGTAGACTTCTTGTTTGGAGGTGCGAAATTGTATAGTTATGGACCTTTTCTGCTGTATTTCAAAATATATGTGGATTTCTAGTGTGGAAGTGAAAAATGTTTTTCATTGGAGATGATTTTAATTGTTTGCAACAACCTGAAAATATATGTTTTTGGAAAGATTTTATGTTCTCACAAAAAATCCAAAAAAATTTTTTGTTGTTTTTGTATGTATTGCGTCTTAACTATGTACCCTAACTTGTGATCTCATTTGTGTAGCTTGATTTTATGCCTTGGTTGTGTACCTCTTTTGGAGAAAGTATTTCAAAAATGAAAAGATGGACTTTGTAAATCATTTTGAAAACTCATTTTTTTTTTTAAATGGATGTAATTGAAAATCTTGGGATACTTTTGTTTTCTTGGTAAGACATGTTGACAAACCCTAAGGTTGCAAAACAATATTGTTATCTTTCACTTTGAGGGGCTTAAATTCATTTAACGCTGATAAACATATTCGCTTTTCACTTTGAGCTTGTAAGAATGAAACCTTTTAAAACAATTAAAGAGATGAAGTGATTGAGATTTTTCTCAAATCAACAAAATGATGAAGAAGTAATGATATTTTCGAAAAGTTTGGATGATTTTGCAAGTCAATATTGTTTGGAGCAATGATAGAGGCATTCCCTTGACTTGAAAATTTGACCATTTGAGAAACAAGGGGGAATGCCCCTGGTTTCGAATACATGTGATCTTGTGTTGATCATGTTGAGGGGAGACTGTTTAGTCGACAAACTAAGAAGAATGCTCCTAATTTGGAGATATGTGATCTTGTGCGAACCATGTTGAGGAAAGACTATTTCCTTAACAAACTAGGGAGAATACCCCTGTTTGGAGATGTAGATGGAGTAGCTGAAAATAAGGGGGGATGCCCCAAGTTTTGACATGAAAGTGAAGTCTTTGTGTCACGTGTTCTCACTTTGCTTCATTCTTATTGAAGGTTGACGCCTCTGTCGAGCATGTCCTTGTTTTTTTGTTCTTCCTTCTTTGACACTTTGATTTTGAGAAACAAATCCATAATTTCCTTTTTGGGAACATCTAGAATTCTCACCCAAGTTTGGTTTATGGGTTTCAAGAAACAAAAGGCTCATTTTTTTGAAAGGCCCAAATTGGCTAGCAAGGGATTACATTTGTTAGGGGTTGACAATAAGAAGTAGGTTTAATAAAAAATGGCCCCCTATCTTTGGTAAAGCTTGCTTTTGGCATGTAACGTTTGAGTTCTTTTGATGAGTTCTTTCTTGGAAGTAATTCTCTATTTCTTTCTTTTTCCTTTTATGTTGTTTTCTTTATGAAGCCCTAATTTTTGCTTAGGTCGCCCTTTCAGATTTTTGACCTAACAGGCTTCCATTTCTCTTTTTGCATGGATGTTCTATTGTAAGCCCAACTATTAGGACACCTTTTTGAATGAATGCACAAGAATGTACAAATAAGGACAGGATTTAGAAGAAACTTCAGAAGAAGTGACTCGAGATCTTTTAATGACCTAATTTCCTTGATTGTCTTTTTAGGATCCTTTCTTTCATTGTTCAAAGTATTTGGCGACAATTTTTATATGAATTGAATGAAAATGATCTCCTTACCAGTGCAAAATGATTGGTCAAGTGATGTGACCTTATGATTTGTCATTTGTTTCCCAATAAAGAAGATTTCAAAAAGAACTTGATTTTCCAAAAGTACTTTTCCAAAAACAATTTCGAAAATTTTCCTTCCTCCAAAAAGATGTGAGAACGTGGGAGTCTTGAAGAGTTTTGCTTAAAATTTCTTTTTGTTGATGTGATCAAATTTTTAGTAAGTATAATTTGAGATGTGAATTTTAACCATTGGGGCTTGATTCAAAAATGTGAATTTTAACCATTGAGATGTGATTAAAAAATGTGAATCATAACTGTTGATGGTTTTAATAAATTTGATGAATTTTAACCATTTAAGGTGTAATGGGTGAATTTTAATCGTGTGAGGTGTGAGTCAATTTTAACCGTGTGAGGTGTAATTCAATTGGTGAGTTTTAACAATTTAAGGTGTAATGGGTGAATTTTCATCATGTGAGGTGTGAGTGAATTTAACTGTGTGAGGTGTGATTCAATTGGTGGATTTTAACATTTGGTGGTATAATTTAGTTAGGTGAATTTTAACTTGTTTAAAGTGTGATTCAATTGAATGGATTTTAACTGTTTTGAGGTGTGATTCATTTGGGTGCGAATTTTAACTGTTTGAGGTGTGATTCAATTTGGGTGCATATTAATTGTGTGAGGTGTGAGTAAATTTAAACCGTGTGAGATGTGATTCAATTTGGGTGAATTTTAGTTGTGTGAGGTATGGGTGAATTTTAACCATGTGAGGTGTCATTTAATTGGTGAATTTTAATCATTTAAGGTGTAATAGGTGAATTTTTATTGTGTGAGGCGTGAGTGAATTTTAACTGTATGAGGTATAATAAAGTTGGTGAATTTAACTTTTTGAGGTGTGAGTATAACCGTATAAGGCCTGATCCAATGGGTTGAATTTTAACTGTTTGAAGTGTTATTCAATTGGGTTAATTTTAACTATTTGAGGTGTAATTCAATTGGGTGAATTTTGACTGTTTGAGGTGTGATTCAATTGGGTTAATTTTAACCATTTGAGTTGTGATTCAACTTGGTGTGAATTTTAACCATTTGGGGTGTGAGTCAATTGAGTAGAGTTTAACCGTTTTGAGGTGTCATGGGTGAATTTTAATTGTGTAAGGTGTGAGTGAATTTTAACCGTGCGAGGTGTGATTCAATTGGTGAATTTTAAAATTTTAAGCGGTGATTCAGTTGGGTAAATTTTAACCATTTTGAGGTGTGATTTCAGTTGGGTGAATTTTAACTTGTTTAAGGTGTGATTCAATTGAATGGATTTTAACCATTTTGAGGTGTGATTCAATTGGGTCCGAATTTTAACCGTTTAAGGTATGATTCAATTTGGGTGAATTTTAATTGTGTGAGGTGTGAGTGAATTTTAACCGTGTGAGGTGTGATTCAATTAGGTGTGAATTTTATCTGTTTGAGGTGTGATTCAATTTGGGTGAATTTTAATTGTGTGAGGTGTGAGTGAATTTTAACCGTGTGAGGTGTGATTCAATTAGGTGTGAATTTTATCTGTTTGAGGTGTGATTCAATTTGGGTGAATTTCAATTGTGTGAGGTGTGAGTGAATTTTAATTGTGTGATGTGTGATTCAATTGGGTGCGAATTTTAACCGTTTGAGGTATGATTCAATTTGGGTGAATTTTAATTGTGTGAGGTGTGAGTGAATTTTAACCATGTGAGGTGTGATTCACTTGGTGAATTTTAACCATTTAAGGTGTAATGGGTGAATTTTAATTGTGTGAGGTGTGAGTGAATTTTGACCGTATGAGGTGTGATTCAATTGGTGAATTTTAACTATTTGAGGTGTGACTCAATCTGGTAGAGTTTAATCGTTTTGAGGATTAATGGGTGTATTTTAATCGTGTGAGGTGTGAGTAAATTTTAACCGTGTGAAGTGTGATTCAATGAGTGAATTTAATCGTTTAAAGTGCAATTCAATTGGGTGAATTTTAACCTTTTGAAGTGTGATTCAAAGTTTGGCCCGTTGGATTTTTTTTGTGAATTGTTGATTTTTTTTGTCTTTTCAATTTTTGATTTGTGATCTTTGGTGCAAAGTTGAAGAAATTTTTGTTCTTTAAAAGATGTTTTTCTTGATCCAAAATTCTATGCTATACACCAATAAAACAAACAAAGAAATTCAAATGAAAATCACACAACCAAATTCAAAAATGTAAAACCAAGTGATGACTTGATGAAGCAATTCAAATGTCCTCGTGGGCCGTTGATGTGGGGGAAGCCCATGGATTAGTCTTGTTGGAGGAAGAGGCTCGTGCGAACTTTTATGACATTGATTTCAAATCTTGAAACTTGAAAGCTTGTGATCTTTGTAGAATGGTTATCTTGTGCGGCTTTGAACTCGAATCTTGAGACTTGATGACTGGTTGTTTAGGAGTTTGGGTTTTGTGTGGCCTTTTGTGGAGTATGGAGGTGGTGAAGCTTTTGTAGTTCTTTTTTGTAGGAGGGTGACTATTTAGGAAACTTGGCTTGTAGGACTTGCGCTTTTTGTGGAGTAGGTGATTGTTTAGGAAATTAGGCTTATGAGACCTTTTGTTATATAGGTGATTGTTTTGGAAATTGGCTTGTGTTGCATGCACTTTTTGTGGAGTAAGTGATTGTTTGGGAAATTGGACTTGTGAGGCCTTTTGGTAGATGGGTGACTGTTTAGGAAATTGGCTTGTGTAGCATGTTGGTAGATAGGGGTAAGTGTTTGGGAAATTGGGCTTGTTAGGCCTTTTGTGGAGTATGAAGAATTATGAAGTTTTTTTTTTTTTTGTTTTTGGGAGGGTGACTGTTTAGGAAATTGGCTTGTGTAGCATGTTGGTAGATAGGGGTAAGTGTTTGGGAAATTGGGGCTTGTTAGGCCTTTTGTGGAGTATGGAGAATGGTGAAATTTTTTGGCTAAATGGGAGTGATTGTTTTAGGAGATTGAACTTGTATGGCCTTGAAGCCTCAATATTGTGGGCTATCACTTGTGGGATTTTGAACTTGGCTTTGAATCGTTTAAGCTTGTTTTTGTAGTCCATCATTCGATGGTGTTTTGAACTTGGGCTTTGAATTATTGAAGCTTGAGTGTTGTGGGCCACTACTTGGTGGGCTTTGAACCTGAGCTTTGAAGCCTTGAAGCTTGAATGTTGTGGGCCACTGCTTGGTGGGCTTTGATCTTGGGCTTTGAATTCTTGAAGGTTGTAGCTTGTCTTTTTGAAACTTGTGGGCTAGCGAGCTTATCTCTTTGAGGCTAGTGGGTTTGTGGGCTTTAAATCCTTGAATCTTATGGCTTGTGTCTTTGAAACTTGTGGGCTTGTAAACTTAAGCATTAATGATTGTGGGCTCATGCCTTGTCCCTTTGAAGCTCATGGGCTTGAACCTTTCAAGCTTATGGGTTGGTGACCTTATCTCTTTGAAGCTTGTGAACTTGTAGAGCTTGAGCCTTTTCTCTTTGAAGCTTGTGGGTTTGTGGGTTTGTGGGCTTGTGGGCTTGAGCTTTTGAAGCTTGTGCACTTGTAGAGCTTGTCTTTGAAGTTTGTGGGCTTGATTTTGAAGCTTGTGAACTTGAAGAGCTTGAGCCTTATTTTTTTGAAGCTTGTGGGTTTGAGCTTTTGAAGCTAGGTGCCTAACACCTTTCTATGCGATCCCTTAGCCCCCAAACCTTAGTCTTTTGGGAATGTAGATTAGTTTGTATTTCTTTTACTTTCTTTGCTTAGATTGTAATTAGGACCAAGGCCTTGTAATTTTCTGTTTTTGGATTGTAGTTAGGAC
Organism: Fagus sylvatica; assembly: GCA_907173295.1. Classification (NCBI taxonomy): domain Eukaryota; kingdom Viridiplantae; phylum Streptophyta; class Magnoliopsida; order Fagales; family Fagaceae; genus Fagus; species Fagus sylvatica. The sequence goes on from OU015765.1 coordinate 4,998,708, forward strand.
CAAAGCGTTGTAAGTTTTCTATTTGTAGAAGTATCTTTTGCATTATTTCTCGTTATTTAATAAAAATGCATTTTGGTATTTTCTTAGTTTTAATACAAAATTATGTGGTGACTCCAATGTAAATTCCCTAGAATTAGGAGGAATCAATACCACAGTCGAACCACCATTGTCTTTTTAGAGCCATGCTTAGACCCTAATTTAAATCGAGGTCTTGGGTCGAGGGTTGTGGTTCTGACAGGGTCATATATTCACTTACCCCTGTAGGAATAATATATCCTCACACGGATCTTTCTTGGCTTGTTTAATGAACTCTTCACACAAGATCTACTGTCTTTGGTAATCTCTTCCATGATTTCCACACTCCAAGTTCTAGGGTGATCTTGATGGCGACCCTAGAGAGATGGCTTGCTAGCGAGAGAGGCATTTAGAAAACCTACGTATGTTTTCTGTCTATAGTTTCCTATCAATAGTATATTTATCTAACTATTAGAGATTCTTTAAGATAGATGGATGACGAGTTCTGTAGGATGAAGAGTCCTTTGACTAACTACTCATCCACTTATCTTGATAACCCTTATTAGATAAACCATGTGGGCGCTCCATGGGTTGTGTTCGGATCAAATCAACCCAATTTCCAACATCTTCCACTCATCCACACTCGGTACTATAGTCAAAATTGGCTCCTCCTAATCTCTCTTTCAATCCTATCTTCATAGAGAAAATAGAGTGTGAATTGACGAGAAGCCGTGGGTTAGGAGTACTATATTAAGTCACCATCTGAACAAACTTAGAGCATCACTAATAATATCTCGTCTATGCCACATACTATTTGATTACACCCGGTCAAGAAACTTTAATCCCTTATGAGTCCGTAACTCAAACCAACCCTTGATCCCATGTCATATAATATGATCATGAGTATGTCAGAAAACAGAGAACCGACATGATCGCCCAGGCTATGAGCTATAATATAAAGGTATGTTCAAGACATTCGTCCCTAGACACTCATGTCAATTTGTTCACACTTGACTGCTTTCCTAGACATGCTCCACGAGACTGTATTCATCATGGCCCTAAGATGACATGCTAAAGTAGCGACATCAAGCATTCACTTCATGACATAGTTGTTGTGAGAACCACAACCCTTTGGTAAAGTGAGCCTTAAAATGTGACCCAACCGACGATGGACCAAACCTCTAAATTTGAACGTTGATTTACATGTTAATGGAGTCGCCAATTATTTTAATTTAAAGAACAAAAATAAGAAATTCCATAAATATAATTCATCTTTGTAATTTGTTCAATTGCCAATGAATTTGTAGAAAGAATGAATTACACGTAAATGTTTTCCTAGATACAATATAAAAAATTACATTGAATGCTTTCCTAGTTATAGTCTAGCAAATATAAAATTACATTAAAAAAAGCATAATCTACAAACCGTCAATTTTAAATTCAGAGACTTGGTTACAAAATGAGAAGGTGTTAGGCACCTGGTTTTGCCCAACCAAAATTGGTCTTCTATATTAAAGTTGACCAAATACATATCATGTCAAAGCATATAAAATCATGTTTGTATCAAAATCCAATTTTAATGTTCAAGTTGTTAAATTCATTGGATGTGAATTTTCATATTATAGTCATTATCATGGAATTAAACAAAACAACAAATACACGCATGCAAATAAAGAAAATTAGTTTAGAATTGTTATAGCTACATGCACTTTGAAAGATCTCTTCATAACTCTACAAACCGTCAATTTTAAATTCAGAGACTTGGTTACAAAATGAGAAGGTGTTAGGCACCTGGTTTTGCCCAACCAAAATTGGTCTTCTATATTAAAGTTGACCAAATACATATCATGTCAAAGCATATAAAATCATGTTTGTATCAAAATCCAATTTTAATGTTCAAGTTGTTAAATTCATTGGATGTGAATTTTCATATTATAGTCATTATCATGGAATTAAACAAAACAACAAATACACGCATGCAAATAAAGAAATTTAGTTTAGAATTGTTATAGCTACATGCACTTTGAAAGATCTCTTCATAACTCCAACTAAATAACTCAATCAATTTCAATCAATTCTTTGCAATAAAAGAATAGTTAGAAGAGTAATGCTAGAGACACTAAATATTTTACTACAAAAATCTTACAAACTGAGGTGTCAATTTATTTGTCAATAACCACATCAACATTTTCTATAATAAAACAATTTCCATAGCATCAAGTGGGTTGATTTTTTATTTTTGTAAAAATAATTCTCCAAGGTTGCAATAAATTGAAGCCCAATGCTTCCTCTCTCTCCTCCCAACCTCCATGGCCACCTGCCTTCTTTTTCTCACCACCGTCCCAAAATATTTCTGTATTGGCACCAATTTTTTTTTGGGAACATAGGCAACAAAAATTGGTTTTGTCGCCTAATGTTTTCATAGGCAATGGAAAAATTCATCTCCAAATAGATCCTCTTAATTTTGTTTTCAAAAAATTTCCATTTGCACTTTTTTTTTTTTTTTTTGTGGAACTTTAGAGTATTCGCAATGGATTAACCAAAATTTTATCCAAATTATATAATTAGAACCTACTTTTTTTTAGCTAACTATTTTTCAAAACACCCTACATCTGATACTCTATTCTCAAATCTAATTTATTCAAATATTATTTGTTCAATTATTTTTTTAGGATACAACTTAGATAGAGTTTCTTGGGTGCAGTATATTAGTTTCCCAATTGAGTTATACACATGGTTGTTTAACCAATTAAACACAAACTACGTCTAAATTGATCTTATCCTTTATTTAATTAAAAAAGAATTATTTTGTGAGTAATAACTTTAAGTCTTTAATAAAATACTGCTTGTAGAAATATAAATAACCCGTTGTTTTCAATTAGGAAAAAAAAAAAAAGAATTCGACATTACATTCGTTCATGAATTATGACACGAATTCTATCTCTATGATATATATTATATATATAATATATATATATATATATATATATATATATATATATATTATATATATATATATTAGAATCCCAGTATAGTATTTCGTTTTTCATTTAAGTATTTTATTTTGTATGATATTGTTGACCTACCCATCAATTTCCATTTACGTTCTCATTCTCTTATCATATTAATTAAAATAAAATTTGAATTCGAGCCCCGGCCTGAGTTACGAGTTTCACTGAAGTTGAATCCACTTTTATTCTTTCTCTTTTCGAACTTATTATAATTTTAAAAATTCTAAAATTAAAAGAATAGAAGGGGAGAGATTAGTCACATATATTTTATTATATCTCTAATCTTCTTCACCCCTTCCCATGTAACTAACTAGAATGAAAAAAAAAAAAAATAAAAAAAATAAAAAAATAAAAAAAAAAATCATTGCATCCGGGAATAAACGATTGATCTTTATCAATAGACCTGCTAAAAACCCGAACCATCTCATACTTACTACCGGTGCCACGGGCATATATTTTTACTATTGTTCATTTGATCTCTTTTTTTTATTTATTTTTCCATAAATTTCGATCTTGATTACTAATGATCCATCTAGATTCATATAAGAATCTGGAAGTAGAAAGTCTAAGGAAAATGACCAAATAAAGAATAAGGAAAAAAACTTTTTTTTTTTTTTCATTGAAAGATTGATTTGATTATCAATCAATTTCTAAAAAACAAAGGATTATTAACAATTCTTGAGATGCTCCCACTAAAGTGCATATCCTAATTTATATAACTTAGAGATTTATAAATTTTAAAAAGAAAATGAAAATGAATATATAAGATGAATACAATAAAAGCTAAGAAGAAATGCGGCCACCTCCTATATATTTGATACCCTCTCCGACAAAAAAACTTGTAATACCGGCCCAATTGGTAACTCCATCAATTTCTCGTCTATAAAAACTTGAGTTAATCCAACTAATCCTCTTATACCATAAGTTAAGGATATTACATAAAAAACATCTATGTATCCACGATTATCTGACCAATCATATATAAAAAAATTTATTTTTGAAAAAATAATTCTATTAGGAACACATTTAACAAAGGAGTTTTGAAAGTTCAAATTTTGTAAAGATGAATAAACATGCTTATATAAAAAAGGCGCTATAAATATTTCAATGTTATCTTTTCCAAATATAATTAAATCAATGTAGCTATGTGTTTAAATTTAATTAGGGAATCTAATGTAGTGTACCTAAGTTTTACTCTTTTTATTTTATCTTCCACAACACCAACCATAAGCTCAGGCCCAAACTAGTCCACATCCACCCTTCTTGCCCACATAACCACCCGCACCAGCCTCCTTTGTAAGTTATGCACCTCCAAATCACCCACAATCAAATCAAACCCATTAAATCCACAACCAAACTGAAGCCACTGATTAAAAAACTACTAGAATAGTTTAATAAGGAGAAAATTATGAACCTACTCTGTGAAGTAGTGGAGAAACACAGTGAAGTGGCAGATTAGATCTGCACAAATCCCACCTCTGAAGCACACAGTGGTCCTTCACATCTCCTCCAAGCTCATAATGATCAGCCGATACGATTCTGACCTAGATTTTAGATTTGAATCGGCCACGACCTTGACTCCTCCAACAACATTGTTGTAGACACACAACTCTAGCCCTAATTGGGGAGCACTGTGCAATGAGAGAGAGAGAGAGAGAGAGAGAGAGAGAGTTTGGTGCTCGTGTGAGAGAAAAAGAACTCAAAGAAGAGGGATAGGTGAACAGAAAATTAGAGAAATAATAAATAATAATAATACTTTGTCTAACATACAATGTTATCTAAAATAGAAACTATGTGTTTTATTTTCTATTGGAAAATAAAACATTGTATGTGTTTCATTGGTCAATACAACTATGAGTTTGATTTTAATTAAAGAACCTAATATATTTTACCTAAAGAACTATACTTAAATTTTACAAACAAAAAAAAAAATTAGAAAAAGTTTCTCTCTCCAAAAAGTTATTTTTACTAAAAATATATATTACAATTGTTTTGCCAGAAATAAGTTTTTACAAATTAAAATTGATAAAATTCTTTCTAAAATCGATTATATCACAAAAGAGATTAAGTGGATTAAGCAAAGTATCAATTGAAAAAGAGATGTTGGTAGAACTTGAATACAAAATCTTAATTAGTAATTTACATCTCAAAAAGCAATAATAAAATTTTAAAATAAAAAATATTAGAAAAAACCTCATTTAATTTTTCGCCTTAGGCTCCAAAATCCCTCGAACCGCATGATGAGGGTTAGAGTGGGTGGTGGAGGTGGCAATCCAGTGAGGGTGAGAGAAAGAGACAGGTGGAGAGAGAGAGAGAGAGAGAGAAATAGAAATAGAATAGAAAATGAAGAGTTATGAAAACTAAAGAAACCTTTACATGAGTTAGAGTGGGATAATGGATGGTATAGCAACAAAAGTGAGGGTTTTGAGAAAGAGAAGGTGGAGAGATATATCTTCGACAACGAAATAAACACTTCGTTTCCAAATTGTAAGAATTTTCAATCACCTAAAGGTTGAAAAAAAAAACACCAACTTAATTTCATTGTATACAAAAATTTTAATGTTAGGTCTACACAAAGTTTTGTAGCTGTAGTTATAACAATGAACCCCCATACTTTTGGCGCAAACCTTTTTGTTGCCAAATATATATCTTCGACAACTTTGAGGCGAATAAACACGTTTTCGTTGTCCAAATGTAATTTGTTTTTTTATTTTTTAGAATTTTCAATCACCTAAAGGTTGAAAAAAAAAACACCAACTTAATTTCATTGTATACAAAAATTTTACAATTTTTAGGCAACACAAAGTTTTGTCGCTGTAGTTATAACATGAACCCCCATACTTATTGGCGCAGAACCTTCGACTTCGATTTTTTCTTTTTCTTCTTAAAAATATGCGAAGAAAAGCTCATCGCGTTTATGTAATACAATTTGTGTGTTTATTTCATCAATTAAGATATTAATATATGGCAACGAATAAAATATTTCATCGCTAATTATCGTTATTTCGTACATTATGTTGCATGTCAAAATTTCTTGACACAATTAAAATAAATATTTAACAATTTACCGTGCAATGTGGTGGATATTGCCTAGTAATAAAATAATTATTAGCTTACAAAGAAAGCTAAACACTCACAGGTTCACAAAACCAATATAAAATCCCAATAAAGCTAGGCCTACCATGAAAAGTTTGGAAAATGTAGAAAAATAAAATGGGCCAAGAAAAACAAATTATATCACAGTACTCCATACATGTTTTCATGGGACAAGAATCATCTCCATTTGAAATGAAATGAAGAGTCTCTATTTCATGGTCTAGATTAAATATCTCAGATCTAACAATATACAGACTAACACGTCTTTTAAAATTTTAAATGACGAAACACTTTGTACACCGTTAGATTTGTGAAATAAAATTTGAACCATGAAATGGACAAATGGTGAGATTTCCAAATGGAGAGGATCTTATTCCGTTTTTATGGATGTCTACATCGTTCCAATTTAATGGGATCTCCTCGAATTTGGATGAAAGTAATGATTTTGATTTATAAAATTTAACCATAAATGGACTGTCTGAGCAATGGTGAGAACAAGTTGTCATATTTGCCCTATGAGGTTCATATTCCGTTTCTTATGATGTCTACATCAACAAAATTTATTGATGGAATCCCTTGCTCGAATTTGGATGAAAGTTTAATGATTAACTTGGATTTATGCCTCTTTAAGGTCAAATTTTAAATGTTCTGTCTGAGCACATGTGGAACAAGTTGTCATATTTGCCCTATGTTGTGTGCATGCATGCATCTGCATGCTTCCAACAAAAATTGAGGAATTTAGTAGTGTTTAATGTTTAATCTTTAAGGTCAAATTATACACTACATCATTTATGTTTGGTCAAATTTTAATTTAGTCTTCTAAGTTTCATTCTATTTGATTGATCATTTTTCCGTTAATAATTAATTCTCTCATCAAACTTCTGCTGCTGTTTTAAAAAGAAGCAGATTCACATGTCAATTCTTTTTCATTGTTGCAACAAATGTAGACTTTGTATAACAAACTTAGCTTGGTTAAATTCTAATTTTGTTATTTTTTATTTAGTTAAAATAACATTTGAACCTATGGGGTTTGCTCCATTATGATTGCTCTTATCGTTAGGCAAGACACCAACTGGTTTTTGTGTTAACGAGATTCAAACTTAGTTCCATTAGGCCAAAACACCATTTGGTTTTGGTGTAAGTAGGATTCGAATCCAAGTCATTTGTTCAACGACAAGAGATTTTACCAGTTGAGCTAATTTGAACTACATGTCTAATAAGATTTAAGCTTAGACATTTGTTGTACCCTCGACTCATTTACTTAGCACTTGAGCAAGCTATACCATATAGGGGAAACAATCCACCTCGTTAAATGGGTGTTGGAGCAATCTTTGATATACAAATTGAATATTTCTTCTGTTTTTTTTTTTTGTTTTTCTTTTTGGAGCAATATGGGGTGGGCTTTTTAAATATGTACAAATTGAATATTTTTTAAACCCACTGCCTCCATTAATTATTTGGGCTTTTAAAATATTTACAAGACCAGCCCATTTAGCCCAACCCACTAAAATATCCTATTGTGGCGCCCAACAAGCCATTTAAGCTTATTTGTGGGGCATCTTGGCACTATTTCAAGAGCCCAAAAGAGACCCTATGTGAAGCCTCAACAAGCCAAATTGTACTTAATTTATGATTATTCTTGGCTAAAACTATTTATTGGAGCCTAATTAAAGGAAAGCAGAAGCCTGAAGCCCAAACAGTACTAATAGCAGCCCAGATTATTAAACTAAAATATTATTGGGCCTGTAAATAGCAGCTGAAGCCCAAGGCAGTGAGCAAGCACTTAAGCTGTCTGCAGCTCTAGACAGCCTGTCAAGGTCTGTTGCAAAAGCCAGGAGCACCACAGCTATGTCTGCTTATGGGCTCTAAAGGTCTGAACAGCAAGTACCTCTCTACACGTACCAAAGGCATGTCATCTTCTTCCTTACCCTAAAGAGGAGCTGCTCCACATAAACTCCTACCTCTCACACGTACCAAAGGCAGCTAATCTTCTCTATCTCAGCCTCTCCAAGCTGCTCCAACATCACCAGCTCATCATTTTCTATTCTCACCGGTAATCATGGATTTTACTGTATATGCGGACTTCTGGATAAAAGCTCAAAGGACCATTGGACACAGCTAAGCTCAAGGACCATTGGACAAATATGAGACACATGAGACCCATGACCCATGTAAATTGATGAAAAGTCCCAAAAAGGACCCAGGGAGTAGCCCCACGACCCAGGGAGTAGCCCCACGGTAGACCCGTGAGGGTACTACTCCCCTTATGTTGTTGAAACTTTAGGAGTATGGTTTGAATGGAGAGGAGTGAGTCCCAAGACCTTAGTAACCATTAAGCTGCTGTCACTGAGTCTGCTGGAAGGCATAGTGGGAACCAAAGTTAATAAAGCATGCATGGCCTAACCTTTCACAAAAACCAACCAATTAAGCATTTAATGCCTCTGAGAAAGCCATTTCAGAGGCAGAGAAAGCTTTATCCCGAAATTAAGGAAAAACCATACTTATTTCCACTCATGGAATATTTTCAAACTATCAAACAAAATCCCTTATGGTTAAATTTATATATTGGCTTTATGGTTAAATTTAGAAGTCCATTGGCTTAAGGGAAATCATAAACTTGATTTTCCCATCAGCTTAAGCCACCCTAATCATTCCTATAAATAGGCTTGATTGCATTCTTAATGCACCACCACAATCATCCTAACCAACATCACCATAACCACTATTACCATCATCACCACAACAAGAGAAAGACTTTTCTAACTTGTTCACTTCTAGAGTACTCTCTAGAGGAAACCTCCAGAAAATAGGAGTTTTGAGGTCATCTTCAACCTGAAAACCCCAATCCCAACCCAGAAACACAACCCCATTTGAGGAGATTAAGAGCATGTTTGGTTTCTATACTCAAATACAATTTTTTGTATTCAAATCCAAAATTTCGCGGGTCCCACCACTAAATATTTTGTTTGGTTATTGTTTTCTGTTTCTGTATTCAAATACAATCACTGTTTTTTTGATACTCAAATCCAGTTTATTGAGAACAACTTTTGGTTGTTTTCTGTTTCTGTATTTGTTTTCATTTAATAAAATAATAATTTTTTTTTTCTTGTTTATTTCTCACCATCATCGGAATTCTCTCTCTTTCTCTGCCCTTCCTCTTTCTTGGTGGGTTCTCTGATGCTCGCGGTGGTGCGGTGGAGTTGCGGTGGTCGCGGTGGTCGGTGGCAGTGGAGTCGCGTCAAGCGTGAGCCGTTGGGTCGCCAAAGCTTGGGCTTGCAGTTTGGAGATCTGGACGGCAGATCTGGAGACCTTCAACGACAGATCTGGAGATCTTCTTGATGGGTGTGGGGTATTTGGTGTTGATGGGTGCGGACTTGTTGTGAATTTGTTGTGGGTTTTGTTGGGGGTTTGGGTCACAGTGGCTTGCGGTGGGTTATTTCGCGGTGGTAGTGGTTGGTTTTTGTTCCACCGGTGGTGTTGGGTGGTGGGGTTTGGCTCCCTGATGGGTCGGGATGGCTTGCCGGGTGGCTTGTGGTGGTTTTTTGGGTGGGTCGCAGTGGTAATGGTTGGCCGGGGATGTTGGGGCTGGATTTGCGGGGTGGGTCACGGTGGGGGGGTGAATTGCGGGGTGGGTCACGGTGGCCAGGGGAGGGTTTTGTGGAGGAGGGTTGTTCCGGTGTTTAATTGAAAAATAATAATAATAATAAAATAATACATGAAAACAGTACTCTAAATAATGTGGAAAACATCTACCAAAAAAAATTTTTGTTCTCAAATCTATTATAATATTGTTTTTTATTACAATTCTCAAAACACCCAAATACAAATTTTAGAAAACAGAAAACAAAAAGTAGTCACCAAACATACCCTAAGACTCATTGCTTAACTCCTTTATTTTCCAGAAAGCTCCCGTAGAAGATGTCTGGGCTCAAATCCTAGAATGTCCAGCTAAGATCATAATACCCTTCCACCACTGACCTAGCTCCACAAAAGGCCCAAACACGTCCTTCCCTCACCCTCATGTATGTCTCATTGGGACTGACTCTCTCCCACAAAGTCTAACTCTTTTTTATTCTCAACAAATTCATGATTATTAGTTACTTGCCTTATGGCAGATGTCAGCAGAGGAATGGAAAGTGTGTGTTTTAACACCTTTTGATTAAAGTCATTATGTTTCAAGCCTGATCCAGTTGTAGAATAATGAAAGGCCTTGCTCAACAATTGTTTTTTGGGTTTTTTGTTAGCAATATTATCTCTCCAAGCCTTCTTGATCATTGTTCCCATTTGTTTGGGCTCAAGTAGTTTTGGCTTTCAACTATTTTTGGAAGATGCCTCATTAGCCCTTGGGCCGAACTTTGGGCCCTCAGTTGAATTTTGGGTTCGACTCCCTCTTTTCAAGTCCCAAGTCCACGTTGTGATCGCCCTCAGCACGACACGTGGCATCAGCACAAAAACAACCCTCACAAACTCATTAACCCGTTTTCATTTATGTTAGGCAGGATTAGTTTCACTGGCCAAATTTAAACTCAAGAGTCAAGATACATATACATATTCGATTTTATAGACTATTTTAAGTTTGATTTATCTTCTTGGCCAAAGATTATTGAAAGAAAGAATTGTTTCAATGCATAACTTACAGGCCTTTTTTCTTTCTTTGTTATTTCATTTTTACTAAGCGCCTAAAATGGTATGACCAGACCAATGCTACTGATCCATACATAATCTTCCTATTTTCTGTTAGTGTGCAACTATTCTCATGGACTTAATTTGATTCCGCACATAGCAAAAAGTAGTGTAAAAAATAAAGGTTTCAATTCACAAAAAAATTATGTTCAATTTGTCTAAATCGAGCTTTTCAAAGTCGAGCAGATTTGAAGAGTGGACCGAATTTGTAGAGGAAGGCCTCAATTACAGCAATATCGAATGTTCTCTTTTGCTAATGAGACTGGGCTTTATAATAAAATGTAACATTGGGCTCTCTTCTTTATGATAGATTTACGTACTGCACGAAAAGAAGAGATATTTGAAAGCCCAACTTGAGTGAAAAAGATCGTTGGGTGGTGTCGTTTTTATCCCTCTATGGCTCTATCAGTTTTTTGGTAAATTATAATTTACCCTTTGTTCTTCGACCCTATTACAATTTAGTATACAAAATTTAAATGGTTACATTTGACTCCCTAAATTAAAATTAAATTGTTGGTATTTCGTCCAAATTTATAGATTTTGCAATTTTTTTGACTAACAAATTAGGAAAAATTACTTTTTAAACCTTAGAATTTCAGGTGTATATCATTTAAACCTTATAGTTTTTGGTAAGTTTCATTTAAATCTCAAAGTTTCTAAACAATTTTCATTTAAACCCTTTTTTTTTTTTGGTTAACATCATTAAACATCATGTGAATAGTTGGTAATGAAATTTATTTTAGCTTTGAGATTTAAATGAAACTTAGCGAAAACTATAAGGTTTAAATAAAATATTTTAGAAACTTTGAGTTTTAAATAAAATATTTTGAAAGTTTAAGGTTTAAATGAAACATACCCAAGATTATAAAGTTCAAAAAGTAATTTACCCAACAAATTATTTCCTAGTGGTTTGACCGAATCATAATTTATTAGTTCAACAAGTTTATTTATTTGTTACATTTGGACTCCCTAAAAAAATAAAAAAAATAAAAAAATCATTAATAGGGAATTTGGGATGGAACCTTAACGATTTGAATTTAGTCCAAACCTTGAGGGATCAAATATGACAATTGAATGTTTGTAAACTAAATTGTAATAGTGTTGAAGGTAAACTGTAGTTTTCCTTTTCTTTTCTTTTTAATATGACTACTTAGGACAAGGAGTACACATATAGGGTTGGCTCGATACAATTGTTGATCTAAAGACAACAATTTTAAGTGGGACCTTTTAAAATGCATTATTATTTAAAAAAAAGAAAAAAATTAAATCTATTCTTCTTGCTTTATGAAATACAAAATTATTAAGTTTTTGAATTTAAGTTTGCTAACATCTACTTTTCAAATTTCAATTGATAAATCATACTCAAAATTGATTATGTCACAAGAAGTGACATATGAATTTGGAAATGAATTTAGGTTTTTATGTAATCAAGAATTGTTATATTACATATTTGACCATTATTATAACCATTTCCATTATAATTTTTCCACTGTATTATTTCATTATCTTTTAAATCTACCTTCTTTTTTTTTAATGAATTTTTCATTAATTTGTAAGATTCCATATAAGATTTATATCAATTTTTTAATATATTTTTTTCCATTAAAACTAATTATTGCCCCTAAATATGGGATTTTTGTTTTCTAATAGGGGTCCTAGACTCCTAGGCAATGGCCTAAGTAGCCTAACCTTTGACCTAGGGGTGGGTTCGGGTCGGGCGGGTCAGGTTTTGGGGAAATCCGTTGTCCGTCCGTAGAAAATAAATTCATGGATAATCCGTCCGCTAACCGTCCGTTGATAGGTTCGGGCGGGCGGGTCGGTTGAGCGGATTTGGCGGGCGGGTGGTCGGGTTTAATGGGCTTGCAAGTGGGATTTTTTTGGACTTTTTTTGGCTTGCAAGTGGACTTTAAAAATTTAGTCCATATCATTGTTTTGGACTTTTTTGGGCCATTTTAAAACCAAATCAACAACTATATATAATTAGGCCTACTAATTTAGTTTTTTTAGCCATTTTTTTACTATTTATTTAAACCTCCTTATTTGCTAACTTTTTATACCATTCTTATATATAAAAAACCAAACATAAATGCAAGTATGCAACAATTCCTAAGCACATACAAATACAAATACAAAAAATCAATTTCATATATATATATATATATTATTTAATTAAATATTGTCGGGCGGGCGGGTATCCATCCGACCAAAATTCCAAAAACCGTTATCCGTCCGTTATCCGGATATTTAAAATATCCGTATCCGTATCCGTCCGAATATATGCGAGCGGGCGGGCGAGCGGGTCGGCCGGATTGGTCGGGCGGGTCGGGTTTCACGGTTTTTTGCCCACCCCTACTTTGACCTTTGAGCTGTACACGCACACCAAATTTTGAGCATAGAAGGTACTGGTATGTAGTATGTACGCAATTGAACTTACCCAAATGCAGATTGACACGAAAGGCTTTACAAGTTTTCTTCCACGTTAGGTTTTGCAAATTTTTGTGAATCATAGTCAAACTGATTGTAGAGTTTTCTTTCTCCCCTTCTGTAGGCACCTATTTGTTTATTTGGTACAAGTTACACTTGAAAAGTATATTATTAAATTCTTAATCTTGCTTTTTTACATTTGGTTTTTGAGTTGCCATGTCGAAGCTCTAAGGTTGAAGCTAATTAATTAGTATTACTATAAGAGGATCAAATTCAAGACCAACATATATATTATCTATGCAATCAAAATATTTGTTTTGTCAGGCAGGATGTTTAATAATATTTGTCTCTTTAATTTTTTATCAAAAAAAAATATAATAATATTTGTCTCTTTAATTTTTTATTGGAATTATGAACGTTGGTGGTCTTGCAGGTGAGGTATGCCATGATGTCAGCAATATGTCAAAGTGGACTGAAAAGCTTATGTGGATTGGAACGAAACAATAGGAGGATAACACATAGCGATTCCTTTGACAAGGACTCAACAATTCTCACATAATTTGAGTAATCAGACACATCACCAATGGTCCAAGGGAAGCTTTGTTCTCTTAAGGACACGTACGTAGTGGCGATTTTGTCTATGATAAAGGCAATTTCTCCATGTTCTTGGAAAACAGTGAATCCATTTAATACACAACTTTTGGTCGTTCACAGGTGTTATATGGTAGTTAGCACATAATAAAAGTAATATAATAATATATTTTTCAATCATGAATTATAAAAATAAAAAAGAATAATAAAATAAAATAAAATTTTAGCAATAAAATATTAAAATTGTAAAAATAAATTTTTTATTTTTTTATTTTTTATGAATAAACAAATATAAATATATTGCTATTGTTGCTCTTTAATAAAAATAGAATTCTTGGGATTCGAGTAATGAAACAATAATATTACCCTCTGAGAGCATTTGCATCAGCCTACTCAAACACTACATTTTGCTCAATTATGACTATCCACACACCAAAAAAAAAAAAAAGAATCTGAAGTAGTTTGACGTGAATTGTAAGTTAGTTAAATGAGAAAAAAGTAGGTATTATAGTTATAATTTGATTCAAATTACATTGAGGTTAATGTGAATGCTCTAACCTATGATGTACCAAGTATGAATTCCGACCTCCATTAAAAAAAAAAAAAAAAAAAAAAAAAAAAAAAAAAAAAAAAAAAAAAAAAAAAAAAAAAAAAAAAAAAGAAAAAGAAAAAAAAGTATGAATTCCAACCTACCTCTCTCACTATTTACCATGCAACCCAACCATACCCATTTGTGACCCAACCCAAACCCATTGCTAGAGGTGATTTTTGGGTCTTACCCAATGAGTCAAGTACGAATTGTGTCTACATGACTACATTTTTATTATTTGTGAGGGTCGCAGCCTGTGTGTGAAAGCATGCATGAAGGGTTTTGTGGGCCAAAGTAGAGAATCTTGTAGTTGCAGCATTTGGAGGTATGAAAGTGACTTTGGAAATTAAGGTCTTTTATTACCTATTCAACAATTCCTCTGATTGGTCCATTTTTGTTTTCGGTTAGTATGAAAGTGACTTTGGAAATTAAGGTCTTTTATTACCTATTCAACAATTCCTCTGATTGGTCCATTTTTGTTTTCGGTTAGGCACTTAGGAAGTGGTCCATAACCTTTTTGCTTGGGAGCTGATGTTACTTGTATTCTTTTCTCAATTCAATAAAAAATTTTATCTTCGTATTAAAAAAATAGAAAAAAAAAGAAGTGGTCTTTTCCCACTTTATAGATATTTCCTTGTCCCTCGTTACAATTTAGTTTAAAAATATGCAATCTTCATTATTTGTAATCCATACTATTTATGTGAGAGAAACTTTGGTCGTGGTAGGTTCTCCATGTGCAAGAGCTCGAATGGCCAAAAAAAGTTGTGACCCGAAAATTCAATTTTTAATTAAAATTCGGTAATGCTAATAGCAAAACCTCTAAAACTAAAAAGTACTTCTAGCTCTAGGCAAGCCGATGTAAATATTGCAGGATAGATTTATAGCCCAAGCATTTCTCAATAATATTGTCGATCGCTTATATGTGAAACATATTTTATGACGTGTGTTATCAAATATTTCTACGTTCTTGAACTTGTAGATGATAAATTGGTGAATGAAGTTGTTCATGCAAATGTATAAAAAATATTGCAATTATTTTGTCAAGAAATTAAACTTTAAATTTCTATGATATTTTGACACTTGAAACTTAAAAAGGCTTGCAAAACAACTTAATTATGCCAAAAAAAGTATATTGTACTAAATAAACAAAGTTTATCGAGGTCTGTTTTGTGGGAAAAAGTTATTCTTTTTGGTGAAAATTAAAGAATAAACAGTTAGCTTTATTCATACATAATTATTAAGAGCTGCGGTAGTTAGGGAGAAAAGGACTTCTAAACTACCTTCCACAATGAGTAAGTGGACCACCTCAATATGCTTGGTGTAAAGAGAGGAATATTCCACTTTAGGCAACGAAATTATTGGTATATATATATATATTCGAGTAAAATCTATTAAAAAAAAAATTCTAATTATAAACTGATAAAATCTTTCTTTTTATTTTTTATTTTTAAAAAAGCTAATAAAAGAAAAATCTGAGTGATTAATTTGCTTTTCGATTAACATGAGAGAAGCTGAACCAGGTCAGGTAGCCTATATCGTCCTTAGTATCCTGTTCAATTTTTAATGTTTGAGAGACACATGAATTATAACTTTGGGTGATAATTTAGTTTGGCTTTTTCAATCCTACTCCTTTTCATTTTATTGCTGGCCAAACTAAAAATTCCTAATAGGAGCAAGGGAAAAGAAATCTAGAAGAACTAAGAACAATTTATGATAAAAAAACAAGTAAAGAAAAAACCTGGTATGAAATTTTGGATTCTTTGAAGATTTTGTTGGATGATATAATCTTATAGAGAATAATTATCCAACAAATGATTCACCATTATTCGTACTTTTATGAATAGTATTATTACATTTTGCTTCAATATATATATATATATATATTACACATGGATTAAAAAATTATAATTACCATAGTAATAATTATTTAAATTTCTCTATGATTCTCATAAAAACGAAAATTATTTCAAATATACTGTGATATATAATAATATACTATATATATATATATATATATATATATATATATATATATATATATATATATATATATATATATACAGATCAAAGTGATATTGATATGGATCGTAACGGATAAAAGAACAAGGTTATCAATGTTTTTGTGAGAGCATGTCATTAGGGCATAGGATTTGGTTTGTACCCAAGACACTCTCTTATTCAGTTGCATGAATGCTCAGATACTTCGTACCACCAAGTATTCCAATTTCTTGAAGGAAAAATATGTATGCCTTGCAAACGCAAAGCAATTTTTTACTTTATTTTAAGATAAGAAATAAGATTAATTATTTGGAATAATACATAAAACCCCAGTGCGGTGTGGAACCCCTTGAGATTTAGATCTAGTGTAATACGAAGCCTAATTATGGTTTTGTTTTATGGATAAACTGTTAAGTGTATAATATTTAACTCTTGAAATTTTGTTGTGCAATACAAAACATTCTTATGGTTTTGTGTTACACTAAAAAACCTCAAGGGTTAAGTGTAATACAATTAAAAATTTATACATGAAACAATGCTTAATAGGGTTAAGTATTACACTTACTTTAAGCCATTTCTCCCTTATTTTCTCTCCAAATTGGAAGGAACGAAATTGGTGGACTCGGGTGAAAATCCCCACCCATCCCATTTTCTTTCCACTACCAAACGATAGAAAATCATAATCTCCTCTCCTTTTTCCTTTTCTCACTTTCAATATTCTCCTTTCCAACCAATCATAACCTATAAGACACGACAGGATGAGGGTACGACAATTAAATAAATAATTAATATACATTTTTAAGTATATTTTAAGTTTTTAACATAAATAACAACTATCAAATCTTTAAAAACATATATTAATCAAAGGAAATTTATTTTTTTTTTCTCTTGCTTCCATGTATATGAGACCAGGGCCGGTTGGGGGGTAAGCCCCACAAGCCCTTGGGCTTGGGCAACCCCCCCTTAGGGGCAACCAAATGAAAAAAAAAAAAAATGTATAGTATACATAGAAAAGAAAAAAAAAATATTATTATACATAAAAGAAAATTTTCTATTATATATATATATATATATATATATATATATATATATATAAAATATTCATTTGGCAACTTATCAACAAATTTAGATATAGACCAATAGATAACAAATTATAAAACTGTTATGTACATGAAACAGAGTTCATATTTCATTTGTGACAGGTGGCGTGTAGGAATATGAAGTAAGGTTATTGAGTTTGTTTCCTATTTTAATGTTATATTGTTACTGCTTAGAATTATCCGGTGTCTTTTATGTTAGTCTTTGATTGTGAACGTATTAATCCCAAAGGTCAAGATTTCCTCAATTAATTCATCACATTCTTTTAATTATGTTGTTCAAACAATCAATTCTATTTCTTTATTCCTCCAAAAATTGTGAACGTATTAATCCCAAACAAAAGTACAAATAAAACCACAAATAAATTTTTACTAATCCGACAACACAATGTCACAAACACATAATTGAGTCTCAACAAAACAAAAGGTCACTAGCTACCAAAAGTGTCAGGACAAATCTTTAATCCTTAATTTAAATATCCAGAAATCATCTTACAATGAGAAGCTATTTCTTTGAGTCAAATCATGCTAATTATAAAACACCATAATCAGGGTTATATTTTACTTCATTTTATTTTATTTTTATGTAATTCATGCTAAAAACACAATATATCCTAGATTTTGCATTTAAAAAAAAAATTAAAAAATTGGACCTTTATTTTTTTTTTAATATTTAATAGTAGGTGGACAATCAAAATTGGGACAGACTTGGGCAACCCAAAACTCAGAACCAGCCCTAATGAGGACATGTGTCCCCGACATGTTGAACACAATATGAACACACTATGGATTTTGGAATGTTTGTACTTCTTGAAAGAGAACACATTTTGTATTCCATACAAATCACATAATTAAAATTTAAAGGGAAGATTCAGATACAATGTCCAGGGTACAATATTTAAGTTTTGTACTTTAACAAATTGGTAGTCATTAAAGCTTCCACTGCTACAACTTAAAACTTGAAAAATAAGAAAATACTCTTATTAAAATGGGTCAAATACCTATATATATAAATTTTTTATTTATTGAAAAAATAAAAGATAGCTGAGAGCCAACTTGGTTGATCCAGTTTACGTATGTCAGCAAATCTTTGGTTGCAGGACTTTGGTCCACTATAGCTAGAGCTTGACTGGCTAGGAGTTTGGAAGTCCATGTGAAAGTTCATTTTATTAATAATTTTTTTGACAGCCAAATCCTTTGAAAGTTCTAGGGCTCAAATTAAACACTTGTCATTTTAAATTTGTGGCCGAAAATTTTCTCAATGATGGCAGTTGCTTATACATTAGAGTTTGACGCACGTTACTACATCATATCACCAAGCATTTGTACGGTCCAGAATTCTGACAGAGGGAGTTAGCTTAACCCCTGGGGAAATCTGGGTCTCCATTTCTTATATTAAGTGTGTGTTGATGCAGATTTCATGCCACATTTTAGGGAATGCCTCCAATCACTAGGCCTATCTTGAACAAAAGCCATCTAAAAATATGTGGTAGAAAACATCTCTGAAATATTGCATTTGCATATACATACGGATTACTTAAAATACAATTAATGCTGACGCATGATACACCTTCCATTGATGTTAAAAATTTATATTATTGCAGGCGTTACACCTTCCCAGCTGGAATTCTGGGGAAGTTGTACACCCCTAGCTACCCTGCATATATAATGTTTTATGTGTTGGTCCATGTTTCACTGTCCAAATCAGTAAGGATTCTTTACGATCTATTGGATATTATTATCTCATATTGGAAATAGTTAGAGTGAGTAATGGGCATATAAAGCTATGGACAATCTTCATCTCTAAAAGCGTCTTTTGAGATTGAGTTAGGCCCATTGGACTTTAACATGATATTAGTTAGACCATTGGACTTTAACATGGTATCAGAGTTAGGTTACCCACTCTAACTTCCAATAGTACAACTCCCCCAAATGTTGTAATACAAACCCGGTATATCGTTGGTTAGGCTTTCTTCTCTCAAGCGAATTATACAACTTCTCCTCTCAAATGTTGTAGTACAAATCCGGTATACCGTTGGTCAAAGCATCTTCTCTCAAACCAATCTCCTTCTAGTATCTTCTCTAAACAACCGGTTTCACTACATTTCAAACTCAAGCTTCCACCTCCTTGCTTGAGTTTGAGGGGGGGTGTTGGATATTATTATCCCACATTGAAAATAGTTGGAGTGAGTAATGGGCATATAAGGCCATGGGCAATCCTCATCTCATAAGGCGTCTTTTGAGATTGAGTTAGGCTCATTGGACTTTAACATAATATCAGAGTTAGGTTATTCACTCCAACTTCCAATAATACACAACTCCCCAAAATGTTGTAGTACAAACCCGGTATATCGTTGGTTAAGCTTTCTTCTCTCAAGCCAATTATACAACTTCTCCTCGCAAATGTTGTAGTCTCAAGCCCAGTATACCGTTGTTCAAGGCATCTTCTCTCAAGCCAATCTCCTTCCGGTATCTTCTCTCAAAAATCGATTTCACTACATTCCAAACTCAAGTTTCCACCTCCTTGCTTGAGTTTGAGGGGGGGTGTTGGATATTATTATCCCACATTGGAAATAGTTGGAGTGAGTAATGGGCATATAAAGCCATGGACAATTCTCATCTCTAAAGGCGTCTTTTGAGATTGAGTTAGGTCTATTGGACTTTAGCATGGTATTAGAGTTAGGTTATTACTCACTCCAATATACACAACTCCCCAAAATGTTGTAGTGGTTAGTTATGCTTTCTTCTCTCAAGCCAATTATACAACTTCTCCTCTCAAATGTACAAACCCGATATACCGTTGGTCAAGGCATCTTCTCTCAAGCCAATCTTCTTCCGGTATCTTCTCTAAAAAACCGATTTCACTACATTCCAAACTCAAGCTTCCACCTCATTGCTTGAGTTTGAGGGGGGGTGTTGGATATTATTATCCCACATTGGAAATAGTTAGAGTGAATTATGGGCATATAAGGTTATGGGCAATCTTCATCTCTAAAGATGCCTTTTGAGATTGAGTTAGGCCCATTGGACTTTAACATGGTATCAGAGCTAGGTTACCCACTCCAACTTTCAATAATACACAACTCCCCCAAATGTTGTAGTACAAACCCGGTATATCGTTGGTTAGGCTTTCTTCTCTTAAGCCAATTATACAACTTCTCCTCACAAATGTTGTAGTCTCAAGCCCAGTATACCATTGTTCAGGCATCTTCTCTCAAGCCAATCTCCTTATGGTATCTTCTCTAAAAAACCGGTTCCACTACATTCCAAACCCAAGCTTCCACCTCCTTGCTTGAGTTTGAGGGGGGGTGTTGGATATTATTATCCCACATTGGAAATAGTTGGAGTGAGTATTGGGTTTATAAGATAATAGGCAATTCTCATCTCATAAGACGTCTTTTGAGATTAAGTTAGGCCCATTGGATTTTAACACGTTCTACAATTCTAATTAGGGGTTGGATCCTGGCAATTTCAATGTTTCTACCTTTAGAAACTTTTGGATAGTTGAGAGCGCATCATGGTGATTGAGTCATCCTTTTAGATGCTATGAATATGTACAAAATGTCCAAACTAACATTGTGGCTTATTTTCAAAAAAAAATAAATAAATAATAATGATATGACTATGACTTTTAAAGGATGAAAGAAGGATATCAATGTTGTTTTATGAAACACGGGTACTCCTGAAATGGTGTCGTACCTGTACCGGGTACTTATTGGGTATTGGTAACCCTTGGGTATTTCTGCATGAGTACCCTAGGAGTATCCAAAAAAAAAATGTTTAACACTTCATGAAAATAGTTAGTATTTTTTCATTAGTCTTACATTCAATCAAACCTCTTGAACACTTATCTTTTATTTTATTTTGGTTTCAATCTTGAACACTTTTTTTATTTAGTCTTTTAGATCTTGGTTTGTACTCTAACCACCATTTAATGGTAATGGATGTATTTTATTATCCATGATTCCTCTTAAATTCACATATGTTTAAGAAGATATGAAAAAATTAAGTATAACAATATATATAAAAAATATATTTAATAAATATACCAGTCGTACCCGTACCCTATTTTTTTAGGAATTATCGTACCGCCGTACCGTACCTGAAAACGTACCCGTGCTTCTCACTTGTTTAAGAAAGTCGCCAGGTATAAATGGATACATGATTTGTTGTCATAGGCACCCTTTTAATTATTCAGTTGCATTATTCAAAAAAATTATTCAGTTGCAAAATGTTCATATACTTTCTACTGTCCTGGCAAACCCAATTAAACGGGTTTGAGTTCAATTTGATTAGATACGTAGTCAAATTGGATTATGACGAATTGCAAATCCTATGATCCTTACTCTGTCTCTAATGTTCCATGTTATTATTTATATATATATATATATATATATATATATATATATATATATATATATATATCTAAAAGCAACTTGAGTTATTCTTTTTTGTCTTCCTTTCAATATAAATAAGAGAACAAATAAGAGAGAACCAGTAAAAATTAAATGTTAAATGATGTTGCTGGAAAATTAGTGGACTGCAGTCAGTCAAGCTGAGGAATGGAAGACCTGCAAAAGAAAAGAGGTTGATCGGAATTGGCATCGGTTTGGGGTTGGCCTAAGGAGCTCCGATGCCTTTGTCAGTGAAAGTTCTCAGAAAAAACCTTGAGAAAGTAATTATGCATTCAAAAGTACTGTTCATACTCGAAATTAGGAGAGATAATGGCCTTTTATGCCTTCTGGTCATAGCACGTGGCCTTCCAGACTCCCTTGGATTTGGGGACACGTGGGGATTCAATAGCCCTTAGATCTGGAAGGTCGTTGCACCTTTGGCGGGTAGTGCTGGTTGATGTTGCGAGGCCTTAACCCCCTTAGATTCGTGGAGAACACCTGTCAAAGGTGTGGAGTCGACCTGGTGAGCTATCTTGCTGGATTCCCGTAATGGATAAGGGATGAGTCATAGGTAGATGGGATAAGTAGTCATGCGTAGTAGGTCATCCATTTGGGTTGGGAATTAGCCGGTCGTCATACATTTCAAAGAGTGGAAGATCGTCTTTGCTGACTTGGGAAAGGTTGATCTACGTTCCCTTCATTAAATAATACATAAATTCTTAAACTTACAACATTCCCAACCGTGTAGGCAAAGTACTATTTAATAAACTCTAAAAATGACTCCCATTGGACTAGTAATAGGTTAGGCAAAGTAACTTTAAGTTACGGTGCTTAGGTATTTTTACCTAAGCTCTATAGCTTAGGCAAATGAGTATTTTATTATTCTATGACATAACTGAGAAAGTAAAGAAATAGTGGATTGGTTCTGTGTTAGGATGTTTTGAAGGATATAATAAAAAATAAGTAAAGAAATTACATTATAATGAAATAGAGTTGAGAGTAGAGAATCGGATATGGGTGTGAGTGTTTTAAAAAGTGATTAGGAAAAATTAAAAAAGTACGTAGTTCCTTTGGATAAAATTTTAGCTACACACACACACACAAGATGAGTCGCGATGCTGGGAAGACTATATAAAGAGGCGAAGATGAGTCGCGATGCTGGGAGACACCAAGCTCAGAGAAATAAAAATATTTGGACGAGTGAAAAAAAGAAATTAAGAAAGTGAAAATGAAGGAGAGAAAGGTTTGAGAGTTTGAAACACACACACACACACAAAAAGACTATATAAAGAGGCGAAGATGAGTCGCGATGCTGGGAGACACCAAGCTCAGAGAAATAAAAATATTTGGACGAGTGAAAAAAAGAAATTAAGAAAGTGAAAATCAAGGAGAGAAAGGTTTGAGAGTTTGAAACTAAATAACAAACAAAGACAAAACTAGATGAGAAAATGCGATTTTTTTTTTTCTTCCTAAAAAAACAAGTTGACCCGTTTAAGCTTTTTGTCAACCTAGCCTAACTCGTTGTTTTAATGATTCGGGTTTAAGTTAACCATTTTTTCACATTAAAGAGGTAATCAACATTGTGGTCAAGATTAAAAAGATATGAGAGTGACAACAATAATTGGATGGTGGCATCATGATGTTGATGGGGAAGAGGGTTTCGTCTATGTTCACCTTGTTGATGTTCAAAGGAGCTAGGTTTTTTTTTTAAAATAATAATAGAATAGAATATAAAAAGCATATGGAATTTTTCATTAGTAAGGACTTTGGAAATTACCAAAACCAATTATGAGTACTTGTTTGTATGTTTGGCTTTTCTTAGTGTGGAACTTTTCATTTGGTTAGTTTTTGGGGGCTTTCTTTGTGTAGAAGGCGCGGAAAGTAATATACTCTTTGTCAAAAAAGAATTGGTGCTACCAAAGAAATAAAATTTGAAATGCTATCTATAGGCAATATAATAAAGGGTTTTGTGGTTTTATCTCAAGGGTAGTCTACATATGGAGAGAGTAGAAGACTTTTATAAGAAGAGATCTCCGGAGATAAGAGAAGATTCTAATTAAGAAGAAGATTTTTCTGAAGAGAGTAGAAAAATCTTACGAGAAAAGTTCTCTTAATAAAGAAGAATGCTCTTTAGAAGATGAGTAATTTGATAGTTTTATTTTAGGCCGAATTATATGTTGATCCCTAACATTTACACATGTTACACGTTTGATCCCTAATATTTGAAACTCATATAATTGGTTTCTTAACGTTTTAAAAATATGCACTATTGGTCCCTATAGTGATTTTTAGTCCCTAAAGTTTCAAAAAATGAGCCCTGGTCCCTAAATGGGAAAGTTCAGTTCTTGCATGCGACAGAGGATGCTGGTTTCCCATAGCAGAAACAATGGGAAGGTTCTTGGCTACCACCTGTTGCTGATGTATTGATATAAAACTTCGTACTCATACCATCAGGCGGTCCAATTTCCAGCTGTTTTCTAATTACTAAATCAGTGACCCCTGTGCTTTGAATTATATATTTTGTATTATCTTTTTTGATAATACGTGTTTTGTATTATCAACTTGCGTAAATATTCAGTGTTAATGCATTTAATTTTATGTCATAGAATCTGTTGTTATGTTCCCAGATGAAAAAGTAAAACTTCCGAAGCTTTCAGATTCCTGTCGGTGGGTCTAGAGAGCAGAAGTTTGAAGCTCTCGAAACTTCTAGATAGTTGATTCAGTTAAGGTGATGGCAGCATTAGTAGTTATCTTTCATTTTCTTGCTCCAAAAGCAAGTCCATTATTTTATACAAAAACTGCCCATATTCTTTAAATCCTATCTACAAACATAAACTAAATCCTATCTATCGCTATCGTCACCTGATTTTGGAAGCACACACATAACATATTGAAAATGTACGTATAAATATTAATAAAGAATGAGGATTGTGGGGGGTTTGTGGTTGCAATTGTCTAATAGTATTTAAAGGTGAATGAAAATTTCGTTGCTTCTCCACGAGGGCTCCAACCTTATTTATTTCAAGTTTGAATGGAACCAATTGGGGGTGATGGGAGTGAGTGAGAAAGCCTCCCCATTTGCTATTCGTCATGCAACCATACGCAAGCAAGTACATACTTCTAACTACAATGCAAAAGTATATATAAAACTGTAACTTCTATGTGACATTAATTCATGGAATATATCACAAAAGTTTGGAATGTGTGGCTTTCGGGTCATGGAAATTGAGTGTAATGACTCATGATGAGAAACTATTTGGAAGCACTTCAATTGTATAAACAATAAAATTTTAGGATAAACTGTCTTAGGTATGGTCAAAAGTTTGGTGGAATTTTTCTTAATTTACCAAAAGAAGGAAGTTAAGCATGGTTTGGTTGAGTAGGTTAATAAAATTGTAATTGTTTAGTACTTTACAAATGAAGAACAACTACTTGTTCTTTTCCGTGGGCTTGCAAGAGTCGCATGATGCTGTTGTTTATTCACTTTTCTTGTATCTTTGTCAACTTTGCGCGCATGAGCAAAAGCAACACCAGACGCATGCCTCAAATAATCAATGTAAAATTCATTTAAAAAAATATATATATACAGAGTGCTAATGCAAAATGTGACCACTTTCTGTCAATAATATTCGACAGAAATGAGATAATTTGTTAATGGAGTGTGTTTGCAATTGACCCAAATTAAATCAAAGGGGTCTTTTTGCAATTTAGTCTCATCTTATTAGTCGATCATGCTTGACCATTAAATTGAGCATAATAAGGCATAATCTTGAGTATATACTTGAATCTTGATCAACTGTTTTTTTTTTTTAATTGATCAACTGTTATTGATTGTGTTATACCAAAACGATGTATGATCATTTCTTTGAGAAAATGAATAACATCTGTTTTTGTAACTTCTTGATATGTCTTCACTTCTACCCACGCTGTAAAACAAATTGTAGCTACTAAGAGCAAATTCAGCAGTCTGTTCATTAATTTTTTTCTCCACATGTGGAAAAAAGTCACCATCTACTAGTTTAACTAATCTCATCTCCTAACAGACTCTTTATTTTTTTTCTATTCTCGTTTAAATATTATTTTCTCATTATTTTTTATTCATTATTTATTAAGCCAAAATCAACTACCAACAACCATAAAAAATATCCAAAAATCTTTGTTGATGTTGATATTCAAGCTGCAAACCCCAAAATCACCCATCAACCAAACCCATACATACCAGAAAAATCAATATCGTGAGACTATTAAAAAAAAAAAGATCATAAAACCATTCAAAATCAAACAAAATTTCATTTGGGCAAACATCCAAAACCCAGTAGTGACCACCACTCAAAAATCAACCAAAATCAAACACAAATAGCAAACACCCAAAACCCATTAACCCACTCCGAAATCAACCAAAATCATCCTCAATCTGCTAGTGGAGATCCAACCAACAACTTCAAAAACACCCCAAACCCATTAACCCACTCCAATCTACTACTTCTCTTCCTAAATCAACCTAAAACCAACCAAAAATCATCCAAAATAACCAAATCACACCGTCAACCCCTCCACCAAGAGATCCGCGCCATCAGCCCCTCCACCGTGAGATCCACGCCGTCAGCTCCTCCACCACGAGATTCCTCCACCGTAAGATCCACGCCGTCGGCCCCTCCACCGCCAGATCCACGCCGTCAGTTATTTCTTCTTTTATTCTTTGTTGTTCTTTGATGTGGATTCTAATCTCTTTGATGGGGTTGAGGAAGAGAAGAAAAAACAATGGAGGTGAGAGGTGAGAGAGAGAGAGAGATAAGAGTAGTTGAGAGTTTAGAGAGAGAGAGAGGTGAGAGGTGAGAGGTGAGAGAGAGAAGAGTCTGGGGCGAGGGATATAATTTTTTATTTGTGGTGGAGAGCTACAGTGTCTCTCCAGGTGTGGAGAGACACTATAGCATTTAGGAAGAATGAAGAGGCTGAAGCTAGTCTACTGGAGCAAGAATTTTTGGTTTTACTCTCTACAAGTAGAGAAAAAGAGCCTTTACCGAGACTCTTGGAGAGGCTCTAGGATGTAGAATTTATTTTGTAGTAGTAGGCTTCATGCCTAACTTCTAAAAGGCCACATTTTTACAATTGAATGGTTTACAGTATGAACATGAAGGATCGATCCATGCCTTGACAAACCTTGCATCCTTGTGTGTGCATATCAAATGCAATCTTGATGCATCAAAGGCTAATAATAATAATAGCCATACCTATGTAACAACTATCATGTTTTTAAGGAAAAATTGATGTGCTCCACAAATTTCTCCACGAAATTTTGCCATTATTAACATGCTTTCATAAGTATTCACACAATGAACAATAAACTATTTGTCCCATGTTGAAGAATTTGATATGATCAGAAAGAACAATGCTACTTTGAGGCGTGATATCACTTTCTTTAAGGTGATACTTGCCCCCACTCTAAAAGAGTTTTGCTACAAGGTTAAGGCAATTCACCTCCAAGATATAAAAAAGTCACCAATCACAGAAAAAACAAATTTCTCTAATTCCCTTAAAGATATTCGATTCGAACTTGTGTATTTGACAGAACAGTATAAGATAACTGTCCGATCTTAATCACACACGCACATGCCCAAGTGCCAAATGCGTCACAAAGCGCCACACACCACGCACGTGCACGTGTGCGAGTAGTAGAGCCACATGTCTATAGGTCCACTTTATTCATTTAAAGTGTTGGTGTTTGTGCCAACTTATAAACACCTTCAAGGATTTGTTTGTTTCCAATGTGGGATTAGTGCACAAGCCTTCGACCCCCACTTCTATATCACTACATTCCAATAAATTTACAATCCCCCACGTTTGTATAACTGACCATTTTTGTTTTTTGCTTGCCAAAAAGGGAGTTCGTAGGTGTGTTCCCTATCCTTGGGCCCACTTAAACCCAATATCGACGAACTCCCAACCTCAGACTCAGAAGGTGAAGAGTTTGACTCGGCTTCCTACCACTAAACCACATTTATGAGTGGTTTATAACTAACCATTAATTAAAAAAAAAAAAAAAAAAAAAGTCCCAACTTTCAATTTCAAGCCTTTCGTATAACTTCCATCTCAAGATACTTTTAAATACAATTCCTCAAATTAATCTACCTGTATTTTCACCTCCATTAAACAACAAGATGCATTATTTTCGTTGCTCGGGTTCACCTCCATTACACAAGCAACTAGGGGTGTGCATCCAACATATCAACCCAACCCAACCCAACGCTTTGGGTTGGTTTATCATGGGGTGGTCGTGGGGTGGGTTGGGTTGGTTTTTGAGTCTCAAGTTGATAGCTTTTTCAACCATTTGATCCAATACAATATGACACACACACACACACACACACATATATATATATATATAAGTTTATTTTCTTATCTTTTATTTTTAATTTTTTAGTTTGATTTATATTGGTATTTGGATAATTAGTTTGGTTGAAATTTGGATATTTGTAATATAATTTAGACATATTATGTGAATTTGTTAAAGATATTTTAAAAATGATTTAAATAGTTGATAAAAACCCACTTATTTTATAAGGCATGAAATAGTTAGCCCAACCCATGTGGGTTCGGTTGGATTAGTTTCTACACATTGGATGAGTTGGGTTGGGTTGGAAATTTCTCAACCCGACAAGGTCGATTTGGGTTGAAAAAAAAAAATTCTCCAACTTGGTCCAACCAACCCCATGCACACATGTAGTAACATTCTTTTCTCTTCTCTCAAAGACAAAAGCTCTTCAAGAACATGTAACCTGAAGATCTTGACTTTGTCTGTGCATCACTCCATAATATTGTGAATCATCAGCAAGAAAAAAAAGAAGAAGTCAAAATGTGGAGTCTTGTGGTGTTTTTGATCAGTTGAGAATGTTAAGGAAAGCTCTCAGAAGACATGAAACAACCCCCGATATCCTTTGTGACACAGAAAAAAGCGTAAATGATATGAACTATGTCAGTATCCGAAGAGAGGTTGAATCTATTAAGGAATCCCACATAGGTTAGATAGGAGAGTTGTGTTAATAGTCCTATGTATAAATAAGACACCTAACAACACATTGTAATCATCCAAAATATCATACAGAGATAATATAATAAAGATGTAGCTCATTGGCTACATCCTGTGGACGTAGGCTCACATAGCTGAACCACTTGAAAAACCCTAGCCTCCAATCCTCCATTCTCTTCCTCTCTCTATCTCTCTTTTATATTTTCTATTGTCATTAGATTTAGGTCTTCTACATGGTATCAGAGCCCTAAAGCTTTCACGAGCCATCCCGATCTTTTCGCTTCCGCACCACATCAAACCAATCCCTTCTCATCACAATATTTCAATTTTTTTCGCCAAACTGATTACACAAATAAATCTCTGGTCTCAAGCTCAGAAAAACCCAATTTTTCTGATCATACTCCGCATCCGCACGCGCCTCCCACAATTTCAGAAAATCCCTCACACGCCTCCAGCGCCGCCGGAACCACCAAGCTCCAGATCTTCTACATCCAGTCACCAATCAACAAAAATGATACCACAAATAGGTATATCGGAGGCCGATCTACTGAACCCCGTGAAAAACGAGACGATATGACGTGGGACGCGCCTCCACGTGCCGATCAACTTCCGGGGCATCCGATCCACGCGCTGAGACGATCTGCACGGGCCAGAACAGCCGCATTCGCCACCTGTCATCAACCGGGCAAGCCACGTCAGCCCTAACTCGAGTTCTGACCCGCGGTTCGACCCACAACCCACTTGACCCGATCCGTTCTTTTTGAATTAAAAAAAAAAATTCAAAATTTGAAAAAAAAAAAAAAAAGTAGTGATTTTTTTTTTATTTTTTTGTTTACATTATTTTTATTATTTATTTTTTTGTAATATTCACAAAAAAAAAAAAAAAAAAGACAGAAAACTGGCAGAGACTAGTGAAGAAAAAAAAAAAAATTCGAATTTTGAATTTCAAAATTCAAACTTCAAAAAAAAAAAAAAAAAAAAGGGAAAACCATTTGTGGGATATATATTTTTTGATGAGCCGAGATCGAGCCAAGCTATCGAGCCACTGAGCTGAGATCCCGAGCCAAGACCATTTTAAGATCCAAGCCTCTGAGCCATTGAGCTGCGATCCGAGCCATCGAGCCATGATCCGACCAAGCCAAGCCAAGATCTACTTCAAGCTAAAATCCGAGCCACCGAGCCTCTGAGCCGAGATCCGAGCCATCGAGTCGAGATACGAGCCAAGCCGAGTTGAGCCAAGATATTTAAGCTATTCTTTTGTAAACAAACTCAAAGGTTTCATTAAAATTACACCTTAAGTTTGAGGGGGAATGTTAAGGAATCCCACATAGGTTAGATAGGAGAGTTGTGTTAGTAGTCCTATGTATAAATAGGATACCTAACAACACATTGTAATCATCCAAAATATCATACAGAGAGAATATAATAAAGATGTAGCCCATTGGCTACATCCTGTGGACGTAGGCTAACATAGCCGAACCACTTGAAAAATCCTAACCTCCAATCCTCCATTCTCTTCCTCTCTCTATCTCTCTTTTATATTTTCCATTGTCATTAGATTTAGGTCTTCTACAGAATCCACCAATGAAAGAAACTCTCAAAGATATAAAGTTTATTGATGGATGAATAATAATAAGAGTTCTGCTACAACCGCTATTTTTATACTCTTAAACAAAACCCTAATCAAATTAAGCAGGAAATTGTTAAGAAAATGATAATAAAATACGAAAATTGCGTAATAAAATATAACGCTCTGATACAGCTTTGAAACACATGAATTTAGGGGTAAAATTTCCTTGAGATATTCTTGGACATTCCTAAAATATTTTGTGGGTCTCATAACTTATCCTTGATCAAAAGTTACAGTCATTTTAAGGCAACCATAAAATCAGGAATGTCGCGAAGCTCATTTGATCTTTTGACACTTGAATTTTCCTACTTAACTTTGTTTTAATAGATTAAAAAAGGAGTAAGTTATATTCAAATTTTAATATTAATTGATTTCCGCTGCATGCATGATATGAGTTTTACAGTAATAGAACATTCTATTGATTAATAAATGGTGAAACTCTAAGCAATTTTTTTTTTCATTTCTTCATATTTTTCAAGAAAGGCCTAAGGAACAGTTAATTAAAAAACTAAAGGGCAAATCATCTGGAGTTGATCATGGGGAATAATGACTTGGATCCTGACTCAGAGACTTATATTGATTTCAACCTCACAGAGCATAACAGACAATGCTTCTCAATATAAAAACAAAATGAGACCATGACTGAGCCCGCACTAAGAATGAAGGAAAACCTCAAGGCAACCATTGAACAAACTAGAAAAGACACATGCCCTCCTCATACACAATGAAACACCATACTCTTTAAAACTCAATGAACGGAGAACAACCCCACCCTCCATCACACATTTCCCAAGTTTGTAGTGGTCTATCACTGTGCCTTTTCATTTTAAAGACGTTTGAAATGATGAAGTACCACACTTTGTAATGGAAACTTGTTTGGGATGGACCCTCTGAGCACCATAGCAATTCAACTTGGGGAGAGAGCTTCCCCAATAATTTTGTCTCTTGGATTAAGCACAACTTGTAATGTAAAGTCAATACCCTGCAATAAATGGGCATGATTTTTTTGCATCAAGTTGTTTACCAATAAGATTGGTTTGATATTGTCACAATTCAAAAGTTCTGTTTTCTTGATGAACATTATTTCTAATTATAATCATAAAATAAGTAATGTTAGAGATAATATGAATTTTACTATATCTTATAAATTGATATGTCATTAATTACAAAATAATAATGAAGACATTTATTTATTATGTGTCAAAGTGAAAGTGATCATATTTATTACCATCCTCAATTTATAAGTTTTTTTATAATAAAATTTGCAATAACTTTACTATCTTCCTTGTAAAATTTAATTTACAGTACAGTCATTGCTTGTTCACCAATCTGAAAGTAGACTTAATTCATACTCAAAGTTCAGCACAGCTACTGTGGAGCACTTGGCAAAGTTGACTTGAAAATATCCTCTCCATGTTTGAGATTAGACAGTTATTGACTTAAATTACCATGCGAGGCATCCGAGAAAGAAATATCTTGCTTATTCCCTCAACTAGAAAGTCTTGATTTTTGTCCGAATCCCTACTCACTAGAACCATGATGTTTCTAGCTGTGATTGGTGCTTTATGAACCTAAAACATTTGAGGAAAACCAATCACTAATTGCCACGATCAACTTCCCCATTGGCAACAGAACTAGCAGCAGAGTGATGGTATTATTATGGAATGCCATCATGACTTTTCAAGGAGTGCTTGGTCGAAAATTATAGCGATTTAGTGTGTCAACGTGCTTTAATTTTATTTCTCCATTGTTCTAAATCTTGGAAACTCGACGCACTTTGCGTATCTACATAAATAGACTAACTGTCGGCTGTCTAGTCCATTCCGCTACCTTCTTCCTTGTTTTTTTTTTTTTTTGGTAAGTACCTTCTTCCTTGTTATACATCATGAATAACATGTTTTTTTTGGTTTAATAACAAACACAAAGTGGTAGTACCATGGTAGTTGATTACGATTAAAAAAATTGAAAAACCAATCCTCTTTATTGCTTCCTCAAAACCAAATATACAAATCATCATTTCCATTTGAAATAAATCAATTTTATAGATTAAAAGTATCACATTATTTAAAATTTTAAGTGTTTTATACACTATTAAGTCATAAAAATAAAAAATAAAAGCTTACAAGTGAAATGGAGAAAGGTTTTAATATTTTCACATTACCATTTTTTTATCATTATTTCACACCATTTAAAATTGTCCATATTCAAGCAGGGTAAACCGTTAATAGTGTACATAAATATTTTACCAATGGAAGATCAAATGGTAGAGGATATTTACCATTTTACCCTTTTAAAAATGAAAGAAAGATGGATAATGGTGGATACTAGAAGAATATGTGATATATATTATGAAAGTCTAATATTTTACAACAGAGAATTACAGACATAAACACAGATTTATAAACACAGATATTACACCCTCTTTTGTAAATATGTATTTCTATCATCCACATATAAGTGAAAGAATAGGAAGAAACAAGCTGAGCTCAAATTCTACCGACACCCAAAAGCTACAAGCTGGTCCCCCAAAACCTTTTCACACCCAAATTAACCAAAACAAAAAACAAAAAAGGATAACTGTCACTGTAAACAGAGGAGGAGATTCCGGGGACATATCTGCAAAGCATCCCTCTGGTAAAACTCCCCTACAATCAACTAATAATCTACAAACACGACCAACAATAACACCGACCATCTCCAAGAAATTAAGACAGCCTAGTATTAGGCCTGTGTCATTAAATCCTTGGAGTTTATGAATGTTCCATGAAAGCCATATGGAACCCGGGATGGAAGTTTAACTGTGGCTTCTAACTTCAAATTCATAGCATTTACAATTTGAAGCTCGGATTTCCACTCCTTTTCGTCGTGCACGAAAGTCAGAATATAACCATCATCTTCATTCTCTGAATTGGGGTCTCTGGGAAGGAACAAAGGCTCACCACCAAACCTCTGGTCTCCATATAAGTGCTTCTTCACTTCACCAGTGAAAAGGTCCACCTTAGCAAAGCCTGAAACTTTAGGCCATGGCTCAGCAAGTGCTAAATATGCGAACCGGGTTTTTTGGCCAAGCTTGTTTCGGTTCACCATACCGGCTTCTAAGTTCACTTGCTCAGATTCCGATATGATGGGGCGGCGCGTGGACTTGCCGGTCTTCAAATTGAGCCTAATTTCAGATAACACACTCTTCAAACTCTCTTCACATTCATTGAAAATGGAGTCTGGAGGAGTCATGCAAGACCCAATTACTACAACCTCATTGGTCTCAGGCTCCTCCCAAGCATTCCAGAGATGGAAACAGAAGCAATCAGGAGCTTCAATCCATTTCATCGTTGAAGCATCAGTTGCATTCTTGTCCAAAATCCCAAACCGGGAAATCTTGTTCTTGTCATAAATAACTGGAGAGCCACCACCAATCATTTCCTGGAGCTTGAACACAACTTGCTGATCAGGGATCACAACAAACCTCTCTGTAATCGCAAAGTCATGCATCATAGTAGGCTGAGCTAGAGGGATTTCAACATCCTGAGATTTTTTCCCTTCTGGTGAGAAGTGAAAGTATTTGAGGTAAGGCTTTTGGACAACATCGTAGCTTAGAGCAAACAGCTCTCCTGAGACAGGGTCAAGTTTTGGGTGAGCAATCATTGCTGAACTAAGCTGACCATTGAAATCATAGCGCCCAACAGTTTTAAGGTCACCAGTGGGAGTTATTCGAACTTGGTATGGTAAATCATCTTCGGACATGGCTAATAAGCGATCGTTGAAGTAAACAAGGCCAGCGTTAGCCACTCCCATACCATGGCTTGGATCAACAAGGCCAAAAGCCCCACGAGCGTAGAAGAGGAGGAGCCTCGCGATTCCAGAGTGACCGTGAAGTTCACCTATGGCTTTTGGGAAAACAGGTCGACCAAGAGCTTGCTCTTGAACCAAACGGTGTGTTTCAGTGAACCTGCAAGCATAACTAGCTGAGCCATCTTTGAATTGGACAGCATGAACCATGCCGTCTCCATCGAAGAAGTGGTGGCCAGCGACTGGTTCGTGAAGTGGGTTTGCACCGTTTCGAACGTAGACGCCTTGTACACAGTCAGGGATTTTGCCTGTGACTTGTAGAGAGTGGTGGACAGGTTGCTCTGGGACTGGAGCGAAATTGCCCGCAATTTGGACTCTTGGGTCTGCGGTTTTGGGAAG
This sequence comes from Fagus sylvatica, assembly GCA_907173295.1. Taxonomy (NCBI): domain Eukaryota; kingdom Viridiplantae; phylum Streptophyta; class Magnoliopsida; order Fagales; family Fagaceae; genus Fagus; species Fagus sylvatica. Next base: position 5,033,448 of record OU015765.1, read on the forward strand.
TGGGTGTTGGCGTTCGTGTGAGACTAAGGCAGACTCTACAGTGTCCAAGGCGAAGGCTGCAGCTCTTTTTAAGAGATTCCATTGTTGGGGCTCAGGCTTTTTAGCTTTTGAAGATGAAGGAGAAGAGTTTGGTTTGTCTTTTGGGTGTGTGGTGGTGGGAGCTACAATACTAGTTGACGGTTGACACTGTTTTTGGAGTGTGAGAGAGCAATATGTGTTGGGCTTCTTGATGGGCCTGTTCAACGAGATGGTGTTTGAAAAAGAGCCTAACTTTATGAATGGTGAAGAACTTTGAGAAGATAATCTATGCTTAGCCCATGTGCTTGAAGATGGTGCAGATGAAGCCATATTTGTTTATTTTGGAAAAGTGAAAATGGCACTTGGTTTTTGATGGGGGCAAGTGTATTGTATGTGTGTGTTTTATTGGGATGTGAGAGCAGCTTGTTTGCTTTTGGTTTGGATTTTGTATGAAGGAATAAAGGGAGTGAGATTTACAGTGAATTGAGAGGGAGAGAAAGAGAGAGACATGCGTGAGATTTGAGGAGAAGGGTGAGGGTTAGAAGAGGTATATATAGGAAGAGAGATGAGGCATGGAGGTCCACTTCAAACACGTAAAAGATGACCACGTGTTAGATAACTGAATAGGGGACTCAAAAAGAATTTGCCAATAAGTGATCAAAACAAGGTGGGGGGAGCATCGTGGGGTATCGTTGCTTATTTCTATGACACGACCACCAGCTTTTAAACTCTCTCTACCATATTAGTGTGTGTGATTTTGAATATTATAGTATAATAATAATGATACATCATCATATTATATTTGAGAAAGTCCCTTAAATTTTGAACAATAACAAATGACATTGCTGACAATAACAATATGATCTTTGAATTTGGTAAAAACAAATAGAGAAAGTGGGAAGTTCCCACTGGGAAGTGTGTTTTGAGTTTCCCAATTGGCACATTTATTATAGGAGTAGAGTCAAAACAAATGTGGGGGGGTTTGGGTAGGGAGGTTATTGGTCCCTTCTAGTCTACAAGTCTAACTGATCTAACCCCGCGTTCTCCCCTCAATAAGACTCATGCAACCACTGCACACGTGGCCTCTTCTCTTTGCAGCCTTTAACTTCAAATCTAGGTCACGTCAGTTACCCCACACGCTTGCCTCCCCATATTTATTTCACTGGAGCATCAATAAATTTCAATGAGTTTGATGATATAATTTTTTTTTGCAATTTGTTTCATAATAGATAGATAATAAAAGTGGTATAGTAGTAAAATTCTAATTATAACTTTCATCTTAACAAATTATGGAGAAAAAAAAATCAGGGATATAGTAACAATATGATCTTATTATGTTACAATTGTTATATTTAATGGAATATAATAACAAGGGGCAATTTTCTCATTATTAATAAATTAGTGGGACATTACTTAGTCTTATAGTTTAGTGAGAAGATTGAACAAGACACAATAGTTAAGGGGGAAAAAGTGCAATTTACCCCATTGCTTATGATATTGGAGGGAATGGGTTTATAAGAAATGTGTAGAAACAATTTATCAAGAAGAATTGCCTCTTTACTAATCGTAGTAAAGAAAGAATGAACTAAGTGTGGTAGCTTATACATGTATCTCTTTACTTGATGTAGAAAATACAACAAAGACTTTTCTTGAATAGCGAGATCATCACAAGTCAACGCACAATAAGTTTCGAAAGAAAAATAAAGTACTACGGCTGCATTGATTGAAATTTGGCAAGCTAATTGGAATCATCGCAACGATCAAGACTCATATTCTTATGACCATGAGCTCCGTCCGTTTTCAGGAAAATTCTTTCACTTAGGCCTTTAATAGGTTGATTTTGCTGCTTATGGTAATTTTCTTTTTTATTGTAATTTTCAATCTAAAAGTCAGAATAAGGTCCTATCTCTTTTGGGACATTTCCTATAGTCAATAGAAGTTGATTTCCTAATTAATTGAATTTTTCCTTTTTCTAGCTTAATTATGTGCCTACCATGAATTAGGATTTCTACAGTCTTCCTAAGGGTCTTCTAGCAACCCTAGGATTCCTTTAATATTTATATTGAGCTTGTAGCCTCCAGGGAAATCATACTTTGATTAATAAAATTTCAGAAGATTTTTTCTCTCATATTCTCTAGTGGATTCCAGATTTTCTCCTTGTGGATTCAATGTTATTTTTAGTGAAGTAGACATGTTCTACATCTTGTGATTCCCACCTGTGTCAGTTGGTATCAAAGCCTTGTCCTTACCTTGGTTTGATGCCGAATGCATGTGAAGGAAACGTTAATGAAGGAGTTGGAGGAGAAGCCCTTACCAAGGATGAGTTCCTTTAGTTTCAATATCATGGACAAGTTCCTTCAGTTTCAATAAGAAACTCAACAAGTTCAACAAGAAAACCAGCAAGTACTACGTGATTTTCAGAAAGCAATCATTTCTCTTCTTGCAAGGGAACCAAACCATGATGGTAACGGTCGACATGACAACCATAATGAGCATGTCCCACATATTCATGGTTGTCGAGGAGGAGTCCATCCATATAGACCTCCAGTCTATGAGAAAGAAAGAAGTGAAGATGAAAAATATGCCCGAGACTTTTTTGGGAGAGGTCAGGATCAAGGAGGTCGTGCTTTTGGAACCAAGAACACAAAGACTATCGTATGAAGATGGATCTACCATCTTTCAATGGTCATCTTCAGATAGAAGAGTTCCTAGAATGGATTATTGAAGTTGAGTAATTTTTTGTGTATATGGAAATCCTAGAAGAGCCAGTGAAGCTAGTGGTGGTCTATAAACTGATTGGGGGAGTGTCAGCTTGGTGGGACAACCTATGCAACAAGGTTGTACCCACCAGAGGAAGGCCCCTATACGCACGTGGCAAAGAATGAGGAGGCTAATGGAAGGAAAACATTTACCACTAGATTACCAACAGGATATGTTCAGAATGTATCAAGAGTGCAAACAACAATCCCGAACCATTGACGCCTATACTGAAGAATTTTATCGATTATCAACTCATAAAGATTTGGCAGAGTTTAAATATTAGCAGATTATAGACTTGTGAATGGGTTATGCATAGAAATTTGAGATTAAGTTTCCTTGCAGACTTTGTACACACTCAATGAAGTCATCACTCTTGCCAAGAAAGTTGAATCCCAACAAAATAGGACAAGCACAATTTCCCAGTATTCTAATAGGAGTCCATTTGACTCTTCACGCTCTATAGAAAACAGAGGGAAGCAGCTAGTGTCCTCATAACAGTCATAGTCTGTGACCACTAAGAAGGTAAGTAGTGGTGTTAGTCAAACAAAGGCAGTGGCCACAGGTCCCACAGTGCACTAAGGAGCAAACACTAATCTGTATGTTAGAGCATCCAATGATAAGTGTTACCGATGGGGTGAGCCAGGGTATCAATCAAACACGTGCCCTAAAAGAACCACTGTGAATTTTGTGGAGATAGTTCTTGAAGAAGAGGAATTTTAGGAAGATGAGGATGATATCGACCCTTACTTATATGAACCCAATGAGATCCAAGACGAGGAAGAATGCAAGTTATTGGGGCGATCCCTGTAGATTAAGAAGTTATTACTTATACCAAAGAGACAGCAGCCTAGTCAGCAACACAATATCTTTTAGGCACACTGCACAATCAGAAAAGGGTTTGTGACCTCATCATTGATAGTGGGAGTAGAGAGAACATAGCTTCCAGTCTAGTCAGCAACACAATATCTTTCTGGCACAGTGCACAATCAGAAAAGGGTTTGTGACCTTATCATTAATAATGGGAGCAGAGAGAACATAGCTTCCGAGAGTCTGGCCACTAAATTGGGATTGAAGACAAAGAGACATCTCAACCCATACAAAATAGGCTGGATTAGGAAAGTTACAGATGTTAAGGTAACTGATATATGCCGAGTTACTTTTTTTATTAGAAAGAATTATGTTGATGAGGTACTATGTGATGTTGTCGAAATGGATGCATGCCACTTGATTATTGGGAGGCTATGACAGTATGATATGCATCCTACACACATTGGAAAAGATAATGTTTATGTCTTCTATCAAAATGATCGGAAGATAGTCCTCAGTCCCATAAAAAACGGTAGTGTACCCAAAGCTTTTAAAGTGGAGCAAAAATCGTCTATCTTCCTGGTTAACAATGACGATGAGTTTGAAATAGAATCCAAGGAATCCAAATAGATATTTGCAGTGGTGCTTACTAAAGAAGCGCCCAAAATTTCCCTTGAAGTTCTAAAGGCAATGCAACCATTGACAAGAAGTTCGGAGAACTCTTTCTAGAAGAATTACCTTCAAGACTACCTCCAATCTGAGATATCCAACCTTGCATTGATCTGGTCCCCGGAGCTAGTTTTCCCAACCTTCCTCAATATTGGATCAGTCCAAAGGAGAGCTAGATACTACAAGACCAAGTTGATGATTTACTTTGTAAATAGCAGATTTGAGAGAGCATGAGTCCTTGTGTAGTACTGGTCCTACTAACGCCAAAGAAGGATGGGAGTTGGCATATGCATGTGGGTACTCGTGATATCAACAAGATTACAGCCAAGTACAAAATCTCAATACTGTGGTTGGATGATATGTTTGATATGTTGAGCGGGTCTAAAATTTATTCGAAGCTTGATCTCAAGAGTGGGTATTATCATATCCAAATTCAACCTAGGGATGAATGGAAGTCAATGTTCAAGACCAAGGAGGGACTTTATGAGTGGTTGGTGATTCCATTTGGGCTGTCGAACAACCAAATCACCATCATGAGTCTCATGAATCAAGACTTGAAGCCATTCATTGGTAAGTTTGTAGTTGTTTATTTCGATGACATACTAACCTAAAGTCAAGCAGAGTTAGAGCATTATGCAGGTGTTAGAGGCATTGTTACACAACAAGTTGTATATCAACTTGAAGAAGTGCAGTTTCTTTACTGAAAAATTGTTTTTCTTGGGATACATAGTCAGTGTTGAGGGAATCCATGCTGATGAAGACTAGGTCCGAGCTATTCGAGAATGGCCAACCCTGAAGAAGGTTAGTGATGTACGGAGTTTTCACGGTTTAGAAACCTTCAACCAAAGGATTGTTCAAAATTTCAGCAATATTATGGCCCCCATCACTGAGTGTTTGAATAAATGAAAGTTATCATGGGGAGAAGTAGTAAAACAGAGCTTTACATTGATCAAAGAGACATTGAGCATTGTTTCTACTCTAAATATTGCCTTACTTTGAGAAGTGCTTTCAAGTCGTCAAGATTGGTGTTGTACTATCACAAAAAGGTAGGCCAGTGGCCTTTTCCAGTGAAAAGCTTTGTGAAGCATGACGCAAATGGTCAACATATGAGCTAGAGTTGTTCATCGTTGTACAATCACATAAGAATTGGGAGAACTACTTGATCTAGAGGGAGTTTGTGATGTATACAGATCGTCTGGCTCTGAAGTTCAGCAATAGCTAGACTACTATCAACCAAATGCATGCTAGGTGGGTCGCTTACATACAACAATTCTCTTTTTCATTGAAGCAAATTCGATGTTTCTAATAAAGTGGTAGATGCACTCAGTCGAAGAGCATCATTGCTGGTAACTTTGTGTATAGAGGTAGTCGATTTTGATCATCTCAAAGATTTATATGAAAAAGATGATGATTTTGAGAAGATTTGGGGTAAGTGCAGAACCAATCAGCCATTGAAGGATTACACCTTCAGGATGGGTTTTTAATTTCGGGGAAATCAACTATGTTTTGCTAGGAGTTTTTTAAGGTAGCAAGTTATTTGGGAGTTGTGTGGTGGAAATTTAGGTCACGCATTTAGGGCGAGATAAAACTATAGCACTCGTGAAAGAGCGATACTATTGGCCCTAGCTGAAGCGAGACATCGGGAATCATGTGCGAAAATATCCGATCTGCGAGACCGCCAAGAGAAAGTCATAAAACACTGGGTTATACATGCATCTTCTAGTTCCTGAGGCACCTTGGGAGGACGTATCCATGGACTTTATACTAGGTTTACCCGAAACCCAGCGAGGTATGAATTCTATTTTTGTGGTAGTTAACAAGTACTAAAAAATGGTGCATTTCATAGCTTGCAAAAAGACCTCTGATGCCACAAGGATAGCCAATTTTTTTTTTCAAAAGAGGTAGTACGTTTGCATGGAGTGCCCAAGTCCATTACCTCTTATTGAGATACTGAGTTTCTCAGTCACTTCTAGAGGACTTTGTGGAAGAAGTTTGACACTTCTCTGAATTACAACAACACTAGTCATCCTCAAATAGATGGTCAGACATAAGTAGTCAACCAGAACTTGGGCAACCTTATCCGATGTATCTCTGGAGAGAAGCCTAAGCAATGAGATCTTGCATTGTCCCAAGTAGAGTTTGCCTATAACAACACTGTCAACCGAAGCACACAGAGATCCCCATTTACCATCGTCTATTGCGTACCTTCGAAACACGCTTTAGACTTGGTAACATTACCTAAGCTCCTTAGAATGAACTTTGCAGCAAAAAACATGACCGAACGCATCCAAACTATGCAAGACGATGTACGACAATGACTGGAAGCGTCTAATGCCAAGTACAAGGAAGCAAAAGATCACCAATGAAAGAGACTTGGTGCTGATCTATCTCTGAAAGGAACTTTTTCTCATTAGCACTTAGAACAAGTTGAATGACAAAAATTATGAGATATTTCAGATCATGAAGAAGATCAACAACAATGCCTACGCCATTGAGCTCTCTCCAGATATGGATATTTTTTCTACATTTAATGTTGTTGATCTCTACGAATATTACCTTCCATAAGAGCCAAACAGTGAGAACTCAAGGTCGAGTTCTTTCCAAGTGAGGGGTGGGGGGATTGATGTAGAACAGACAATATAGACTTTCCTTTAATAGCAAAATCGTCACAAATCATTGCGTAAGAAGTTTGGAAATTAAAATAAATTACTACGGTGAAATTGCTTGAAATTTGGTGAGCTGATAGGAATCATCGCGAGGATCAAGGCTCATTGTCCTATGACCATAAGCCCCGTCAAGTTTTGGGAAAATTCCTTCATTTAGGCCTTCAATTCATTATTTTGCTATTTATTGTAATTTTCCTTTTATTGTAATTTTCCATTTAAAAGTCAGAATAAGGTCCCGTCTATTTTGGGATGTTTCCTAGAGTTAGTAGGATTTGATTTTGTAATTAACTCAATTTTTCCAATTTTGGTAATTTTCCCTATTTCTAGCCTAATTTTATGCCTACCATGAATTAGAGTTTCAAGGGACCTTGTAGCAGCCCAAAGTTTTCTTTAGTATTTATATTGACCTTGTAGCCTTCAAGGCATTTAGACTTTGATTAATAAAATTTCAATAGAGTTTTTCTCTCCTTTTCTCTGGTAGGTTCAAGGTTATTCTTCTTGAAGTAGACACGTACTTGTTGGTTTTATATATTCTAAATATGTAAAACTCATCATATAGTATAAGTAAAACATGCATCACATACATAGCAGCGGAAAGTTAGATGGATCCATTCATACATGGCGTGTTACACATGAAACCAGTAAATCTGAAAAACTTTAATCATAGGAAACATACCTTTGTAGATTTCCAAACTTTATACCTTGATGCCTTCCTTTGATTCTGGAAGAAAACTTGAATCTTCCTTGTTCCCTTGAATGTCATCACTCCAATGACTATCTTGATGGTCAAGAGTGTGGGCTCTTACTTGTAGAGAATACAATATAAGATCTTCAGCAACCTAGAGAGAAAATTGTTTTTCTCTCTTTCTATTGTGTTGTTTATCTCTCTGTATCTCATGTATGTCTAACGTATCAAGTTATGACCAACCCCTTAGGGGCTTTTCTTATATAGCTTGGAGTGGGACCTAGGAAAATAAAACCCTAGCTCCAATGGGCCCAGGACTTCTTGTTATCTCATAACTAGCTCATAAGTTACCATTAATTATATTTTATTCCACTAAAAGAATATAATTGCACTCTAGGATTTTATTTAATGACACAAGGCATCCTTAACTTATTTTAATCACATTTAAAATCCTCCATTAAATCATCCATAGTGACATAAAGTTATTAAATAAAAATTGTCACTTTAATGTTACTACATCTTATTCCTTGAGTCCTTAATTTAATCTTTTGATTATTCTTATATTCATATGGAATCTAATTCCTTAGAATATAAATTTTAGTAACTCTTTACTAAAATAATTGGCCAATATTATGAATATTCAATTCCCATTAAATCTATCTCAAGGGGATGTTTATATCTCTAAAAAGAGATTATAGATTCCTTCTTGAGTAATAGTGTTCACACAATGTTACATGTGATCACCCAATGTATTGGGATCTATTTGACCATTTAAGATCGCACCCTTTAATACATCAAAGCAATCTACATATTACATTTGAGTTCACCATTCTCTCAAGATTCAGAGTTAATGTCTTAAATAGTTTGTGAGTTAATTAATTCATTCGACAGTAGTTAGTAGAATAATTACTCATGGTGGTCCTGCTCAATGTATTCATAATACATCAACATATGAATTAGAAGTCTTCACTTCCATGATTAAGACAAATCATCTTAATTGATATGTTATAGTCTTACCAGATGAAAAGCCCAATTTCACCATTGACTATGAACATAGGTTTATGAGTTTACAAGGACTTGTGATTTAGATCTTCTGTATGCAAATCATATTTGCATACCTTTAATCACATTCAATGCATCTCATGGACTTTACATAATGTCATATTATTCACACATTTATTTTAATGAAATAAAACTATTTTATTAATAATCAAAATGTCAAACTAAATTGTTTTAGGACATAAATCCCAATAATCTCCCACTTGTCCTTAAACATAATTTGGCACACATCTGACTCCCATACCCTCTAAATGTGACTCAAAAGTCCTTTGAGGCAAGGTCTTGGTAAAGGGATCCACCAGGTTCTCTGCCGAAGCTATCTTCGCTACTATGACATCTTCACACACCACTATCTCTCTAATGAGCTGATACTTGCACTCTATGTGCTTTCCTCTTTTATGGTTTCTTGGTTCCTTGGATTGTGCAACCACTCCACTGTTGTCGCAAAACAACGTAATGGGAACTCGCTCAATTCTCATAACACCAAGATCAGATTGGAACTTTCTAAGCCAAATTGCTTCTTTTACTGCTTCACAAGCAGCAACATACTCGGCTTCCATAGTGGAGTTAGAAATGCAAGATTGCTTGATACTCCTCCAACTAATGGCTCCACCTCCCAGGGTGAACACATAACCTGATGTGGATTTTCTGAAATCACGGTCTGATTGGAAATCAGAATCTATATAACCAATAGCTGTCAAATCCTCACTTTGGTAGATAAGCATATAATCCCTCATTCTCCTAAGATACTTGAGTATATGCTTTACTGCTACCCAATGAAGTGAACCTGGATTTGATTGATATTTGCTGACCATGCCAATTGCATAACATATATCTAGCCTAGTACATAGCATAGCATACATGAGACTTCCCACTGCCGAAGCATAAGGGACAATTCTCATATGCTCTTCCTCTTGAGGAGTCTTTGGACAGTGGTCCTTAGATAGAGGAACTCCATGTCTTGTAGGAAGTAATCCTTTCTTGGAGTCTTGCATGCTAAACTTGGACATAATCTTGTCCACATATGCAGTTTGGGATAAGCCTAACATCCTATTTTTGCAATCTCACTAAAACTTGATCCCAAGGATGTAACTGGCTTCTCCCAAGTCCTTCATATCAAACTGGTTTGACAACCATATCCTTATTGATGACAATACACCTACATCATTCCCAATGAGTAGGATGTCATCAACATATAGCACTAAGAATGTCACCACTTTATCTTGACATCTCTTATACACACATGGTTCATCAGGTTTTGATCAAAACCAAACGATTTGATTGCTTGATCAAATCTGATGTTCCATGATCTAGATGCTTGCTTAAGTCCATAAATGGACCTTTGCAACTTGCACACTTTGCTATGAATCCATCTAGTTGCATCATATAGATGTTTTCATCAAGATTGTCATTGAGGGTAGTCTTGACATCCATTTGCCATATCTTAAAGTCGAGATGTGCAGCAATGGATAAGAGAACTCTGATAAACTTAAGCATGGCCACTGGCGAAAAGGTCTCCTCATAATCGATCCCTTCTTTCTGAGTAAATCCTTTCGCCACTAGTCTTGCCTTGAAGGTCTCCACCTTCCCATCTATCCCTCTCTTTCTCTTGTAGATCCATTTGCACCCAATAGGTTTTATGCCACTAGGTGCAACTACAATTTTCCAAACTTTGTTGGAATACATAAATCCCAACTTTGAATCCATGGCCTTGAGCCAGTGATCTGCATCTATATCATTAATTGCCTCTTCGTAGGTCTTAGGATCAGATTCAAGTGTTTCTAGGATAGCTTCATAAGCTTCTCCCAAAAATGTGAATCTACTAGGCGGCCTGATGATCCTCCCACTACGACGTGACACTAGTGTATTATTTGTCTCATTAATGGTATCTTGTGGTGTATCTAATACAACCACATCTTCCCTAATTGTGCTAGAAGGTTGGTCTACAATATCTGACATCTATTCTAGAACAATTTTACTTCTAGGTTTGAAATTTTCTACATAGTCTTCTTCAAGATACCTTGCATTTGTGCTAACAAACACCTTGTTATCCTTCTAACTATAGAACATTCCTCCCTTAGTCCCTTTTGGATACCCAACAAATAAACACACTTTCGTCTTGGCTTCCAACTTATCAGACTTCCCTTTCAACACATGTGTTGGACATCCCTAAATGTGGAGGTATCTCATACTGGGTTTTCTCCCATTCCACAATTCGACAAGTGTCTTGGGAACAGATTTTGATGGTACCAAATTTAGAAGATATGATGCTTTTTCTAGGGCATATCCCCAAAAGGAAATTGGTAAAACTCAACATGGACCTTACCATTTCTAAAAGAGTTCTATTTCTCCTTTCAGCTACACCATTTTGCTAGGGTGTCCCTGGTGTAGTTAATTGGAATACAATCCCATTAGCTGTCAAATGATCTTTGAAGTCCCCAAGGAAGTATTCACCACCTCAATCTGATCGACGGGTCTTTATGCATTGACCTAATTGCTTTTCAGATTCCACCCAAAACTCTTTGAACTTTTCAAAGGCTTCAAACTTCCTTCGCATAAGGTATACATAATCATATCTAGAGTAATCATCTGTAAATGTGATGAAGTACTTATAACCTCCTCTAGCTTGGACATTCATGGGACCACATACATCGGTATGTATCAGCTCTAACACATTATTGGCTCTATAACCTTTTGCAGTAAAAGGTCTCTTGGTCATTTTACCTTCCAAACAGGATTCACAGACTAGAAGTGATTCTAAATCCAATGGTTCTAAAAGCCCATCTTTAATCAGTCTTTGGATCCTATTTGGATTAATATGACCAAGACGTAAGTGCCATAGATATGCTTCATTAAAGGTAGAAAACTTTCTCTTTTTAGGTAACACGTGTGAATTACTTTCTAAAACAGAGTTCTTTAATTCATATGCATCAAGAGTCACAATATATAAACCATCAATAATTGTACCAGTATAGATAAACGTTTTATCTTTCTTAATAACAACAATATCCTTTAAACTTGTAGAATAACCTTGTTGTCCCAAAACAGTTATAGAAATCAAATTTCTGCGAATAACAGGCACATAAAGACAATTTTCCAATATTAAAACTCTTGAATTAAAATACAAAGTAAAATTTCCAATAGCTAAAACTTGAACTGTTGTGTAATCTCTAAGCCTTAGGTACATCTCTTCATCACTCAATTTTCTGGTCTCCTTGAATCCCCATTGCAAAATATTGCAGATATGGTTACTACTACCTGAATCCACACACCATGAATTGGTAGGATTCAACACTAAACATGATTCAACCAAAAGTGATTTAAACATACCTTGCTTCTTACTGGCTAGAAACTTCGAACAGTTTCTCTTCCAATGCCCATCCTCACCACAGTGGAAACACTTTTCTTTAGGTTTGGAATTCCCAGCTTGACTGCTTCCTTTTGCAACTCTTAAGGCAACTTGTTTTCCTTTTTGATTAACTTTCTTCTTCTTCTTCCAACCACCCTTGCCTTTTGACTTGGGTTTAGAAGTAGAAGCTTGAGTCAAGTTGACAGTACCCTTGGTCTTAAGAATGTCTACACACAACCCATTCATCAATGCAGACAATGAATAAACATTTTTATTCATTGTGTAATTCAACTTGAATTGACTGAATGAATCTGGCAGGGACTGGAGGATCATATCCACCTAAGAATCAGAATCGATCTCGGCACCCAAAATCTCCAATTCATTAAGATAAGAAATCATTCTAAGACAATGATAACGAATTGGAGTTCCTTCTGCCATTCGGGTATTCAACAAGGTCCTCATTATTTCCTGCCTAGCAGAACGACCTTGAATGCCAAACATCTCCTTCAGACTTAGCATGATGTCTGATGCAAGTGTTATATCGTGCATCTAATGTTGTAAAACATTGGAGATAGAAGCCATAATATAGCACTTAGCCATATCATTAGATTTATGCCATCGATCATATCGATTGCGTTCATCAAATGGTGTATCAGAGTTTGAGAAATCTTGACAAGTTTGAGTTAGCACATACTTGTGCTCTTCAGCAGTAAGCACAATGTTCAAGTTTCTTTTCCAATTCACATAATTTGGTCCAGTCAATTTGTTTTGGTTTAGAATTGCAGCAAGAGGACTAAATCAAGACATTTTTTCTCTGAGAAAATAAATATAAACAGTGTGAGTATAATTATAGACATTATAATTTTGCAAATAACCATATAGTATGGAGCCCATAAACCATAATATAAAAATTGCAACGACAACCCAATCCTTTTAATTAGCATCCTACAACTTAAAAGTGAGGTAATACTTCTTAAGTGATTAGGTGAGAACTATTCTCAATAATTAATGCTATCTTGATAAATCTTATCAAACAAAAATTAATTTACCGTTCCTCCCTTAGCCTCTAAGTAATAATGCCAAGAACTCCGACAGGGAGGATAACATCAAGACTTAGTCAAATGTGTACCATTGTTTAGATGATATGCAATTCAACAATCACTCCACGGCAGTGTGGTTGAGTTGATGTAATTATATATCACCTATCCCAAGGATGTTCATTCTTGTAATACCATAAAATAAACACCCTCCAACAGGGAACAAGGCTCTAAGACCAAGATAAGATGTTTACCCTACATTACTCTGAACTAACAATGAAGGCTGTGAAATTCAACCATTGAATCTCTCTCCCACTTGATATTTTAAATAAATGGTTTTTTTTTTAAAAAAAAATTTATTATTGTGATCTCATCACAATAGACTTTGCTAATATTTTATTTTAAAATTGTGAATCTTTTAGTCTACAAATATTCGAATTTAAAACATGCCAACTTTTTGTTTTCAAAGTTACTTCATAAGTGACTTAATTTTAATTGGACTTCACGCGGCATACATTGCTTCATCACAATTTAAGTAACATATATATGTTTAACTTATAACACACATATATCCGGTTTAACATATATATAAAAGCATATATACCAAATACACACACACACACATATATATATATATATATATATATTAAGTACTGATAACGGTTTAACATATATACAAATTAAGTACTCATACCGATTCTATTACTTAATATATATATTATTATACGGTTTAATATATATATATATATTTATATATTTTAAATACCACAATACTTATTATAATTTAAAGTACAAATTTTCAAAAACTCCTAAACTATTTAGGATTTTTGAGTTGTAATTAAAATAGGAGTCATATCCCACTCAATCTCTTTATTGATTTGGATTAAAAGAGTTCTAAACTCTTTAGGATTTTTAATTCAAATCTAATTACTAGTCCTAATCAAATTAGGACTTTAAGTTAAATAGAATCCTAATCACATTAGAATTCTATTAAAACTAATCCTAATCACATTAGAATTATTTTCTTACGGTAAACCTTAAAATTAAACTAAGATTTCAAAATTTAATTATTTTAATTAATTAAAAACAAACTTTTCTTTTCAATTAAACAAGAACAAGAATCAAAATCAAAATCAAGTTCAAGTTCAAGAGCAAGAACAAGAACATGTTCTTAATAAAAATCAAGCAATCACATATTTTTTATGTCATGTTATTATGCTTTAATCTTTAAATAATATATATAAACATGTAATATATATTCCTATATATTAAATAATTATTATTAATATATAATCACGTATAATATATATTCCTATCATATTTTACAGCAAAGAAAAACATCAAACATAAATTTACTTTTACTCCATTAACATCAAGAAAACACTTTTTCTTTATTTTTCAGATTTATGCGAACATACTATGTTATGAAAATCGAGCTCTAATACCAATTGTTGGTTTTATATATTCTAAATATGTAAAACTCATCATACAGTATAAGTAAAACATGCATCACATACATAGCAGCGGAAAGTTAGATGGATCTATTCATACATGGCATGTTACACATGAAACTAGTAAATCTGGAAAACTTTAATCATAGGAAACATACCTTTGTAGATTTCCAAATTTTATACCTTGATGCCTTCCTTTGATTCTTGAAGAAAACTTGAATCTTCCTTGTTCCCTTGAATGTCTTCACTCCAATGACTATCTTGATGGTCAAGAGTGTGGGCTCTTACTTGTAGAGAATACAATATGAGATCTTCAGCAACCTAGAGAGAAAACTGTTTTTCTCTCTTTCTATTGTGTTGTTTATCTCTTTGTATCTCACGTACGTCTAACGTATCAAGTTATGACCAACCTCCTAGGAGTTTTTCTTATATAGCTTGGAGTGGGACCTACAGGAAAATAAAACCCTACCTCTAATGGGCCTAGGATTTCTTGTTATCTCATAACTAGCTCATAGGTTACCATTAATTATATTTTATTTCACTGAAATAATATAATTGCACTCGAGGATTTTATTTAATTACACAAGGCATCCTTAACTGTCACTTTAATGTCACTACATCTTATTTCTTGAGCCCCTAATTTAATCTTTTGATTATTCTTATATTCATATGGAATCTAATTCCTTAGAATATAAAATTTTAATAACTCTTTACTAAAATAATTGGCAAATATTATGAATAATCAACTCCCATTTAATCTATCTCAAGGGGATGTTTATATCTCTAAAAAGAGATTATAGATTCCTTCTTGAGTAATAGTTCCACAATGTTACATGTAATCATCCAATGTATTGGGATCTAATTGACCATATAAGATCACACCTTTAATACATCAAAGCAATCTACATATTACATTTGAGTTCACCATTCTCTCAAGATTCAAAGTTAATGTCTTAAATAGTTTGTGAGTTAATTAATTCATTCGAAAGTAGTTAGTAGAATAATTACTCATGGTGGTCTTGCTCAATGTATTCATAATACACCAACAAATCAATTAGAAGTCTTCACTTTCATGATTAAGACAAATCATTTTAATTGATATGTTATAGTTTTACCAGATGAAAAGTCCAATTTCACCATTGACTATGAACATAGGTTTATGAGTTTACAAGGACTTGTGATTTAGATCTTCTGTATGTAAATCATATTTGCATACCTTTAATCACATTCAATGCATCTCATGGACTTTACATAATGTCATATTATTCACACATTTATTTTCATAAAATAAAACTATTTTATTAATAATTAAAATGTCAAACTAAATTGTTTTAGGACATAAATCCCAACAGTACTCATTCTAGTGAATTCTGCCTGTGTTATTACTAATCGTAGTAAAGAAAAAATGAACTAAGGGTGGTAGCTTATACCTGTATCAAAACTATTCTCTTTTTTTTTTTTCTTTTTTTAGGGGAGGGGTGAGGGGAGATAATTTAATAATTACAATAATGTGGGAGGCGAGTTATAAATCTTGATTCTCCTTATTATGGAGAGCACCCACTACCACTGGGGTACATGGCTCTCGGTGAATTAAACTTATTATAACCTATGTTGTAAGTTTGAATATGATATATTCTTTATATCTTTATATATATATATTTTTTTTCCTCTTCTCCTATATTTTACTAATATTTTTTTTTTAAAAAAGTAGTTATATATTATGGAATTTTTCATCTTAAAAAAAAGAAATATTCAAATATTATATATATATATATATATTTTTTTATATTATCCATTACTATATATATATATATATATATATATATTTTTATTATATATAACTCATTAGTTTTAGAATATTTTGAACATTTAAACATATATTCATAAAAATATATAACTAAATCTATTTAATAAAAACTTTTTTTTTTTTTTTTTTTTCAAAAACAAACTCTTTTTCATTTTGCATTTACAGAGTTAAGAATATAGGAATACATGCATGTGTGTTATTTTATGGATTAAAAATTTATTGATATATTTAGTTTGCCCCGTTTTGAATAAAATATATTTATTTTATGCGTGTGTGTTATTTTATGCTGCAAAATTATATTCCCTTGGTCCCATTTTTTTGTCATTTATTTCATTTTGAAATGTCGCAAAATAAATTTCATTTTGAAATGATATAATATTAATAATTTCCCTAACTTACTATTTACTTAATTTAAAAAGACAATACTCCTTTTTATTTGTTTTAAAAGTTTTAAAACCTCTTTACTTAAAATAAAATAAATTAAATGTTTATTTTTAAAAAAATTATACCTCTTTACTTAAAATAAAATAAATTAAATGATATTTCTTTAAACAGTTACATATTTTAAATAGAATGAGAACATTATCCATTTGGTGCGGAAATATTAAATATGGGTGTGGAAATAACATTGTCCTTTTCAAAAGTGTTGACATTGATTAAAGTATCACTTTTTGATAGCGTTGGTAACGAAGTGATCATGAAAGTTTTTAGAAAATGAATAATCATTAAGAAAAGTTGTAACACATTATTGATCTGAAAAAAAAAAAAAAAAAAAAAAAAAAAAAAGGCATTAAAGTTAATATAATTAAACTTTTTTATGTAATTATTGCTTGCATCTACATAGAAAAACTCCTAATTTCGCTACTAAAATATAAAACAAGGGATGAGTTTAGCGTTTATTTACAAAGAGAAAGACTTCACCATGTACTATAAAAAATCAGAAGCTCTAGTACACTAAATAAAAAGCTATATTAATACTTGTTTTGAAAGACCCAAAGGATTCAACATTATTTGGACTCAAAAGATATGGGAAAAAATTGAAAATATTACTAAAAAAATGCTGTAACAAGAATGTCAAAGGTACTCATAATAATGATATTAAAATAAAATTCATTTTCTAATAATTTTTTTGTTAAAAAAAAAATCGACTTATGAGACCATTATTTATTTTGTAAAGGGTATATTATGCATCAAATTTCAATTTCTTCCTTAAACTACTAATTATATCAATTTAATACTTAAAATTTAAGAACAAGTCAATTTTACCCTTAACCTACCGTATTGTCAACAACAATGATGATGCAGCAAATTTTCCCTTTAAAAAAAAAAAAAAAAAATTTGTCCTAGAACGTTGATATTGCACGCACATTAGGTTATATGTTGGTCTCACAAAACCATGTCTTAAAGGTCACAAACAATCTATTATATAATTTTTATTTTACTTTTTCAAATGTAAATGATAAATTTTATCGTATGTTAGAGACTGATTTTTTATTTTTTATTTTTTTTAAGTCCAAACACAAAGCAATGCTCATGCCAATAAAGCAAATCACTTCAAAATCAGGTTGAAACTCTTAAAACTCACAATTCATGAAGCTACAACAAGGCCTGAACCTAGACTTCTCTTTTAACCCCCTTATATGGACCACGCCCACATGTGGAAAAAGGCTAAGAAATTGGAGAAAATTAGGAAACGTGGTTTGGAAGGCGTAAGGGAGATTTCTCATTGGTTTTGAGCTCTATAGAAAAACAAAACTCATGCATAGGCTTGGAATAGCTATAAGACCCATTGAGCTCTTAGCCAAACTAACGTGTAAAGCTCAGTTGTTATTAAAAGGGTTTAATATATCTGTTGGGTAGAAATATAAATCTAGTGGATAGGTAATATAAACAAACACTAATACAACCACTTCTTTTAACAGATGGATTTTGCCAATCCAATAGCTCTAGAACACCCTATTCCTTTGTGGGATCTTATTGGCAAACTCTTAATTTTATTTAAAAGTTCTAACATTTTGCATTGGATCTTAATCCATATTGTTAACATATGTATATTTATATATACCATTGTTATTGTACTAGTCTAGGGTTTCCTATATATTTACTATACCGTACCCTAGTTTAGACATATATATAGTCTCTTACCTATACATGTTTATTTAAAATATTCAATATACAAATTATTCTCTATCTGTCTATGCCTTTCTCTCTCTCTCTCTCTCTAAAGTTAACATGGTATCAGAGCCAGGGTTATGGATTCGAGTCATGGGAGCCTCATGTTGTTGGGGTTAACAGTGCCACTCTGCCCACGGGGTGCAATGTCGAATGCCATAAAAGGTTTTGGTCAAAGGTCCGATCCAAGAAATGGTATCTGACTCTCCGGTTTCTCCCCAAGAACTTGCACCGCCTGTGGATCCTGTCACTGATCAGACTTCTCCCCTCCCCCTTCGTCGCTCTGACCGGGTAAGAGAATCTCTTACTCATTTGCGTGATTATTCTTATTTTTCAGTTGTGCTTTCCTTTCATGAGCCCCACACCTATTGTGAGGCCTATACTAATCCTCTTTGACAGCAAGCAATGATAGAAAAACTTCAGACTTTGGAGAAAGACTCACACTTGGGATTTGGTTGATTTGCCTCATGGTAAATCTGTCATTGGTTGTAAATGAGTCTATAAGATCAAGACCAAATCTGATGGCACTATTGAACGGTATAAGGCCTGTCTTGTTGCCAAGGGATATGCTCAGGAATATGAGATTGACTATGAGGAGACCTTTGCCCTTATTGCTCGTATTACCTCTGTTTGTAGTCTTCAAGTAATGACAGAAGAACTTCAGGCTTTGGAGAAGACTTACACTTGGGATTTGATTGATTTGCCTCATGGTAAATCTGTCATTAATTGTAAATGGGTCTATAAGATCAAAACCAAATTTGATGGCTCTATTGAACAGTATAAGGCCTGTCTTGTTGCCAAGAGATATGCTTAGGAATATGGGATTGACTATGAGGAGACCTTTGCCCTTGTTGATCGTATTACCTCTGTTCGTAGTCTTCTTGCTATTGCTGCAGTTCATCAGTGGCCTCTCTTTCAGATGGATGTTAAGAATGCATTTTTAAATGGTGATCTCACTGAAGAAGTGTATATGCAGGCACCTCCAAGTTATTCAGACTATCTATACAAAGTCTGCCTTCTTCGTCGCGTTCTTTATGGTCTTAAGCAAGCTCCTCGAGTCTGGTTTGCAAGTTTAGCACTACTGTGCATCAGTTTGGCTTCTCCTCTAGTCCCCATGATAAAACATTGTTTATCCACCGATCTGATAGAGTTATGATTCTTCTTCTACTATATGTTGATGACATGATCATTACTAGGGATGATCACCCTAGCATTTCTGATTTCAAGCAATTTCTCCACCAACAATTTGAGATGAAGGATCTTGGTCATCTGAGCTACTTTCTGGGCCTTGAGGTCTCTTCTGATTCCACTGGCTATTATCTCTCTTAGGGCAAGTATGTCTCTGACTTGTTATCTTGTGCTGGCTTGACTGACACTAAAGTTGTTTCTAGACCCCTTGAGATGAATGCTTGCCTTACTTCCTTGGATGACACATCTCTTAGTGATACCACTCTTTATCGTCAGCTTATTGGTAGCTTAGTCTATCTCACTGTGACCTACCTTGATATTGCTCATGCTGTACATTTGATGAGTCAATTCTTGGATGCTCCTCACTCTACACACTATGCTGCAGTGCTTCACATTCTTCGCTATATCAAGGGCACAATGTTTCATGAACTTCACTTTTTAGCTCACTCCACCCTTAACCTCTGTGCTTATTCTGATGCTGATTGGGTAGGGGATCCTACTGACTGCCGCTCTACTACTTGCTTTTGTTTCTTTTTGGGAGACTCTCTTATTTCCTGGCGCAGTAAGAAACAGCATATTGTGTCTCACTCTAGCACTGAGACAGAGTAACGTGCTCTGGCTGATACTACCTCTGAACTTTTTGCTCTTCGTTGGTTGTTGGAAGATATGGGTCTTACACATTCTTCGTCGACTGTTATACATTGTGACAATCGTAATGCTATTCAGATTATGCATAATGATGTTTTCCATGAATGCACTAAGCATATTGAGATTGATTGTCATCTTGTGCGTCATCATCTATCTGCCAGTATCTTGCACCTTCTTCCAGTTAACTCCTCTGATCAGACTGTTGATATCTTTACGAAAACTTTTCCTCCTGGTTGTTTCCGTGATCTTGTTTCCAAACTCAAGATGGCTTCTATCAAATCACCTTGAGTTTGAGGGGGGATGTTAACATATGTATATTTATATATAACGTTGTTATTGTACTAGTCTAAGGTTTCCTATGTATTTACTATACCGTACCCTAATTTAGGCATATATATAGTCTTTTACCTATATATGTTTATTCAGAATATTCAATATACAGATTATTCTCTGTCTATCTATGCCTCTCTCTCTCTCTCTAAAGTTAACACATAACAATATCTCGCGATGCTTATTGGTTTCTTTGTGAAATGGTGAAACTATAGAACCTCACTTTGGTAAGTCATGCGAATGTCACCAGCTTTTTTTTTTTTTTCATTTTCATGCCAACCATTATGAAAACTTGTCTTCATACAATTTTTCACCTTCATACCTTTTTTCTCTAGATTTCTCATACAATTTCTTCATGATGATTCATGGATTTGTTTGTTCACACCTTCCATCCTTCACCAGAATTGCATGAATTATATATATAATAAGTAATATGTTTCTTCCTTCTCTCACACATGAGAGATAGTCTTTGTGATTTGTTTTCTTACAAAATGGATACTAAAAATTTGAAGCTAAAGAAAACAATTTTGTAGAAATCAAATCTAAGAGTTCTGAAAACGATCATGATTTCGATGGAATGTGCAACCTATGCAAGAATGATTTTAAATCCTCCAAAGCAGTTCTTCAACATATGTCAAGAGAAATGAAGAAGACCGAGTTTGATGTAGAAAATGTGGACGGTATTTCCACTTAATCGAAAACATTCAAAAGCACATGAACAAGAATATGTGCTCTAAATGACGACGTTTCTTTCTAATTGTCTGCAGTTTCCAGCCTCTTTAATATTTCTCAGTTTTTATGATTAAGAATAAGAGATTGTCTTTGTTTCTATGTAACAAGATTTCTTTTGGGTAGCTTGTAAAAGACCAAAATTATATATTGTTTTACTGAAACATTTAGTGTCTAGTTGTTGTAGAAGACTTGCGCTCTCTTAATTTATTTAAATTCAATTTTGTTTAAGTGCATGGTTCCAACCCAACGTATTGCAAAAGAAACAATGGTCCTATCAACTTTATTTACTTTCTTTTTGCTAAAGCATTTTGTATTAGTATTTGAACAATCAAGTAATTTGAGAAAAAAAAAAAAAAGATTTTGTTATGCGAGTGAAGATCCTTTTAAATAGTGTTTGGAAATTGTGTCGTAGCTAAAACTCATTTGTTCATACTTAAAAAAATACATTGTTTCACGTTCAATTGTGATGAGCAAAACTTATTGTTTCGGTGAAAAAATATTTGCAACATAATTTAACAAAGAGCGCCAATAACGGTGACTCATTAGAGTTTAATAACTGATATTATTAAAAATGAATACAGGTTAATTATGATATTCAATGGCCATGTTTTTCACGTAATTGTGCTACCAACCAAGTGTCACATTCCAATGGAGGACGATTTTTCACAATCTATTTATAACTCATGTAAGTAAAAGGAATTTAAAGGAATGGATTTAATTCGAGAGAAAATGGTCATTTACAATAATGAAGGTACAATAACCTTAATATGAAAAGGTTGAAATAAATTTTCACAATTTTTTACTTGGATTTTAGGGATTGTTTAGCTTGTAAATCAATTGACAGTTGAGGAGGGAAATCAAGTCCAAATTAATTGAAATCACCAACTAATGGAAGTTTAATTAATATTTGATACCCTTTATCAATATAGAGGTCAAATGAAGTTGAGGAATGCTGAAAATCAAGCCTCCAAAATTGTCAAAACGTCTCACAATTTACCAAAACAACCACAAAGTCAAATTGCATTAACCAAAAAGGAAAATGCCATCTTGGAATTAGAGTGCCGACCGGTAGAACTCCAAATATATGCATAATAAAAATTGGTTATATATGTTTCTAGCATATATTTGTCAAGTATTCATTTGTTACTTTTATAAGGTGATAGCCGAAGTCATACTCTTATAGAAACTCCTCATAATCTTTAGGTAAAAATCTTTGCATTTTATGGGTTTGTTATTGAAAAAAAAATTAAATGTTTTAATTTCATTATTATTCATTATTCCAATGATAGTCACAACAGGGCGGCAATGCTAGTGATGCTAATCTTCAAAATGCATCATGTGAACTCTTGAATTGGTGTTTATTTGAGAAGGAAGAAGTAGCTGCGAAAGGAAAGATTGCAGCAATATATCCTCATTCAAAAGTGCATCATATACCTCTTGGAATTGATTGTTGGAAACTTTGGGTAGATGAAGTGAAGATTCAAATGGACCACTATACTGGCCTGCAAGTGAATTCTCATTACTCACCGAAGAAGTAGGAAATACAATTTCATGGCCAAAACATTTTATTAAATTGTTGTAGTGGAAGTAATAGTTTCTAGCCAAAGATATTTTGTATTATTGTCATGTTTTTATGAGCATATTGTTATAGGAGGGTATGTTGGAGGGCATATATAATGACTGGCATGTGGACTCATATATGTATTTGGTGTACTTGGTCATAACCATACCATGTTGCTTTCTCTAATAAATGATCACACATCCAACATATAGAGTAAGGGGTACATGAGATTTTGGTGTGTTTGTTTGAAGGTGGTTTTAATATCAGACACTTGTATTTTGATCAATAGAAAAGGAAAACAAACTTTTCTTGTGATTCTAAGCTAATGTCATTGCTTGTGTGCTACTAGTTTGTTGAAATTTACTGATTTAAGCTTCATTCTTGCAGGTGCTAGTTGGTATAGAAGTGAAGAAGATAGAGGATTTCAATGGGACATACTGCTTGCGTATGAGCTTTCTTTATAAATGTAATAACTTATTCATTAATTGACTGAAATTAATGAACATATGACTAGTTTATTTTATTTGAATATTATGTCGTTTGTTCTTTTTGAATTGAAACTAGCTGACAATCAATTACTGTTTTGAAACTAATTTACCTTTTAAATTGAAATTAGACTTTGAAGTTTATATTTGAAAAGTGTATACATGTATTGGTTGTATTTGTTATTTGGATTCAAAGCATTTGTTTTGTTTAGAATTAAAAGATTGTGTTCTAAAATCAAGATCCTTATATCTCCCATGTAAATCTTTATATCTCTTTTAATTTCATGTTCATAACATGTTCCTGATTGGTGATGTAGGTTAACTTAGATTTATCATGTTATAAATCTGTCATAAATTTTCAAAATCCTAAGATATTAGGTTTTAATTACTCAAATAATCATTCCATCTTTTGTTTAAGATGATTCAAGCATTATGCTATTTTGAATCGTCGCAAAGGATTTTTCAAAACCCTAGATATTCAATCTTTATTTTCCCAAGAATGACATGAAATATTGTTTGTTTTGACATATTGGAAGCAATTGATTGATGACATGGATGAGTGACCATTGTTTCCTAGTAGATCAACCATGGTTGTGCAATATGGGGGCCTAACATCTTCCCACCTCGTAACATTTCCCCTTATTGAGTTTAATGATGTAGACCAAAGTTTTTAGTCAATGTATATCTTACATGTTTTAAGTACGTAATTGGAGTTCAAAAATCAAATAATTTTGCTTAAATTATATCTAGGATCAATTCCATATAAATTGCAATTTTATATTAAGAATGTAAGTTGTATCATTTCCTCTATCAATGAAATGAAATTTAAATTTAAAAATTCCAATGCAAAAGTTTTTGTATTTTTATCTATCATAAATGAATAAGTATCGAGTCCATTTTTTAATACGTATAACCCTCAATCTAGAGGAGAGTACATCTGCTACAAATAACCACAATTTTGAGATATCCATTAAAATTAAAAATAATTAAATTATCATTTATTCATCTTTTTAATTTTTAGACCCGAGGTTTCGGGTCATGCCCTTGCTGCAAACCTAAGAGGATACCAATTAGCAATACCAAATCAACTAGGAGACAAGTAATTGGTTAGGAATACAAATTTTCAATCTCATTTTTTGTATTCCACTTTATACTCTACCAATCACAACTTGCCACGTATTTGGTTTTTTTCCATTCTAAATTTCACTTTTTTATAAGGAAATTGAAAAGAATAAGTGGTAAGTTGTAATTGATAGAGTATAAAGTGAGATAAAAGATTTTTATTCATTGACTAGGTACTCGGTTTCACGGCATTATTTGCTCTTATGTTGTTATTGTCACTATTTGTAGCATATCTCTTGTGGAAAGATTTTCTTCCTCATAAACAATAATAATCAGTTATTATTTGTGGTATTACTATTATTTGTGTATTATTAAACTCCTTTTCTTTTGATTGTAGGTAGAGATTCCTTCCTTCTTCCTTGATCAACAGAAAGATTTCACATTGTTTATTTATAAAGGGCTTTCAACTCATCAAACCACAATCATGGGCTAACAACCATATCCTTCCCCCACGTTCCGCCATTTAAACAACATATTTTATGAGCGGGATTAGTCTCTTTAATATGTCATGGATGACCCTAAAACTTCTAAAAAGGTGGAATATTATAACATTTGTGCATAAATACTTTCAAGGTTGATTTGATAGAGATGATCTCTTTTGGCATCTGCCTTCAGATCTCATCTTTAAAAAAAATTCAACATTCTCAAGCTATCTAGGTGTCGACTAGTGCCGAGTGCACACTTGGTGATCGTATCTACCATACATTTTTTTTAAGCTTGATTATAGAATTTCATATATTATAATATAAATTAGTCTTGGGCAAGGAAGGCTGAGTAAACTTCCTAGTGCACTATTATTTTCTATAACTTTTATTATTTCTTTCCGTTTCTTTATAGAGCTTTATTATATTCTCTTAGCTTTCTGTTAGTTAGAAATTTAATTACTACCTTCTGAACATTAGTATTGCCAAAATTAATTTTGAATTACTTAACAAATGCACGAAACAGTAGGGGTCGGCAGGTTTATCGATCAACGCACACATGTTAGGGTCAAAACTAATAATTAGTGCCGTATTTATCAATGACAAACAACAATTAACGCAACCACACACACATTCTCCAAGTGTGTATGAGACAATATGGATATGTTTTACCTGGTTAAGCTTAAGCCTAAAAACTTGTATCAAATGGGAGTTGAGCCTTTTAACTTCGATTGGTTCTAATTCTCACATGTCTCAACGTCCACATTGCCCTCAATCACTCTTCTAAAACCATTACCGACCCACTTGTTCGTGAGATAATTCCAATGTAACAGTGTATAGGCATAATGGAAACACCAAGTGGATGGATGTTGCGGGGAAAATGCATATTAATTATGATGACACTTATGATGGAACTCATGCACATTGCACAAGTCCAAAAATACCACAAGCTAGGCCACGATCCGTTTGGTATAGGCAAAGCAATTTTTAGTTAAACTAGTAAAAATGAGATTCCAATACTATTAGTCCAGGCATATGGGTGTTGTTTTGTACCTATGTGAAACCATGTGGGGTTAGCCATTATCAGGGGGGGGAAATATGCCATGCCATGAAAATATAATGAAAGCCCCTGACCCACGAGCAGTGGAAGATTCGCATGCATGATTAGTACTCCATTGAAGCTTGTTTAATCATGTGGTGAATGGGATAACAATTATATATAGTTTAAGTTTGAAATCTAGTAAGGAGAAAATCCAGAAAGTAATCAGTTTATCTATGCTTCTTGGCAGTTAGCACATGTGATGCCATTTATTGAAACAGAAATAAGAACAGAAATTTTATTTGTTTAATTTATTTAACAAAATAAAACCATGTTAGTGTGCATTTGGATGGGCTTAGTTTTGTTTAAGAAAAAATACACAGAACCTCCTTACCCTTAAAACACAGAGCCCCGTGAGGTTTTGAGTTTTGAGTGTAATATTTAGTCTTCTTATGATATTGTTTTATGCGTCAATTGTTAATTGTGTAACACTTAGTCCCATACGGTTTTTGAGTATAACAACTAACCCTCCTATCATATTATTTTATGTGAAAATGCAGCTCTATATTTGCATATAAACAAAAACATAAGAAGATTTTTGTATTCCAGTAAAAAAAAAATGGTTAAGCGTGACACAATTAATCGTTTACACATAAAATAATATCATAGGAGATTAAGTATTACACTCAAAACTTAAGAGATGTTTCGTGTTTTATGGAGAATTGTATACTTTTACCTTTTGTTTATTTTGTAGAAAAAAAAAAAAAAAAAAAAAGTCTCACCTACAAATGTGATGTTTTAAAAAATCTGTACCTTTTTTTTGAGGTGAAAATAAGCTCATCCAAATGAAATAAGTAAACTGTCACTAGATAATTGAGAGGAAAAATATATGAGACCATGAATCTCATTGGATTCAAATAAGCATCTCTCCGTTTTTTCTTGAAATGAAGATAGTCCGTTTCTTCACCAAAATTTAATATTTCATAAATGATAAATTTAAAGGTGTCACGCCCCGAGCCCAAAGCATGAGCTCGACACGTGACAACGACCGCATACCCATAAGGTGTGCCTTACAAGTGTGCCAGACCTTTCTAATAGATTCTAAAAAGAATAATGTCCTTGATATAAAATCTTCAAATTAACATAATAACTGGTAAGTTCAAATGAATTAAATCCATGCATTGCTATTTCAAATCCTAATAAGCAAAAGTTTATCACATAAAGTCCCTAATCAACAAATAAGAAATACTAATATTATTCATGCCTAGAAGTCCTTCTCACACAACTCTCCCACAACATCCGAGCTAGCTAATCCTCAGAATCTGAAATGGGAAAGAAAAGGGGTAAACCGAGAAGCCCAGTAAATAACCAATATCCTTATCTAATTCGATCAAACACACATTTGTTAAAAACAAATATACATAGGTAATACAAAATTCTCAAACGATGGTTTTAATAAAGCATTTGGTTTGGTTCACAAAATAAAATATATTATTTTATTTGCAAATAGCAAATTAAACATATTCAGAAATAAATATAGATATAGATATAGATTCAAATACAAATACAGATTCAGATTCAGATACAGATTTAGATATAGATATAAATACATATACTAAACAATCTTAGTGACTACGGCCACATTATCCTTGTGACAAGGCCCAAAAACCACACATAGGTCGGTGGCAAACCCCAGAATGAAACTAGTTTTGGTACCAACGTATATCCCCATTGGTGGGGCCAAACATAGTCAGACTGACAGGTTTCAAATATCAAAACACATTTAAAATACATTTGAATTCCAAAACATAGTGATTTTCAAATCTTATTCAAATTACGGTACAAAAACAAATCAGTTTAACAAATAAGTTGTATAAAGATTCTTGTAACATATAATCACATGCTTGATCCGAATTTTTGAAGGAAACAATACTTTACAAATACAATGATTTTTCTGATATTTCGAAACAAAATTGATTTTGGCATAATAGAATAATAAAACTATAATAATAAGTTTGCAAATAGGAATATTTAATATATAAAATTGAGAAAATACTAGTTAAGGATAAAGGTTACTTACCTCTTGCAAGTAAAAGATAAAGTAATCTTCTCTATCTCCTCTTTTCAAAATTCACAAATCAGATCATAATCAATTATACAATAATCAAAATACAGTAATTGACATAAACAATGCTATCTGCTTAGCAACTGATTTATTCACTAAACTGTCTCAATAGTTGTTCACTAATTAATAAATACTTCCCAAGTAGTCTTTTGTATTTCTCCAAAATTCTCAATATACGAAATTAAAGCCTAATAGGTTTCTTTCTTAGTATTATTATCTTATTTTATTTCTTCTCCCAAGGACAATGAGTAGGAAGCCTAGCTAATATTTTGTACCTCACAATTCACTGATCTCACGGCAATATGCTCATATGCAAAGGACTAAGCAGAGAAGCCTAATATTGACTTTGTACGTTAGCCATTAATCCTTCTTTAAGGCCTCACATCAATAGCCTATTAGTAGGCTTATGATCTCTTTTTCTTTTACTGCATGTACATGAGGCTTAGGTTAGAGAGTAATAGGTGTGGCCATTAATTCCTATTATGTCAATATGCTATTAGTCTATAGGTGTGGCCATCTTTGCTTTTCTTTTCTTTTTTTCAAACCTATACTCATGCCTAGTCTAGGAAATCAAACAGTAGATATGAATATGGTATTCATAGTTCTTATGCAGCAATTCTACTACGTATTGCTCCTAAAATTGGCCGATTCAAACTATGATATTCATCAATAGTAATTAAATCTAAAAGAAAAGTTTTCTATGCTCTTACCTCAAGAATTCTTCAATTTATCTTTTCTTGAAATCCTTCAAAATCTTGCCGTCAAAGAGTGTCTGTAGGTATTCAATAAAGTTTATAACTCTATTTATACTCTAATATTGCTAGGGTTACAACCCATTTATTTTTATTTCTAGAAACTTCTAAAATAATAAATTATTTACTATTTACCCCACAGTTAAAATTGATTAGATTACCCACCTAAAGCAAACTCTTTTTTTTTTTTTAATCCTTTGGGACCGGGTATTACAAAAGGTAAATATGATGATAGGTTATTTAAAATTAGTTACCATTCTTTATTTAGTAGAATGATAATTTAAATGAACACACGAACTTATAAACCTTTAGATGTTTGAAAGTTAAATCTCTACCAATGTACCTTCTCCTTTTAAAATCAAATAAAGAGAATCTTGATCCCTTGGATTCCCACATACTGAAATTCTAGAACATTATAGAGATTATATATTATTCTGTCAGGAGAAGAAATCAAAGCATGATTTCAGAAAGAAGCACTACATGGTCATTTGTTATACATTTGATCTATCTATCTATCTATCTATATATATATATATAATTGTCAAACAATCGATCTTCCACGTGTGCACATGATGGCACATGCTTAGCTCTGATTATTTTTGTTATCCCAAGTTTGATCAACATCATTTTTTGGGGGGGGTGGGGGGGAGCAAAGAAAGGAACATTTCAAAATGCAACGCATGCAAGATCCTCAAAAATCCAGTATAATTATTTTTACACTATTAAATATTAGTGATACATATAATATTATTAGTCCTGATCACTAAATTTGAGAAAGGAAAGGACAAAAAAAAAAAAAAAAAAAAAACTCTTATCAAGTTGGCCCTTCTCATTTTAAATATCTCAATTCGAGCAAGATAGCAGGGATTTTTAGTGAACCCAGTGGTCAATGAAAAATATCCAAAAATAATAGAAGGATTCCTGGTCCCAAAACGACTTTACCGGTAAAAACTGCCAACTGCCACGACCAACTAACATAGCACAATAATGGATTAGTATTAATCTATCAATCATGCAGTTCTCTATGCCAACATGTTAGGCTACAAACCCCAATAAAGCACTGGGAACCCCTAGGATTGTGGTAAGTAATTGACATGTAATTGTAAATGCATGCATTTGTCAAAGAAAGGTTCAAAAGACTCGAAAAAGATGAAAATATTGTAATGATAACCCAATGTTAGCGAGGCTACACTCAAAAGGTAGAAAATACAGACAAAAATTTGAGACAATTAGACAAGGGAGGACAGGCTCCTCAGGAAAGAGAGAGAGAGAGAGAGAGAGAGAGAGAGAGAGAGAGAGAGAGAGAGAGAGAGTAAAAAAAAGGCTTTGATTAGGAGCTTTAGTACCCCAGCATGGCCCATTTGAAAGGACAGTATTGGAAAGCACATGGAGGCATTATTAATCGAAGCAAACATGCATGGAGTGGTTGGTTATCTAAAACAAAAGTGGGGTATCCTTCTTCTGTTTTTTCTTCTTTTTTAATTTTTTTTTTGTTTGTTAATTAATTAGGTTAGAAAATATATAGTGTCATTTATAAATATCCACCCTAAACTAATCAGTACTCAAGTTGTAATCTATTATAGAGTTTAGAACTTGATAATCAATCGCAAATGTTGCTCAAAATTCCAAATAGTTTCCTGCCTTTGCAAATGATTTCTAATTAAGCGTAAATTTTTTTGCTCAAATAATTAAGAGCAGGTTAACTTTCATGAAAATGAACCAAAATTGAAGAGATTGCATCTTGGTCTTTTCTTTTTTGGAACATACTTGTGTAATAATCTGCTCTTAATTCGATGGGAATTATAATAGCAGAAGTTATTTTACAATTTTGAGCAACACTAGGGATTTGTTCAAATTTAAATTTGAGGGGAAATTAAGTAATATTTTAGAGTGAATACTTGTTATATTCATTTAAAAATAAATGTAGTATATGTTAGAAATAGAATCAGTGTTGTGATAACGTGTTAGAATAACAAGCAAAGAGAAAACAGTAATAATGTAAAGAGTGTAAAGAGTAGAGAGAGCAGAAGAAGTGTTAATAAATTAATATAGTATATGCTAGAATCATTATTATGGTAACGTGTTAGAATAGCAAGTGAAGAGAAAACAATAGAGATGTAAAAAGTAGAGAGAGCAGAAATTGATGGAAATAATAAAGCAAAAACAAATATAAAACTTGTTAATTCTCGTTAAGGTGTTTATCATTTGAGAGAGAGAATGCAACGTATAATTAATTGTGTGTGTAACAGTCTTATATATAATAGAACTGTCAACAATTACAATATTTGGGCATTGAAGAATAATTCTCCTATAATTACTCAATTCTTAATAACTGTTAATAATAATGTTAGAATATCAAGTAGGGAGAAAGTAGTAATAATGCCAAGAGTGTTGAGTGTAGAAAGAGCGGAATGGGGATTACGTGCATGTTTCAGGCTAACGGCTTACGTATACGAATATGATTAAATCTTTTTTGTGTAGCATCTGGATTCCAATTTGATGAATGTAAGCCATTCATCTTCCCCACGTGCATGCATGATGCATGACACTCCTATGTATAATTCGGACTCCTTCAAAGAAAAATGTGAATAATGAAAATCACATGACTGCTGTAATACATAACCAACAGTGCCAAACAGTTTACACATAATAAGGTGGACTATCTGGAACATACCAATTATACTGAAGCCCATTGCGAAGTGACTATAATAGAGGCTACGTGGAAACATCAGCTAGCAAGTTGTCACTAGTCATCAACGGCCACTTGGAAGTTCCACTGAGCTTTCCCACCAATCCCACTTTGTAGAGCGGAGGCCCCTTTTCGTTGATGGAGATCGCTATTTAACATGATCTCTTTATCCTTTTGTCTGTTCTTTGCAGACAATTTTTTGTGCAAATATATATATGGACTTTATTCGGTTGGTTTCTCAAAAATAAATAAAAAGAAAACCCAAGTTAATTGTTATAGTCTCTTTTGAGATCAAATCTAAAAAGAATCTTGTGTAAAAAAGTTTCTATTTATACCCTCAAATAATATTATGCCACATCAGATGAATCATCTTTATTTGAAAATCCTTTCATTTGATCTTTATTTCATGATTCAGATTAAATATTACAGATTTAACAGTACACAAATAATTTTAAATAATATGACTGTGTGTATACTGTTAGATCAAGAAAATAAAATATGAACCATTAAATAGATAAATTGAAAGATTTTGAAATGAAGAGAATCTTATTCCCATTCATTCAAACAATATTGTACATCATAATATTAAAGTATATACTTTGTATTTTTAAGGTTTTTGAAAACCATACTTAATTGTGACAATTGGGTACAGATGATGAGACCTGTATCAAATGGTTTTTCGTTACATATGAAGGCAACAAACATTAAGTTATATATTATCCATTTCACAACATATTGTTAAGTATTCTTTGATTTCTAAGTTAATATTCAATTAAATTCAATATACAAAATTAATTATAAAAATTGAAGTAGCTTAACTCTCCAACTAGACTTGTGAAAAATAAAAGGAAGTACTTTGAATTATTATTATTATTATTTTTTTTAAGTAGTGAGTTTTGGCCCCAAAGGGAGGCCTGAATGGAAGATTCCAACTAATTCAGCTTGATGAAGCATTATCCCAAAAATATTGTTTTCTAGAAAGTTATTCCTTGAAAAATAACAAGTTTTCATTCATCATTAATGTTTATTATTTTTTTAATTTCATGTATTTGTCTAATTATTTCTATTTATTGATCCCAAAAAATCAAACCATTAGAAACATGTCTTTAGATTTTTGTTTTATTTCATTTTCTACAAAAAAAAAAAAAAAAGAAAAAAAGAAGAAGAAGTGATTCTATGCATATTATACAACAACATACAATAATCAAATAGTTGACTGACATTTTTGCACATCATTGGGTTGAGATCCGAGAATCAAACCCCCTCAACTTTTACTTAGGAAAACTATACATATCATAAATGAAGGTGCAGAAATATGTCATGTGCATTGATAATGAAGTTTTCACGTCATTATAAGTTGAGATGATTCATTAAATAGGTCATATGACGACTAAAAGTATATGTAGATATTCTTATTAGTTGTCACGCAGTGATTTGTAGTAAGATGACTACAAATTGATTTGTAACTAAACTCTATCCTTAAAAAAAAATACTTAATAATCTTGTTCACATATATAGGTCAAGCTATTAGAGGATGGTTCCAACTTTCAAGTCTTATTGTTCCCATTTAATTAGGGGTCAAGTGGTATTTTTTTTGTCTTCCTTGGTGGGTCATACTTAGGTGATAGGTCCCGTAACGGGATCCATGTTGGTTTTGATAAAATGTTTGTGTTTTGTGATAAATGTTGTGTCCGTAGTGATAAATGTGTGTCTATTATTATAAAAATAAAATATGTGAATTTTGATAACATAAGTGATATTTGTGATAAATTTTACTTTACTACAATTTACAAATATTTTATAATAACTGACACACAATATATCAAAAAACACACACATATTATAATTTTTGACACTTACAGCGGACGGTCCCGTACTCGGGACCTAAGTATTTCCGATGGTGGGTATATGAGAGGGGTAGGCAGGATGATGGATTAAAAGTAAGAT
The DNA here is from genome assembly GCA_907173295.1 of Fagus sylvatica. Lineage (NCBI taxonomy): Eukaryota > Viridiplantae > Streptophyta > Magnoliopsida > Fagales > Fagaceae > Fagus > Fagus sylvatica. The sequence continues at coordinate 5,066,968 of OU015765.1, forward strand.
GCATGGTGTACATGAAATATGATGACATCTTGGATCATTAATAGAAGCTGAATGGGCTTGGACTAGTGGGTCCATTTGGTTCTCACATTTTGTCAAGGGCCCCCTTTGTTTGACCAACAGAGTTTGGATTGGCGTTGACTCCCAGGAGACACGGTAAAGACGGTGAAGTAGTTCGTGAAGAGTTATGCCATGTTTGGGAAGCGTCAAATCAGTTAAAGTTGGGGTAATCCCGTGAAAGTGGCCGCTCCAAGCTCATAGCAGCGTGTATTCTTTTTCTTTTTTCTTTTTTCTTTTTTACTGTCTCAAATTTATATTACCCATAATATAATTTTTTTTAATATAATTAAAAATCTTTCTTAAATTTGAACATACTGTTTTTAAATATTCAAAATCATTTTATATATATTGTCTGTGTTATTTGTACACTCTCATCTATTGTGATTTTTGAGACAATGACGGAACCAAGATTTCATCTTTGAAAGCTAAAGTATGAATAAAGATTTTCACCATTTAAAAATGAGAAATATGTTACTATTTAAGAATGAAGTAATACATGAAAAATCAAACTAGCTTCTATATATTCAATATGAACTAAATATAAATAAAAGAAAAGATAAAATAATTTTTTAAATACATTTCAAGTTAATTATCTGTCAATATATAACTTGACATTCTTTTTAAATCATAAACTTATCTATGATTGATTCTATATCAAATTTCACAACAATTTCTCTTAACTCTATATAAAATTTCACAACAATTTCTCTTAACTCTAAAGCTACAGGCTAGCCTAAATTCTCTTATATAAAGAAAATTATGTTGTCATGGCACCTAATTCCTAACCAAAATATAAAATAAAATCAACTATAATAACCAAAAAAAAAAAAAATTGATGACTTGGTGACTATGACGACGAGAGAAAAATAGAATTTATGAAATGCACAAAACTAAACAATTTGACACGAAAATAGGACGCTTTTAATTTGATTGTATCGAAACTACTTAACATTATGTTTTAGTCATCAAAATTAATCAGGCACACACACTTTTATATATATGTATATATATATATATATCCAAAACATATTAACTTAGATAGCCTTCACTTTCTTTCTTTCTTTTTTTAATATTTATTCTTGTAACTAAAATTAGTGAATTAACTAAAGAAGGAAGTTTTATTTAAAAAAAAAAAAAAAGGAAAATATATTTTATAGTTTTTCAGTCCAAAAGTTTAATCATGTTGTAGTAAATAAAACAAATTAGTAATTTAGATTGAGCCAAAGAATTCATTGTTTTCAAAATTAATCCCAGAGAGAGAGAGAGAGAGAGAGAGAGAGAGAGAGAGAGAGAGAGAGAGAGAGAACCTTGCACCAGCCGATATTACGGATAATATTAAGGACTTCAAGGTACTGGTGATCCTTGAACTAGTTGACAACACTTCTTGAGCCAGTTAATGGCTTCAATGTGGTAGCACCACTTGAATTTAGGTACTATTTATTAAAAAGTATTTTTTTAGGAGGGATATCGGTGCGGACCAATTGGCTATTCCCATCTTTTATGTCTCTTTTAACCGATTAACAACAAATTAATTGTCATTTTTGAAAGTTTATATGTTTTCACAATATACTTTTTACTTTAGTACCCTTATTTATTTTTTGCTAAATGGAATATTTAACATTAAACAACCGCCAACAAAAGATCCCTGTTCCAGGCTTCCCAAATGGAAGGAGGCAGGGATGAATTACAATAACTGAAGGAAAAACAATTTAAAGTTGCAAACTTAGCTGTCTCATGGGCAACCATGTTTATCTCTCTGTTAATCCAGCAAAAACAGCAAGAATGGAACATATTTCTAGCATCAGCTATGTCACTACATATTGAGGTAATAGTCCAATCTTGGTTTTGTTCTCCCCCATTTATAGCATTGATGCAAGTAAGGGCATCTCACTCCACAATGATTGAGTGATAATTTTCCTCCTTAGCAATTTGAATAGCACATAAGAGTGCAGCAGCTTCTGCTACCATTGGAGAGCAAGTTGGAAAATCCTTTGCCCACACCTTTAAAATGATTCCTTTCTCATCTCTAGCAACCACTCCCAGCCAAGCGGAATTCTTATTTAAGGTTGCATCAACATTCAATTTAATAGTACCTGTTGGTGGCTTCTGCCATCGCATTGCCTCAGGAGCAGTAATCGAGCCCTTATGTCCTAACATCTGCACAAACTCATTATATCTAATTTCCAGCAGGTTAATGACAGATAGGATGTTAACCTTTCTTCCCTTATGCAACACCTGATTCCTTAAATTCCATATTGCCTCCAAAGTCAAGGCCATTCTCAAGCTATTCTGTTCTTGCTCTTTCTTAGGAGATAGATCTGCACTGTGAGGAGCAATAGGAGGTTCCAAGGCTAGCTTAACGATGTCACTGTTGTTGCTAACCTGTAGGTTCCCTGTTCTTAATCCCCATTTACACCCGAACCATATAGCTCTAGCTACTGGACATTGGGCAAATAAATGAACACATGATTTTGTATCTTCTTGACAAAGAGAACAATTTTTATTTTCTAGACCAATTCGATGAGCTAGATTCTCCTTGGTAGGCAAGATTGTAGGAAAATATAAAACAGAGAAAAATATAAAATTGATGGATTCCCATAAGGGTATTTATCACTTGAGAGAGAGAGAGAATGCAACGTATGATTAATTTGTATTTTTAATTGTGTTGAGTGTAACAATCCTATATATAATAGAATTGTCAACAGGTACAACACTTGGGCATTGGAGAATAATTCTCCTACAATTGCTCAACTCTCAGTAACCGTCAATAACCGCTAAACGGTTATTAGCAGTTATCTGACGATTCTCTCTTCTTCAAGGGAATAGCCAACCACCAAAAGGAGAGGCTATGGTATATGAGTGTCCACACTATTATGGTGTGATCACTCTTATACCTTCATTTCCCACTTGATCACACTATAAAGTGAAATCCATAAGCACGGTATGTTAACCTGATCACACTATAAAGTGAAATCGCATAAGCTAGTCGGTATGTTAACCTGGTACCAATCATAATACTCTATACCAACTCTTATCTGTATAAACCATACAGATCGGCGTCAGAAGATGACTATACTCTTGTGTGCACACTTTCCTTGTCATCCATTCTGACCGCACCTATCTTCGTACATTATCAAACCGATATTGTATTCCAGGCGACTTTCAAATCACTATCTTTCAAGTGACCGGTATCAATCTTTATGGGTGGGAAAAACAGTCCATACCTATACCATCATTGACGATTTCAGCCGCATGTATTTAATAATACATCGACCTGCATTGAAATTTTCACAAGTACTTCCTAGGCTTTCCTCAAGTGACCTTATTAGCGTTTTTCACTAACCAAGCGTGGATATCACCCAAGTTCACTTGATGCATTTTATGGACTTTACAACCATGTGATCTGTGACTTCCCATTCCCGTTAGTGATTCTCTTGCAATTATTCTTGACCAATATTCTACATTGCAAGAGTTGCATTTGATCATTCTCCTAGGCGTCCCCAAGTCCATCTGATCTTGTAGAACCATGTAACTCGATTGAATTACCTCTCAGTCTCATTCCTGTTACATGCACTCTGAATTGGTTCAGAGTCAATCCCTTGGTCATGGGATCGGCCACCATCTCGGCCGAGAGGATAAAGTTGACTTATTATCACCTCTCGTCCACTATATTTTGAATATAGTTATACATCAATGTGCTTGTCCCTGGAATTATTAGTTCCAACTTTTTATTAACGAGATAGTGGACATTGAAAAGCACATTGATCGATCTGCCAAGTATACCTTAATGCAAATTATTTATAAAGCATTATCATCCACAAACCACACAACTTACAACATCAACGTAAGTCATATATATCACTATGTTGCAGGCTATATACTCATCTCACATGATATATTCAGCAACACATCTTTGTTTCTTGCCTAACCAAGAAACTGTCATACCATAGCCTATCTTAGAAAATATTTCTCAATTCATGTATAATGCCCACCTTCACAATAAATGTGAATTTCTGTTTAAAACTTAAACACAAGCCATGTAGCAATCAAATCAAGATGATTCCACCATCATGCATATTACAATGCACACTGAGACTGAAAAACTTCCGCTCTTTGGACACATTATCAATTCAGTCTCTTTCGCGTGTAAAATAAATTTACATGTGATCCAGGAAAACCAAACTCTTGGTATCCTCCCACTATTCTTGCAATTTGGTGGTTACATTTATGACATCAAATTAATTCATAGAATTTAGTCATGTGAAATTATGGTGAGTCAATCTATATGTGCATAACATTTCACATTACCATGTACAATTTAATGTAACTATTATCACTCACCATATGTATTAAACATATTAAAATAGGATAAGGATCCTCTCCATTTGGAAATCTTTCCATTTGTCCATTTCATGGTTCAGATTTTATTTCACAAATCTAACGATATATAGACTGCCTTGTCATTTAAAATTTTAAATGACATGGCAATCTGTACACTTTTAGATTTGTGATATTTAATCTAGACCATGAAATGGAGACTCTCCATTTTATTTCAAATGGAGAGGATCCTTATCCATTAAAATACTAGCAACAAGTATTTTTGTAATATCATGTGTCCAAAAATTTAAACGAATAAAGAGCACTATTGAATTTTACCAACTTCCAGTTCACTAGGATGAAAATCCTAGTATGTGGTCACCTTGAGTGCATTGGAGTGCTTATGTTTCCCAACTCGGTCTGGGATCTATCTCAGCCATTTTCAGCCTATGCTCCTATACTTTGTGACTCGTTTCCTTTCATACCACCTTGAGCATTTCCTAAACTTCACACTCTCAAATCTCATCTCATTGTTGGAATTTCTCAAATTTGACCACAAATTTGAGAATAACATGCCCAAAAACATTCAGAGGTGAAAATTGTCAAATTGGATTTAAATTGAGCAATTTCGCCAAGACCAACCTTGAATATTATATTCCTTGAGTCATTTTGTGTCATGAACACCAGAAATCAAACTTATCTACTTGGAAGTTTAACATTTCGTGTGGATAGAATGTGGGCCCGCTTGTTGTTCCAAGTTTCCATGGTGATTTACTTGTTTCTAAACATGACAGGTTGGGAGACTTAGCCTGTGTTTGGATCCTCTACTTAAAAGTGATTTCACGGATTTTTATGCATAAAATGCATTCTGTAAAAAATCTAAGGTGTTTGGTTGGGATTTTGGAAAATACAAAATGCATTCTACCTAGAATGCATTTTGCAAATTCTCATTTTTAGAGTAGAAGTCAGAATCCAAAATATTTTGGATTCTGATTCTAGCTTCTACTTTTATTTTTTGCTAAAGTAAATGAGACCCACTTACAACAGTTTATTACTCGAACAACTTTTTTTTCCCTCATTTAATTTTTCTCTTTCTTTCTTTTATTTTCCTTCCCTCTCTTTGTTCCCTACTTTTTCTCTTTTTTGATGTGTTCCCTATTTTTTCTTTTTCTTTCTTTTATCTTTGAAAAAATATTCTCATTTTCTCATTTTGTATTAAAGAACCAGGGAGCTCTTGTGTAAAATTGTGAAAATTTATTTAAAGGATGTCTATGATATTTTTTATCATAAATGGTTTGTGTATATCTCTATTGTACACACAATGCACATTTCTCTATTTTTTTTATTACATTGTTCAAATTTTATAAAAATGTTGTGCAAGGAGATATACACAAATCATGACCTATTTTTTTTATTAGTAGACATTAATTTAAATCACAACGTAATACTTTATTTCTTTATTACATTGTTAATTTTGTATTGGTGTAAATGTATTTTTAGCCTTGTATTGAGATATTTAAAAAAAAAAAATGTTAATTACATAATGTATACTAATAATATATTATTTAATAGGAAAAATGCATTCTTTAAAATACCAACCAAACACAATTCTTTTCAGTATAATCACTTCTTATAAATAATTTCAATATTTTACCAAACGCACTATTTTCAGTAAAATGCATTCTAGATAATGCATTCTCGAAAATGCATTTTAGCAGGAATGCATTCTAGAGAATGTATTCCCAAAATAGAGCATCCAAACACAGGCTTAACTTCACATGAGTCAAGTCTTCTTATCCAAGGGTTTAGAAACATTTGTATTTAACTATTTCTTCTATAATGTTCTTCATCCACACGAAACGGTGCAGGCTCCTTTTTGTTAATAAAAAACAATGCAAATAGTTTTATCTTTTGCCCGAACCGAACTGGTGCAACGTTTCAAGCATCACTGCCACCACCATACGAAGACTTCCTCACTTCAGTCTTCAGACGACCCATGGGTTCCTTCGACAATGGTATGGTCATTGGAAAAAATATTTGCCGTTTATGTTTTCTAAAACTCTTCACACATGAACAATCATGAACAGCCACCAGTTTTGTAATTGTTCAACATGTATGGTTTATTTCACTTGGCCCCATGAGATTACCACTTTCGTGCCCCAAGCGGTGGATCATTGTGTTGCCATCAATGTCTTTAATTACCAGGGGAGTCCATTGACACAATCTTGTTAAAGAAACTGTGCCAATCTCCACAGGTTTCCAATCCTCGAATAAGTTGTCTCAAAAGGATGCTTGCCTGGTTTCCATCGATGCCTACACCATGTACCAACACATGACCATCATTTATTCCGTCTACATGCATCTTTACCAATACCACTATCATCTTCGACAAAATCATATCTTGATCATTCAACTGACTAGTTCGACATTAGCATCACATAGCCATGGTTGACACAATTTTTATTAGTGAAATTGTGTTAAGAACCTTGCTCTGATACCACTGTAGGAAAATATAAAACAGAGAAAAATATAAAACTGGTGGATTCCCGTAAGGGTGTTTATCACTTGTGAGAGAGAGAGAATGCAACGTATGGTTAATTGTATTTTTAATTGTGTTGAGTGTAACAATCCTATATATAATAGAATTGTCAATAGGTACAACACTTGGGCATTGGAGAATAATTCTCCTACAATTGCTCAACTCCCAGTAACCGTCAATAACCGCTAAACGGTTATTAGCAGTTATCTGACGATTCTCTCTTCTTCAAGGGAATAGCCAACCACCAAAAGGCTAAGCTATAGTATATGAGTGTCCACACTATTATGGTGTGATCACTCTTATACCTTCAAAGATTCCTACACCAGGGTAATTCTACAGTACCCATGTGGGTACCGTACCTCTAATAGATAAAATCTCACATTAATGGTACCAATATCACACATTATGGTACCTACCTCACATATGATGGTACCTACCATTTTTATTTATTATTTAAATTAATATATATAAAAAATCAGATGGTACCAATATCACATTGGATAGTACCAACATCACATATAATGGTACTTATATCACATTTGATGGTATCAATTGAGTGGGTACCATACCCACAAAAAGAGTGTGGGTATTGTAGAATGACCCTCCTACACCAATACGCTATAATAACATCTTTGTTCTGTCATGGAGTTTCAGTTTCCATAACATTTGCCATTGTACATCATTGTTGACCAAAACCTTGTGTTCTTGACTAACTCTATATGCTGATTTTGTGGAGAATCTACCTTTCGAGTCTTTGATCCAGATCAGTTTGTCGTGTCGAGCAGAGGAGGGGATAATTATCTTCAAAATGGCCTCAACAGTTGTTGCATCAAACAGATCTGTCAATTTTTCAACCATCTATTTCTTTGTGTTAGAGTTGATGAGGTTGTTGGACCAAAAGAGGATTTCTGTTTACTGAGTTGTCCTTTGGCTTTGGTTTGAAGCCCTCTATCCAAGGTATCCAAAGATCCATCCACACATCAATAGATTTCCCATCTCCCACTTGATAACACGTCCCTCTCCGAATTAAGCCTCTAGCCTTTTCAATAGCCCTCCAAATTGGAAAAGCATTCTTGGCAATTTCTTCGCTTCACAACCAGTTATGTCGGACCTTATATTTGCTTCTCAAGCATCTCATACACAAACTATCTCTATTAGAGACCACCATCCAGGTTAGCTTAGCTATGAGGGCCTCATTAAAATCTTTTGTGTGCTTAAAACCGAGACCTCCATTCTTCTTAGGTTGACATAGATAATCCCAAGCCTTCCAGGCAAGGTATCTGCCATTTTGGTTCCTGGGATTCCACCAAAATCTTCTAGTCTGTGCATCAAGTTTATCACAAACCTTATTGGGTAGTTCAAATGTTGACATTGAGTAAGTAGGCAAGGCTTGTGCAACTGATTTGATAAGGGTGCACCTGCCCGCCCACGAAAGGCTCTTGCTTCTCCATCCTCTTAATCGAGCTTCCATTTTATCTTGTAGAAACTTGAAATCCTTGGATCTATTCCTTGTGAGGAACAATGGAGCCCCCAAATAAAAGGCATCTTTACTTAGACATTTCATTTGTAGTATTTGCCTTCAATCTCTTCCAAGCTATTTTTTTGTTAATTTAGATAGCACTATCCCAGATTTGTCTCGGTTGATGTTCCGACCAGACCAACTACAATACCTCTCCAAACATTCATTCAAAACTTCAACTTCATTTCGCTTGGCTCTTGTAAAGAGCATAATGTCATCAGCAAACATCACGTGGGTTAGAGAAGGACTGCCAATGTTCAACTTAACCCCACTGATTCTACCCTCCCTATGCTCCTTCTCAACCATTCTAGATAGAACCTCCTAGCACAAGATAAATAGATACGGGGATAAGGGATCCCCCTGTCGCAATCCCCTCGTTGGATTAAAAAATTAAGTCTTGCCACCATTAATCAGTAAAGCCGACGAAACAGTGGATATACATTCCATTATCTATGTAACAAATCTCTCCTCAAAGCCAAAATTACGTAACACATTCAGCAAAAACGGCCAATTGACTCTATCATAGGCTTTTTGAAGGTCAAGTTTAATTGCAATGAATCCTCCCTTAACTTTCCTTTTCTTGAAGCTATGCAATACCTACTAGATTACTACTTCATTTTCAGCAATCGACCGCCCCGGAATAATACATCAACTATTATAGAAGAAATTGGAGATAGGGGGCTTCAAACGGTTTGGTATATATATATAAACTACTTAACTGTAAAAAGAAGATATCCGGCACTGGGGGTGACATGGCCCCCATGGTCTTCAAAAGGCTCCGTTTAATAAAATTAAACTATAAGAGATTATAAAGTGAGCTAGACCCCAAAATCTTCCTCCCAATAGGAAGTGAAATTTCAACCTCATCCTCATCCGTTTAAAAGTGAATATATAGGTATCATGTATATGAAAAAATTAGGCCTTTTATTTATTTATTTTTTTATTTTTATGTTAGGAAATTTAAGTGAATATTTCTATGCAAAATTCCTATTCTTCTTTGCGGAAATAAATCTGTCCACTCAGAGGATCGTCTCGTCCAGAAATTCTTAGGTCCCGCGACGGGACCGTTTAGCCGAAAGTGTCAAATATTGTAATATTTGTGTGTATTGTGATATATGTGTGTCAGTTGTTGTAATGTGTATAGTTTGTAGTAAAGTTAAGTTTATCACAAATATCACTAATGTTACCGGAATTCACACATTTTAATTTTACAACATTAGACACACATTTATCACTACGGACAAAAAATTTACCACAAAACACACAAATTTTATCAAAAATCAACATCGGTCCCGGCTCTCAACTCTCTTTCTCAGAGTCTCGGACTCTCAGTAATCGTGTGACTTAGCCACATAGAGTTTTTTATTTTATTTTAATTTAATGGGCTTTGGAATTTGAAGGAATTTGGGTTAATAAAATAGGAAAACCAAGCCAAACTCTAATTGGATGCCCCAAAAAGTAAAAAATCCATACAAAAAACCCGAATAAGTTTTGTGCAGTAGAATCGTATAGAATTAAAACAAAATCGGGATTCTACAGATTCTAAGGTTTAAATCGGGATTCTATGAAGATTCTACCACTTGAGAGATGTAGCTAAGATTTAAATCTTTTTCATGATATTGAATTGTAAAATCGTAAGATTTTAAGATTCAAATCAGGATTTTGACAACAGAAACGGGAACTAAGTGTGATCTCGTTCTGTTAGAGTGTGATTTGTGGTAAAATGCATGTTATTTGTTGTAAAAAAAAAAGTAAAAATGAAGTATACAACAAATGACATACAGTTTATCACAAAATGAGAGGCATTTACCACAAATTACATTCCACGGGACGGTCTAGTCACGAGACCAAAGTCACCCTCCTTTATTTGATCTCCTTTTGTATTACATAAGGTTTTAAATATTTATTTTTTAATATATGTCGAAAGACTTAACTAAATACACAAATTGTGGCATTTGCTATATTGGATATATCTTTTATCTAGATCTTATATTGACTGATTGATTGTGAAGTCCAGTGGACCTGCGATGACTACAAAATAAGTGGACCATCCACAATTCTTACTTCAATGATCTCCCTCCCTCCTCTCTCTTCAATTTTGTATTTATTTTTTTATTTTTTTTATTAATAAAAATATCTAGAGCTCTTCGAATACCTCACTATTTCTCAAGTTTGTAGTTCTCTTCATCTCACACACTCTAGATAATTACAAAAATAAACCCCTTAAAAGTGATCCTAAGATACTAGTTATAGAGATTTCGAAACTGTATCTAATTATTTATATTTTCTCTTTCAAGAGCCTCCTAGGTGCACACAGGTTGTTGTCAAGATGCTAGTCAACATCCAAGGAAAAATATCAAAGTGTAGCCTAGTCTTTTAATTTTTTTTTTCTTCATTCTATTATTATGATTACTACTACAATTATGATTGTGTCACAATTATTTGTACACTCTGACAAGCCATTTCAGACAAAAGATATCCATCCAATTGGAGGAACCTTCAGTCTCTCAAAAGCATTCATTTTGGAGCCACCTGCGACAGAATTGTGTGATTTTTAGGCTTTGGCCAATGCTACACAACATAGTCCGATTATGGACAACCAAACAGGTCAGTCTGCCATAATTTAATAGGACAAAGAACATTAATATCAAACTTTGTCACAATTTTCCCTTTTTTTTTTTTTTTTAAATAAATGATATTCCAAGATAGTTTGAGCAAAACTTATGACCAAAACAAGAAAAGATAGTTAGTGCAAATAACTATTATCTTTTCTTCTTAATAGCTTATTCCTAATTTGACATAGTTTGTGCAAATACTATTATGTTTTCTTCTTAATAGCTGATTCCCGATTTGACCAATGATAAAAAGGTATATGTCACAATTTCCATTCAAAAAAAGGAAAGAAAAAAGAGAGATATTCTTGGAAAGCTCTTGTAATTGCTCGTCTAAGAATATTCAACTTGATGCCATTCTAATCATGAAACAATGGGACGCCTGGCAGCTTCTGTCTCGAACACATGTACTCTATGTCTTTATGGTCTCAACTTTAATCCATAGACAAGCTCATTCCCTTCCTTTTTCATCCATTTTGTGGGGTAAACTTGGTGCATATGTCGAATTCACAGTCATTGAAGGAAAGAGTATCAAATCTAAAGTGCATTATTGAATTTTAAGTTGTTTTATTTTCTGTTTCTTTTTTTTCTTCTTTTAAGAGTAATGATATATTATTAGAAAAAAAGAAGAGGAAGGCCCCAGCTCTTCTCCGTCCTCAAGCACAAGCACCGAAGAGGAGAGAAGAAAAGGTGAGGGGCCATCCAATTACAAAAAATAGCCCATCAAACAAGGTAATGGACAAGAAAGTTTATATGCCTAAGTACGTAAACAAAATCCCAATACAAAAATAATTCAAATCAGGTTTGAACTTGGCTAAGGAGTCAAAATCAAGGGTAGAGACAGTTAGGTTGTGCAAGGTCTTGGGAAATTTAAACCTCCACTTAATATATATTAAGGTAAATTACACTACCAACTTTTGAGCTATTGCGAAATGACAATAAATCTCAAACTTGAGTCGAAATGACATTCCAACTCTTCAGGTTTGACATAAAACTGTCATGAGTCTTTCCATTACTATCCTTAACACAATATTCCATTTTTTAAAATATTTCTTTTACCCTAATTTAAACGGACTCATCTATCATGAACCTTTAAAATATCTAAGTTAAAAGGTCTCATCCACAACGAATCTTAAAATTATCTAAGTTAAACGGACTCGTCTATCACGAGTCTTTAACAAAAATTATCTAAGTTAAACAAACTCGTCTATCACGAACCTTTAAAAGAAATCTTCTAAGTTAAACGGACTCGTTTATCACGAACCTTTAACAAAAATCATCTAATTTAAACGGACTCGTCTATCATGAACCTTTAAATTATCAAAGTTAAAAGGTCTCGTCCACCACAAATCTTTAAATTATCTAAGTTAAACGGACTCGTCTATCACAAATCTTTAAATTATCTAAATTGAGAGGTCTCGTCTGTTTGATCTCACCCATCACAGACCTTTAAACAAAAATTATCTAAATGATCTCATAAGAACCTCAAAAAAATAAATTAATAAAACCACATTTTAAACAAAAACATTTTCAAACACTTAAACATACTAAAAACAAAAATTGTTCTCTGCCTCAAAAGCTTAGGCATCATACAAAAGAAAAGGAAATCAAATTTCATTTAGTGGAAGTGTCATCATGTTCGTCTGCCTGAGCCCCTTGAACCCCTTCCATGACCGAATCCTCGTCATCATATGGCTGAAGAGTAGAAAAGTCTAAGATCACTTTCGAAAGGCCTCAAAACCAGAGAGGAAGTAGCGAGTGTTGTTGTCGTTAAAAGCCTCAGACGCCTTGAACTCCAACACTGCTACAGCCTTAGCCCTTTCAATCTGGCCAACGAGATGCTGTAGATCAGCCACGACCTTATCTTTAGCCTCCACAGCCACCTTGACGTCATCATCCCTCTCCGTCAGTTTAGCCTTGAGCCTTTCTAGCTTGACGAGACCTTCTTTCCTCTCCTTTGTTAGCTCCGCAACCGCCCGGTCAAGTTCTTCATCTCAGACTCGGATTCAGCTAGTTTGGGGCCCATGAGGCTCTCCTCCCAAGCTATGCAACGTTGGCTAATCACCATAGCCTTGTCCAAACCCTAGGCCAAAAAGAAACAGGCATAAAAATAGGAACGCGCAAAACATACGAAATCAAAGACGAATAGCACTCACCCTTATTAAAGAATGAACCAGTAAATGAGAAACATCTTCAGAGGCAGCCTTGGAATAGTCGTCCATATCATGTTGCAAGACGACAGTCTTAGCCTGGGACATCACCAAGAGAGGGAATTGACTGAGCGTGTTCCCCTCCTTTGAACAAGGCATATCCACGTCCACCACCTCAACGACAGGGGAAGATCTTGTAGTAGGATTTGCCTCACTCGTCGAGGGAAGAACCAGTGGACGAGGCTATGTCTCTTCTGTTTTCCTCGAAGGTCCCTCATCCATCTTCTTTCTTTTTAGACTTGAGGGCGCAACAACGACATTGCCCTGCTCAACCAGCTTCCTCAGCTTTCTCTTGCACAATTTCATTGTAACCAGTCCTAAAAATGAGATAATGAAATCAGAAAAATGAACAACAAATAAATAGCAAAATGGAGGGTGAAGGTAGGCATGGCCGGAATTCAGAAACTCTAGTTGACCCTTGTCAAGTTCCTTACATGGCTAGTTGAATTGAATATACCCATGGACCTTCCACCGTAAGGTGAGATGAAAGAGCATATATGTATGTATTTTCTTTTTCATGGCTTAGCCATGAAGAATATAATGTGGACCTAGTTGTTAGGCTGGTTTGGATGACAATGCATTGATGTTAAGGTAAGAAGACATACCTCGGTACCTCTCCTTCTTAGATTTATGGGGAATGTCTTTTCCCACCCTTCTTCCTCTTTATTTTCTTCTTCTTTTCTTTTTTTCTTCTTCTTTCTTCTTTCTTGAAGCTGCGTACACCACTTTGAAGGGGTGTACACGTCTCTCACTGTGGCGTACACCACTTCAAGGCACTGGGCCTTCTGACGTGCTTTGAAGCAGCGTACGCTACTCTTGGAGATGCGTGCTCTTCTTGCAAAGTGTGTATGCTTCTTTAGGCGGTTATTTATGCAAAAATCGTTTTTGACTCCTCACTTTCGCACCTTTCAGTTTCTTTCTCTCCTTTCCTCAGAAATCTGAGACTTCTCTGCCATTTTCCATTTTTCATCCTACAATGTCTCATGCTTCAAGGTCTCGGAGTTCTAGATCCGGTTCTTCTTCCTCCAACCCGACTCCGATGTCGGATTTGTTGCCATTAGACGAGAAGCTTGGTGCCAAGAAGTGGGTACGAGTGTTGGCTCCATGAGAGTCCATCACTCTGTAGACATTGCATTTTGTCCCCCTTACAACTTGAGTCCCCGGTTCCAATGATGAAAATACTAATCTCTATCAATGTGATCAAAATCTTGTGTTAAGAGTAAAAGATAATTTTAGTGACTAAGGCCTAGGAAATCAAGCCTATTTCAAAAGCTCAGTGAGCTAAGCCCATTTTTGAGAGCCTAATGAACCAAAAAGCCCAAATTGTCAAATTCTAACCTAAGTAGCGTACGCCACTTTAATACAGACGTACGCCACTTCAATACAGGCGTACGCCACCGCCGTAGAAAACCCTAATTTTAAAAGGTTCTAGCTACAATTAGGGTTGCCTCCTACAACCTTAATTACCCTCTTCTCCAAGAAACTCTAAATTTACCTCTTTTCCAAGAAACCCTAATAGCCTCCTACTACTATATAAAGAGGTCTTCACCTCACATTCAAGATAGGCCGGAGAGCCCCCAAAACATAGAGAGAGAAAGTAGGCAGAGAAATTAGAACTCTAAGAGTTTTCTAGAGTTTAGGAATAGCGGCGAAGCCCTAGGCATTTAGAAAGAAGAAAGTTATTCTCTAATTCCTCATACTAAAAGACTAACCTTTCTTCTCACAAGTTTCAGATCATCAACCCTAGTTTGACTAAGTTTTCTTTTATTCTTCAACACAAAGATCAACAAGAGATTTGATTGAGGGACCGGTAAAATACTGCTATACTAGCTTGAAGGAGAAGGTATGGATCTTCTCAATAAGCCATATTCTCCTCCTTAAATTTATTTCTTTATTCTTGCTTTGTTTTACTTGACGTTATTATTTGATCTGTTTAACTTTTAGTGTCCTTAAATTTTATTTGTTTTATATTCTACTTGATTTTCTTATTTAACTATTCTTTACTGTTTGGCCTTTTCTATGGTAAGTCTCTTTGCCATTTGATTCAACGATTAAGAAGATTAATTGGTGCAACTCATGGTTGGCTTTGGTTGTAATTCTTATTCAAATGTTAACCTGCTTCCAAATGTGAATTCTAATATATATTTGAAATATGGTGAAAATCGTGGTTGGCTTTGGTTGAGTTACGGATTACATGGTTATCGTAGATATGAATTTGAATTGTTGCCGCGGCATAACTAGGATGATACATTGGACCTAATTGGCTTGGTTATTTATTATTTTGTTTATTAATTCTAGCATGATTATCTTTCCTCTTAGGCATATTTGACATGATTTCACATGATTTTGATTTTCTCATATGCAAAATTTGGATTCTTATATTTTGAGAATTTATTCTCAATTGTTTGGTGATTAGCAAGCTTGAAGGCAGGTAAGAATTATCTTCTCTCATCTTTTGTTATTGAAGGAAAAGCATGGGTATACAATGTACACATATATCATAGAGTTTCTAATGTGTTAGCTCTTAGGTTTTGTGAGTAATCTTTGCAACGGAATTAACGAACCAGTTCTCTTTCCACGTGCTTTGTACTTGTGCCGGTCAAGTGAAAGTGTCACAAACTCGAGCACTTCACCTACGTCCACAGACCAAATCCTAGGGTTCGTTGATGGAAACCTTAAGGCAAAGAGAAAGGAGATGAGAGATAATGTGTCTCTAGGTTTTTTGTGTCTGCTTCTTACTAGCATACATTTTTCTGTCTGAATATTGCAATTTTTTATTGCAATATTGGGAACTCTGGTCTTAGAGTTTTGTCTTAACGGGCTGCCCACATGGGCGCCTATTTGGGCAACCCAATTGGCCCAAATGCCAATAGACTGCCACTCGACCATAGTGGGCAGACCAAGAATCATCTCTCATTCGCTTCTATCCATTTGTCTTACACATACAATAGGAAATGGTCTGTGCGACCGACAAGCCAAACTTGCAAAGTGGGGACACTACAGCCAAGCTCCATCATAACCAACATAGTGTAACCCCCAAATAAAAATGGCCTGTTCTGCCTTAGACTTCTTTGATCACATCAGGCTGAGTGTCTTCCAATCCTTCATGAGTTTCAACAAACTTAGAACCACACTCAACCTCCCTTGCGAAATCACTCAGTCATGTACCCACATTCATGTCCTAGACTCCTAGAGTCAACATGAATTCCGGACTCAAGTGTCTAACTTGAATGTGTTATCAAATGGTCTTCCCTTTGCCCTAGTGCCACTCAACTTTAACTCGGCGCTCCTTCCGATCATGCCCCATAAAACTGAATAATCCATGGCTATAGGTAACATGCTAAAGAAATGAAAGCCGAGTCTCTGCCTTGTGACACAATCAAAAGTCACAAAGGGCATAATTCTATCGAGATTGGACTCACACGGTGAGGAAACAAAGACTTATTTTCTCACCTCCTTATTTGGTGGTTGTTGCGAGCACATGTGGTATGGTCACATGTTGCGGTGGACTTCTTCTCCATTCTAAGGGGAGCATATGTCATAAATGCATCTTGATATTTCCATTGCACGGATCTTAGTCCAGTCGCTCCTAGTGCCTGACTTGAATTCTTCATTAGCCTGCTTTCCTTAAGCGTCTGAGAGAACTCACACCCGGCTTCTCCAGGCTATGTGATCATGGGAAGGAATCATGCACGGTCTCATCTTCTCAAATGCAGACCTCATATCAGTCCAATTGATGCAACAAACAAATTTTGGTGTTTTCCTTCTTCTAGTTATGCAAGCATTGAAGGCCTTTGCACACTTCCCTGAGTGTCAAAGAACACCATATCTCATCTTTGCTTGCTACCCAAGTGTCGAAGGCGGTCACTCGTGTGAGTGAGCCGACCTAAGTCTGGTGACATACCTATCACATCACGTTATATAGTCTTGTGATGTACAGTGTGTATATATACAATTAACAAGGATAATAAATGCATGTCAAATATTATTAATGTTCCAAACATCATGTCAAAAATACAATGTCCTCCAAAAGCAAATATAACAAGTTTGAGGAATATGAAATCAAACTCTACGTAACCCTAATCCCTTTTATGTGACCATGGAAGGGATCCCTAACAATAGGTTTTGTTAGGGGGTCTGCTAACATGTTTTTTGTAGAGATATGCTCTAAAAACACTTCTTTCTTTGCAACCATGTCTCGAATGTAGTGATACTTAATCTCGATGTGTTTGGTTTTTCCATGATATTTCGAATCCTTCGCGTAAGCAAGAGCAGCCATGCAGTCACTATAGATTGCGACTGGATCCATAGCACTGGCAACAACATCTAAACGCTGAAGGAATCTACGTAACCAAGCTGCTTCTTAAACTACTGCCAAACATGCTACATATTCAGATTCCATCGTGGAGAGTGCGACACATGACTGTTTCTTGCTACACCAAGTGATAGCCCCGCCACCTAGCAAGAAGGTATAACCAGAGGTTAATTTGCACTCATCTAGGTCACCTGCCCAATCGGCGTCAGTATATCCTCTTAAGCGCAAATCCCTTCCTTGGTAGCACAACATGTAATCTGCGGTTCCACGTAAGTACCATAGAATCCTCTTCACTGCCTTCTAATGAGCAGGTCCAGGATTACTCTGGAATCTACTGACCAGCCCTACTGCAAAGCAAATGTCTAGTTGTGTACACAACATTGCATACATTAGACTACCAATAGCATTTGCATAGGGTACTCGAGCCATGTACTCAATTTCTGCCTGAGTCTTAGTACACATCTCACTACTTAGTGAGTCGCCCTTCCCAACAGAAGTATCAATGGGTTTGCAATCTTGCATGTGAAACCGCTCAAGTACTTTCCTTATGTAAGTCTCTTAGGACAAACCAAGGAGCTTTCTCAAACGGTCTCTGAGGATCTTGACACCAAGCACAAAGCCTCACCCATGTCCTTCATCTCAAAAGTGGAGGACAACCATTCCTTGATAGTTTTGATAAACTCCTTGTTGTTTCTAGCCAATAGCATGTCTTCTACATATAGCGACAGAATGATAAAACTTCCTTCAGACCTCTTGACATAGACACAGTGGTCCTCCTCAATCATCAAGAAGCCATTGGAAATGACCTCTTGATGGAATCGTTTGTACCACTATCTAGAAAACTGTTTTAGCCCGTAAAGGGACCGATTGAGCCTGCAAACCTTGCTCTCTTGTCCCTTCACCACAAAACCAATGGGCTGATCCATAAAGATCTCTTCATCCAATTCCCCATTGAGGAATGTAGTCTTCACATTCATTTGGTGAAGCTCAAGGTCTAGGCTTGCTACCATGGCTAGAATAAGGCGAATAGAAGCAAACCTTACCACAGGGGAAAAGGTTTCCTTGTAGTCTACACCCTCCCTTTGGGTATAACCTTTCGCCACCAGTCGGGCCTTATACTTATCTATGGAACCATCTGCCTTCCTTTTGATTTTGAGAACCCATTTGTTCCCAATTGACTTCCTCTTAGGAGGCAAATCCACAAGTTCCCAAACTTGGTTTGTCCTCATAGACTCCATTTCATCTTTCATGGTAGTCATCCATTCATTGCATGCAGGGGATGACATAACCTCATCATATGACCTAGGCTTCGTGTCATCTTATGCAGCACTAATGAAGGATTCCCCTTCAATTCCAAAGCATCGGCGTGGAACATTTCCACGCTGACTTCTACGTAATTGTGGGTTTTGAGAATCATCTTCTTGTGGGTCGCTCCCACTAGGAGTGATCTCTCCCCCACTATCCCTATGATTAGTGGCTGGAGTATCATCCCATAACTCTACCATCTCGTATAGTTCCAAGCTTTGACCCACATCTCCCCTGCTAAAGAAATCATTCTCCATGAATTCCACATCACATGACACAATCTCAGTTACTCCCCCATCTGGATGCTCACCTAACATTACATAGCCCTTGGATTCGTCAAAGTATCTGATAAATACACATTTATTTGCTCTAGGACCCAATTTTCCATGTTTGTGGGTGACATTGTGGACGTAACCTATGCACCCCCAGGGACACAAATTACTCAAATCTGGTTTCTTACCAAACCACAACTCATATGGAGTGGAGGGTACTAATTTGGAGGGCACTCTATTTAGGATATAGGCTGCAGCCATCAATGCATCCCCCCAAAATGATATTGGGAGGTTAGCCTGCGCCACTCGTCCATTAGGGACATCTAAGGGTTTAAAGGCTTGTTGCATATGCTAAATGTAATCGAGAGTGCTAGCAAAAGTGGTATAGTTAGGACTTTTATTTTACTTGATTTTAGTTTTGCTAGGGACTAGCATGGTTTAAGTTTGGGGGTATTTGATGTGCGTGTTATAATGTGCATTTCATACCCTTAATTTATATTTTGTTAGACACATTTTATATTCTAGTTAGTCTTATATGTTGATTTTTATGTTTTATAGGTATCCAAGAGTTTTGAAATAAAACTGGGATTTGAAGAAAAAATGGGCTCATGACATCACTTTGCACATTTACCATATGAGAATAATTCCCATTACATTGTTGAACACAACAAGAAATCAAAAGACATCTTTTCTTTTCAATTACAAGGCTTCAGTAGGTGGCAAAGAGACATGGAGCAGCAACTATATATATATATATTTTGTGTGGAATGGGCCGCTAATATAGTAGTTCATATATTAACATGTATATGAGGACATATACTCAAGCCTAACCATCCTTAATATATAGTCATATATTGTACCACCTTTTGGGAGGCGATTATCATGGCCCACGAAATATAAATTTATGTTGGCAGGAGGGTGCACGTGGGCCTTAAAGAGGAAGGAAATAGGTTAGCTGAAGGGGATTATTTTTTTATTTTTTAAGAGGCTAGCCACAGAGAGGAAGACGTGTGTTTTATTATGTTGGACAGCTAGTGTCGGAAAGGGGGATTGGATTTTCTAAAAAGAAAAGTTACACAGTCCGAATTGAGAAAAGAGGAAGAGAAAGAGAAAAGCCAAAATCATGAGGGGGATTTGTATCTTCTTCATTGTATTCTGTTTTTTAATTTTCTTTTTCAATACTATGAGTAGCTAAACCTTTAGCTAGGGCTAGAGGTGAACCCTAATATTTTCTTCTATGTGAAACTTGGATTAAATGATGTATTTTCTTGAATTATGATAGAGTATTTGGATTATCTCAACCATGAAAATTGTTTACCTCTTTTGATCATAGGCTCTCATGGTTAGTTAATTTTTTTTTCTTTTTCTTTATGCCAAGGTTAATCAACTAACAAGTCAACCAATTTTAATTTCGTAACAATTGGTTGCATATTTCATTCCCCACAGATTACATGTTAGTGTGCAAGTGCTTAGTTCAAGGTGTATAAGTGTAGCATTCAATACTAAAAAACAAGCAATAGATGACCATGTTCAAATATCTCAATCAAATAATCATGTGTTCATATGCTTAAACTCATTAATGACTTTCAAACCAAAGTTCAGAGTTCAACATGATTCTCACATATAACAATGATGCATGTGAATATAGCATTCTCTTCTAACAAATCAAAGACATCATTGCAAATGAAACATTATTTATTTATTTATTTTTACACGAAAACAAATGAAAGCAAATGGTTTCTAACCTTCTCAACAAGAAACAACACAAAGTTCATCAACAATCAAAACATTCTACACTCCCCCAACTTAAAGTTGACATTGTCTTCAATGTTTAAACAAATGCATGTGAATACAAGAGACAAGTCTTTAAATGAAAGTACAAGGGAAAAGGAAAGAAAGCACCTGGTAATATGACGAACTCCTCAAGGTATTTCCTGCAAAATAGTTAGATACCCAAAACAAAAACAAAACAAAACAAAATAAATTAGCTATTGTACAATTACAAGGTAGAAACACAATTTATTTATCCCCCTGAACGGGATCCTCCAAAGGAATAGTTTCTTCCTTTGGCACAAATCATCTTGGAAGCATGCAAACTAACTTTTTTGGAACTATTCAACAATTTCCTTGAAAGTCTTCTATCATGAAGTGCTTTCCTCTTCGTTTTGTGCCTCTCAAAGAACTTGATTATCTCACATTCCCGCCTCACACTCAACTTAGAAGGAACATCCACAGTGAAAGTGTCACGTGGTTCAATGGATGCACATGTTAAACCAAGTTGATGGTTGCTTCAACTCTAGCTTTGTTGCATCTGAATATGCATGTACGAACTTTTTCTTACTTCTTGGAAGCTTCTTAGCTACTACTACTTGTTCTTCTTCCAAAATCTGTGAAAAATCCAACAAAGAAGAAAAGTCAGATATTTTAGCATCAGGTTCTAACTCATTAGAATCAATAGAATTAACAAGAGGAGTTTCAAAGGAGTCAGAAAAACAATTTTTAACAAACTCTCCTTGAGGTGCTGCCTCAATGAGGTTCAGATATTCACAATCCTCATCCACCAATTATTGCTGATAGGAATATTAGCACTAGAATGTAAAGTAGGTTCAATATCTAAAATGATAAATCAACAGGATAATAAAAATTTTCCACTTTTACCAATACATCCTCAACCACCCCCATCAACTTCCTTTCAGAGCGGTGTGCTAACTGTAAAGTAACAGAGATGGGTTTTAACTCAACAAGCCCAAGTTGTAGATACACAGAGAAAGGAAGAAAATTTACACTCGCCCTAAGATCTAGCAATGCACACTCAATCATGTAATCTCCAATAGTACAAGAGATCTTAGGGTAGCCCGGATCCTTGTACTTTGGTGGGACCTTGTGTTGGATGCTTGCACTTACTTGTTCTGTCAAGAATGCCGTCTTCTTCACTTGATGCATTCTCTTTGACAGTGCATAAGTCCTTAATTACCTTGGCATAGGACAGGCATTTGCTTAATGATATGCAATAAGAGGCAAAGTTAACCTTAACTTGATGCAAATGCTCTAATATCTCAGTTGGTGACATCCAAATTCTTTGGTAATTTCAAGGCTTATGGGAATGGTGCAGGGAATGGGCATTTTTAAATTTCATTGGATTTAGCTACCCCACTCTCATCCTTTTTAGGTAGGGTCTCCTTAGATTTCTCATTTTCTTGAGGAGCACCCTTTGCAATTTCCTTACCACTCCTCAAAATGGTAACAGATTTAACTTCCTCAAATTTGTCTGTGTTGACAACTTTTAGACTCTGATTATTGGGATTGGGTTGAGTTTGGGAAGGAAACTTCCCTCTTTCAGTCCTACTCAATGCATCTGTGAGTCTAGCCATCTGGCTCTTGGTTTCACTCATCTCCTCATCTATCCTAGTGAACATAGTTTCAAACCTATGATTTTCCTCACCTTGTTTCTTTATAGAAGTATAAATTATATCCTCCAAAGGTGGTCTAGATGATGATGAAGTGGTATAAGAGGAATCAAAGTTCCTTGGTCCAGTGGGATTCAACACATTGTCACTCTTATAACTCAAATACGGATGATTTCTCATATTTGGTTTATAATTTTTCGAATACGAAGAATTGTTTGGCCGATATGAGTTGAATGCATGTACTTGTTGCTTCTGGCACATTTAGAAACTGAGATAGCGACTTACATTCACTTGTGGTATGGTCTATCTCTTGGCAAATCTGGCATGCCCCCATAGGTTCCTCTCTGAAAACAGCTTTGACACCTCTACTTCCCCTTTAGCTTGAGTGCCTCTATCTCTTTTGTCAACAAACTAATCTTAGCACTCATGTTGTCCTCTTCCCTTAGTCTAAAAACACTACCACCAGATGTGGTAGTACTACTCTTATTCCGATCAGTGGAATCCAAGGGATTTAGTCCATTCCATGTGTTTGAGTTTTCAGCTATCTCATCCAAGTAGTCCATATCATCTTCGGGTTCCTTCTGTATAAAACCACCTCCACATGAAAGTTGAATAAACTGGCGATCCCTAGGTTGGAGTCCCTCATAAAAATAGCTGACCAATCTCCAAGTTGGGCAAAATTTGTACATATCCTTGAATCTCTCCCAAGCTGTGAATAATGTCTCATCGTTTCCTAGGATGAAACTAGAGATCTTCCTCTTTACATGTTGAACCTTGTAGGGAGGGAAAAATTTCTTATAGAACTTTTGGGTCATCTCCCTCCAATTTCCTATGGACCTAGGCTTTAGGGTGTACAACCAACCTCTAGATTTGTCCTTGAGGGAGAATGGAAAGAACCTCAACTTGGCCGTCTCAATCACATGTTGTGCATAGAAACTGCCTAATCACCTCCTTAAAAGCTCTCACATGCACATAGGGATTTTCATTCTCCTAATCCCCTAAAATCTGGAAGTATGGCCATTCAATCCTTATTTGATCTCCTACATGAGGTGTATTTAGGAGGGAACATGATACACAAAGGGATGGAGCTCTGAGTAGGGTGTAATAGTTCATACATGGTCCTCCTTAGGTGCCGTTAGGATGAGCTTCTCTTTCTTCAGCCATGATGGAAGATGTGGGTGAGCTTGTAGGTGTATCAAAAAGACTTCCTAAAGAATGTCTCAGAAGTTTCCAATCTACCTTTGCTGTTTCTAACCCAAACGCTCATGCACAGTGAAATTCAAACCAATCAAGAGTAACAAAATAAACAAATAAAAGAAAAAATTGAAAGACAAAATTAAGGGAGAATGGAACGAAATTACCAATAGAGTAGTCCACCGGTGATCTTGTTCCACGAAATTGCCTCTTGAATAAGCCGAAACTCCCTCGGCAACGGCGCCAAAAATTGATGTCACTCAATAATAAGCGGTACTTTACAGTACAATGAAAAGGGGTTGTCGATCCTCAGGGAGTTAGTATTTTCAAGGGATAATGTAAATAAATATTTATGAAAGTAAAAGTAGAATGATTTTTAGAAATTTAATGAGTAAAAGGAACTAGGGTTTCGAGGTGTTTTCTTTATACTAATATGACTCCTTCATAATCCTAGTAAAAACCTTGTTCTAAATAATAACATACATTTAACTGTTTTACTTTAAATATCTTTTGACTTGGTTGAACTGAAAGAATTCATGAACACTTTATAACCGGAGAAGATAAAATGGCTAGAATAATGTTTAGAAAAACCTTTCAATTGTAAAACAAGATTCCTAATTGAAACCATGAATGATTCCCTTTAATAATTAAAAAAAAAAATGATTAATCTTATATTTGGGTCGAATGTTATGCAAGCTGGAATCACAACACAAATTGGACTGCGATTTTTCTTTGATTCCTTGTTCTATTTGGACTCTAATTGAATTGGGCTGACCTCATTCTCTTTTCTTCACCTTTGTACCTACAAATAAGATGACTCAATTTAAGACTCAATGGAACTAAAATAACTCACATAAATGATAAATTTCATATAATTAAATGAAATAAAAGATTTGTAGCACTTTATGTGTAAATAAAACTATCGTGCACAATAATCCTATTAAAGTCTCTCTAAAAAATAGGTAAGTAAGTCATATTTCATGACGTATCAACAAGTTGGATCTATTCAAAGGTCGTTCACAAGATTGGGACCAAGTCTTTGATAAGACTTCCTACGTACCTCTTTTGGGAGGATCAAGTCCAGATGTAGTTCAAAAGTTGGACCTATTCAAAAGTCTTTCAGATGAGTGGGACCGAGTCTTTGATAGACTACCTACGTACCTCTTTTGGGAGGATCAGGTTCAAACGTAATTCAAAAGTTGGACCTATCTAAAGGTCATGTAGATGATTGAGACCGAGTCTTTGATGGACTGCCTACATACCTCTTTTGGGAGGATCAAATCCAGACGTAGTTCAAAAGTCATTGGAAGACACTTGGTAAACCATGGTGATGATAGAGACCTCTGATGAAGTCTGCATGGTGATTTCAAAATGAGTTTATTCAAGAGAAATTTTGAAAATGAGCTGAATTTTCCTTTTAAAACTTGTGGTGTAGAAACCTTTCTTTGTAATGTGGTGTTCTCGTCAATTTTGAGAAAATCATTTTTCATTTTTCAAATGAGCAAAAGGTAGTCCCTTTGAATATGTCTTTCAGCTGATCATGGCATTCAATAGCCGAACCATTCTCTTTTATTAAGAAGGATCAAGGTCATTGAATTCAAGTAAACAACCTTGCTTTTTTACTTTGAGCATTGTGAGATTGAATCCTTAAAGGCAATCAAAGAATGTGCAAGATAGTACTTGAAGAATTGAGAGTATTCACTGAGAACAAACAAGGGGAATGCTTCTAATTTAAGAATTCTTTTCATTTGAGATTAAACAAGGGGAGTGCCCTTAGTTTGAGAATTTTTCCTATTTGAAAGAAAACAAGGAGAGTGCCCCTAGTTTGAGAATTTTTATTTGAGGACAAATAAGGGGAATGCCCTTAATTTGGGAATTTATTTATGTTTGATGACAAACAAGGGGAGTGCCCCAAGCTTGAGAATTTTTGTCTGAGAGAAAATAAGGAGAGTGCCCCTAATTTGAGAATTTTCCTTTTTAAGATCTTTTGCCAGTAGCGCTTGACTACCTCGGGCTTTCTTTCTTTTCAATCTAAGAGAAATTATCGCAAGAGTTGTGCCTAAAAACTACCAAGACTTCAAGGAGGTCTTTATTCATAGGTTGTAATGTAGGCTAGGTTTAAGTATTTGAAATGAAGGATATATAAAAGGCTCAAAATCCATTTTTGGATATTTTCCCTAAGTGTGCATTACTTGGAACATAAACATTGCAGGAGTTTTCCCCTTTTTTTTACGATTGCTTGCTTTTGAATTGACTTCTTGAAAGTCTTTTCTGACTTGTCTCTTTTTATTTCATTCAAGTTGTTCCTTTGTGTGAACTCATTCTTTTTGTTCAATTCTCTTATTTAGTTTGTCATCTTTGATGGACTCTCATTTTTGGTTTTAAGGGAATTTCATCTCCCTTTCTCTATTCAAGCTTTTCATCTCTCTTCTTTGAGTTTTTTTTTTTTTTTTTTTGAATGAAACCCTAACTTTTACCTAGGCCGCCCTTTTGGGTTTTCGACCTACTAGGTTACCCTATTTTTTGCCTAGGTCGCATGTTAGATGCCGCGTTGGTCACCTCTCTTTCGGGGGTTGTTTGTGCTCTCGAACCTTTTAGGGTTAGGAGTAGAGGAACAAGGAGTCACCACCTGGTTTATAGGTTCAAGAACCATAAATATGACTTCATGCACAAAAAGACTAGTCTTGAGCTAGGTCCGGAGATAAGGTACATCTTGGGAAGGTGTTAGGCACCCAAGAACACCCAGCCTAATGGCTGGCCTTCCTCTATATTACTTAATACTCTTTGAAAGAGTTTATTAAAGAATCTCTAATCATACAAAAGCACTTAAACCTAATTCTAGTACAATCAAGGAGCAAACACGGCATGGCATAATATTCATATGAAGTTGGAAGAGGAATCTCACCTTGAATCCAAGCTTATCACCAAGTTATGGGGATTCGTCCCCATAACAACATAGATTATAATTCTAACCTAAAAACTCATGGTAATCTAGAAAGCTATTCTAGTAAACAGACGAACATGGCATAGCTCATTGGAGCATGATTAAAACATGCTAGTAAATAAAAGATTTAGTTATGCTAACTAAACCTAGAAAACAACATGGTAAGTAAGCATTCATGGAGGTTGGTATGGCCTATTGAGGAGATCCATACCTAGCCTCTAAATAGCTTGTTGCAAGTTAGCAATTTACCGATCTCTCAGACTTGATCTCTTTGGCAGAGTTTGTGTGTTGATCTTCAACAAGAAAGGCTTTGAACGCTTAGGTTTATGATTAGAGTTTTCGTGAGAAAGGGGTTATTCTTCTAGTTCTTCAACTAAAGAATAACTACTTGTTCAAGAACTCTTCCTCACTACCTTCTTCTAGGTAGGGCTTCGCTCCTCTAGGACTACTTCTTCCTACTTCTATTCTAAGCTTCTACTTTAGTAGAGCTTCGCTACTCTAGGACTACTTCTTCCTACTTCTCCCTATTCTACTATACCAGTGTTTCTTGATATTTTCAGTGTTTCTGTGAAAACTCTCCAGGTCCCACCTAGTTCCACGGGGGGTAGTGCGCTGGTGTCACCACCTCCTCGGCCCATGCATCTTGCCTATGATGGGTTTGATGTTATAGTTAAGGTGCAGTCCATTACAGACGTACTTGTCAGAATGGGGAGCCTTTAAGGAGATTTAAGGTTGGAGCTTTAAAGTCAAGCCACCCATATGTTATTGTCACATAGGTTCAGTTTCCGTTAGCACGGTCCAAAAAAAATGCATGTGTTTGCAATTTTGTATGATCCATGTATGTACAAAAGAATATATGGGAGGAAATTTTGAGGTCCTGTAAGGCCAAATACACTTCTAAACTCAAAGCCCAAGAACAATTCTTTTCAAAACAAAAGTCAGGTTATTCAAATGTTTTCAAAAACTTGAGCTTGGGTTACAAAGTGGATTTAGACCTTATGCGTATTTACACGAACGGCGACATTTTTGGGGAAGCCCAAATTCTTACAAAAAAAAAAAGGGGGCCCAAAAGGGTGGAACCCAAGAATTGCTGTCGTACTTGTAAGAGAACGTCAAATGAGTGAGAGTGTTACTACCAGGGGTAATTGTCATCATGGCCTAAAGTCTATAAGAGAGAGGTGAGAATGATAGTCTTGTACATGGACTTTAGCCTAAAGAAAAAAGAGAGCACAAAAGAAAAAAAGAGAGAATACAAAATGCAAAAGAAAAGAGAGAGAGAGAGAGAGAGAGAAACACAAAAAGAGAGAAGAGGCTAAAAGTCCAAACGAGGGAAGGTTAGTGTGATATGTAAAGAGACTTAATACTTGATGACAGATGCTCTAGATATGTCACCACAAATTAGGCTTGGACAACTAGTAAAAATCATTGGCCCAATGTGTGATCACATATAGGCATTGTCACCTAACAGAGTTTTTTATAAAGCCATGTGACAAGGCATTTGGACAAAGTTAATGACAAAAGGTCGCTTGTCCTAGGAACTAGGGCAAGATTGCATCGAGAAGATCGCATAAGCACGTCCCCAACTCAGGTTGGATTTGTTCTCCCACGTCGAGCCTTCTAAGGAAAGTTTCTACCCCCTAAAGAGCCCAACAATATGAGTGAAGGAAATGAGTTTGGTGAGATGCTAGGATGCATCGAGAGCTCCATGAAGCATGTAGTTGACAGGCTGCAAAAATTGGAGGATCAGCAGAAGAAGACCCACGAGGAAGAAAATGTTAAGCTGATAGACTTGGATAAGATTGAGAAAAATAAGGACTATACTAAGTTCACTGAGGAAATCAAAGGAAAGGTAGACCTGATGCAGCAAACCTTGAGGAAAAACCAAGGCTTTGATGATTATTTGTTTTCCATAGGTGGAATAGTCACGGAACCATCTGTCCAATTGCCTTCGAAGTTTTCCATCCCCTAAGTGGATAAGTACAATGGGAGTGGTGATCCCAAACAACACTTTAGGCAATAATTGAGCTTCGTGAAGATGAAAGGCCTAAATGAGATGCAAGTGTTGAACGCATTCCCGTTTTTGCTTACTGGGTCTGCTTCCAAGTGGTATTACACCCTAGACATAGGGAAGGTTAAGGGTTGGACCGAGTTGGTCAACGCCTTTTTAACCCAGTTTTCATTCAATATGATGGTAGACATCACATTGAGAGACTTAGAGACCACTAAACAAAGAGGAGGGGAGACTTTCTCTGAATACTTGGTAAGATGGAGGGAGAAGGCCTACAGAATGATCAATCGTCTTGGAGAGAAGGACCAAGTGAACATAATGATGAAGGGTCTCTTGCCTGTCCATTTCAATAGGATGCGTTCGGCTCCTATCATGAATTTTGAACAACTGTGCAATTGCGGCACAAGGATTGAGGACGCCATGGAGAATGGCAAGATAGAGAAAAGTGAAGGAAGGACCACCTCCAAGAAGATATATGGCCATACCAGCAAAACCACCTCCCAATCCAACATGAGTGCATTCTACCAAGCACCCACTCCGACTCCATACCCTTACCAATACTCCAACCCGCCTAGACAGATCCAAACCCCTAGGCCCAAGCGTCACTTTGACCCTCTAAGAGCTCCACTTTCCAAAGTTAACGAACATCTCCTCCAAAGAGGCCACCTCAAACCACTTGACCTTACACCCATGCCTAACCCCATCCCTAAAGGATGGAACCTCAACCTTCACTGCCTCTACCACCAGAAAAATGACCATTCCACTAACGAATGTGTAGACACCCCAATTTGTATCGGTCGATACTCATTATCCCCGGTCTTAGTGATGACAATTTAAGATCTCTCATATAACGAATGTGTGTTGAAAACCACCTAGAAAGTTCTAGAAAATGAGTTTTGAGAAGTTGCCTTAACCTAATAGGCGTGCGCTCCTTTTGAGGTGGTCACGACTGTAGTGAAGAGGTATGCGCCTCTCCAAAGAGGAGTGCGCCAATGCCGCCAGACAGAAACCCTAATTCGTGAGACTGGTTGATTCCTACGGGAACAGATCAATTTACCCTTTCTTCAAGCAAACCCTAGCCCCTTTATCACTATAAAAGGAGCCTCATACCTCACAAACAAATCATCCCGAAGAGTCTCCACAAAAACACTGAAAATACCAAGAAATACTGGTATAGTAGAAGAGAGAGAAGTAGGAAGAAGTAGTCCTAGAATAGTGAAGCTTTATTGAAGTGGAAGCCTAGAATAGGAGAGAGAGAAGTAGTTTTAGAGAAGTGAAGCTCTGCCTAGAAAAAGGTAGTGAGGAAGAGTTCTTGAGCAAGTTGTGATTCTTTAGTTGAAGAACTAGAAGAATCACCCCTTTCTCACAAAACTCCAATCACAAACCTAGGCGCTCAAAGCCTTCTTGTTGAAGAACAACACATAAACCCCATCAAAGAGATCAAGTCTGAGAGACAGATGAATTGCTAGCTTGTAACAAGCTCTTTAAAGGCTAGGTATGGATCTTCTCAATAGGCCATATCAACCTCCATGAATATTTGGTTGTTACACTGCTTTCTAGGTCTAGTTAGAATAATTAGATCTTTATTATTTTGTATGTTTAATCACGCTCAAATGAGCTATGCCATGTTTGTTTGATTACTAGAATAGTTTAATGCATGTTCTACTTTAGAATTATAACCTACGTATGTTGTTGTGGGTATGAAACCCATAACTTAGTGAATGTTGGATGCAAGGTGAGGATTCCTTTCTTTAACCTAATATTGATGTTATGCCATGCTTTTGTTTGCCTCTTGATTGTGCTAGATTTAGGTTTATGTGCTTTTGAATGTTTAGAGATTCTTTAATAAACTCTTTCAAGATATCAAGTAATATAGAGGAAGGCCAACAATTAGATTGGGCGTTTCTTGGGTGCCTAACACCTTCCCAAGACGTACCTTTACTCCGGACCTAGCTCAAGACTAGTTCTTTTGTGCATGAAGTCATATTGATGGTTCTTGGACTCCTTGTTCCTCTGTTCCTAACCCTAAAAAGGTTTGAGAATACAAATGACCCCTTAAAGAAGAAGAGGTGACCAACGTGGCATCTCACAGTGGCGACTCCACTAGGGAGAAGAGAAGCTTAACTTCTACTATTACTTGATTATTCTTGAATCTAAATGCACACAAGCGCACGCTTTTTAAGCTAAGATACCTAACGGTACCAAACCTGCCAATCCTGAGTTCCAATCGTTCTGCAGGATGTAGGGTTGGTACTATCACCTCACGACCTATGTTAGCTTGCCTATGATAGGTTTGGTGCATAGATAAGGATTAGTCTCTGAGCTAGTGTGTTTACATACTAGGAGAGACGCTCTTATCGAAATAAGGGACCTTTGTGGAGTGATAAGGGTGAAACTTAGAATTGGCCACCTACACTAATGAAACCCTAGGGGTCTATATCTTTTAGCGCGGTCCAAAAGAATGCATGTGCTTGAGCATACTTGTTTGCATACATGACATGAAATCATGGGAAGTCTTCAAGTCCAAACAAAGTCATGGATGTTTGTGAGCATAAACCCAATGAGAATTTTCAAAAGGGGAAGAAATTTTTTATCTTAAAACCAAGGGGTTTAGGCTACAAATATTCTCATGAAGATGAATTATCACATGCTTTAGAAGCTCTTTTTCAAAACCAAGAAGGAAAGTCCATTTTTATCAAAATCTAGCTGAAAGCATATGGTAATCCATTCAATGGAAGGCTTGAAGAGAGTGTGAGAGCTGAAAGCCAAAACTTTTCTGGAAGTTCATGAGAAAACTCATAGTGAATTGTGAGAAGAGATCATTGTAAATGAGTTGCTCATGAAAGAAAGAAATTTAACGTAATGTGATGCATTGGGCCTTGATAATAGTGAAGATCAAACCCAAAACACCACAATGCGCTTGGTCACGAGTCATTAAGATCTTTTATTCATAAAACCTTCAAGTGTAGAAGTTGATAAAACCTTTTGTTCTCTCCGAAGGCATCATTGCACTGAAGAAGAGTAACAAACACATCCCTAGCTCTATCTGGACAAGATCTCCATTGACCTGGTCGTCTAAAGAAATGAGAAGATACCCAAGCACCAGTCACCATGTCTGAATCAGTCATCGAAGGTTACCTTAGAGAGTTTTCTGAAAGGCTCGCCAAGATAGAGGAAGCTTAAAAAAGGAACTCTCGAGTAGAGGATGAAGAACGAAAGGACGAGGAAGAGAAGGCGAAGGCCGCAATATAGCAAAGCAAGGAATTTGAAGCTTTTATCGAAAGTTTCAAAGAAAAGATGGAGCTCATGCAGAAGGCACTCCAAAAGACTCCAGGGGTCGATGATTACCTTGCCACCATGGGAGGCATCACAAAATAAGAACCTTCGCAGCTGCCACCCAAGTTTGTTATACCCGAAATCGATAGGTTTACCGGAGTGGGCGATCTCTAAGCAACATTTGAGGCAATATTTGAATTTTGTCAAGATCAAGGGGCTTAATGAACAACAAGTCCTCCAAGCTTTCCCATTATCACTGGTCGGATCAGCATCAAACTGGTACTACACCTTGAACGTGGGGCAAACCAAGATTTGGGGAGAATTGGTTGAGATCTTCATTGATCAATTCTCATACAACACCATGATTGACATACAAAACCATGATTAACGTCACCCTGCGTGATCTAGAAACAACTCGTCAAAGAGAAAATGAAACTTTCTCTAAATTCCTCGTAAGATGGAGGGCCAAAGCTTCGAAGATGATGAATAGGCTGAAAGAAAAGGACTAAGTCAACATGGTCATGAAGGGACTTCTGCCGGTTTACTATAACCGGATGTTTGCATCACCCATCATGGATTTCGAGCAACTATGCAATAGCAAAATGAGGATTGAAGATGCCATAGATAACGGGAAACTTGACAAGAGAGAGTGAAGGATCTCTGCCGCATCAAAGAAGACTTTCGGAAGTTCAAGCAAGACACCGAATATTCAAGCCAATATCAATGCTGTTCAACCGAATCAATATCAATATCAACGTCCTCCTCACCATCAACATCAGAATGCATATCCATATCCAAGACAAAGTCCTAAACCTAAGAGGCACTTTGATCCATTGGGAGCATGCATAACGAAGGTCTTTGAGCATATTTGCAAGAAGAGGTCACCTCAAACCTCTGGATCCAACTCCATATCCTGATCCTCTCTTCGAAGAATTGGAACAACAAATTTGTATTGCCTCTTCCATCAAAAGACAGGACATAATACCGATGAGTGTACTCGACTGAAGCATGATTCAAGATCTCATTGACAACGATGTCATCCTAAAGCCGAGGCTTGCCAATCAACCCAATGTGGATCAGAATCCGTTGCCGAATTATCAAAGAACACCTCCTCCAAACCAAATCAATTTCATCGAAGTACTCTAAGAAGATTGGGTGCTAGCCATTGATGATGAAGCTTGGGACGATCTCGAAGGAGAAGAAGAAGCCCATAATACTAGTTGGTATGTGGAAGACATTACTGAGATTGAAGAAGCGCGTCACTTGACAAGAAGAGGAAGGCACTTCAAACCTACCTATCTAGAGGAAGATTATCCTAGGCGTGACCCACCACCTACATGGGAAGCTGACAAAGCCAAAGCTCTTAAGGAGACTGAAGAAAACCAAGCCCTAGCTCAACTGAAGAAGACTCAAGCTAGCATCTCAATCTGGGGATTGATAATGGCTTCACAAAAGCACAGGGATGCCATACTAGAAAGCCTTGGTTGGGAAAGAAGTTCCTATCGATACTACACCAGAGCAAATACTGTCTATCATGGGTGTAACCACCGATGAGTCTGCCATCATCTTCACTACTGAGGATTTTCCACCCGAAGGAAGGGATCACAATAGAACTCTCTATGTGACCATAGATTGCATGGTTTCCAAAGTACTGAAGGTATTGGTCGACAATGGATCCTCGATCAATGTATGCCCAATGCACACTGTCGTCAAAATAAGGTTGACCAAAGGACAGCTGACACCTTCAAGCCTCACAGTCCAACCTTATAATGAGAGTAGCCGAGGGGTTATTGGAACTTTTGAAGTCGAATGCCGGTTGGGACCGGTAAGCTCGTTTGTGCTATTCCATGTCCTTGAGATCACTACATCCTAAAACTTGCTGTTGGGAAGAGCTCGGATGCATCCTTTAGGAATTGTGTCTTCTACAATTCATTAGAAGCTCAAGCTACCATGGAAGGGAGGAGTCCTCACCATTCTGGGTGACGGAGAGATTAGTGCACCTGTGCATGACATCAAGAGAAACAACAACATACAACTGCGAGACTTTGAATTGATAAAGACTTCAAGCGTGGTCATTGCCTCCATAATGAAGAAGATGGGCTATCAGTCAAGCATAGGGTTGGGAAAGTTCAACCAAGGAATCAAGAAGCTCCTTGAAGTGTATAGTCAAGACGCTAAGTGCAAGTATGGCTTGGGATACAAAGAAGAGATGGGAGAGATGCCCAAGAACAAGCACACTTTGAATGGGAATTTTGTCAAACCTGGAGAAGACTTCCCATATTACGGATTCCCAGAGCCAAAAGGAGGCAATCTAGGGTTCGAGATCTTCTTCAAGACTCAATTGACCTTAGAAGACAAAGCTCTAGTAGAATATGAAGCTCCTGTGGAAGACAAAGCTGAAGAAGACTGGGTGGAGCAGATGGATCCTGAAGCCATGAAGATGTTCATTCAAGAAGGGGATGTGTTTCATATTGCTGCTGTGATCGTGCCATCAGATGGAATCACTAGCATTTTGTCATTTGAAAAAAAAATTCTTGATGTAGTTTTTAATAATTTTGAGTCTATCAGTCCTATTTCCAATTACCCAGTTAATGAAATGAACTTGAATTTTGATTACATGCATGTGTCCTCTAGTAATGAAGCTTTAAATACTGAAAGAATTTTAAATGATGAACATTTAATTAATGAGGAAGATGAAGCTAAGAATCAAACCAATTGAAAATGAAACTATCAAAGTTAACTTGGGCACTTCAGAGAATCCTAAGGAAGTCAAAATCGGTTTAACACTATCATCAAGAAGAACAAGAAGAGCTCACTGAGCTACTCAAGGAATTTCCAAAAGTATTTCCATGGTCATACGAAGATATGCCTGGGATTGACCCTGATATTGTACAACACTGAATACCAACTCTCCCAGAGGTTAGACCAGTCAAGCAAAAGTTACAGCGCATGAAGCCAGAATAGATGTTGAAAATCAAAGAAGAAGTTGTCAAGCAGCTGAAAGCTGGATTTATCAAGGCGGTTAGTCAAACTGATTGGGTAGACAATGTAGTCCTTGTTCCCAAGAAAGACGGAAAGGTCAAAATGTGCGTAGATTTTCAGAGATTTGAACAAAGCATGTTCGATGGATGACTTCCCTCTACCACACATCGACGTGCTGGTAGATAACACTGCAGGAAGTGCATTGATGTCCTTTATGGACGGTTTCTCAGGGTATAACCAAATTCTAATGGCTCTCGAAGACATGACGAAGACAACGTTTGTGACAGAATGGGGGATCTACTACTACACAATAATGCCTTTTGGGTTGAAGAACGTTGGCACAACGTATCAGAGGATGGCTACAGCGTTATTGCATGAGATGATGCACAAAGAAGTAGAAGTGTACGTAGATGACATGATCGTTAAGTCTGTGACTAGGGGTGAGCACATCGCCAACTTGAGGAAGTTCTTCGAAAGGATAAAGAAATACAATTGAAGGCTTAATCCAAACAAGTGCACCTTTGGGGTCACTGTTGGAAAGTTACTAGGCCATATGGTCATTAGTAGGGGGATCGAGGTGGACCCAATCACGATCAAAGCTATACTGGAGATGCCATCGCCCAACACAGAAAAGGAAATAAGAGGATTCCTAGGCAGATTACAATATATTGATAGATTCATAGCGAGGCTAACTACTACATGCGAACCAATCTTCAAGTTGCTCAAGAAGGGAGAACCTAAGGAATGGACAGAAGATTGTGAGAAGGCCTTTGAAGCAGTTAAGGAGTATTTTTCCAACCCACCGGTTCTGGAACCACCAAAACCAGGGAGACCATTGAATCTATATCTCTCAGTTATTGAAGACGCACTAGGGAGCATGTTGGCTCAAGAAGATGAAGACAAGCAAGAACATGCGATATACTATATGAGCAAGAGATTGAAGGACTATGAAACTCAATATACGGCAGTAGAAAAGTCATGCTATGATTTAGTCTGGGTAGTGTAGAAGCTCAGACATATCTTGTTAGCACACCAAGTGCTAGTGGTCGTCAAAATGGACCTGTTGAAATACCTCTTCGAGAAGCCCGCTCTCATTGGAAAACTGTCAAGATGGCTCATTTTACTGGCAGAGTTTGATTTGACATATGTAGCCAAAAACACCATCAAAGGAAGGGTAATTGCCGAGCATTGCGCTGGTCACCCTATAGGAGAAGATGATCTCGATGATGATTTTCCAGATAAAGATGTCTTGAACGTAGAAGAAAAGACTACATGGAAGATGTACTTTGATGAAGCTTCCAACCAGCATGGATATGGAGTAGGGGTTCTCCTTATAGCACCAGATGAAGTGCATATACCGCTGTCAGCTAAGTTGAACTTTGTGGCAACCAACAATGTCGCAGAATACGAGGCATGCATAGTAGGCCTCGAAGCACTCTTAGCCATTGATGTGAAAGAAGTAGAGATATATGGAGACTCCGCATTGGTGCTAGCGCAAGCTCAAAGAATATGGAAGACGAAGGAAGAGCACCTAAAGCCCTACCAAGCTTACCTAGAGAAAGTGTGTCAGAAGTTTACCAAGATCGAGTACACATATGTGTGGTGAAAAAAAAAAAAAAAAAAAAACAGTCCGTTAAGTTGAAAACCTGAAAGGGCGGCTTAAGCAAAAATTTGGGTGAAATGAAAAAGACCATGGGTGTGGTGAAAACTTGAAAAAGCATCACAAGTAAGAATATGGCAAGAAAGCAAAAATAGAAATTCTCATTAATGAAAAAGCAAAAGTTAATTAAGGTAATACATTTCATAAGGCGAGATTTAAACTACATCTCCCTTATTAGTTAAAAGTACTGGAATTTAAAAGATTTAAAGTAAATAAAGCTAAATTTCCAAGGGCTAAGGGCTACATGTTAGGATCTTTATACTTTGTTCTCTTCACACTTGTGCTCCCTTCACTTTCATCTTCTGAAGAAACAAGAAGACCCATAGCCTTGCTCCTCTCTCTATCAATGTAAGCAGCATCATCAGAAGCCCTTTGGATGTCCTTTTCAAGCCAAATGGCATATGGATGATCCGGGTACATAGAGCAAGTCTCTACGAAGTCCATGACCCTTGAGCGCCTCGCCTAGGTGTTAGCCAAGCAATCCAAGAAGTGATGAGTCCAAGTGTCAACATGACATGCTTTCACTTCCTTCGGAATAGATTGGATGCAGCCCCATTGATGCTTAATGCGTGAAGGATAGTAGAAAGAAGTATTCTGCATGGCAACTAGCATAACGGTGCCTCACTCGAAGGTATCAATAGTCACATTGCGAATCTTCCACCATGCAAAAGACCATACGATGTCCTTAGACCTGACATTCTGAGCAACCTCAGTGAATCTCCTTGTGGTGGGGAAGAGGTCTACCAAGCTCCTATGACGATAGTGACAAGGTTGGTAATCCAGAGGATGCTTCTCAAGAGCAGTGATCAAGGCAAAGTGCTCATACAACCAAATCTGCAAAAAGAAGACAGAAGGTCAAAACACAAAAAGGCTTAAGAGATAAGTCGAAAACAGAAGAAAATTATACCTGAAGAAGTAAGAGGCTCCCTTTGAAGTAAGGACACATGCCCTCATTTAGCTCATCGAGACCATTCAACGTCTCTCCTAAGATCATAGGGACAGGATTCTCCTTATCCATGCGACCAATCGGGTCAAGGACCACAGTGTCAGTCTCAGAAAAGTCACCAGTCAGGAAGAAGCCAACCAGAATAGCTACAGCTAATGCTTCAGGATAGCATTCTTCATCTACAACTTCAAAGAAGTGATCCACCAAAGCATGAAGATCGAAGCCATCATTCATAGACCATGAAGAGCCAAGTCTATAAGGTATGCTCAAGACCTTTTCAAGAAGAAGGATAGGGTCAACGTGTTTGGGAGGAAGAAGTATCATGTCGAAGTTACTAATGCCCATGATGGCGCCAAATTCTTCCATCATAGGGCAAAGCTCACACCTATTAAAGTGGAAGACATGACGAGTGTGATCCTAGAAATCACTAGCGGCTCAAAGGAGAGGGAGGTTCAAAGGTTGCAAGCCTACAGGGATTTCTAAAAGGCTTCTAGAGGCTACTAAAAGGTTTCTAGGACTTTTGAAGACTGCAGAAGAAGGTGTGAAGAATAGTTGAAGAGGAGGCCTCTATATATAGGGTTTGGTGATCTATTTCTACATAAATTCGGAGCCCAGGGCTTGAAAACCGCCTTTCTGCCCTAATGGGCGTGCTCTTGTTCACTACAGGCGTGCGCCACTTCATTATAGGCATGTGCCTTTTCCTTTGTGGCATACGCCCACTTTGTCTGGCAGAACTGGATTTTGGCCTCTTTAGCTTGTTTTCAGCTTATTCTAGCCCAGTTTGAAGCCCGATTTGACTCTTTGATAGACTCAAAATTGTATTGCTATAAAAAGAAGTTTATTTTTAAATGAATTGAATGCAAGGGGTTCCACCTCATGTTATCTGTGATTGTTCAAACAAGATCGAATAAATGCAAGAAGTTGTATTCAAAAGTCAGAAGATAAAAATGCCAAACCAAGGGCACAAGTGTTTTAGAAGCTATACATACGAAGGTTTGTGAATAATAGAATAAAATTGTTCTAGAATGAAAGCAAAAAAATAAATAAATAAAAAATAAAAAAAGAGAAAATCATGCATCAGCATAAAAAATGTCTTCCTTTCTGAGCTACAGGAGCACCATCGTCCTCATCACTATCAGACTCAGTAGCCTCTGGATTAGCCTGAGCACCTCTACTGCTGCTCCTCGATGCCCTAGAAAAGCGGTCTCGAGACAGGTCCATCATCATGGTCTTCATGTTCCCATATAGCTGGAACATATAGTTCAAGTCCGTATTGGTGGCCTACAAGACAACATCACCAAGAAAAGTCAGTTGCAAGAAGTGTAAGACAAGGTAGAAGCCATTCGAAATGAAAGTAGAAGACTTACAACGCGAGCGTCCTCAGGGGCAGGGTACCCTAAGACGATGGTATGTCTAGTGATCACCGTCTCGTAGAGACTGCCATCAACCTAGTAAAAAGGAACAGACCAGGATGGAAGGATGATATATGTAGGGTTCATAGGGTTAGCTGGAACAGCTCCATTCATAGAAGGAACATCAGCAGGAGCCTACAACAAGAAACAGTTGAACACAGGGCATAGATTGAAGAATCAAGCGTAAAAGACCTCAAGTTGAAGAACAAGGTATTGAAGCTTACCACAGGAGGAGGAAACAGAGTAGGCATGAGTAATTTCTGGTACTCTTCGAAGTCACCATCCTTATCCAGCTGATCCAGCATAGGGATGCCCGCCCATCAGAGGCGAATGACCTCTTCAAGAGCCTTATAAGGGAAGAGGGTGAACTGCAATGGAGGCATGGGCAACAAATCCATATTTTTGCCCAGCTGGCAAGTCACTCTCTCAGCCATCTAGAAGGCATGGACACCTGGTCCCTCGAAGAGACGAGAAAGCTGAGCCCAACTGTAGGCCTTCTTATCAGCAGTAAAGGAGCCCACTCTATCAATGCTAACCCAGCTCTACAATCAGTGAAAGAAGATATGTCAACACATTGAAGATGCATAATGAAGCAAAAATGATGAAGGTAAGGAATGTACCTACCAGATCCTCCAAGGACCAACAAAGGAAGTACTAGCCGTCCGAGAGATGGCGTTGAAGCCTGCATAAAGATTGGCAAGGGCCACCCCACCCCAGTTGTACTGATCAGTTTGTTGGAAATCCACCAACAGGTGTAACCACCTCACCGAAACGGTCTGAGAGGTGTTGCAATCCAAGGTCGTACCTATCAAGTACAATAGAAAAGCCCGAGCCATTCGGGTCGCCTCCTTAATAGTGGTCTGAGAAGCCTCAACGAAAGCACGCATGAGAGTAGGGAGGTCAGCAGAAGTAGCTACCAAAGATATCCCTAGGTACTCCCAGTCCGGGCGAACACGTGTTGGACAAGCACTGAAGGTAGGGATGATCTCGTCAACCCTCAAGTCGTTTAGATGATACACGTCATAAGGTGTAACAGTCATCTCCACACTAGCTATATGGAATGTGTCGGTAGTGTCCCACCATCTCTCAACCAATGCACGGGGGAGGCTCTTCTTGGTAGAGTCAGTAGGCTAGGTCTCCACAAAGTATTTGAAGCCAGACATTTCCATAAAGGAACGGGTCAGAGAATTGAGCTGAGCCCACCACTTAAGGACCTTCGTAGGGTTGCCTCGAGACATGAAGGAACGAACAACCTGCATAAAAGAACATGAGCCAGTAAGCAAAGCACAGAAAAAGTAGAAGAAAGCACAGAAAAAGCAGAAGAAAGCATAGAAAATGAGAGAAAAATGCACCAAAATGCATTTTGAAGTGCACGCCTCTCCCAAATAGGCGAACGCCTGTAGTGAAGACACATACATCACTTAGAAGTAAGCATACAAGCTTAATTTGAAAAGGTGAAACCCTAAGAGGCGCATGCCACTTCTTCTAAGGCACACGCTAGCCCAAAAGAGCTGCACACCTAGTTCCAGATGGCGCAATCCCATTTGCCCGGATCACGACCCCGATCGAGTTTTTCAACCATTTCTCAACCAAAATCAGATTTTTCAACATGGGTTTTGTTCCTATGCTAGTATGGAAGCATTCTATGAAGTTTTAAGTCCTAAAACTAACATTTGGGCATTCAAATCGAAGGAAATCCGAAAATGCAAAAGTAGACATTTTGAAGATTTACCTTGCTGTTTCGCGCCCGATGTGAAAGATGCTCCTCGGGCCAAAATAGGATCGTGATGTCCTCTCCGAGAGCAAGCTGTAGCATCCATCAGTTCAAAGAAAAGCGCTCATCTACCAGACACAAGTCCATGACCGCCGCATTGCTTGAAGAACTCGCACTGCTGTGACCTCGAGAACCCGAGCGTCTAGACATGATAGGAAATGAGAAGGATTTGGTGTTTTGGAAGGAAAAAGCGCTGAAAAATGCCCTGGAAATGGAAGAAAACTAGAGAAAATGAAAAGGCACGAATGAAGGATTTGAAAACCGTTTGGGATATGTAACTGAAGCCGAAAAGGCGCACACCACATACAAAGAGGCGCACGCTTACTCCTGAGTGAAAAAGAAGAAAAAAGAAGAGAAAAAGAAGAAAAGAAATAAATCAAGATAGAAGCGTCTTCAAATGAAGATCAAGCCAGAAGCGTCTCAGAATGAAACTCAACAGAGATGTCCCAGAATGAAACTCGACAAACTCAAAATGACGATAGAAGCGTCCCAGAATGAAACTCAACAAAACCGTCCCAGAATGAAACTCAACATAAGTTTCCCAGAATGAAACTCGACAGAAGCGTCTTAGAATGAAACTTGACAGAAGCGTCCTAGGATGAAATTCGACAAAAGCATCTTAGAATGAAACTTTACAAAAGTGTTCTAGGAAAGGATTTCAGGTAATTAGTACAAAGGTACGTATCTCATTCGTAGCATGCCTACACCATGTCTCCTCGTAGAGAATTTTCATGGATTTTGCCCTCAGTGGCTTCTTTTCTTTTCTTTTCTTTTCCCTAGTGGATTTTCATCATGTCTCCTCCGAGAGAATTTTCATGGATTTTTCCCTCAGTGGTCTTTCATTTTCATCCCCGATGGAATTATACCGTGTCTCCTCAAAAAGAACTTTCACGGACCTTTTTCCCTCAGTGGTCATTCATTTCTATCCCCAGTGGATACCGTGTCTCCTCAGAGAGTACTATCACGGATTTTACCTGCAGTGGTTTTCATTTTCCATTTTACTTTTAAATCCCCAATAGTTTTGTCCTCCCGAGGACCCCTTTCACTTTATTGTTGTGATGCGTGAGTGTGTGGACTCATGAGCATCAACCTACAAATGGTTTTGCCTATTGGCTTTCGATCTTCGATGCCCGATGGCAACTAAGTCGAAAGAGGGGTATTGTAGACACCCCAATTTGTACCAGTCGATACTCATGGTCCCTAGTCTTAGTAATGACAATTTAAGATCTCTCATATAACGAATGTGTGTTGAAAAACACTTGGAAAGTTCTAGAAAATGAGTTTTGAGAAGCTGCCTTAACCTAATAGGTGTGCTCCCCTCTTGAGGTGGCGCACGTCTGTAGTGAAGAGGCATGCGCCTCTCCAAAGAGGCGTGCGCTAGTGCCGCCAAACAGAAACCCTAATTCATGAGACTGGCTGATTCCTGTGGGAACAAGTCAGTTTACCCCTTCTTCAAGCAAACCCTAGCCCCGTTATCACTATAAAAGGAGCCCCATACCTCACAAACAAATCATTCTGGAGAGTCTCCACAGAAACACTAAAAATACCAAGAAACATTGGTATAGTAGAAGAGAGAGAAGTAGGAAGAAGTAGTCCTAGAGTAGCGAAGCACTATTGAAGTGGAAGCCTAGAATAGGAGAGAGATAATAAGTAGTTTTAGAGGAGCGAAGCTCTATTGAAACAAGCTCTTTAGAGGCTAGGTATGGATCTTCTCAAAAGACCATATCAACCTCCATGAATATTTGGTTGTTACACTGCTTTCTAGGTCTAGTTAGAATGATTAAATCTTTATTATTTTGTATGTTTGATCACACTCCAATGAGCTATGCCATGTTTGTTTGTTTACTAGAATAGTTTAATGCATGTTTTAG
This sequence comes from Fagus sylvatica, assembly GCA_907173295.1. Lineage (NCBI taxonomy): Eukaryota > Viridiplantae > Streptophyta > Magnoliopsida > Fagales > Fagaceae > Fagus > Fagus sylvatica. The sequence goes on from OU015765.1 coordinate 5,109,588, forward strand.
GTTAGAATTGTAACCTACGTATGTTGTTGTGGGTATGAAACCCATAACTTGGTGAATGCTGGATGCAAGGTGAGAATTCCTTTCTTCAACCTAATATTAATGTTATGCCATGTTTTTGTTTGCCTCTTGATTGTGCTAGATTTAGGTTTACGTGCTTTTGAATGTTTAGAGATTTTTTAATAAACTCTTTCAAGATATCAAGTAATATAGAGGAAGGCCAACCATTAGGTTGGGTGTTTCTTGGGTGCCTAACACCTTTCCAAGACATATCTTAGCTCCGGACCTAGCTCAAGACTAGTCCTTTTGTGCATGAAGTCATATTGATGGTTCTTGGACCGATAAACCAAGTGGCAACTCCTTGTTCCTCTGTTCCTAACCCTAAAATGGTTTGAGAATACAAATGACCCCTTAAAGATGAAGAGGTGACTAACGCGGCATCTCACAAAATGCTTTTGTCTCAAGCACGACATCCAAGACCTCATTGATAAGGATGTAATCCCTAAGCCTAATCCACACATCATGCCTAATATACATCAAAACCTTTTGCCTAACCACCAAAGAGTCCCTCCCCCAAACTAATTGAACTATATTGAGGAGGAAGAGTTTATCTTTGCCATTGCTGATGAAGTATGGACGGATTTTTACCAACCGACCAATGGAGATTCCTGTCATTCCACTAGGTCGGGAAAACATTTTAAACCACCACACTTGGAGGTTGAGCACCCTAGTAGGGAAGACCTTGAGAGGGAAGTCCCCAATTTGAAAAGTGTTGAGAAAATGGGGAAAGGATAGAATGTTGCCAAGCCCGATGAGGAGGAGGATATGGTGCTAACCCAGTTAAATAGAACTCAGGCTACAATTTCTGTTTGGGGGATATTGATGGTGTTGCAATTTTTTAAAGTGCACCCAAGTGCAGGTTTCACAAGTAGTAATAAAGTCTTGGTAAGTTCGAGGTCGAACCACAGGGAATGGTTGACACGGTGTAAAAACTTCTACTATTGTTATGAAAAGAAGGCAAGATTAAATTGATTGTTTGTCTTCCACCTGAAGATGGAGCAAGAAAGTATTTTAGCTAAAATTAAAATTAAATAGTAAATAAAACTTAGAGAGTCAAATGGATGGAGGCACTAGGGTTCAAGGATCCCCCTATAATTTCACTATGTGAATTTGAATTTTTATTATCTCAATTAGGTTAGAGAGTACAACTCGCCTAATTGGAAGATTTAACAATTAACCGTTTAACAAAGGTAAGGTAAATAGCGTATGGATTGCTTTAGCTAATAAATTCAAGAGTGTGTTATAGGGGAGACTAGGCATTTAATATATTTTCAAATCATAACAAATCATGGGTTTCATGCATTTGATATATTAAAAATCATACTAAATCTTAATCACATATCAACACACAATGATTTAGTTTAGCTTCGTAGTCTTTTTTACTCGAGTTAGTAAACTCTTAGGGGTGTCTCTACACCTAGTGCCCCTTGAACCAACTAGTTCAGGAGTCATTGATCTAACACTTGATACATAGATTAATTAGAAAGTTTAATGGAGTTAGACATTGTACAGTCCTCACACAAAGAAAAAAAAAAAAAGTTTTTATGCCTTGGTTGGTTCTTCTAATGAGAATTTCATTGTCTTACATCATTATGTTGGAAAGATATTGAAGTTCCATGATTCAAAGTTAGTTCACTTCACACATCAAGGAACTTATGTAGCTTTTACCACTTAATTTCAAGTGATTGTGGCCTAGTTAAAACTTCTAAAGATTTGAAATTGGGGTTGATTTGTTTAAGCTTGCTTATGATTGAAAACCATTGTTTGTGTGATGCTTTGTTCTCATTGATAGCATGATGTTGTATGTGTTTACCTTTAATCAAGACTGAGCATTTCATAGTGTTTGTAGGTATCACTTCTGGTAAACCCTCACGAGACTATAACTCGCCCACTGTCTTAAATGCAATCGAGAGTGCCAATGAAAGCTATCTTAGTTTATTTTGTTTTGATTTATGTTTTGTTATTTTTGTTTTTAGTTTGCTAGGGACTAGCAAAATTCAGGTTTGGGGGTGTGATAAGTCATGAAATATGACTTATTTACCTATGTTTTAGGGAGACTTTAATAGGATTATTGTGCATGATAGTATGATTTACACATAAAGTGCCACAATTCTTTTATTTCATTTCATTACATGAAATCTATCATTTATGTGAGTTATATTAGTTCCATTGAGTCTTAAATTGAGTCATCTTATTTGTAGGTACAAAGGTGAAGAAGAAAAGAGAATGAGGTCAGCCCAATTCAATTAGAGTCCAAATATAACAAGGAATCAAAGGAAAATCGTAGTCTAATTCGTACTGTGATTCCAGCTTGCATACATCATCATATTTAGGCCATAACTTTCGACCCAAATATCGGATTAATGTGATTCAAGTTGGGTTGGAAAGCTAAGTTAGAGGGCTACAATTTCATATTTCACGATAATTTCCTAATTCGAACATATAAGGTGTCAAAAGTGGTGGTCAAGTAAATCCTAAAAATCAGGGATTTTTAACTACGAAAATTCTAGTTGTATTAGGTTTTCTAAACCTATTTTAAAGGGCTTTTTCTCTTCTATTCTATTTGGTCAGACTATCTCTCTCCCCAAGTTTTAGGTTTTCACTCCCATGGCTGCCTAAGCTTCTTGCTAAGACTAGGGGCTATGTTTCCTTTGTAATGGTATGAATCCTTTGTAATCCCTTTTGGTTTTTATAGATTAAATACATTTGATTGTTGATTATTGATTTCTATAGATGTATGTTTATTTCTAGACTTTTTATTAGATTAATCATGTTTTTCTTATTATTAAGAGGAATCGTTCATAGTTTCAATTAGGAATCTCTTTTTACAATTGAAAGGTTTTTCTAAACATTATTCTAGCCATTTTATCTTCTCCGGTTATAAAGTGTTCCTGAATTCTTTTGTTCAAAGTCAAAAGATATTTAAAGTAAAATGAATTCTTTTAGAACAAGTTTTTCTGGGATTATGAAACAAAGTATAAAGAAAACACCCTGAAACCCTAGTGCCTTTTACTCATTAAATTTCTATAAATCATTCTACTTTACTTTCATAAATATTTATTTATTTGAAAACAAACTCTGATGGGAAAAGGTGGGCCTAGTCTTAGATCCTTTGCAAGTTCCAATGCCAATTACAAGATCAAGAGCCAAGAAGATCAAGGAAGCAATGCAAGGATTGGTGCAATATTGAAGCTAGCAAGAGCCCAACAACAAAGTGGGTTGGAAAGAAGGAACCAAATTTGATCCACTTGATACAAGCTGGGATTATGAAGGTTATTCAAGTGGGCTTTCATATTAGTATAGTGGGCTTTAAGAAGTTTGGGCCTAAGCGCGGCACCCTTTAAGGCCCAAGAAACCGTAGGGGTATTTTTGGAAGATAGAGTTTTACTTTGGTTAGGGTTTTAATTAGTTTTGCCTTTTAGCCTCTCATTATTGAATTTCTATAAATCATTCTACTTTACTTTCTATAAATCAATTTAGATTCTCCATCCATTGACTTGATCTTGGCTTTCTTGGGTGAGTTTTCAAATTGATTGTGGGTTCAAGGGATTCCATCCGCGGGTTCATATCAAACTCCCTAAGGATTGACAACCCATTTTCATTGTACTGCAAAGTACCGCTTATTATTAAGCGACATCACTTGTGAACTATACGTGGACCTGATTCTCCCAAAAGAGGTATGTAGGTAGTCCATCAAAGACTCGGTCCCAATCATCTGAATGACCTTATGGATAAGTCCCACTTTTGAACTACGTCTGGACCTGATCCTCCCAAAAGAGGTACGTAGGCAGTTCGTCAAAGACTCAGTCCCAATCATCTGAATGACCTTATGGTTAGGTCCAACCCTTAGACTACGTCTAGACCTGATCCTCTGAAAAGAGGTACGTAGACAGTCTATTGTAGATTCGGTCCCAATCATCTACATGACCTTTAGATAGGTCCAACTCTTGAACAATGTCTAGACCTAATCCTCAGAAAAGAGGTATGTAGGTAGTCTGAAAAAGTCTCGATCCCAAGCAGCCAAACGACGTAAGCTTAGGTCTGGCTAAGAACTCAAAGTGATTGACTTGCCCACTAATCAAAACAATTCAGTTGCACAAAATGTTTTCATAACATGTCTAAATTACGGGCACTGACCTAGTTTTTTTGTATGCAAGCATGTCACACTAAGGGCATTAACCCATCTGTTATGTTGGCCAACGTGATCTTCCTTAACCAAATATGCCCAAACTAGGGGCATCCACCCACCTGCTTTGTCTGCAAGCATGATCTATTTTCCATTTGAGCTTTTTGCCTCATATGTATACATGATATGTTTTCATTTCACATACTTGTAAACATATTGACACTAGGGGCATGCGCCCAACTGACAATGAAAATAGGAAATTGTTTGTTGCCTTTTGCAAGTTGACAAGTCATTCCATTGGACAATTTACCAACAAGAGTTCACTCCAAAGAATGTTTCTGCATCTTAATCAGATTATCATTCCCCAATGGAAGCACCAAACCCAATCCTCTAAGGAATAGGTGGTCATCATTGAAAGAGAATGAGGTCAGGTAAGCACGGAAAATCCAAGGTAAGTATTTCTAACCACACATGTCTTAAGCAAGACAAAACAAAAATGGTTTTTAAAACTTACCCCAACTTTCACATAACGAAACTCATGACACTCAAGGTCTTACGACAAATCAAACTCAACCTTCTCGACATCCGAAGTATACCGAACCAACTTCCGCTTCCTAAGATTAATCTCCTCAAACACCCACTAGCACATAGACAAAGAAGCTATCAAAACTAAAATAGAGAACCACATCAAACACCACACCATCATTGACCAACCAAGTTAAAAATCACTACAAACATCATCTTACCATTTAAAGAAAACAAATTCAAAACTAAACATCCAAACTTGAATCATTTCATCAATCCAAAAGTAGAACCATTGCACCAAGTTAAAAAAATCATCAAATCTCAACCAAATGGAGCCAATCCAAAACAGCTATCCATCTCAAACTTAATCAACCAAACTCAGAAAATAATCAACACAACAAAGTTGTTGAAAAACAAAAAACTAACCTAAAAACAAAAAAAAAGTTGCAAAATTTCAACAAAATCCAAACCAATTTTGCCATACCCAGTCAATCAATTGAAACAAACCAAATCATACCCAAGATCCCAAAGCAATCACCAAACTTAAAATTTCAGAGTCACATTAACAAACAACAAAATCAACTCATCAATGAAGTTTCGAGTACAAAAAGAGAAAACTCAATTCTGCAAAAACCCATCCCAAATAAACGACTAAAGTCAACAAATCATTTCAAAACTTCAATTCTGACCCCAAGTCAATCAAAATTCCAAACTCCAACCTTGAGTTAGTATCCATTTTGAAATCCAACTGTAAGCCAATGGTCCCGAACCAACTCAAATATTTTAAGCCTCAATACGAGCAAACTAAAACAATTTTTAAGCCTCAAGATGAGTATTGAACAAATCTTCACAATGGAACTATCTCAAAGAACAAAATTTCAAAAAACAAAAAAAAATAAAAATAAAAAATCTCCTAGAATAAAAAATCTTCACAATGAGAATCTCCAAAAATGCTAACAATAAAAAAATCTTCATGGAAAAACTTCCCCATGGAAAATATTCATAAGAACATTAAAAACAATCTCCAAAATCAAGCCTCAAAGACGAGCAAACCACCTCCCAATCAAAATTAATTCCTGACCCCAAGTCACCAATCAAAGATTAAACCTTGACCTCAAGTCGTACAAAAAAAGAAAAATGAAATTCTTGACCTACAATCATCCACTGAAAACCAGAATCTTAACCCTCATTCATCATCAAGAGAATCAAACTCTAAACCTAAGTCGAAAAATCAAGAATTGACCCTGAGTCATCATTCATATTCAAAAAATAATAATAATATGAAAATCAGCCCCAAGTAGAAAATCAAATCTTACCCAGAGTCAAAAAACCAAGATCAAAATTGTGACCCTGAGTCAATGTCATCAAAACGACATCTCTTCCTTGAGCACTTTGTAGAGATTTCATCAAACAAAATTTCTTCCTGGGACACTATGCAGAGGTTGCATCCCAACATATCTCTTTCTAGGATGCTCTATGGGGGTTGCATCCCGGTAATATTTCTTCAAAGAGCACTCAACAGAGGTTGCATCCAACAACATTCTCTTTGAGGCAATTCTGCGGAATTGCATTCTCACCCGACATTATTTTGGGGCAACTTTCAAGAGTTGTATTCCAACACTTTCCTTTTAGGCAACTCTATGGAGTTGAATTCTCACAAAACATTTCCTTTGAGGCAATTCTGCAGAATTGTATTCTCAAAATATTCCCTTTAAGGCAATTTTGCAGAATTGTATTCCCAAAATATTTCCTTAGAGGAAATTCTACGAAATTGTATTCTCACAACATTTTATTTTGAGGCAACTCTACGAAGTTGTTTTCTCGCAACATTTCCTCTGAGGCAATTCTGAGGAATTGTATTCTCAAAATATTTCTTTTGAGGCGACCCTCTAGAGTTGAATTCCCAAACTTTCCTTAGAAGCAACTCTTCCAAATTTTATTTCCACAATATTTCTTTTGGAGCAACTCTCTGTACTTGCATTCCCACACTTTCCTTGAAAGCAACTCTGCGAAGTTGTATTTGCACAATATTTCTTTTGAAGCAACTCTTCGGAGTCGCATTCCCAAACCTTCCTTTGAGAGGATTCTACAAAATAGTATTCTTAAAACATTTCCTTTAAGGCAATTCTGCATAATTGAATTCTCAAAATATTTCTTTCAAGAAAACTCTTTGGAGTTGTATTCCTACACTGTCCTTGGAAGCAACTCACGAAGTTGTATTTCCACAATATTTCTTATGAGGCAATTCTACGGAATTGTATTCTCAAAACATTTCTTTTGAGGCATTTCTGCAGAATTGTATTCTCACGAAGTTGTATTTCCACAATATTTCTTATTAGTCACAATTTTGAGATTTTCATGAAACAAATCCAATTTCCAAAACCCTAATGTACTCCCATGAGATCTAGAACGTGGGTAGGTTCACTTTTGGCCTCTTGTATAAATAGAAAATGTTCTCATTTCACCAAGAGGCTGGAATTTTCATTATTGACAATCCTAAACAAAGTCCAACAGAACTTTTGTGAAGGGTTAGGGTTTCTAATAAGAATACAAACTATTTTTATATTAAACTCTGGAGATTACAAGAGGCACCCCTTGTAATCCCATTTCCAATCTTTTAATTTTAAGATCAATCTCATTTATTCAATTTGACAAAACTTTCTCTAAGAATTGTTTTTTTTTTTTTTTTTTTTTCACATGTAATTTTTTTTATTAAATTTTTTATAAATTAGGAACATGTTAGGATATGAATCTCATCTTTTAAAATATTAAAAATGAAGTAGGAGTTAGTTTCCATGCATGGCAGTAAGTGAAGTTTCAAATTAAAAGCCATCGAGTCTCCATTGTTACTGGAGTACCGATCGGGTCTCTCTAGGACCTGATCTGGCCAATTTGGGACCCGATCTAGGGTTTCTGAGTACCAATTGGCAGTCTGGTTGAAATTCTTTACTTTTTTGTACAAAAATGTTTTTTCTTTGCTAATGTTGCTCAATAATAAACGATGCTTTGTAGCACAAGGGAAAAGGGTTGTCGATCCTCAAGGAGTTTGTGTTTCCAAAGACAATGTAAATAGATATTTATGATCGTAAAATGGATTTGTTTGTAGAAAACTAATGAATAAAAGGCACTAGGGTTTCGGGGTGTTTCTCTATACAAGTATGACTCCTTTGTAATCCGGGTAAAAACCTTGTTCTAAGAAACAATATACACTTGATTGTTTTGCTTTAAAAACCTTTTGACCTGGTTGAACTAAAAGAATTCAAGAACACTTTATAACCGGAGAAGATAAAATGGCTAGAATAATATTTAGAAAAACCTTTTCAATTTTATAAATCATGATACCTAATTGAAACCATGAAATATTCTCCTTTATATTAAGAAAAACATGATTGAACTTATAGAAAGTCTGGAAGAAAACATACATCAATAGGAATCAAATAATCAACAATCAAATGTAATTAAACGATAAAGACCAAAGGGATTACAAAGTATTCATACCGTTACAAAGAAAACATAGCCCCTAGCCTTAGCAAGAAGCTTAGGCAGCCACGGGAGTGAAAACCTAAACTTAGGGGGGAGAGAGAGAGAGAGAGAGTGAGGCAAAGTCTTTCTAGTCTAAACCCTATTAAAAACCCTAATTTATTCTCTCTAATTTATACTTCAGACCCTAAACATTTGGGTCCAATGGGCCTTGAGTTAGGAGAGCTTTAAAACACAATTGGGCTTCTTGGAAAACTGATTTCGCGCGAATCCAATCGCCTGAATCATCATCCAGTCGACTGGATTTTCAACCTGATTTCAATTAATTAATCTAGTGACCTGGATCACAATCCAGTCGACTGAATTCTTCATGATTTGGAATTCTAGAGTTTCTACCGAGATTAAGTCGAATGAAGGGGATATAGGTTCCTGGACCATGATCCAAGCACCTGGATGTCCCAATGTAGTCGCCTGGATGTGTCCAGCACCTATATTCTTCTCTTTTGCTCCTTCCAGCTCACACCAACTTGCTCTAACCTGATCCAGCTTGTACCTACAATCAAACATAGTCCAAATTAACATCTAAGGGATTAAATTAATACACTTAAATGCATAAGTCAAGTAATTCAATGAATTGAACAACAAATATCCATTTAAGTGTAATTAGACATGTAATGAAACACAATCCCAAAAGAATCTCTCTAAAATACATGTAAATAAGTCATATTTCATGACTTATCATTTGCCTTTGCCATGATATTTCTGATTAATTTTGACCATAACATGCTTCATTTACATTGTGTAAAAATGTTTTAATTAAGAATATCTTGTTTAGGTAGATGTAAACATATTGGTTGATTGATCACTTTGTTTTATTTTTTGGTATTTACATGTACATGTTTTGATGATATGTCAAATGCGAGCGGTTTGAATGATATGTCATGAACTGTAGCATAGGAATCTTTAGAGACTGACCTAGGTCAAGTTGAGTGGGTGCCTAACAACTTCTCACTCAATCCCATAGCCCCCGAACCCTAATCTTAGGGGAAGTTAAATTAGTTCATGTATCCTTTTACTTTTATTTCTAGATTGTATTTAGGACACAAAACCTTGTAATTTTATTTTTCCTTAGATTGTATCTAGGGAAAAACCATGTAATTTGTCTATTTTCCAAAACATTATATTATTTGTTTCATCAATAAATAAAATATTGTACTTTTTTCTTAGTCTTTTGTACAAAAGTTAGGTGGCGCCTCCATTTGTAATTTCCCCTAATGATTAGGATGGAAACAGTACAATCCCCATTTTAGGAACCATGTTTAGAACCTCATCTAAAAAGAGATGGTTATAAGGTCGTGGTTCTCACACCAGCTGAACCCACAAAATTCTTATTCCAAGCCAAGTTGATTACCTCATAGCACCGAGGATCCTTAGCCCAAACCGCCTCAAATCTAAAGGGTCTTGGAGAGAAAGAATCATCTGGGTTGGTATCTATTAGCAAGGGGCAGTGATCCGAGTTAACACCGCCGAGGTGGAGCACAGTAGCTTTGGGAAAAGCTAATCTCAAATATATGTTAGCGATGCCACTATCTAGCCATTCTCGAATGGAGTTTCTTCCCCATCTATGGTTACTCCAAGTAAACTTATTCCCCACAAAACCTAAGTCCATTGCCGCGAGATCGAACATGAGTTCTTTGAGGTAACCCGGGGTCGAGGAGCTACCACACACACCTCTTACCTTCTCAGTGTCGTCTATCAGAACATTAAAATCCCAACAACACATCCATGGGCCTTGAATGGTCTCCAATAGAGCACACAAGTTTATCCATGTCTTCAAATGCTTAGCCTTGTACGGTGGGCCATAAAATCCAACCAAGGACCAACAGACATTACATTCTTTAATTTGAATAGCAATCATATTAGAGTTGAATTCAAGAATTTCAACCTCTAAATCATTCACCCATAACATGCATAAGCCCCCAGCCCTTCCTTTAGGGCCAATGGCAACCAAATTTTGAAAACCAATCTTCTTTGCGATAACCTGCATACGATCCTCATAAGCTTTAGTCTCACTAAGGAACACAATCATGGGGTTCCCTCCCCTTATTTGCGCCTTGAGGGCGCGAACTGTCTAGACATTGAAAATGGCCCGACAGTTCCAAACTAGGACCTTCATTGGGATGGAGGAGGGGGCTTGGAAATTCCCACCTCCTCGAAAAAACTCTCATCACAACTATAGAGCAACCCAGGTAAAGCCTCGACCGCATCAGACTTGGCCAGATCAGAAGAACCATGGATGATACCATGTGGCACATTGTTGAGATTCTTGATTCACTTATTTTGAAGGTACACTTGAGACAAGAATGGGGAACAAAGTAACTGTTTCAGGATTAAAATAAGTGGCCTCAGCCATTGGGGCTTTGGAGAAGTTAGGTTCATGATCATCAAGGTGTTCAGGAATCGTAGAGAAAACTTTCCTTTTTTGGTGGTTTGTAGATGGCATAGAAAGGGGAATCGTTGTTTGCTCTTGAACATGAGATTTTGGGGGAGGATGGAAGAGCTTGATAGGTTAAAAAGAAATGGGTCATCAATCAAAGGATTTTTTAACATCAATGGTTACGGGCTCTATAAGTGGGCTTGGATTTAGTGGGCTTATGTTTGATAATAAAGGTTTTGGGCCCTGCGCGCTGGGGGGGGGGGGGGGGGGGCCAACAAGAATGTCTATTTTTTAGTTAGGATGATTACCTAGATTGTATGTGGTTAGGCCTGGTCCATCAGGCGAAATTGAAGCCTAAGTGGGGGGCACGAGGAGTATTTGGCAGGGCTTGGTGGAGAAGGCTCTCGTACAATGGTCGATGTATCAGGACAAATCTGAACAGTACTATCCACAACTCCAAACAAGCTGTCACTACGCTCCAGCTGCACCTACAAAGGAATTGCAAGCGTAGTCTGAATAGGCAAGGCCGTGTCTAGCGGTACAGGTTGTTCCACTGAAACATATTGTCGTATAGGACAACACACCATGTCCTTTCCAGATGCACCAATTGTCTCGGCCAGGATCAGTGGCCGCTTAGAAGCATCCTAGTGGAAGGGACAAGGCTTGACTCCGGCCACCACCGTAGTCGATGATTCCAGAAATAAGCAGGCTTATCATAGATTCCAGGCAACTGGTTGTCATTGTTACCCAAATATCAACCTAAGAGGGGGGGTGATTTAGGTTGAGGCAAACTTTTTCGATTTAAATGCGGAATTAAAAACTATTTTCAATTAGCAAAAACAAATTTAAGAACATAATTCAATTGCAATATAGATATGATAGAAAATCAAACACAAGCATATATAAGCAATTGAATAAGTAAGAGATAGAGATAGAGAAAATCAAACACAATGATTGTTATCGAGGTTTGGCTTCCCCGCCTACGTCCCCGCCTCAAGAACACTTCTTGAGGATTCCCAAATCCACTATTTGACAATCTTCTTTCGAGTGAAGATCAAAACCGTTACAAATCTTCCTTACACGGTGAAGAGTAACCACCCAGTGAAAAATCCTTTTCACTACTTAGGATTTATACCAAAACCCTAACAAAAACACTCAATAGTTTCAACAAAGGATTTGTTGTACAAAATAATGGCTCTCTCAAAGAGTAGTTGTACACAATATGCTCACTCTAATAGTATATCAAAGGATTTGATCAATATGGCTCAAAAAGTGTTTAGAGAAATTTGATTTTCAATCAAGGATTTTGAATGATATGAAAATATAAGCTTGAGAAAGGATGGATTGATGTAAAAGATATTTTCTTTTCTTTCTCTGATTTCTCTTGTATGCTCTGTGTTTTTTTTGTTTCTCTCTTCTATTCTCTTTATATATTGTTCAATCAATCGACTAAAGGAAATTTGAATTTGAAAATTTTTGTTCATTAGAAAACACAATCATGATTCTATATAATTTTAAATAATAAAGTGCCAATGTCAGAAGATTGCTTTAAACCGACAATTGAAAATGGCAATCAGCCTTTTGAATAATTGGCATGACTTTTTAAAATAAACGGTGCCAATGTCAGAAGATGGCTTTAACCGACAATTGAAAATGGCAATCAGCCTTTTGAATAATTGGCATGACTTTTTAAAATAAACGGTGCCAATGTCAGAAGATGGCTTTAACCGACAATTGAAAATGGCAATCAGCCTTTTGAATAATTGGCATGACTTTTTAAAATTCAAATAAACGGTGCCAATGTATGCCAGCTTATATTCATTGCTTTTCTGCACCAAACTTTGCTGCAAGTCTTTGGCAGAGCTTTGATTCTCCAACGGACACAGACTTAATTCAATCAATCAAACCGTCTTTTTTTATTTTGAAATCTTTTGAAAAACTTTTCTGCTTAAGAAATTTTTCAGCCGTAATTGATATGTTTGCGTTCACATTGCTGTTTTTGAATTTCAAAAATATCTAGCCATTAATTTTGACTTTGTCAATATTTTGAAAAACTTTTATGTTTCAGAAATTTTTCATCCGTAATTGATTTCATGGTTGTCTTTAAATATCAATCTAGCCATTAATGTTGACTTTGTCAATATTTTGAAAAACTTTTATGTTTCAGAAATTTTTCATCCGTAATTGATTTCATGGTTGTCTTTAAATATCAATCTAGCCATTAATGTTGACTTTGTCAATATTTTTGAAAATCAATTTAAGTTGGTTTTAAAGTTGAGCCTTAAAGATCAAATCTTAATAAACTTTACAAAACCTAACTCTTACTTCTCATATGTCTCGGAGCATGATTCTTGAGCTTGATTTCTTTGTCTTGAGACTTGATGACTTTGATCTTCAGCAACTTGTCGACTTTGCATTTGCTTGATATTTGAATTGGCCATGTTGGTCCAATTAAATTAATAGTCAACATTATGCTTTAAACATAAATCATTAGTTCATATGAAAATATCATTTATGAATAACTTAAAATCATGGTTATCATCAAAACTACATGAATGTCCTTGGATTAATTAGCCAATTAATAGGTATTGAAACCTTGAGGCTAACAATCTCCCCCTTTTTGATGATGACACATATGATATGATATTTTTATATGAATTATGATTTTGAAGCTTTTCTTGAAAAGCTCCCCCTAAAATAATGCATATCTTTGTATTAGAGATTTTTAAATCTCCCCCTATCTTTATGCATAGATCAATTTGTCATTTAAGTATTATCAATTAATCAATATATATATGAACATTTTATTGCAAGATATGATAATTCACCAATAGATTCAAAAATGTCATATACAAAAAATGTCATATCTTTCTCCCCCTTGGCATCATCAAAAAAATAAATATTATATTCAATATCTCCAAACATCACTCAACATTTTAAACAAAAAAATATATATTTCTTCACATTGGTTTCTATCCCAACATATCATATTTTTCTCCTATTTGGCATAAAGAAATAAAACAAATATATTCATATTTGTAAGATTCTTCATCCTAGTGGTTCGGTTGGATTGAGGGTTCGGTTGAAGATGCTTCAGGAAAGGATATGATGTCCCTTGCCATATGCCTAAAATGCTGATGATTTAAGCAATCTGGAAAGGACATGGGATGATGCCCATATATTACGTACTCTCTCTCTTTTGTCATACAAAGCTTCAGGCGTATCAACAGTTGTATGAACGGGATGATTCGGATGAGGAAGATATATTTGGAGTGTATGCCAAAGATCTTCCCATCAGCCTGGTGTATGAGAGAGGTACTTCAACCGAGAAGAGATCAATAATAATCTTGCGTGGAAATGATCAATAATAATCTTGCTTCTATCTATCTGAGAAGATCAAGTATTTGATTTTATGAATCTCTAAATGATGCTGCATCCTCTTAGAGTGTTATCTAAAGAATGAGAGAAAATATTATCTGAGAGGTGTGAGTATGTAGTGGAGAGGTGAAGCGAATTTATAGGACAGACGCGCTATTTGAAGGAATGGTTCAGATTTTGCTACGTGTCATAAGTGTGAATGAATGGTTCAGAAGACGCTACGTGTCTGACTTATCCAATTGCGCACGCCAGAGACACCGATAAATCAGGAAGTTTGAAAAAAAATATCTGCTTTTTCAGAAAAAAGATCTTGTCGACGCATCGAGTTCTGAGTCAGTGATATTTCCGTATACGTTAAATCTCGAGATTTTAACGTTGAATTTTGAAGAAAAATCTCGGGAGTCGGATGATAGGTACAGGCTGGTGTTCAAAAATCTGAGGTTTATTTAACACACACTAATTTTCGATGAACTTCATCATTTTCAAACTTTTAGCTTAATCTCTTATTAGATTTTCTAGAATGGCTTCCTCTTCTTACTCAAAACAAACCAGAAACAATTAATCTAAATGATACACCTAGCGTGATGCCAGAAGTCTGGCGTCCTTACTTCCTTTCACCTAATGGCCCTGTGTCAGTAACTGATTCAGTGATGTTGAATGGTGTGACTGCCACCGCAGTAGCTGCAGGTCTTTGTACTCCGGAGGATGCAAAGGTTTTAGCTGGGAGGACTGACCCACAAATAATAAATGACTCATTGGCACTCACGATTCAGTGTGCTGCCACTGTTTCTAACATGGGACGTCGTCTTCATGTTAGGAATCTTGAAGTGAAAACGCTGCGTTCTCAAGTCACCATTTTACAAAGGTTGCTGAAGGAGAGTAAGAAGAAAGGTAGGGGCAGGTCAAGGAAGAGAACAAAAGGCTGAAGGCGCTTGTGGATTCTTATGCCGATGATTTGGTAATCCGGTCCACAGAGCAGGGCAAGACCACTGATAAGCTGCAGAAGCAGTACGAGAAGCTACTAGCTGAGGTGAAGGAATTGACTTCTCGCTCTATCCCCAAATAAATGTAGTGGGAAGTGTAGTGGTTTTTCCTTTTGTGGTGGCTTCTCCTTTGTGGCTTTCTTTTTAATAAAATCAAGTTTGTTTAAATGATGAGTTTTATTTCTTATTTTATGCATGAACATATACGCAAATATACATAGAACTGGGCATATAATCTAATGTTCAAACAATATAACTAGAAAGATATAAAATGAACAATTTTATGAACATGATATGGATAAAATCATTTTATATTCAATTCTTAAGGTATATATAGATTTAACACAGTTGAATCAAATAGAAGGATAATAAATTCAAGCTTATTTGATATCAACGTATCTAGCCATACCTATTTCACGTCGAATTGTGCAAAATCGTTCTTCAATGAGAGGTTTCGTGAGAATATCCGCCCATTGACTATCGGTGCTCACAAATTCAAGTTCAATGTCCCCTTTTTGCACATGATCTCTTATAAAATGGTATCTAATTTCAATGTGCTTTGTGCGAGAGTGTTGGATAGGATTTTTACTTAAACTTATGGCACTTGTGTTATCACACCTTATGGGAATATGATCAAAAAGAATTTTAAAATCCTCTAGTTGTTGTTTTATGTAGAGAGATTGAGCACAACAACTACCGGCCGCTACATATTCGGCTTCCGCCGTTGATAAGGCCACAGAATTTTGCTTTTTACTAAACCATGATACTAGTGAGTGTCCTAGAAAGTGACAAGTACCACTAGTGCTTTTGCGATCAATTTTGCAACCGGCAAAATCCGCATCCGTGTAGCTTATTAAGTCAAATGAATTTGACTTAGGGTACCATAATCCTAAATCAATGGTTCCAAGCAAATATCGAAATATTCGTTTGACCGCAATTAAGTGTGATTCTTTAGGACAAGATTGAAACCGGGCGCAAAGACATACACTAAACATTATATCGGGTCTACTTGCGGTTAAATAAAGTAAACTACCAATCATACCTCGATATAGCTTAACGTCCACCGGTTTACCTTTCTCATCTTTGTCAAGCTTTGTTGAAGGACTCATGGGAGTTCCATATGCTTTAGCATTTGTCCAATCCAAATCTTTTTAGTAAGTCTATGACATATTTGGATTGATTTAAGAATATCCCTTCTTCGGTTTGCTTTATTTGAAGTCCGAGAAAGAATTTTAGCTCACCCATCATACTCATTTCGAATTCATCCTGCATAGTCTTAGAGAATTCTTTGCACAAGTTTTCATTAGTAGAACCAAATATAATATCATCAACATAGATTTGCACAATAAGCATGTCTTTTCCATCAAACATTAGAAATAATGTTGTGTCAAGTTTTCCACGTGTAAAACCCTTTTCAATAAGGAAACCACTTAGTCGTTCATACCAAGCTCTTGGAGCTTGTTTTAAACCATATAAAGCTTTTGATAATTTAAAAACGTGGTTTGGAAATTCATGATTTTCAAATCCGGGAGGTTGTTCTACATAAACTTCTTCGGCAATAAAACCATTTAAAAAGGCACTTTTGACATCCATTTGAAATAATTTAAAATTTTTAAAACATGCAAAAGCAAGTAACATGCGTATAGCTTCTAATCTAGCAACTGGAGCATAAGTCTCTCCATAATCAATACCTTCTTCTTGATTATAACCTTGAGCGACTAACCTTGCTTTGTTCCTTACTATTATACCTTCTTCATCCTTTTTGTTTCGGAATACCCATTTTGTACCAATGACGGAGTGGTCCTTGGGTCTAGGAGCAAGAGTCCATACTTTGTTTCTTTCAAATTGGTTTAGCTCTTCTTGCATTGCTAAAATCCATGATTCATCTTCAATAGCTTCATTTATGTTCTTTGGTTCAATCTGAGAGAGAAATGCCATGTTGTTGCAAATGTTCTTGAGCTTTGATCTTGTGCTTACTCCATGTTCAATTTCACCAATGATCAATTCTTTAGGATGACTATGGACTACGTTCCAACTTTTTGGTAATTCTTCATTGTTGGTTGGAGGAAGCGCTTTTTCTTCATCTTTTGGTTCATCTACTTGATCTTTGACTTTTTCACTTGAATCAACTTGGTTAGATGAACTAGCTTTATTATCAAGAGAAATTGGCTCATCATCATAATTATTTTTGACATGGAATGGATTAGTTTCATCAAAAACAACATGCATAGATTCATCAACAACCATGGTTCGTTTATTGAACACTCTATATGCTTTACTATTTGAAGAATAACCAAGGAATATACCTTCATCGGATTTAGCATCGAATTTACCAAGATTATCTCTATCATTCAATACAAAGCACTTACATCCAAAAACTTTGAAATATCCAATGTTAGGTTTTCGATTATTCCATAGTTCATAAGGAGTTTTATTTAAAGTGTTTCTAATGATGGTTCTATTTATAACATAGCAAGCGGTGTTAACAGCTTCGGCCCAAAAGTATTGAGGTAAATTATGTTCATTAAGCATAGTTCTAGACATTTCTTGAAGTGATCTATTTTTACGTTCTACTACTCCATTTTGTTGAGGAGTACGAGGTGCCGAGAAATTGTGTCCAAAACCATTTTGATCACAATATAGTTCAATATCTTGATTATCAAATTCTCTACCTCTATCACTTCTAACATTGTTAATTGTATAACCTTTTTCATTTTGAATTCTTCTACAATATTTAACAAATGCTTTATGAGCTTCATTTTTGTGAGCAAGAAATAATACCCATGTATAGCGAGAGTAATCATCAACAATTACAAATGCATACAATTTGCCACTTAAGCTAGCGGTTCTAATAGGACCAAATAAATCCATATGCAATAGTTCTAAAGGTCTTGAAGTAGAAATAACTTTCTTTTTCTTAAAGGATGATTTAGTTTGTTTGCCTAGTTGACATGCATCACATATTTTATCTTTAACAAATTTAGTAACCGGCAAGCCTTTTACTAAATCAAGTTTAGACAATTTTGAGAGTAATTCCATATTGGCATGTCCTAATCTTCTATGCCACAACCAACTATTTTCATTTATGGCAGCAAGGCAAATTGATTCTTTTGAAGTCATATTATCAAGATCAATAGTGTAGACATTTTCATTTCTAAATGCCACAAATAGAACTTGATTATCAATTTCATTTACTATAATGCACATGATTGATTTGAATATTACATTATAGCCTTTATCACACAATTGGCTAATACTTAGCAAGTTATGTTTCAAGCCATCAACCAAGAGAACATCTTCAATAACAAGAGAATGTGTTTTACCAATATTACCTATACCGATGATCTTTCCTTTTGAGTTATCACCGAATTTGACATTTCCTCCATCTTTTAGAGTAAGAGAAGTAAATTTGTTTTTGTCACCTGTCATATGCCTTGAACATCCACTATCGAGAAACCACTTATCCTTGGTAGATTTGGATATCAAGCATACCTACAAAACAAATTTAAGTAACTTTCTTTGGTACCCAAATCTTCTTGGGTCCTCTTGGGTTAGTTGGTGGTGTGGTTCCTTTAATAATCCAAATCATATTTTTCATGGGACATGTATGAATATTATGCCCTATTTTTCCACAATGTTTACATATGGGAGATTTCAAGAAGTTTTCATTAATGAAAAATTTTTGATAGTGTTTTTCTTTTATTTTCGGGTTATATCCAATACCCGCTTTGTCAAAAACACATCTTTGACTACCCAACAAATTATCCAAATTTTTCTTTCCATTTGTAAAGTTAGTCAAAATTTTGGTTAGGTTTTCAACCTTGAGTTTTAGTTCTTTATTTTCATTTATCAAAAGATTTGAATCGTGAACAATTTGTGATGATGTTTCCACATCATTTGCTTTCATTTTCTCAATAAAGTTTTGTGGCTTAATTTTAAACTTAACTATTTCTTCTTCTAAAAACAGATTTTTATCATTCAAAGAATTAATTTGTTTTTCTAGAATTTCATTTTTGTTTTTCAAATCATTTAATTCATTTGAAAGAGATGTGACTTTCTTTTTAAAAACTTTATTTTTCAAAACATTCTTCTCAAATTCTTCAACCAATTCTTCAAAAGCATTTTGTAATTCATCATAGCTATAAGATTCATCTTCTAAAGAATTAAGTTTAGAAGTTACCTCATCTCCATGTGCCATTAAGCAAAGATCTTCGGTGGCGCTTTCATCGTCATTAAATGCTAGCGGACAAAAGCTCGCGTGCTCATCCTCACTTATGTTGGATTCATTTATGTATCCCAAAAGACAAAGATTTGCCACTTCATTGTCACTTGAGTCGTTATCTGAATCACTTTCATCGGAGTCATCCCAAGTTGCCTTTAGAGCTTTCTTTTTGTACTTCATGTTCTCTTTGTTTACTTGAGGACACTCATTCTTGTAATGCCCCTGCTTCTTGCATTTGTAGCAAGTAGGAGTTTCATTTTTGCTTGATTCTCCTTTATTTTCTCCTTTCTTAGGGAATCTTCTTCCAAACCCCTTTTTCTTCTTTAAGAACTTTTTGAAGTTTCTAGTCATCAGGGCAATTTCTTCTTCTTCGTCTCTTTCCTCTTCACTATTGTCGTGGTCATGATGAGAGGATTTGAGGGCGAAGTTTTTCTTTGGTTTGACTTCTTCTTCCTCCACTTTGCTATTCATTTCAAGCTCATACGTCATAAGTGATCCGAATAGTTCCTCTAAGGTCAACACCTTAAGATCTCTAGCTTCAGAAATTGCCGTCATCTTTGCTTCCCATCTCTTTGGTAATGACCTGAGAATTTTTCTCACATTTTCTTGGTTAGTATAAATTTTTCCAAGGGCCTTCAAGCAATTCACAATATTAGTAAACCTAGTAGACATTTCACTAATATTTTCATCTTTCTTCATAACAAACAATTCATATTCATGAACAAGCATGTTCATTTTAGATTCCTTAACTTGATTAGTTCCTTCATAAGTAACTTCAAGTTTGTCCCAAATTTCTTTAGCCTGAGTCACAACCCGAGACTCTATTGTATTCAATTGGGTCAAGAGCACAATATAGAGTACTCATAGCTTTACAATTTAATTCAATGAGTTTTACATCAGCCTCATTCCATTCACTTTCTAATTTTACTAAGGTTGCTCCTTCCACAGTTTTTGTGGGAATATGAGGACCATTTGCAATGATTCTCCAAACATGATAGTCTTGACCCTTAATATACATGATCATTCTATTTTTCCAATAGCCATAATCACTACCAATGAATAAAGGTGGTCTATGAGTAGATTGACCTTCAAGCATTTGAGGTCTAGGTGTGTTTGCCATGATCTTAACTCTAAGATTGTTAAATCTATATGTAGAGCCTTGGCTCTGATACCAATTGTTACCCAAATATCAACCTAAGAGGGGGGGTGATTTAGGTTGAGGCAAACTTTTTCGATTTAAATGCGGAATTAAAAACTATTTTCAATTAGCAAAAACAAATTTAAGAACACAATTCAATTGCAATATAGATATGATAGAAAATCAAACACAAGCATATATAAGCAATTGAATAAGTAAGAGATAGAGATAGAGAAAATCAAACACAATGATTGTTATCGAGGTTCGGCTTCCCCGCCTACGTCCCCGCCTCAAGAACACTTCTTGAGGATTCCCAAATCCACTATTTGACAATCTTCTTTCGGGTGAAGATCAAAACCGTTACAAATCTTCCTTACACGGTGAAGAGTAACCACCCAGTGAAAAATCCTTTTCACTACTTAGGATTTATACCAAAACCCTAACAAAAACACTCAATAATTTCAACAAAGGATTGTTGTACAAAATATGGCTCTCTCAAAGAGTAGTTGTACACAATATGCTCACTCTAATAGTATATCAAGGATTTGATCAATATGGCTCAAAAAGTGTTTAGAGAAATTTGATTTTCAATCAAGGATTTTGAATGATATGAAAATATAAGCTTGAGAAAGGATGGATTGATGTAAAAGATATTTTCTTTTCTTTCTCTGATTTCTCTTGTATGCTCTGTGTTTTTTTTGTTTCTCTCTTCTATTCTCTTTATATATTGTTCAATCAATCGACTAAAGGAAATTTGAATTTGAAAATTTTTGTTCGTTAGAAAACACAATCATGATTCTATATAATTTTAAATAATAAAGTGCCAATGTCAGAAGATTGCTTTAAACCGACAATTGAAAATGGCAATCAGCCTTTTGAATAATTGGCATGACTTTTTAAAATAAACGGTGCCAATGTCAGAAGATGGCTTTAACCGACAATTGAAAATGGCAATCAGCCTTTTGAATAATTGGCATGACTTTTTAAAATAAACGGTGCCAATGTCAGAAGATGGCTTTAACCGACAATTGAAAATGGCAATCAGCCTTTTGAATAATTGGCATGACTTTTTAAAATTCAAATAAACGGTGCCAATGTATGCCA